>OZ025302.1:167880561-169080561 GCA_964019185.1 Maratus speculifer | reverse complement strand
AATTCGCAAATGACCGGCCCTTTTTGGCCATATAGTACATTTTAAGGATGCCTTGTAAAATACTTTTGCTCTTCGATACTATCAGGTTCGTCACTTAACCCTTTCCGGCGCGGGCAAAATCTGCTAATAAATTGAGAAATTATCGACTAACACCGGAATTCATAAACAATTTTTTTAGATATTTTGAAATCCTTAACCCTTTCCGGCACACTGTGCCCGGTCTGGGATACCTGATTTTAATTCCTAACTTGCAAACGGCACCAATAATATTTTAGTAGAATTTGGCTTTTACATTAAAAGCTTTAATTAAGGAATTCAAAATATCTAAAAAAATTCGTCGGTGAATTCCGGTGTCAGACGATTATTTCTCATTTTACTACAGATTTTGGCCGTGCCGGAAAGGGTTAATCTAAGCTTTTATTGTAAAAGCAAAATGCTACTGAAATATTATTGGTGCCGAATTCAAGTTTGGAATTAAAATTAGGCATCCCAGGGGACTAGGCACACTGTGCCGGAAAGGGTTAATGCCTGATAACTGTAATTAATTCAGAACCATTTCCTCAAATTTAACGCCACCCCTTCGCCAAGAAGAAATTATTAAAATATTTTTCTTTTTCTTTCTTTTTTTTTTTTTTTTTTTTGCATCGTAAACTAAAATTTTGCATGTTTCTAAGCATTTCTGGGAAAATTGCATCTTTTTATTGTACATGGTGTACCAATTTTTAAGTTTGCGAAAGTTTTGTGATTTCTGGATCACCCGATAAATTCAATAGCATATATTTTTTTAATATATTAATTTATGTTCTTCTAAGCAACCAAAATCGCGAAAGCGTATTCTAAAATAGCTTAAGAATAAGAAGCTTCAGGAAATCCTGAGAAATAAAAGTTCTTACTTTGAGATAATGACATCCGAATCATCCTAATTCTAAATCTTCTATCAATTCATAACGGAAACAATTGCAATTTAAATTGAAATCCCATTACAAACCGGAAATCATTATTTTTATATCTTCCTTATCTATTTTAAATGATTGATTTTGGAATAGCGCCGATTTAATGGGCAGATTCACCAACTGTAAATATCATTGATTAAATCATTTCCAAACATTTGCAAATGATTTAAATTTTAAGTAGAGGAGTTTAGATCTATTAAATTACGTACTGAATAAAATAAAATCGTTTTCTTTTCAACGTAAATTACGTCTTTACTTTAAACTAATATAAAACTAATATGAAGGCATTGGGTATTTTAGGTTTACGTGTCTAAGGAATTTTAGAAATAGGATGAACAAAACTTTGTGGAGTATTATTTTTACTTTTTTCTATCTTTATAAGTACATAAGTATTGGATTCGTGAAAATTTTCGAAAACCGGTTTTTGACGGATTTACACGTTTTGGACGTCAGAGAACCCGAAAAACATGTTTTTACAAAATGTCTGTGAGTGAGTCTGTGAGTCTGTCTATCTGTAAAATACATACAATACATGTGTGACATAAATTTTTATGCACTCTATCTCAAGAACTATGCATGGAATACATTATACCTTGATTATTATATCTTGTTAATTATACCTTGATATAAACTGGGTCTGATTAGTTTTTGGTGTTTGTCGCCCGACAGGGGCTACTATGCTGCCTTTTTTGGGATTTCCACAGTAGCTATATCTCAAGGGCTAATGGACGGATTTTCATAAAATTTCATATTCCGTTAGACCTTGATATAATATAGTTCTGATTATGTTTTGGTCTAAATCGCCGAACAGGTGGCTCTGCTTTGCAGCATTGTTCATGATTAACGCAATAGCTTTATCTCAGGAACTATTGCACGAATTTTCACCAAACCTCATATTCAGTTACTCCTTGGTATAAATTGTAATTCTTCAGTTTTTGGAGTAAAACACTCAACAAGAGGCGCTGCTATATGGCATTATTCATGATTATCGCAATAACCTTAACTCAGGCTGTAATTCACAGATGGATTTTCATCAAATTTCAAATTCAGTTAGTCCCTGACATAAATTGGTATTCTTTAGTTTTTAGAGTAAATTGATCAGCAGGTGGCGCTTCTATCCAGTTCTAGAACAAAACACGCAAATACTGTTCTTCAACATCTTGCTTAAATTCATAGGAAAATATTTATTCACTAGATCTTGTAAGTTCATTTGTCCAAACAATTTTAGGAAGATAATAAACAAAACTTTTGAACTTGTTTTGCTTTTATTATTTACAAGGTAGAACCCGGCGATATCCGACGTAATAAAACGTTTAAGAAGGATCTATTTCATTGATTTATGATAAACCTACAAAATTAGTTTCAATAAAAAATACACCTTATATTGGTAAGTCTACCTCCTAAATAAATGAAATTTAACCTAAAGTTAATAAAATGCTATTTCTATAAAACTCACAAGGAAGGTCTCCATTGGGGGCATACTCAGAATTTTTTGAAAAAAATACGAATTAAACTATTCATGTAGGTAATAAAGGATCAGTGAAAATTAGCGGCGGAATTACATTATTAGATATGTAAAAAAATAAAATAGTTTGGAATAATTGGCGTGAAAAGCTGAAAGCGACGCGGGATTTGGCGTACAGTGCATTTCCTCGCCAAAAGCAGACGATTTTAACGAATCAGAAAATTGATTTAAATTGACTTCACTGTTAAAAATCTGCAGCATTTACTGCAACGTCACTCCACTACTTTAAAAGAATATCTCTCTTCTGACCAATGAAAATGCTCCATAGCACCGTGAATTGGCCGTGTCATACACTGTTAAAAATCTGCTGCATTTTGTTGCAACGCACTCCTCCGCTTGTATATAATATCTCCATTCCAACCAATGAGAAAGCTCCATTTCACGGCCAAGTAACCGTTTTCTATACAAGCAAGGGAGTGCGTTGCAACAAAATGCAGCAGATTTTTAACAGTGTATTTTTCAATGTGGAACAATTTTAATCAATTTAAATTGTGTTTTAAATGATAAAATATATTAATTTCATTTTGTTATAAGTACGTATAAACGTATGTGACAAAATTACACTTAAAGTAAAGTAAAAATGCAAAACTAAAATTACTTAAACTAAACTTATTTAAATAAATTGAACATAGAAAGTTTTTTCTTTAAAAAGTATTCGAAGCGTAAAAGCGTATTTTTCAAACTTTCGTTTTTTCGCCAACCGGAGATAAATCGCCAAATAAACGAAACTTTTATTAATTTTTTACGGACGTTATAAGGAGATTCCGCCGAAATGTTTTTTATAAACATGTATAACTATATGAGAAGAACATTCTGTAATTTTTTCAGATTTTCCTGAGTATGCCCGTATGGAGACCTTCCTTGTCAGTTGTATAAATTATTAATATTATACTTTAATCGCATATGTAAGCTGTAAAATATAATAAAGATAAGTTATTATGATAAAGTTATCAATTACGGTTCATATACTTGGTATTACAATATGAAAAGTAGTATAAAATTTATTCCACTTTGACTCAATCATAGAATATTTTCCCCGCCAAATGTAAACCCGACATCATTTTTACCAACTCATAATTTACATATGCACCATTCGTATTCATTTTTTAATGGTATTTTAATTTGATCATTTTAAAATCATTTTAATTTAAAACTTGAAGTCTCAATTGCTATTATCTGGGAACAGGTATTTAATTATTAAAATTCTATTATATGTAAATGAAATTTTTTGAAATAATCTGCATGCAATAAATACGACAGAAAATATTCCTGTGACGTCACATAAGATAAAATAGCAATTTCTATAGCCCCCAATTCGAACTATTGCCAACTATTTGCTTGTCCAACTCAGCAAAATGAATTCATCCAGTTGAGAATAATCAACTCTGTAACATAAATCGCTATTTTTTGGACAAAGACTTTTGGTTTTAAGAACTTTTATTAGACTATGGCTTTTTTTCCTAGAGTAAAAACTGTTGCCATGATTAAACTGTATTAAAACTACAAAAAAATCAATATCTCAAAAATAAATTAAGTTACAATTTTCAAACAAATTGCATTTAAAAGTACATTTTTTCTCTATACGATGGTGTAAAAATAAAAATGTTTAGAATTTTAAAAATTTGCAGTAGCAAAAATATTAAAACCAAAATTGCATTTCAAATTTTTAAGTGTTTCCATTCGCAAAATGACGTATGCGTTACGCACAGATACGTTTGGCCTTTATAATATAGATAGTCCAACACACAAGTACTATTATTGAACCTTTTCCAACAATTTAATGAACACATCGTAGTTATTGGAATTCAATTTAAAAACACATGGTAAAAATTAATAATTTACTCTGCAACGTAAATTTTCGCATTTCATTAAACTAAAATAGATATTAAGCCATTGGTCTTGCAGGTTAACTTGTTTAAAGAATTTTAGGTACATAGTGAACAATTTCTTTCATTTTTTTTCTTTTCTTATTTGCAACATAATACTCACGTACTGTTATTCAATATTTGCTACAAATTTATTGAATGCAATTTAGTAATGGAAGATTTGAAAGCATGTGGCAAAAATAAATTTGTTTCTGTGCAACGTAATTTTTAAAATTTTTCTTTAAGATATGCGCTTACATTCGGGGACTTTTTTTGAAAAAAAAATTACATTTTTATTACACATTTGTAAAATGTGTAATAAATAATCAGTGTGCATTAAACATGTATCAGTTTTTAGTTTAAACCGGAAGTAAAACTATGAATTTTAAAAAAATGATGCAATTTTAATCAACTTTTCAAGTTTCAGCATTATCAAATCAAATTTTAGCAAAGAATTATGTTTATGTAAAAACATCTATAACTAAACCTATTCAATACATTCTACTTTTTTTTTCCAACAATATGTTAGGAAACCACTTACCAGTGTTATGAATGTAAAAATCTTCTGTTCCTCTTAAATTTACTAACATATGCCAAATTTTACTTACGAAACATGAAATTTTTAAAATATGTATTTTTCACTAAAAAACAGATCTTAAATTTAAATATGTATACTTAAATCTGTATTTCGCTTCAAGACATGACCAACCGTATGATCAAAATTTATTTCAATATCTTAAAACTCTGGTATACATAAACAATGAAAAATGCAGTTTTCCAGAAACGCAAATGAAGATTTTAATGTAGTACAAAAAACTTATGCATAAAGAAAAGTTCATATTATTTTCTTCTATCTGTAAAAGAACAAAGTATTGGATTCGTAAAAATTTTCGACATACTGTTTTCGACGTATTCCCCTCTAAAAGTTATCTTAAGATTATCTGAAAAAATCTCCACTTTCTTCAGAAATTCTACAAAAACCTGAAGAAATTTTGTAGATTTAGCTTTACCTTAAAAATATCTACAGCATTTTTTAAAACATTCTTAAAAACATTTTCAGAATGGGCCAATTACCAACAGATTATCCTACAGATTTTTGAACCAATCTCCTACAGATTTCCTAGTGGGGCTTATACGTTTTAGGGGTCAGAGAACCCGAAAAAAAATGTTTTTTACAAAATGTATGTCAGTGAATCTGTCTGTCTGTCAGTCTGTCTGTCGGTGTGTCTGTCAATCTGCCTGTCTGTATGTGACGAAAAATTTATGGATATTCTATCAAGAACAAATGCACGGAATTTCACGAAACTTTAGATTCTATTAGACCTTGATATAAACTAGATCTGATAGTTTTTGGTGTACATCGCTCAACAGGTGGCGCAGCTATACTTCTTTATTCACAATTATCACAATAGCCATTTTTCAAGAACTAGTGGATGGATTTTCATAAAACTTTATACTTAGTTATTACTTGATATAACATGGAACTGGTTATGTTTCGATGCAAATAGCTCAACTGGTGGCGTTGCATGGTACATTATTCGCGATTATCGGTGTATCTCTATCTCAAAAATTAATGAAAAAAAATTCTAAAATTTCAGATTCAGTTAGTCCCTGATATAGATTAGTGTTCTTTAGGTTTTGGTGTAAATTGCCCTATACATGGCGCTGCTTTGCTGCATTTTTCATGATTTCGCAATAAATGTATTAATCGTCGATTAGAGGGTAGATACATACACTAAATGGCCATTAATGACCGAACAATTTCAATTTTAGACATTTTGTGGAATATTTAAAAACATATACGTCGGATTCTTCTGGAATTTCAGGATTATAAAGATTATCATTGACTTCATGTTTATGAACGTCCATTTCATAGGAAGGACAACTGGTGAACCAACAAAAAATCAAAGAAAAGTAATAATATTTGGGACAACGCTGTACATTACAATGCTCGAAATGACTATCGCTGCAAAATACAATTATATGTAGTATATTGTACAACATATTCACTGACTTTTGTAAGAAAAGCGCGTATAATTATGGAGACATAAGGATATATTTTGAAAAATTCTTGCATGTTTTTATCTTACATCATGCAGGGTTTTCATCCAAAGTTAACGCCAGTTTCAGAGAAAGTAACAAAATGTAACAGAAATAATATAGTGTAATTGGAATATAAATATGTTAAATATTTTATGAAATATGAGTAGTTGTATGGAATAATTTTTATTTGCTCATGTGCGAACGATAACAATGACCTTTTTACATAATTTAAGAGTGAACACTACGAAGCAACTTACCCTCCCCTCCCCCCCCCCCCCCAAAAAAAAAATGCAGTCAAATTTTGTGAAAATTCAGTAAAATATCGGCGACAGAAGTGAGATGATTTTTAGTTATCTCTGAAAACAGCTGATTGATTAGCGGTTTTTCATAAATTGTCCATTTTAATTTTAATTGTTTTTAAATTTTCATTTTTGATTGATGCTTTAGCTCTTCTTGGATAATTACAAGAACGAATCTATTTCATGATAAATAGTATCAAAAGTATCAAAATTCACGATAAAAAGTATTCAAATTGAAGAATTCGTTCTTGTTCTTCTTGTTAAATACTGAGTTTTTCTTAAAATTCAACTAAGAAGAATTACAGTTTATGGAAAACCCCTTATTATTTAGTTACTTTTGGAAAGAACTAAATATGAGCTCACTTCTATTTCCGATATCTTTTTGAATTTTCATGGACTGGATTTTTCATGTAAGTTACTCCATAGAGTTGACTATGAAATTATGCAAAAATATCGTTGTTATCGGTCGCGCATGCGCAGATAACTAGTTGGATGTGTCAATCCCGAAACTTTCTTCTATCTCATAAGTACATTTTAATATATATATATATATATATATATATAAAAAAAAAAAAAAAAAAAAAAAAAAAAAAACGTGGTGACTTCAAAGTTACCCACTATCGAATTTCCTCGAACATTTGACCTAGCCTAATGAGATTCTGGTATCCGAAAAGCCTAAAACGCAAAATTTAATTAATATTCTGAGAAAAGGAGCTTAGTTGTGCCTCATCTTGGGTAATTTGTAGTAAAACCTAATAAGCATCTATTGATGTCAAGACCTAACAGAATCTGAAATTTGATGGAATTTCGTCCATTAGTTCTTGAGATATAATTATAAGAAAAAATTTGCAAAACGTAGCACAGCAACACCATATCTTGGACAATTTATGCCAAAATGTAAAAAAAAAAGTCTAATTATGTTATGATGTAAAAGAATCTGAAGTTTGATGAAATTCTGTGCATTAGTTCTTGAGATATAGCTAGTTTTTTTTTTTTTTTTAAACGTGTAAATTATAGCACAGCAGCACGATCAGTTGAAGGATTTATAACAAAACATAATCATCGTGTAATTATGTTATACATCATTTTGTAACAAAATCTGAAGTTTTATGAAATTCTGTGCTTTGGTTGTTGAGATTTGGTTGTTGTTTGCTATCGGAAAAATCGTGCAAAATGCAGCATAGCTGCACCACCTGTTGCAAGGTTAATACCAAAATGTAATCAGCGTCTATTTATGTTATATATTCTAGTGTAACAGAATCTAAAATTTGATGAAGTTCTCTGCATTACTTCTTGAGATATAGCAATCGCAAAAATCGTGCAAAATGTAGCATAGCAGCGCCACCTATAGGGCAGTTCACACCAAAACCTTATCAGCGGCTATGTATCTCAAGGTATCGCGGAATCTGAAGTTTGGTGAAATTCTGTGCATTAGTTTTTGAGATATAGCTATCATGAAAAACATGAAAAACGTGGCATAGCAGCGCCACCTGCTGGCCAATTTACACCAAAACTTAATCAGCGTCTATGTACATCAAGGGGTCACAGAATCTGAAGTTTGGTGAAATTCTGTGCATTAGTTCTTGAGATATAGCAATCTTGAAAATCATGAAAAACGTAGTATAGCAGCGCCACCTGCAGGCCAATTTTCACCAAAAACCAATAGGCACTAATTCATATCAAGGTCTAACTGAATATAAAATTTTATTAAATTTCGAGCATTAGTTCTTGAGATAGAGCGCCCACAAATTTTTTGTCACATACAGACAGACAGACTCACAGACAGACACGCAGACTCACAGACAGACGGACAGACTCACAGACAGACATTTTCTAAAAATAGTCAAAACGTGTTCAGCACCTTCTAAAACGTATAAATCCGTCGAAAACCGGAAGTCGAAAATTTTCATGAATCCAATACTTTCTTCTTGTAAAGATAGAAGAAAGTAAAAATTATTTCATATAATTACTATTCTTTCTTAAAATATTTAATATATTTATATTCCAATTGAACTACCTTGTGTCCACTATATTTTGACAATTTTGCTGAAATTGACGTTCAATTTGGCTGTAAACTCTGTATAATATAAGCTGAAAACATGTAAGAATTTTTTTTACTTTTCAAAAAAATAGTTATATAGCTATAAATATGCGTGCTATTCTAACAAAAATCAGTGGATATGTTATACAGTATCTACATACTTATATCTTGCTGCCATAGATCAATTCTTGCATTTTAATGTAGAGGGCGATCCCAAATATCATTACTTTTTAACCGACTCCAAAGAGGAGGTTATGATTTCGCCCAGTATGTATCTTTTGTTCACTCATAACTTCCCTAAATATGAACCGATTTTGATAATTTTTTTTTGAAAGTATAAGATACCTATGCGGTCCCATCTTAATTTCATTAAATTCTGATGATTAGAATTTTTTTTTTAGATAAGAAAAAATGTGGATTTGATAAAAAAAATAATGATTTATCGCCAATTATCTTTCATTGTTGCAACCGTTTTCAAATTATAAGCATATTAAAACTATGCATTCATAAGCGTTAGCGCCAAGTTGTTGCCAAGCTTGATTCTTTTTTTTTTTTTTTTGAAGTCGGTTAGTAATTTTTTTTAAAGCATATTTTATATTAGATTTTTTTTGTCAGCCCCCTAATTGTCCTTCTTATGAAATGAAAGTTGATAAATATGAAGTCATGCTTAACCTTTATAATCCTGAAGTTCCTGAATAATCCGATGAATATATTTTTGAATATTCCATAAAATGTCTAAAATTGAGTGTCTAGTGATTAATGGTTACATAGTGTACCTTAAATTGAAAATAAATCTTCAGGTACTGAATGATGTAAGTTCACTTATCTAAGGAATTTAAAAAAAAAACATTAAAAACATTTTGTGTTTGTACTTTTAAAATTTACAACACAATTCACCAGTACATTTATTCAACGCTTCCGATCAATCTATTCAAGGAATGTAGTTTATTGGAATTTATTTTGAAATTAAATGGTAACTATGAAATATTCTGTATAACTTAAATTTCAGCATTTTTTTAACCGTTCACTTCACCATGTACCATATCCAGCACATACCTAAAAGATCTATGATTCTCATTATGTGCAAAGAATTTGGCGAGTATGATCCCTGCAACGGATAAAAAAAATTCCGAAGAATGTATGAAAAAAAAAAACACTTCGCCTCGCCAAAGTGTCAATTTGGCGCCCTCCTCCCCCAACTTTTTTCCTATAACAGATCCAAAATGACGTTGGTTGTATAAATTTGGCACCCCCTAAATTTCCGCACCCGGGACAACCGCCCCCTTCTCTCCCCCCCCCCCCATTTCGAACGGCGCTGATGGAATAATATCTTATTTTGTTCGTGTCAGATGGCTACATTTGGCAAAAAATTAGAATTTGTTCTTTGGAAACAAAAAAATTTTCGATCAAGCTACTAAGGCAAAATTTACTTTTACTTTTTTTTCCTAAATACTTAAAAATATTAATGTCAAGAAAGTTTTAAGAGGGTTAAGCAGATAAAATTAAATAATTTAAACCATTTAATTTCAAAGTATATAATTTCAATATTAGAAATCCCCAATTGGGTATATAGGTTAAAAGTCATAAAATATCAAATTTTAATTGTAAATTGTACATTTATTTATTTATTTTTTACTATTTTTTCATTATTAGAACGAGAAATATATTTGAAATATTTTTTTTCATAAAATAGAAAAAACCCTGCAGTGAAGGTTGAACTAAAATAAATAAGCAGATTTTGTAGTTTCCGGTGTCCACACCGTTAAAAATTTTGCTCCAGTTTGAACCAAATTTTGGTGCTCAATAGCTGCCACTGTCAGATGGTGAAATCTTGAATCAATATTTGGAGCTCCTGTTGAAGCATAGTTCTAATAGTTGGAACGATGTTCAAATAGGAAGCTCCAAATATTGGTACGAGTTTTCACTATCTGATGATGGAGGCTATTGAGCACCAAAATTTGGTTTAAACTGGAGCAAAATATTTAACAGCGTAAGACATTTCTGAATCATAATAAACATAGTTTTTCAATTCGTTTTACCTTTTTACACACAAGTAATATTGTAGGATGTCCCTGTCTACTACAAAGACATTTTATAGGTAGACATGAAAAACTGTGATCTTAACTGAGGATTTTTGATCACAGCTGACGTACGGAAAAAAGTAAGTTTATAATCGAGTTTTGTATGTATACTAATAAAAGAACAAAACGCTCTGTCTGTGTGTGTGTCTGTGTGTGTGTCTGCGATGGCTAGCAAAATCTACAGCACGTACAAAGCTCAAAATTTTTTTGAGAGTAGCCCAATATCTCTCCTGATGCACCTGAGCTTCAGAATTTCAAAATTCCAATTATTAACTGAGTAATTAATTAAAATCAAGAGGTCACTCTCATAAAAAATCATCTTTTTCCCAATTTTTTTCTCTTTCATTTGTTTACGGTTGGTTGGTTGTGTAAAAATTTTCGCAGAAGTAATAAGAAAGCTGAGACAGAATTAAAGAAACCCATGGAGGAATAAGATAAGTGGAGGTGAAGTAAGCTCAAAAAAGGTTTGCGATATGAAACCATTTATCGCTCAAATTTAATGTGGCAAACAAAAGGACGTGGAAGAGATTTTGTATTATAAGACGAATTGAAAGAAATGAATTACAGTTGAAGCATATTTCAAGAGGAAATAGCAAATTTTTAAAATGGTCTTCGTTCTATTATTATTTATTAGAATAAATATTCGCTTTTAAAATGAAGGAAATTGGAAAATTAGCACTAATTAAATATCAAATTAAAATTAAATAAGATATTGAAAACATTTAATACGAATTAAAAATTGTATAACTAAAAGTTTCCTTCATTAATGTAATTTTCAATACTTTATAACGTAGATGAAAAATGTTTATGACTTAATAATTGCATGTAAATAAATATTTAAAATATAATGATGAAAACATTCTTTTAAAATCATGTATGAAAACTTAAGTAATAAATATTAATCTAAAATATAAATTTCTGACTGCAGACGATTTTAATGTACTAACAAAATAATGTTATATTTTCAAGCAAAACGTTAAAATAATTTTCTATATTGATATTTAAAACACATATGATAAAATAATTAATAAATTTTTACCGGTGAAGCGATAAATTAGTTCTTTTTTTAAAAACGAGAGAAAAAAAAATACAGGTTTAAACCTGTTTCAATTGATAGCGAAATTTTAAAATGGAGGGCCAAAATCACAGTCCGGTGAAATCCAAACACCTCATTGGTCATTGAGTCGCGTCCTTTTCAGAAAACAATCTCTTAGCAGTTGGGTAAATGTTGTCATACTCCTTTTTCCGAGAAAAAATCGTAGCGGCAGTTTTGAAGTAAATCTTATCTCTTTTCATTTATAATCTAAATTTTTCACTCTCATTTTATAAAATGGCATCAAAATATCTTAATTGAGTTAATTTCGATGGTTTATCTTAAATAAGAACAGACGGTAACAATCGCTTAAAAAATACTTTCCCCCTCACCTTTTTTAAATGGAGAAACAAGTTCGTGATTTTCACCCTTACCACTCGACCAATGGGGTGGCTGGATTTCACTTGACTGTGATTTTGGCCCTTCATTTTAAAATTTCGCCAATTGATAGGCGTGTCAAAGCACGTGCTTTTGTTGGTACTTAATTGGACTTAATGTAGGGTTACATCTTAAGCATCATCTCCAGAGATAATACCTCCACTCTATTAATTTCTTTTTACTCTATGAAAGAAACCAATTTGAGATTTTGACATTTCAAAAGTGACTGTTTTTTTCCCAAAGACCTTTAAAATTCATAGACTGGCAAAATGTCAGTTTAACTTAGGATTTTTGAACATAGCTATTACGTCAGATCGTTGGTACTTCGTACATTAGAATGTATTTGTGGTTGGCTATGTTGCAGTTAATATATGTATATGTATATATGAGGCTTTTTTAGCACTTTTTTTAAATCATTGATTAAATTTGAATGCATTTATTTAAGTTAAAATTTTATTAAGACTTTAATTTGTTTTTAAAACAAAAATGAAATGGCTCTTTGACGTACAATTTTTCGAATAGGCAGACGATTCATACACAGTAATAAATTATCAAATAGCAAAATAAATTATATATAAAAAATAGTCACTAAAAGAATAGTAGCAAAACATAATGTTTAGGCGTATTAACACATAACCCGATCCCAACCAGAAAAAAACAGACTATACTCCGATCCAAGCAAGACAAAAATTTCATGAGCATAAACGCGACCCGAACCTAAAAATTCCATTTGAAAAAAAACTATGGATTTGATATTTGACCCGAATCAAATCTGAATCCCACAAAAATATTTAAATGAAGCATACCCCAATTCGATCAAAGAAAAATAATGTTCGTGTATATGCAACCCGACCCGAACCTAAAATTTTTCTCTGAAAAAACCCAAAAAATGACCAGAACGAAACCTGAAATCGAAAAAAATATTCCAAAGAACTATAACCTGATAAGAGCAAGACAAAAAAACTTCCATGAACATAAACCTGACTCGAACCTAAAAAATTCCATTTGAAAAAAAAGCCTGAAGTTTTATGCAAACTACATCTGAATCCGATCAAAATATTCGAAAGAACCATAACCGGATTCGAATAAGAGAAAATAATTTTCGTGGACATGAAACCGATCGGAACCTAAAATTCCATTTGAAAAAAATACCTGAAATTTGAATCGACAAAAATATTCCACAGAACCATACCCGGACCTGAACAAGACAAAAAAATTTCCATGAACATGAACCCAATCCGAACCTAAAAAATGAACTAAATCTGAATCTGACAAAAATATTCCAGAGAAGCATATCCTTATTCGAACAATGCAGAATAATTTCCGTTGATGCGCAACCCAACCTGAACCTAAAAATTTCATTAAAAAGCCGAAATCTGAATTGAACGACATCTGAACCCGAAAAAAATATTCCAAAGAACCAAAACCCGATCCGAGCAAGACAAAATAATTTCCCTGGACATGAATCCAACCAGAACCTTAAAAATCAATTAAAAAAAAAATACCTGAAATCTGAATCGAACCAAATCTGAATCCGACGAAAATAGTCCAAATAACTATAACCAGATACGAACAAGACAATATAATTTCCATGGACATAATCCCCATTCCAAACCAAAAAATTTGTAAAAAAAAGAAAAAAAAAAATCCCGAAATTTGAACCAAACTTAATCTGAACCTAACAAAAATATTTCAGTGAAGTATAACCTCATTGGAACTAGGTAAAATAATTTCCATATAAGTACAACCCGACCCGAACTTAAAAATCCCATTTGAAGGGAAAAAAAAACCCACGAAATCTGAATTGAACCGAATCTAAACTGAACACAAATATTCCACACAATCATAACCGTATCCGAAGAAGACAAAATAATTTCCATGAACATGAATCCAATCCGAACCTAAAATTCGGATGTTCTACAAAACATAATGCGCTCCGTAGCGGTGGAAAGTGAAACTAAGTACTTAGCGCGAGATGGTTAAAATATTTCGTTTATAGCTAATGTTAAATTAGAACTAGGTTACGGTTAGATAACAGTTAGGTTGCAATTACGTTCCGGTGACCCTTTTGTTATTTTATTTTCCGGTTAGGTTACAGTTAGGTCATGGTTAAGTTACAGTTAGGTTAAGGTTAATTTGCGGTTAGGTTGTGGTTAGATTATGGGTAGGTTATGATTAGGTGACGGCCAAGTTACATTTATGGTATATTTAACTTGCAGTTAGGTTACTGTTAAGATACAGCTAAGTTACAGACAAGTTATGATTCCGATACAATTAGGTTACGGTTAGGATTTTGTTCATAGAATGAACATTACGCATGTTTGATAAAAAATATACACCTATTTTTGTAAAATGGCTCTGAATTTATAATATTATATACTAACCTTTTAGCGAATCATCGAGAATCGATTTCATTCACGGTATAGTCAGATTTAAGAGTGATATATAATTAGTTTGAAATTCAAAATATTTCACTTGGGATATCTATGTGAAAAAAGTATTTAGTTAAGTCACTTAACAGTAATTTTAAGGATAAATATCAACACGAAATCGTTGGACACATATTCCCTCCTGCGTTTCCCATTGCAGTCATTTTAGGTATTTTTGCAGCTAAATATTAGTTTTTTAAAAAACCAATTTTTGACACAGTCAGGGGGCACGTATTTAATATAATGTACACTGTAAAAAATTTGACCCTTTTGCTGTATCATCACTCCCCCGCTTTTATAGAATATATCTCTTTTGACCTATGACAATGCTCCAAAATAGGCTGAAGTAATCATTTTCTATAAAAGCGGTGAAGTGACGATGCAGCAAAAGGGTCAAATTCTTAACAGTGTATTAACACATATTTTGAGTTGAAGATAAAATCATAAAAATTTCAAGTTCGTTTAACATTATTATAACAGACCCGGGCAACGCCGGGCGGGTCAGCTAGTATGTTTTATATTTTAATTTACCTAAGATAATGCCTTTATTAGTATAATTTTCATTGCGGATCATTAAGTATTATTCTTCCCTGTTTCATTTAAGTCCTTTTTTCAAAAGAATACTTTATTTTTCATAAGTTTTTTATTTTTTCGTAAAGTAAGTGAGTGTTATAAAAAAACATTTTCCAATGATAAAAATATAGTGTTATTTTTGTTAATATGCTTTTTTTTTTGTTACCTTTTTGCATAAAAATTAGATTTTTTTTTTAAATGTAGAATTTTTTAAAAGTTATTTAAAATTTTGTAAATTATTTTATTATGTTACAGTTGCTACCGTTAAACTAAACTTCTCTACCTATTTTTTTTTTTTTTTTTTTGTTAATCTAACTTGAAAAAAGATGAAATTATAGTTTATAAAATTGCTATGTATTAGAATCAGTTGTTTAAATCAAGTTTTTATGTGCCAAACATTTAATTTAAACAGACGTTAGTGTAATGAACTGTTAAATCAAAGGTAGCAAATCATTTGTTTCATAGTAGCTGATTGGAGTTAATTCAGTCTTATTTTGTTTCGGTTTATCATGAAATTGCTTTAATTATAAAATATTAAATCTCAATATTATCCAATAGAATATCTGTAGATTTAAATTTAATGATTGCTTTAAAAATAAACTGTTTTAAACTTGTTAAAATGCAAGTTTTTTTTTCTTTAACTAAATGAATTGTTATTTATTATTATTTCATTGAACTTGGTTTATGTATGCAAAAATTTATTTTTGTAATCTATTTTTTCCTCATTTTTTGATAGGCGAAAGTTATAAAAATTATGTACATAGATATATTTCTAACGTCAGCACTACAACCTGCATTTTAATATTTGCAGAACTTAATTACAAATTAATAAATTAGTAAGGCATTCTTTCATTATCCTTTTGCAGATACAGTGTCTCACAAAAGTGATGGGACACTTGTGCTTTAGTCAAAACACAAAGAAACTACACTTTTTTACAAAAAGAAACTACAATAAAATAAATAAACAAACATGTGCAAAAATTTTTTGGGTGTGTTTCATATTTAAAGTTAGTAACAATTATTACGTAACATACATTTTGTCAAAATATTAAAATATTAATTTAGTAAAAATACAATTGTTCAGAACGGAGCAAAAAATGGCTCACATAAGTGATGGGACACTTACTTTTCCATCAAATATTTATCCAAAATTTTTTTTTTTAAAAGGTTTTAATATTTTGTTGGATTTCCTTTTACTTTTAAAACATGATTTAATCTTTTTGGGATGGATTCGGCTAACTTTTTTGTGATTTTTGGAGTGATTTAACCCCATTCTTCTTGAAGCACCGATTTTAGTTGTTGTTTTGAAGAAATGGTGTGTTTGCGAATTCTTGATTCCAATTCTTGCCAAATATTCTCTATAGGATTTAAGTCTGGAGATTGTGGTGGTGTTTTTATTATTTCAGGACAGTTATATAGCAGCCAGAGTCTAACGTTCAGAGCAGTGTGCTTGGAGTCATTGTCCTGGTAGAATTTAAAATCGTTATGAAGGTTCAATTTTCGTGCTGAAGATTTCAAATTTTGCTTTAAAATATCAATATACTTGTACTGATCCATTATACTGTCAATAAAAACAAGATTACCAACTCCAGCGGACGACATACACCTCCATACCATAACTCCTCCTCCACCATGTTTTACTGTTGGTACCAAGTTCTGTTTGCGAAATTCTTCCCTGGGTTTTCTCCACACCAAGATTCTACCGTCAGAACCAAAATTTACTCTCATCAGCAAATATAACTTTATTCCAGTAATCAGAATTTTTATTTATGTTGGATTTTGCGAAAGCTAGTCTGAGTTTTCTATTCTTTTCACTTACGAAGAATTTTTTCCTGGCTACTGTACCGTGATATCCAGCAGATCGAATTACCCTTCTAATAGTTTCAACAATTATTCCATATAATGCTTGTAAATCAGCAGCAACTTTTGAAGCACTATTTCTTGGATTTATTTTAATATTTCGAACGATAATTCACTTTATTCCATTGGATAGCTTTGATGGTCGGCCAGGTCTTTTTTTATCCTGAATCATATGATTCTTTTTATATCGTTTAATGATATTGAAAACTGTTGAATGACTCAAGTTAACTGTTTCAGCAGTTTTTCTAATAGATTTTCCACGCTCATTATGCAAATTAATAGCTAATTTTCAAATTTCAGGCGAAGTTTCTTTTCGTTTAGCATTCATGGCTACACAGAGCTAAAAAACACAAAAATTCCAAAACAAACTAGAGAGAAATACTGCAGACGATTTTATAAATTATTGCCAATTGCTTTTAAGTAAAAATAAAACCCCAAAAAATATTTTTATTGCTTATTTCAGACGATTTTTGTTGCATATATAATGGTGTCCCATCACTTATGTGAGCTATTTTTTGCTCCGTTCTAAACATTTGTATTTTTATTAAATTAATATTTTAATATTTTGACTAAATGTATTTTATGTAATAATTTTTACTAAATTTAAGTATGAAACACACCCACAAAAAATGTGTACATGTTTAATTTATTTGATTAGTTTCCTTTTGTAAAGCACAAGTGTCCCATCACTTATGTGAGACACTGTATTTGGCCGTCAAAAATTCTTAGTATTACAATTGTATACGAGTTATTTACAAATATAAACAATTTTGTTTATTATGTGATAAAATGTGCCAATTGACTGTGAAACTGCAATAATACTTTAAATATTAAAAAACAAAAAATACTTGATACTCAATTTGACGATGCATTGAGCAGTGGTGTCAATCTTTAATTTTAATCTTAACCTTTAATCATTTGTAGAACATTAATCTCTACAAATAAAAATATTGTGCTTTTATTCAATTTTTGGATTTTAGCTGCAGGTTTATTTCTATTAAATTCAATAAAAATTTATTTTAATTTAAAAAATTCATTTATTAAATGTTTTTTAATTAAAAGAATTTGTATTTAAAAAAAGCCAACTGTGTTGTACAGCGTTGAATTCAGAGGATGGTCAGAACAATGGAGTAACCCCCCCTGGAAGATTTTAGATTTTGTGCTTTCAATAGTGAAAAAGGTGCCATTTCTTTTCAAAAATATATAATGTACCCCCTGTCCCCTCTCCCAGAGCCACAGAAATCCCTCCCATAGAAAAGTATCTGTTTACAGACCAAATTCTATATAAAAGTCATGCCAAGTAGTAGTGGGCTGTACTTGTACTTCCAGCCATACTCTATTTAAGAGTAAATTTAGTTTTTTAGTGGAAATTGAATATTAGCTGTTAATTCATTTTAAAAAAGAGCAGAAGTTGTGTTGCTGTTGAATACAATATGAAGAAGAGAAAAATACCTTCTTTTACTAATCAAATTTTTTAAATTTCCAGAGTCCTGAATGAAGAGCCCTCAATGAGAATCATCATTTGTCGTGAAAATTGGCAAGAAACAACTTGCTCTTCAATTTATATTTCTTTTTTGGTAAGTCATTAAAATGCAAATACTTATATATATTAGTACATATATATCAGAATAAATCTGCATATATATTTTAATAAGAGTAAAATGCATTATGTTAACCCTTATTTTCGGCTTTTATGCTTGGTGGCTTTGGTTTGTTTACAAATTTGAAAGTATAAAAGCTGTGAAATTTGTACTTTTAAAATGCAAGGTTTTGCTGACGATATGTTATTTATTTTTTATTTTATTCTTATAAATTTAAGAATAATTATATGAAAAAAGAAAGACAAAAAATACATCATTCAATTATAAGATGTATAAAATTGAATTATGTACATATTTAAAATTTCTTGCTTAATGTTTCAAACATAGGCACAAACATGTAAAGTTGGTGTTTACAAGAAATTAATTTTTCTTTGTTTTATGAACATATAATTATATTTGTGGTAATGAAATAATTCTATTTGTTATGTAAAATGCTCATGAAATCATGTACATTGTTATTAACGATAACTTTTCAAATAAAAGTTCTGTTGAAACTAATTAAACTACTATTTTTAAATCACTTAGTAATGTATAACTTAAAACTGCAAGTATTCTTTTATCATTTGATGTTTATTTTTATTTTTCTGTCAATTTTTTGCTTAAAGTTTCAGCATATAATTTCTAAAGCATCAAAACTTTTAAAACATTTAGTTTTTTGGAAAATTGAAATTTCTTGGTATGACTATTGATTGACTAATTGTTTGATGAACTAAATGACTAGATTTGTTTAAATGTGCTTGAATGTATATCATATGCATTGTTATTCATCAGTTAAGTGTGTTAACTTTTTTAAGCAATCAATTCTAATGTGGCATTTAAAATATTGCAAAGACTTTTACAGTTACATGTAAATATTTCTAATGGATGAAATTTTTTAGACACCAGCATAAAATTAAGCTATTTACTGAAAAACAAAAACATTTTAATATGGGTATCTAAAATTGTACATTCAATATAACTTTCCTAATCTCAAATGAACTTCATCCTCCGTTGGGCGCCCATTGTAAAAAGTATAACGTTCACTTTCTTCTTTAAAACAAAATTCAAGCAGTAGAGGATGTTAATAACCATTTATATTCATTTATTGGATTCTCTTTTTCCACTTTCTGAAATTTTTTTTCTATTTCAGATTGCGCAATTAGTTGCAACTGTCATTTCAATCTGTTAACAGTGCATGAAATGTGCAAAGTTTATCTGCAAACAGCCTTCAAATAAGCAAATCTTATGCTTGATACGTGAAGCAACTAATATAGATGAAATATGACTAATTCTGTAAATCCGAAATTATTTAAGGGTGTTCTTAAATCAAAAAGGGCAGCTTTGTGACATGCTTTAATTTATTTTTATTCAGAAATGCATGATACTAACAGGTGTTGTTATTCAGAAACTGTCTAGTTGCACTCAACTTTTTTTTTTTTAATTCACAATAGACCTTTCATAACAAGCTTTCAAAGTTGACGTTTTTGAGCCCATTTCCCAACGAAAGCAGAAAAAACGGTCGAAAAGCGGGTGATCATGTGATCAAAATAGCTTAAAACTGGATAGATAATTTAATTATCATAAAATAGAAAACTAAGTTCCATTCAAAATCGCTTCCATAGTTAGGTATTCCAATTTTATAACTTTCTGTTAAAAAATGAGTTTGTGTCAAAACGTTTTGCACTTTTTGAGCAAAGCAGTTAAGAACACCTTTAATTATTGTTTAGTAATTCCTTATTAGTTTTTATTCTTTGTGATTGTAGTAGTAAGAAACTTTTTATATATCTAAACGTCTGCTTTAATATTTATATTAAAATAAGTGTTTTGTGGAATATTTTCATAAATTGTGATCAGAGATAACTTATGATATTTGTAAGTTAAATGATTTGTAAAATTAAAATAAAACAACAATGATTTATTCTTTTTCACCTGTTGTACAATTTGCAATGCGCGCCGGCTCATGTGATGAAAATTTGTGTGCCCGGCGAAAGGTTAATATCAAAATATTAATTTAAATTGTATGACATGCTATAATTATCACTGGAGATACAAGTTCACTTTTAAGAGGGTGGATTGAGTTATGAAAAAAGATATAGTGTGGAATATTTATGATTTCTTCCACAGGATTAGTATTAGAAAGTGTCTTTTCATTTGAATGAAGTAGCCTCTTAATCCTACAGTTAAAAGCATTTTTTTTTTTTTTTTTTTTTTTTTTTTTGTAATGATTTGTTTACACAAAAATAATGTTATTGTTGCAATATTATCTTTGTAGAACAGGTGTTTTTAAATTATACTCTAAATTTATGAATCTATTTAAATAATTAATGATAAACAGAAATAATTTCTTTCTTTTTTTTTTTTTTTTTTTGAAAACTTGTAAAGTAAATGTTATTATTTAAATTTATTTCCCTTCTTATAGGAATTCTGTTTCATAACACTGTATAATAAACTTGGAGTACTTTAACTCTTACACAAAAATGGTTTCAAAATAATATTAAATCAATGACAGTTTTCTTTTTACAAATTTCTTATTTGCATTTGTATATTTTTATTTATTTTTATCTGTTTTGCATAGGTTATTTGAGATCAATGTCGAATTGGATATTGTTGTACTATTTTGTTTTAAGATGGTTTTTCAGAAGAAAATTTTGTTTCAGAACTTGTTCCAAAATTAAAAAAGCCTTCAAAGGGAAAAAATCTGAAGGGGGGGGGGGGAGAATTTTGGTTACATCAGCCTCAAGTAACAATGCCGAAAAAAAAAAAGCCTTAAGTACCGAAATGCAAATAAGAATTTTGAAGAGAACACTGTCGTTGGTTTAACATTTAGTTCCTGCACAATCCCTCAACAACACCTACCATGCTGAGAGGGGTATATGTCTCCTAAAAATGCCCGGAAATGAGAACTAGTGAGTTACAAACATTTATTGTGGTTGTAATGGGATTGTTTTTTAAAAATAAAAAAGATCAGATCTTGAATTGAAAAGTAGTATTTATTCCAAAAATTCAAGATAAGCAGGTTTGGAAAAATTCAACATATGCAGATTTTCAACGTAGACAAGTTGGACTGTAATATCAGTTTTGACTTTCCTGAAAGCTATTCTGCTTGCCTATATTCTGCCCACACAATATTTTTCTTATTTCTAAATAGTAAATACAGTACTCTAAATACATTACAAAGCTTTCAGAAATTTTGATGCATAAGCAATAAAGATTTTCTTTTTAATAGAACATGAGTGTAAGTTATTGTATTTCTGATGTCTTCAAATCTGCTAATATATTCTTTCAGTTTGAATGAGACATTTTTCTTTTTGTCTCACTAAATATTTATATATAAATTTAATATATTTTGATTTTTTAATTTATGTACAGTTTAATTCTATTAATGGACTGATTTTTTTTTTTAATAGGTATATCAAGAAACATTCTTTTCAGACTTGATGTTAGTACTTCTTGATCATACCAACTGATCATTGATTATCCTGCTTCTTTACAAAATACTGCCTTAATAGTTCATAATTTACATAGTTTATGTTTACAGATATTTCTTTTGGATTAAAATTTAAATACCTGTTTCTGCAGATCAATAAAATTTTCTGCAAAGCATAGTGTCATCATCATATGTCATTGTAATACAGATTGTTTTATTTAATATGTAGTAATCATTATAGTATTCAATAATAAATTTGTTCTGTAATAATATTTATAACATAAAGAAATTTTGTTTCTGTAATTTGTACTTTCAAATAAAAGAAATTTATTAAAAAATTTGCTGTTTTCATGTGAATATATTTTTATTATAAATGTCATTTCAAATATTTACTTGTTTATCATGTAAACCATAGTGCAAGAATTGTTTTTAATTATTTATTTACTTTTAATAACAAAATGGCTAAGATATAAAATAACTAGCTGACCTATGCAGCATAACCCAGATCTGTGATGTATGAACCTCAAATTAGAATGATTTTTTATTTTTAATTCCATTTGGTCTAAATTTATACTTTTAAATGAAAGAATTCGCAAAAACATATACAGTTGAAGATACACGCTATTTTGTGCAATTTTTGATGTGAAGTTGATTTTGAAGTTGAGTGAAAATATCAAAATAATTTGTTACTTTTTAAATAACTATTTCTTTAAAATGTCAGTTGATATAAAGTTTTTTAAACAGTGATAATTTGCACCTAAGGCGAACATAGTTTTGCCTCTCCCTCCTCTCCTTTACAAAGAACAATTTACTAAGTTTCTAATAGCAAACTATTTTGAAAATTAAAATACTTTTCTAAATATTGATTCATAAAATCTTGAAAATGGAATTAAAAAAAAAAAAGAAATTTAAAATATTCAGCTTTATACAGGTTTCCATCTTAGCAGTAGCAGGTATAATTGTTGTTATTTTCTCTGACAAAAATATAGAATTTTTTCATTCAAGACTGAATTATATTACAGACAAATTTCCTTTTCAAAGATTTTATGGCAACAGTTTTATTACAACTGAAGCATTTAAAATTGCAGAGCTATGAATTAAGTTACTACATTAGTCACTTTGTGGTAAAAAATATGAGAGCATTCTTCACAAATATATATATATTCATGAGGTGCTTGTGATCGATATTTAATATTCTATATTTATACTTTTTTGAGTTTGGAAACATTTTTCTCTTTTATATCCAGATGCTTTCATTTTTGGAAAATAGTTTCGAAATGATTCTGAAATTTAAAGTATGCTCATATTAAAGCAATACAACCAAAGTTTAAAAAATCCAAAATGCACAAGTTAGACATCAACCTCAAGTATCATGTATGTATATACAGGGTGTCCGAAAAGTCTGGAAACGGTCGAATAACTCGAAAAATACATATGAGATTGAAAAACGTAAATATACGTGTTAAATATTTTTAAATAAGCTACTCAGTGATACCAAATTTGACCTTCGTAACCGACCCCCTGGGGGTCAGAGGGGGTCCAACTTTGAAATCTTAAATTATAACCCCCATTTTTTATTGCAGATTCGGATTCTACGGACAAAAATACGTAACTTTTGTATTTGATGTTTATTTCGAATCCTCGTTTATCACGGTGTAATTGAGCATATTAAATCGATACATATTTCGGCTTTTCCAACGGGATTTTCCCTAATCGAAACTAATTGGGGAGAATTTATGACATCAAATTCCTCGTCTTTTGCAATAATAGCGTTTCCTGAAAATCACCCGTGCCGATTATTTCGGTAGTGCTACACAGTTAAAAATTTGATCCATTTGCTGTAGCGTCACTCCACAGCTTTTATAGAATATCTCTTTCATGACCAATGAGAATGTTCCATAACACAGTAAAGTACACTGTAAAAAAATTGACCCTTTTGCTGCATCGTCACTCCACCGCTTTTATAGAAAACGATTACTTTACTGTGTTATGGAGCATTCTCATTGGTCACAAAAGAGATATTCTATAACAGCTGTGGAGTGACGCTGCAGCAAATGGGTCAAATTTTTAACAGTGTAGCACTATTGAAATAATCGCCACGGGTGATTTTCAGGAAACGCTATTCCTACAAAAGACGAGGAATTTGATGTCAAAAATTCTGCCCAATCAGTTTCGATTAGGGAAAATCCCGTTGGAAAAGCGGGAATATGTATCGATTTAATATGCTCGATTACAACGTGATAAACGAAGATTTGAAATAAACATCAAATACAAAATTTACGTATTTTTGTCCGTAGAATCCGAATCTGCAATAAAAAATGGGGGTTATAATTTAAGATTTCAAAGTTGGACCCCCTCTGACCCCCAGGGGGTCGGTTTCGAAGGTCAAATTTGGTATCACAGAGTAGCTTATTTAAAAATATTTAACACGTATATTTACGTTTTTCAATCTCATATGTATTTCTCGAGTTATTCGGCCGTTTCCAGACTTTTCGGACACCCTGTATATAAAAATAATTTAAGCAAAAATTCTGAAAAAAAAAAATGCTTCTGTATGTTTAACATTAGTGTACGAGTGTGAGACTACAGTAGTCATCACATGAAGAAACTAGAACGTAATTGTTAAACCTATGTGAGCATTTTTTTTTAAAAGTTTCTCATTTGCATTTTAATAATTTGCATAGAACTAATGTTGAATTCTAACAGCGTTGGTATTGTATTTACATTTTCTATTTTGATTGTAGATTAAAGTTCTTTAACCTTTTTGTTAGTTTTACACTTGGATTTTCTCACTGTAAGACGATTTTATCTAAATTTCATATATATGTATGTGGAAAAAAAAAAATCAAACTTTATTTTAAGTGGCACAAATGCCAACCAATTGAAAAAGTCCCCATGCAGTTTCTTGAACCAGGTCAGCATAGCAACTGACATTCTACTGACTAAACTACATGGAACGATACTCAGCCTAGAATTTCTCACTCAGAGTAAGGAGATTTTTTAAAAAAATGCAAGAAATTCCTTACCCTGTGTTCTCACTATAAGTTAGGCTACAAATGCAGCACATAATGGAATATTTTCAACGAGCCACCAACATGAGGCAAACATGAAACTCAAATAAAACCAGCATCAATTGAATGTATTAATAATGCTTGGAAACTTTTCTGCAAAAAAAAAAACTATCTAAATTTAGAGGGGTAATCCCACTGATTTCCCATTTATACTTATCCAATGAATTCCCAAAACCAATCGAGGAAGTGCCTTATCAGAATGAACCTACATCTAAAATTTGAAGCCAATCAATAAATTCTGTGTGAAAAACGCATTAACCTAAATTAAGGACAGTTACCTCCCATTTTTTTCTTGTTAGACTTGCCAATGAACTCTCAAAACAAATCATGGAGTTGTTCTCATCAGAATGATGCTATGTACAAAATTTCAATGAAATCTGATAAATTCTGTAAAAAAAAAAACACCCATTTATATAAATCAAGCGGAGTGGCATTAGCCGCCCCCCCCCCATTCCCATTCTTTATACTTATCCAAGGAACACTCAATACTAGTTATGGAGGTGCCTCATCAGAATGATGCTATATCTAAATTTTCAACAAAATCTGATAAATCTGCATGAAAAACCGATTTATATCTATTAAGGAGAGAGGCATTAGGCTCCCTCCTGCTTCTCGTTATACATATCCAATGAACACTTAATACTAATCAAAGAGGCACCTCATCAGAATGATCCTATATCTAAATTTTGAATAAAAACTGATAATTCTGCAAGAAAAACCCATTTATATCAATTAAGGGGAGGGGCATGTGCCCCCCCCATTCTCCCTCTTTGTTCTAATCCAATGAATACCTAATACTAATCATGGAGGTGTCTCATTGAATGATCTTATATCTAACTTTTGAAAGAAAACTGATAATTCTGTATGAAAAACCCATTTATATAAATTAAGTAGAGGGGTATTAGCCCCGTTCCCTTTCTGATACATATTGAGTGAACATAAACTAATCAGGGAAGTGCCTTATCAAAATATACTTATATCCAAAATTTCAAGTTTATCTGATATTTTTATCTTGAGTCAGAGGCGGATTACCCATTAGGCTGAAGCCAGAAGAAAAGGGGGCCTGGTGCTAAAATTTTCCTTATATAAATAACAAGAAAATATTCTTTTACACTGTCGGACATTAATACAAAAGACAAAAGATGTGCGAAATTCTTTGTCGTAATCTTTTATATTTTAATCATCAATGATTTATGAGTTAATGAAGCAAGCATGTGTTTTAATTTTTCCAGTATAAACCACTTTGAAGGAGTGAAAGGGGGCCCTCAGAAAGTCAAGCCTAGGGGCCTGGGTGGTAGTTAATCCGTTTATGTCTTGAGTTACCACATTACGCACGTACAGAATGTTTGGTCACATAAGCTCTTAGGCTTTGATAGCCTGTGAGCTAAAAAACTGGATCAACAAGAAGTCTTACCCTTGGCGAAATTCTAAAATGGAGGGCCAAAATCACAGTCAGGTATGATCCAGCGACCTCATTGGTCGGGTGGTATAGGTGAAAATCACGAATGTGTTTCTCCGTTTGAAAAAGAGTAAGGGGTAAAGTAATTTTGAAGCAATTGTTACTGTCTGTTTTATTTACGATAGACCATCGAAATTAACTCAATTAAGATATTTTGATGACATTATATAAAATGAGAGTGAAAAATAGATTATAAATGCAAACAGATAAGATTTACATCAAAGTTGACGCTACGATTTTTTTTTCGAAAAAAGGGAGTAAGGGACATTTTGCCTACCATTAAGAGATTGTTCTCTGAAAAGGACGTGACTCAATGACCAATGAGGTGTTTGGATTTCATTGGACTGTGATTTTGGCCCTCCATTTTAAAATTTCGCTTACCCTTGCTCCTGAAAAATTGTGGTGGCATATACATCTGTCAGAACCAATAGTTAATAGACTGTGAAAATAGCCTTACAAACTTTAGGATCTAGTTAATTTTATTTATGTGAAAAACTCTGCTTTTTCAAAATAATTTCACAAAACTTTGAATTATAAACATATCTTAAAACATCATTATGTCCAATTAAAAATTTAAAACATAGTTTTATGGAATAAAAGGATTTAAAGGGGCTCAAGGATTGAAAACTTTTCAAAAAATAGATTTTTTTATGATCTAATTTGATTAATCATTTAATTCTTAACTCAATGCAAAAAACCGCATAAAAATATTTGCATTTTTAACGGAGTTATAAGCATTTATGTATCAACACTTTCATAGCCGCATCGATATAATTTCAACTTTAAATCGCGTTATCTCAAAACTTGGTTTTTGACGACTAACACCAAGATTAAAAAAAAAAAAAAACTATTTGATGGAATGGCTTAATTTTTTTTGCATGCATATAACATCATTATCTAGATTATTAATTAATATATTTTAGATAGTTTAATATTTTGAGTATTTTTAATGGAAAAAATGTTATATCTTTTAGGGTTTTTTTAAATTTTCAACTTTGAGAGATTTTTTAATACTGTTTTATTAAGTGATAGTTATATCCTTAATTCATAATCTAGATTATGATGTTATATGCATGCAAAAAAAAAAAAAAAAAAAAAAATTAAGCCATTCCATCAAATAGTTTTTTTTAAATATTGGTTTTAGTCGTCAAAAATCAAGTTTTGAGAAAACACGACTTAAAGTTGAAATTATATGGATGCGGCTATGTAAGTATTGATACATAAATCCATATAACTCCATTAAAAATGCTAATATTTTTATACGGTTTTTTGCATTGAGTTAAGAATTAATTGAATAATCAAACTAGATCATAAAAAAAATAGATTTTTTTTAAAAGTTTTCAATCCCTGAGCCCCCTTAAAGATGTATATAAAGATGCAGTAAGAAACTTGTAACTACATTTTGTTTCAACATAGCAAACATTTACCATTTTCAAATTCAGGGACACATGTAACTGATTAACTGGAGCATGTACAATGGTGTATAACCTTATTCTTAGAATCTTTAAGTTTACCTTTAATTTGATGTCATTGAAGAACAAAGGAATAGTTTCATGTAGATGAATGAATTTATTTTTCCATTTTTCATTAGTCTAAATGTTTTATAATTTATTGCTAAAATATTGGAAATAAAATGCTTATTACCACATATTTTGCTATTTAAATCTTTAAAATATATTTTGACTTACTAATTTAAAATTTACAAAAATTTTGTATTCAAATGATTTAATAAATGTACCAATATTATAATACAAAAGTTTAATATCAATCATTAAGCTTAATATAATAAATGTAAGTTTACAGTTTAAGTTTATTAATCATTGTACTATTTTTCATAACAATCTTATGCTTAATAATTTGATAACAATCATTAACTTCCAAAATCTGTGTAACTTTTAAGTGTAAAAATGAAACGGAAAACAGATTTAATATGTTATAAATAAAAAATACAATAACTGATAGATTAGATTTACACTTATGTATAGACTAGCTGATATCCGTAAATTCGTTCACAAAAATTTAAAGAAGAATTTAATTATTCAATCAAACAAAAGATTCGTTGATTAAAAGCATGTGTAATTAACTTTTTATCGCAATTTACAGTAAAAATCTTCTGATGATCCTTTTTTGCTGATTTTTTGTTGGTTTAAATTTTTCTTTCAGCTACTTATATTAATAGATAGAAACATTCTTGAATACTTTTGTTCAGCCCTGTAGTTTACCTAGTACCTTTAATATACAAAATAGTTTTCTAAACTTCAATTCAAACAAAAATATTCCTTATTACTACTTAAATTACATTTTCAGAAATTATCATCCAAAGACAATCATGTATCCAGTTCTTTGCATGACCCTGTATATCATTTTAACAATATACTACAAACATTTCTTAGTTTACTGAATGCAGTTCAAAATAAAAATGCATATTTTATTTAAAAACCACTTTTAAATAAATTATGCTCATATTCAATAAACTTTCCAAGATCTTTTGTGTAACCCTGTATATCTAAATTGTGTAAATAGCATTTATACACACCATTTAATATGCATTCATTTAGTGAAACTTAAAAGCACATATCATAATTCAAAATGCATTTCATCCATACAACAGTCATCATTCATCATATACAATACTTCGGATTGAATATATACTATTTAAAATCTTTTGTGTGTCCCTCTAAATGCTATACACTTCGTATTATGCATGAAATAACTCATATTAAGCCTCAGAAATGTATATCAATTTGATTATACATGAAATCGTTTACCATAATTAAAATGTGTCGCAAACTGTTCGTGTCTTTATTCTTATGCAATAGCATTATTCTGTGTGACCGTTTAAATGAATAATAACTGTCCTTTTCACTGCATACTTTACAAAATGCATATTTTAGCGCATTTTGTTGATGCATGTAAATATGAATATGTTTCACAGGGTGTAACATTGTTAAAATTCAATTGAAACGATTTTTCCCGATAATGCCGTAATGTAAAGAAAAATTTTGACTATTCCTATAAATAAACTAATCATGGTAGAAACTTTATTTTCAATAGGTATTCGTGCTAAGGTAAATGTTAATAAAATCCAAAAATTTCATGGCTACTCGGATTGCCATGAAATTTACGAAAGTTAGATTTACTTTGTTGGTAAGTGTTAAAAATAGAGTCAAAAATACATTAATCAGTAGTTTTATTTTCAGTCTTTTCGAGACAAAAAATTTCTTCCATTGATAATTATGAGTTTTGAATAAAAATTTTCATTTGTATGTAACTTATAACTTATTAATTAGTATAAGTAAAAAATATTTCTCATTCATTTTAAATATGACGTCATTATTTATTTAGATCGATTAGCTACTGATAATCATGCCTCTTGTATTTTTAACGACTATTATAAAGTACCCGTTTTATTTCAACTATGACGTTACATTTTTCCAAGTGAAATATTTCATTGAAAATATTATTTTTCATTTTTTTTACTTTTAATTATGTCGCCATTTGAGACAGAAAAATTCTTGTTAATGAAATATACATGTTTATTATATAACAGAAAATATTCTTATTTCTATTTCAAATATGATGTCATATTTCTTTTCTTTTCTTTTATTTCTTTTTCATCTTTTTGCATGGAAATTGCTCAATTTAAAATTTATTGCCGCTGAGAAATTATCATTTTAGGTTTCTATTTTATTGGCAACAGGAAAGGAAAATGGTTAAATTTTAATTAAAAAATGCCTATTGATTCTGTATGAAAAATAATGAAATTTTGAATTATTAAGGAAAATATTTGAATAAATCAAAGATTAGCCTATGTTCATTTCCGAGCTTTAACTTATCTGTATGCAAAGATTCAAAGACTTTAATCTATTTGTTTTGATGCCAAATTCATTCCAATTTTCGGACACATTTTCACATTTATAGTATATATAAGATAAGTAACGTTTCTGTTTATGTTATATTATCCTTCGTAGTTTCAAAGCAAAAACATTGCTAATGTAGCATTTTCATGATCGCCAAAAAAAGCAACAAACCGCCATTTAAGGCACTCATGCGGTGGAAAACAACTTAAACATACATTTATTTAAACAAAATTTCATTGAAAATCATATACTTGTCACACTTTCTTTAAATTTTGAAATATTCATAAAAATATATTAAAAAAATAATGTAAAATGATTCAAATTTGTTAATAATGATGAATAAATCCAAATGCCCTTCTTTGAATCAGAAGCTCGACTGATATCTTCCAGTTGGAGCACGTTTGTTTATGTTTATACTGAGAACTTGACCTGAGAAAAGATTGGGTAGAGTTGCAATAGAATATTTAACACATTAAGTGCCACATTAGTCATCAGAGACTGATACTGAACTTTCCATTCAAATCAAGTTTTAGCTAATTCTGGAATTTCAGTCATGAACTTGATGAGGTGATTGTCTTTTTGTGCTACCACCTTCTATTCATAATTAATCAAGTAATTTAAGAAATAAAAATTAATTTTTGCTCAAATCTGTCATTTGGGCGATTTTTTTTAAAACTAAAAACCTTAGAAAAAGATGAAAGAAAACTAAGTACTTGTTTTTTCTTCCATAGCTAATTTTCAAAAAAATATTTATCCTGCTATGTAGTTTTATGGATTATAAGAAAAGTTGGATTGATTAAAATTATCTCTCACTTTACAAATTTATTAATTCATCATTTATCTAAAGCTTTACTTGTAGCTTCTGCATAACATAGATTTTGCATTTTTCAATAATGTGTAAAGTAAATGAAACATCACAAATAAAGAAAAAAACTATATAAAAAACAGCATGTCACACTGTTTTTTAGTGCTTAAACCATTTTTTTTTTTTTTTAAACCATACTATATTTTAAAAAACATTTGGTTTAAACCACAAACTTTTTATTTAGTCTAGGTACCTCTTACCGAATATTCGTTATTTGGCCATATTATCAAATGTCAAACTGTTCGGTTAAGACAAATATGAAACTATATGGCCTGCAGAATATTCGGTTTGATCGAATATCAAAGTATTCAGTATATCAGAGGTTTTTTAAGTAATCAGACAAAACCTCTTAAAAACATTTTTAAAAACTATTCACAATTTCTACTATTAACTGTCAATTTATAAATACAGTAGACTCCCTCAAATCTGCAAATCTCTAAAATCTGCACATAATTTACGGATGTAAACAATGAAATATTCAGTTCAGATGTAAGTGCAAAATTTGACTTTAGTTTTATATATATTGAATACATTTTTTAATTTGTAATTTTAGTTAATGTTATTAAATTCATGTTTCTTCATGAAGAAAGAATAATTTATTTCTGAAAAAAATCAAGATATTCCTGATATCATTGATAATCAAAATCTTACCAAATATATTTATGTATTAATCAAGCTTTTTTAGTTAAGTCTAGCTAACCTGAAATAAAGCTTCTTTATTTAATGATCCTGATGTGAATTAGTAATGTACCTTTATGAGGCAAGTTTCATTGAATAATTTAGGAAAAACACATTTAATCTTTAAAATGAATATTTAATTGTACATTATTGATTATTAACTTGACCTTTGCTTTTAGTATTTTAATCATTTAAAAAATTATTTAAATTTATATTAATTTGGTTTATTACTTATTTTAATATTTTAGTATATTGTAAGCATTCATTATACTTTTGATTTTATAATGAATTACATTCAAATTATTTTAAAAAAAATATGAACAAAGCAATGACAAGAAATCCACACAACCTCTGGTCCCAAGCTGTGCGGATTTGAAGGAGTCTACTGTATATTTTAAATAATCTGAAATAAAATCATATTTAAATAAAACAATGTTTTTACATTATTTATTTGCTGTTTGTAATGCATAAATTAAGAAAATTAACCATGAAAAGGATTAAAATGATGATTAATTAGAATTCTCATGGGAATAAATGATTTTCAAATGCAAGCTTCTAAATTTTGTTTAGTTTAATAAATAATCTGTTGTTTTTTCCAGTGTTCAGCCATGGGGGTGATTTTGGGGTTAAAACCCCTCACAGAGCTGAGAATGTTCGCTATAATTGTCGCTTATATGAATCAAAACCGAACATAATATTTAAATGTTTTGGCGCATTTCGAATCCGCTGCTTTATTGAATCAGATTTCATTTAATTACGTGATTCAATTAAATGGTGAAAATTCTAATTAAAATTATGAAAGTGTCTATGACATGGATTAGTTAAGTGAAAATTGGTTATTTGAACTAAATCACTTTTCTGAGACATATTATGCTAAAAAAATGATGATTTCCTGCCATACAGATGCTCCTTGAGTTTAAATATTATACGGTGAATATTCTAATCAGTATTGATTCCATTAACCAGCAATCATCTTTAACAGAAACTCAACCCCACCCCCTAGAACTGAATTTTGGCTGCGCCACTGGCTTTTTCCCAAATAACAATGTTTAAAAAAGTAGAAAAACTTTTGGGGTTGATAAAAGATATCAAGACAGACAATTTTTTTGTTCAAGAAAACATATTCGTGTTCAAGTTATTGAGTTACAAGTAAATTTATACCTCATCCTATTTGAGGTGAAACTATATTTTTGTTACTTTAACCCATTAACGCCCAGCGTCCTCTTTTGAGGACGGTTACAAAAAAAGCAAGAAAGCGGTTTTCCCACCAGTAAATAGGAAGATAAATATATACCTTCTTTTATGAGACAGAATTCTCGATAAATTTAGATAAAAGTTAATTTGTTTTTAAAAGTGGTGGGAAATACAAAATTTAAATTTTAACGAAGAAAATAATTTGGGCGTTAATGGGTTAACAATAATGAAGATATCATAACTACATTTTTAACTGACATGATTTGATTTCAGTGAAATGTGATATGACGAGAAGAGCTGGAAAATGACATCATTCATAGGAAAAAACTATGAGCTAGACATTACTTTATTAAATTTCAGTTGATGCTATTTGTAATGTGTTACTGATCAAAATTCAGCAATTTTGAATATCATATTTAATATAAACAAAATTAATATAAAACAAATGTTGCTAAAATATCCTCAATATTGATAAAGTTGTGAATAATTATTCAGTTTTAGCTTATTTCGCACTGTGTATATATTTGATTGAATATATTGTAATATGAATGGAATAGATTGAGATTTTCTCATTAAAAACTGTTTGTCTTGACCATATTTTCGCCACTGAAAGTTTCTTGACAGACTTTAAGAACATCCTGAATGTTTATAATCTCTGAGAATGATCGTTTACTCCAGATCCAGATATTAATGTAGGATGCTTTAAAAAACTTCTATGCTAAATCGAAAGAAGTAGAAAAGTTATTTTTATTGAATTGCCGTCATTTGATTTTACTTCAGTTTCTTTAGGACAAACAGTAATAAAAGAAACTTACATTTTGATAAACAAGAGCTTTTTATAAGTTAACTTTATATTGAAAAAAAAAATGTACCTTGAGTTATTTTAAAAAAAATAATTATGAGACCGGATTTTTTCTCTCTCATTTTTTTAATATTTCTCTTTTACTTTAAAATGCTTGTTTTAATTTGTAGTGAAGAAAATGAAATTTATAATTTTATTAATTAAAAGAGTCTCATAATTCTCTTTCTTAAATAATTTAAGGCAGTTTTTTTTCAGTATTAAGTTTACTTATAAAAAGTTCTTGTTTATTAAAATATAAATCTCTATTATGAAATATTAAGAATGATTGTTTTAAAAAGTAACATTTTAATAGCTTTAAACTTTGAAATGTAAAAAGTATTCCGCAGCCAAATATTCAGTATTCAACTAAATACTTACTATTCGGCTGGACGAATATATGGTATTCGGCATAACAGTTACTATTCAGCTAGCCGAATATTCGATTCACCTGTTTTCCAAACATTCAGCCAAAATCACTATTCAGTGTGTCTTAGTCAAAAAACAGATGTATATTAATATAAAATGTATGTAAACAATAAATATAGACTTGAAAGCAAAAAAAAAAAAAAAAAAAAAAAAAAAAAAAAAACGCTTGGAAGTAATTTTAAATAATGGACAAACAAATAAATTAGTAAAACATTAATAAAAAATACAAATAAAATATTGAATTAAAAAGACCTGATGACATTACAAACGCGTTTAACATTTTAATGGCAAGTAAATTTGACATTTATGATAATTCATTATTGGATTTAATGTTGCAGATTAGCGGCAGTTTTTGGGTCGAAAGGTTAATCAAGTATGTGTAGCAATATTTTTAATAACTGTATGAAATCATACAAAATATCAAGTGGGAGAAAAATATGTATTATGAAAATCTAAATGTTTTTTTTAATAAGAAGGAAAATATACACAAATAAAAATAAATGTAGAATGAGCTTTTCTTCTTTGAAATTCTTGGATCTTTCACTGTTAAACAATATATCACATATTATGAAAAAGACAACTTTTTTCTCAATTTGTGCTACAAATAATAATTTTAAAAAGCATACATTAAACGCCAGTAAATTTGATAATTCAACATCAATTCTCACAGAGCAGAACCTAGTGAAAGGCAGGATTAAAAAAAAAAAAAAGGAAGTTTATGATTTTTTTTTAAATAGAGAATATGAACATGAAATAAACCAAGCAAAGAGTGTTTTCTCAAAAACTAGCACACAAAAGAATTAGGTATCAGTATAAAAGACATACTATAAAAACAAAAATTAGCATTTATCCTTATTTTTCTCTTTCAAATGAAGATTCAGAACAATATATTTTTTCTTCATGAAAGGGAGGTGGTGGCCTGGCTAAGCCTCTATGGGATATCCATAATAATAATGTTAAACATGAATGTAAATAAAAAGAATCTAACAATTATTTTCTTGGATCAGGAAAGTTGAGGGCAGGGAAAATAAGTCATTTTAATGCAATTTATTCTTTCCTGATACTGTTATTTTAAATGGTATTTACAATCATTTTCTTATTTAAAAATTCATTAAGAGAAATTTTATGTGTTTTTATTCAATATGATTACAGAAATAAAAAATTGCGTGAATTAAATTTGAAATCCCATGACTCCCCCCCCCCCCCCACCCCTCACTCATGGGTACTCAACAAAATGTTTTTCCTCATCTCTTTTCTCAATGAATGCAATAAACGTAAATAAACAATTGTAAAATGAACAAAATCTCAAAATATTCTCAAAATAGCTTTTATTTAAATTTAATTACAAATAAATCTGACATATTAACAACTTAATAAATCGCACACAAATAAATTCTACAACGGTAATAAAATAAATACGCATTAAATTTAATGCTTCAAATAAGATAAGCTAACTGTAGCAAATAAATTACTTTATACATTGTTTGAATCAAACGCTTTCTATGCAATAATTATGAATATTACATCTCTAGAGATCGTATAATCTTTAATAATTCTGTTTCAATACAAATTTCGCCTTTTTTTTTGATTTATAAGGCATGTTAAAATTAGATACTATGTTTCAAACATACCTCTATAAAATTATTAATAAATCGCTTTGTTTAACTGTATTTCTGAAAATTTAACATTTATAAAGTAAAATTAGATATAAAAATCAGTATGGTACAAAAAATATGGCGTAAACCTCGTGTTTTTTGATAAAAAATATTTTCTTTAAGCTCTATTTGGCCATAGCACTTAATGGTAAATAATTCACAGTTGCCGTACTCACCTCGCGGTTGAGGTGTTTCAAGTTACTTCAGATGGCTGCCATGATATCCCATGCATTTGAATAGGGATTTCAGGTCTATTACTTAAACGTCTTTGGTCTACTATAAGTCCTACATATTCCATTCTCCACATCGCAACTCTCATCATCCAGGTACTCTAGATATCATATGAATAAAGTAGGCGTGGTTTGAAGCCAGCCGCAGCAAAGAAGTGAAGAGAGCTGGTTTGGAACAGTTGTGAGTTGGCGGGACAGTAAAAAATGAAGTATGTCGACTGGAGATATTAGAATATTCCGATTGAGGATGAAACCAAAAACTAAGATGTTTTAAGACGTATATATTCATATTGTAAATAATATCTTGTAAATGTTTCATTTTTGTAAATAAGTGGTTCTGTAATATAAGTTCTAAACTTTTAATGGTGTCAATTTGAATTATGCGTTTGTGTTTACTAATCTTCCTATACTATTATTCAACATCTATTATAGATTTATTGTACGTAGCGTTGTTATTGAAATTTAAAAACACGCGGCGAATATAAATGTATTTTCTGGGAAACTCGAATTTTCGCATTTTTTTTAAACAAAAAGAGACAGAACCATTCAGGTATTGGTCTTATAGATTTACTTTTTAAGGGATTTTCGAAGCATAAAAAATAAAATATTTGCAATTGTTTTTCCTTTCATATTTGCAGCACGACTCCCATAAATTGTTGATTCCTACCAGTTTAATGAAGATAGCGTAGTTATTGGAATTTAATAAAAAAAAATGACCAATTCGGAATTCCTTTTATAAAAGGCAGTTAAAAAAATTCTGCATACTTCACTATTGACAAAACACTCGGATTTGAATAATCTGAAATTGTCCGGATAGTCGATTATTCGGCAAAAATCTATTACGCATATAAAATAGGACAAATAAAAATTTAATCCAGACTAACCTAATATATTTCCAAACTATCCCCAAGGTTGCAGTTATGTTTCCGCGATGCATTAATTGCGTAATTATGTCTATTAAGCTGTATTATTATGAGAAATCAAACCTGTACAAAATTGTAATCAAAAGTAACTTAAGATTAGAAAACATCAGTAAGCCTTGGAAATGAGAATTTACTTTGCTAGATTATTCTTGTTGCCCCAAGTATTGTTATTCTAAATCGTCCAGAAATTCCTAAACTAAGTTTTCGGAATTCAAATTTGAATACTTATAGTAAATCGAAAATAATTAGATTTAAATCTCTCTCCTAGGAATTCTCTCTCTTAGCTTGGAATCTTCTCCTAGCTGAAGTTTCCGAAGTTTGAACGTGAATAATTTATTAAATATATTCATGTATTGTAAAAATAATTGAATTCTTTGCGAACGTTACCAAGCGATTTAAATTCTGAGTGGATCAATGCTGTATCAAATCTTTTCAGTTATTCATCATGTAAAATCAATTCGTTGTCTGTTCACTGTTAGCTTTATATATTTCTTTTAACAAGGATATGTGTATGGATGACATAAATCTATTCGGAAAAGATATATTCAACATACTTATAAACGAACTTTTTTCATTTATTGGGTGGAGCAATTTATCAAAGTTTTTGATCAAGATATATATATTTTTTAAAGTTCTTTCGGCATGTGTCGTGAGGAAAAAAATATAGCTTTTATATTCATATTCCTTATTTTTCTTAAATATCGTTTATTACACACGAAGTTAAAATTATTGGAACTTGGTGATTCAATAAAAAATCCTTACTTCTAGGTTTTAAAATTTTGTTCGAATTTTGAGAAGTTCAAATGCGGACGAGCCAAATGAAAGAATATTCTGTATTTGAAAGAGAATTGTTTCAAATTTTCAAGCTACAGACAAGCTGGTATCATTTATGGTTGATTAAATTTGGTTGCCAAATTTAATGATATTTCGCCAAGTGTCGCCAAATTTGATGATATTTTGCCGTCAGAAAGCAGGTCGAGAATTTGAATTAAATGTTCACTAACACTAATAAATTAATGCCTGATATTCTTTAATTGTTGTCATATTTCAAAATGTCAACCATCCTAGAATTTCATATTGCGATATCTCAGCCATTTATTAAGCTAGAGACGAGAAAAAAAATACTCCGGAATCTTTGTATCAAGGCCTAACATTTAGTAAACATGAGATAAATTTGGATTTCTAAAATTTTTGTACATTTTTTTAGTTTTAAATATTTAAATGGCCGCCATTTTTTGCGGATGAAGCTGGTCAGCTAACTCAGTGAGAATATTGGTATGTACTTCAATTAATCTCATCTAAATGTACACACCAAGTTACATTCAAATCTGTTCATAAATATGCGTATTATTACCTGAGAGAAATCAGATTGTTTTAAAATGTCAGCCACACTAGAAATTCAAACTATAATTCAGCCATTTTTAGAATTATATACAAAAGAAAAATGTGCTAAAATCATTGTACTAAGGTCAAACATGTCCAGAAAAAATCTTTTTCAATTTCAATAATTTTCATCAACGAACTTGATCGAGACATTGTTATGTACTACACTGTATACATACCAAGTTATATCGAAATCGGTTCATAAATACGCGTGATATCGCGTAACAAAAATCAGAGCTTTTCAAAACGTCATCCACACTAGAAATTAAAAGTGCTATAATTCAGCTATTTTTTAAGACATAGACGAAAAAAAATTCTTCGGAATCTTTGTATCAAAGTCAATTACATAAGGAAAATATCTTTTTCAATTTCTAATATTTTTGTACCTAATTTTAAGTTTAAAGAAGCCTTAAAAACTTTTACATGACCGCCATTTTCAAAATAAAAGACGAATGAAGTTGGCTAACGATCCCGAGCGAGTCATTGGTATGTACCATGTACATACAAAGTTACATCTAAATAGAATTATAAATACAAGAGTTGCAGCATGACAAAGAACAGTTTATGCATATACAGGGTGTCCCAGAAGTAATGTGACAAACTTTAACCTCCTTACTGCCGCAACCGGATATATCCTGCCGCAGGTTTCACTGCAGTTGAAACTTTATTTAAATTAATATAATTCTACAAATATAATCCAGTTTTAAGTAATTAAGTTATGATTGATACTTTCAAGGCTTATAATCATATACATAACAAAAAAATTATACCATGATAGAAAATTCCTCTTTTATTAACATTTAAAATAAAGGCGGTCAGGGGGTTAAGGAGAAGTAGGGGACATCACAACGACTTAGAATTGCTTAGCAACCCATGGTCGGAAACGTCACGGGAAGGATTATGACAGGTACAAGGGCCGAAGAGACACAAGACTGAGACCATCTGAAATAATTTATGGGTCAACGATATTACATTTACTGTAGATGATATGTGGAAATGTTACAAAAGATGTTTAAAGTTTAAACCATTGCTAGCGATGCAAGCATTACATCGTCGAACTATGATTGGCGGACTCGCTCAAATACAACTGGATTTTGTTGCATATCTGCAGTAGCACAGATGAGTCTTGCAACCAGATCCATTTCAGATTCCACAGACGTTGCATACACAGCGTTTTTAAGTGCACCCCAAAGAAAGAAATCGATGCTGCTTAAATCAGGAGAGCGTGGTGGCCAGGGAACCAGTCCTCCACGGCCAATCCATGCTCTTGTGAACAACACAACCTAACGACGAACGAAGACGTTTCCGGCCATGGGTTGTTATGCAATTCTGAATCCTTGTGATGTCCCCTACCTTCCAGGCCCCACCAGTGGCCGAAAGGTTCGGACCTCTTAACTGGTAGACGGTAGGTGCTGGGTTCGAACCCAATCGCGGCCGTCGGCCTAACCGTTCGGAGTTTTCGTGGTTTTCTTCGAACCTTGCGTAAATACGGGTTAGGTTCCCTTAGAAAGACCCCCACGAAGGGCAACCCCCCTGGTCCTATATCCCTAGTGCAGATAATCGGACGACAAAAATAAACCAAACCCCTACCTTCCCTTTAAGTTTGTCCCATTACTTCTGGGGCACTCTGTATATATGTATTACCTATATCTATCAACATTTGGATGGAGGGTAGTTTTGGGGTCTGAGGATCATGACTGGTGAAAACATATCAAAATGTTTCAGAATCGGATTTCAAAATATTTTTGTGTCGCAAATAATTTAATTCACGTGTGCATTTCTTTATGGCTTGAAGGACATCCCAGTTTATCTATCTACGATCACAATGATTAACGTCTGAGCAGCTGAAATTAGATAGTACTCCAGCTCGGTTACTAAAAGAAATAACTAAACCTTTTACTATCTTTATCACAAACAAATAAATTATACGAAATAATGTCTGGGAGCATCTGGCATGTAAAAAATCTGTGAAGTACAATTCAAGTGAACCGTTTCGTTTACAGATATCAATGTAGCGTTGGTCGTTCTGGTTCGAAAAAGCGTTAGGCCATACAATGTTATTATGTATAAATTGTATAATTTGCTAAGGATGTACGCATCTCAGATAAAACGATATCCTCTCTAATAAATTAGGGATAAAAAGCTTTCGACAAGATAACTGACAAGGAAGGTCTCCATACTTGGCATACTCAGATTTTTTGAAAAAAGAAATACTAATTAATCTACTCTTGTATGTAATAATGGATTAGTGAAAATTATCGGCGGAATTGCAGTAGAAAACATGTAAAAAAATAAAATACTTTCGAATATTTGACATGAAAAGACAAAAGTGTCACACGATTTGGCTAGCAGCACTTTACCCGGCCAAAAGCAAACGATTTTAATGCAACTGAAAACTTTAGGATTTTTAGAATCCGTGTAAAAAATATTTTATGAATTTAAACATAAAAAATGAGAGAATTTAATATATTATTATATATATTAAATTGCATATATATATATATATATATATATATATATATATATATTTTATTTGTTGCTGTATTTATTTTAATTGCCTTTCAAAAAATAGTTTCGCAAACTTTTTTCCTTTAAAATGCATTTGATATAAAGAAATTTTTTTTTTTTTTGAAATTGCTTTTCATCGCCAATCGATGAGAAATCGCCAAATAACGAAATTTTCATTATTTTTTTACGAACAAGGTACGGAGGTTCCGCCGAATTTTTTTTATAAACGTATATATCCTCATAGGAAGAACATTCTGTAATTTTTTCAAATATTTCGGAGTATGCCCGTATGGAGACCTTCCTTGTGAGGTGAATTTTGATAATGATCAAAAGCGTCAGAGAACAAGAATTTACCTAGACCGTTATTACCAAATTTATTTAGATTCTAGACCATAGGTTCCCAACGGGGGCGATACCGCCCCCCAGTGGGCGCTGGAGCCTTCCAGGGGGGCGGTAGCGAGTCTAGAGAAAAATGGGGGGCGTTAGGGCAGTCAAGGGGGGCGGTAATGGCATACTTACCTATTTAGGAACTAATATAGTAAAAATAGCTGATCTCCTCTGCACTCTCGGATTTGGCACCCGAATTGGTACCCAGTCGAAAAACCAAGCTAATTTCCACCATTTGTAAACTCCAGCTCCGGCAGTAACCTTCGGAACTTTCGAGGGTTACGCTCCGGCGCAGTAGATTCATGCCGAACTGGGTACCAATTATCCGAAACAAAATGGGTTTGCGTCAGCCTCTATTGTAAGAGGTCCCCAATCCGTGACAAAAAGATAACTGCACCTTTAAATGGAAATCTATACAAACGAACCTAGATCTGCGGGGTAGGGGAGTAGGGTAGGAATTGAATTTATTTTACTAATGTTTAAAAACACATGGAACACGAAGAAGGGATAAAATCGAGAAGAGGCGAAAAACATTGTTGCTCAATTCTTTCAAGAATGTCAAAATATAACAGTGGAACACGAAAAATCGCTATTGAAATCGACGAAATATTGAAAAATCGACGCGGATTGAATATCATTATGAATTCAAAAATTGTGGAGTACAAAATTCATGATTCTAAATAAAAGTTTTAACCTGTATTTCCAAAAAAGTATGACGACGTATGCCTGAAAAGTTATTTTTAAACGAATCCGTGAATTGAATCGCTTCAAGAAATTAGTTTATTCTTAGTGAAAGTGTTAAAAATCGTTGTATCTGTAAATTTGTTCAAAAGTAAATTTATTTAAACTTAAATAAGGAAAAAATTTATGTTTAAATATTTTGATCGAAGAAGAAATGCCGGCAGTACAGTATTAAACATTTGAAATGTGGATCTAGGGACTCTCCTGCAAACCAATCGTTATACCTATGGGTTTAATTTGCCAAAAAGTTTTTTCAAATGAAGCCAGAAGCCTTCTAGGCAACAAGAACATTTGAATAACTGCGTGCTGATACTAGAAAAGACAAAGATATGTGATATTTTTACTTTCTTCTTTCTTTACAAAAGGAAGTATTTTGGATTCGTGAAGATTTTCAAGTTCTGGTCTTTGACGGAATTACATGTTTTAGGGGTCAGAGATTTAAAAAAAACATGTTTTTACAAAATGTCTGTTTGTGATTCTGTGAGTCTATGACTCTGCATGTGATATAAATTTCTCTATCTCAACAACTAAAGCACGGAATTTAGCAAAAGTTTATATTCAGGTGGTCCCTGATATAAATTGATACTGATTGTTCTTCGTGCAAATCACTCAACAAGTGGCGCTGCTATGCTGTTTTTTTCCCGATTTCTGCGACAGCTTTATCTTAAAAATTGCGACACAGATTTTCATCAAACTTCAGATTCTGTTAGTCCTCGACATGAATGTATACTGTTTACATTTTGTTGAAAATTGCAGAAAAGTTGGCACTGCTAGGCTGCCTTTTTCACGATTTCTGCAAAAGCTCTATCTCAAGAACTAATGCACGGATTTTCACCAAACTTCAGGTTTGATTATTCCTTGAGATGAATAGATGCTGTTTACATTTTGCTAAAAATCTCTCAAAGGATGCCGCGGCTATACTGTCTTTTTCACGATTTCTGCAACAGCTCTATATCAAGAAATAGTTATCTCTGCTATTCTGAAAAATTTCTGTTTTTCGTAAAAGCTGTATCTCAAGAGCTAATGCGCGAATGCATTTGTAAATTATTGCATTTATAAATTATAAATGAATATAATTTATATTCATTTAGCGTTGTGGAGCTTAACTGATTTGGGACAGCATAACAATGTATTCTATTGACTAATTTCCTCAGTAATCATTTTGAGTGGATAATAGTATAATTCTGAATATAAGGCATCAGTAAAGCTCAGTCCTCATTTTCAGCTAACAAAAATTTGGGTTATATCATCAGCTTTACAGACCATCTGATTCCATTTCTTTTCTACGCATATTTTTAGATTGAAAATATTTCCCAAATTTTACTGTAATATTTTTTTAGATCAAGCTCTACTTTTCTCTCTGGTTCCACGAGTTTTTTTTATATGATCTTGATAAATATTATTGCTGATTATGTTCTGGCGTAAATCGCACAACAGCGCATTAATTCTACATTTTTCTCGATATTCGCAATAGTCCTATTTCAAGAACTATGCACGGAATTTCATACCATTAGAATTCTCACGATGAGCATAGCTTGTTATTTAATTTTGTTACTGTGATAGAGGATTTTGAAGTATTAACATGTATGAAATGAAAGCTTTGATCTTTCCACATATGACTTGTTCAAAGACCCTTTTTAGATAATTTCGCAAATACAGATGCAGCAGTACCGTCATATTTGGAAGAGGAACTCGCAGCAAACGAGAACTAAAAGTAAAATTCGGAAACGGATACCAAGAGTTCCAACCTCAAAAACCAATACAGCTCTCTAACCTGGATTGTGAATGAGAGTACATAAATTTTAATTGCTTTTCCTTTATCAGATTTAGCTCAGAGTGTGTTCCGTGCAGTAGTCAATCTACCGTCTAAAAAAAGACACAGACATCTTTGAATCTAACAATTTGTGACAGATGTTAAAGAAATTAGAATCCGACATGAAAAAATTAATAAAACTCCACCAGCCTCAACCATTTCGCTGTTTTTAAAAAAATGTGGTTTTTGTTAATATTTCAATTTTTAATAAACAGTTTTTTACTACATTTGACGGTTGTTTTAATTAACATCAACTTTGTGATTCTTAATAGATAGCTAGACAGATAAAATATAGATAATATGCTACAATATTTTAATATTTTGTATAATTAATTACTATGGAAGAGGGGGGCGTTGGCATTTTTTTCTCTTGTAAAGGGGGTGGTGGTTCAAAAAAGGTTGGGAACCTATGTTCTAGACCATTCTAACGCAAATAAAACCTATTTAGTGCTTCGGCTTGTTACGAGAGATGAAACTTCGGTTCAGTGTTACATCCCTGAGAACAAGCAGCAATTACAATGTTGCATGCATAGTGGTTCTTCATTATTGAAGAGTGCTATATCCGTGTTTATGGAGTCAGCCTTTTTGGATGCTAACGGAATATTACTAATTGATTATCTTCCCAAGGACTAAACAATAAATGGTGGCAGTGGTGACCATCCCCCCCCAAACCCAATGACGCAAATTCCCCCCCCCCCAAAAAAAATTTTTTTTTCCCTTACTTTAACATTGACCCCCCCCCCCCCCCCCTAAACTGAACATCAATTGTAAAATATATTCTACTGATTATTTACAAATCGTAATCTTATGTACTATCACACAAACATGAAATAAAAGTTTTAACAGAGTAATAAATAATGAAGATATATATTTTTAAATTAGCAATCTGATTGTTTCCACATTAATAATTCTTACTGATAACTCCGTATTAATATATTCACTAAGCTCTAGTTTTCGCTGAATGCAAGCATTATTTAAATTAATATAATTCTAAAAATATAATGCAATATTAATGATTGAAGTAATGATTAATACTCTTAATAATTACATTCATACACGTATTTTTTACGGTATAAAAAGTAATTCTTTTTAACATTTATGATAAAAAGAAAAGAAAACAACATTGTAATGTTATCCATTTGCTCGTTAGCCAGAGGATATGAAAATTCCAATTCGTCCCAACAACAGTGCTTGTGCCTTGCTTCCCGCAGGGCATGAGGATCACTCTTGCTAGGCATTACTTGTTTTTCGAGATCAGTTTGATAGTTCGATGTATTACACTTAATAGTTCATTTTTAAATAATTTGAAAACAAATAAATACACTATAAACGTAAAGGAAATTTCTTATTAAAATTTTTAATTTACACACATTTAAAAAATATTTAAAATACGTCCCTTCTAGCTATTAACAAGTAGAAGATTTCTGAACAGTTAGTTTTTGATAAACAGTTTCAACTTCAAAAATTTTTTTAATTAGCTGAAGGATTATAATAGACTCCAATTGAGTAAAAAAATGCATTTTTGAAGACGCTGGAAAAATTAACTTTTTATACGTCCCTGGATCCTATAAGTTATATTTAGTGAAATAGTCTTAATGCTCTGACATGCGTTGGAAAAAATTATTTTAGTACGACCAAAAATTACCCAGTTTAAAATTTAGAAAAATTTGGCACTTAACACAACGCCTGAAATAATGTACAATTTCGATCTAAACCGCACATCATTTCGGTCTCCATGTTAAAAGCGAATAATTTCCAAATTTTAAACTCGCAAAGCACGATGAGTTTTGGTCGTGCAAAAATGATTTTCTTTTCTTTTGATGTATCAGAGCTTCAGGATTGTTTCACCAAATATTACTTTTAGGACTCGTAGGCTGTATAAAAGTTAAATTTTATAATTTATTCATCAGAATTGAATTTTTTGATACAAATTGTGTCCAGCATAATTATTTAGCTAATTTTAAATATTTTTGCAATTGGAACTATATGCTTAGGTACATAGTTTCAATCGCTAACTATTCAGAAATTATCCATTGGTCGATGTTTGGAAAAAAACACTGTGTATTAACAAATATAGAAATCATCTTCTGGAAAAAATGCAAAGGAGAACAATTCTGTAAAATGGATTTGATAAATATTTGAAAACGAAAAGAAATAAATTAATAATAAGCTTCGTTTTTTCTTTCCACAAACTATACGGCTTAACACATGAAAATCATATTTCTTCATTATTTTGTGTAAAAGAATACACCAATCTAATTTACATTATTATGTTGGAAAAAGTATTTTTACATTGTACAAAGAAAAAAATCGGTTAAATTTACGGCAAAAACTGCTGGCAGCAATGTTTCCAGTAGTTTTTGCCGATAAAACTGCAGTAAAATTAGATGTAAATTTTTTTATTACCTCTAATTTTACTGCAATTTTTACGGCAGAAACTTCCGGCAACATTGCTGCCAGCATTTTTTTTTTTTTGGGGGGGGGGGGCTATAAATTTAACGATTTTTTTTTAGAATGTAGAAATACTAGCTACAAGTTTAAAAAATGCGATTTTTAAACCACTAAAATTGTCATACATTCATAAAAATTATTAAAATCGAACTTTATTCCCTCTCAGATGTCTTTAGAATTATTTGACAAAATTTAAAGCATTTTTTTCACATATTTATTTGCATGAATGCAAAATTAAGCTATAAAATTTTGTCTTAATATTAATTATGCTTTATTTATTTATTTATTTATTTATTTTATGGAAGAAAATGTTTTACAGATTCTAAGAAGAATTTTTATAAGACTCAATCATCGTTTGAGAAGAAAAAAGTAACCAAAAAATCGCACAAACAGCAATTAAAAAAAAATCTAAATTTAAATTTGAAAATAATGTAGAATTAAAAAAAAAATATGATTGATGTTTATTTCATCTATATATATATATATATATATATATATATATATATATATATATATATATATATATATATATATATATATATATATATATATATATATATAAAGGAGGATGTGAAGACGTCAAAAAATATTATTATTATAACTAGAAATTATAAAACATTAGATACATTACAATACTAATCAACAAACAGGACTTTAATATCTGGGATAATAATGGTATATAATATGATATTCTTGAAAACTTTTATGAATTGGGGTAAAAAAATCAAGATGTTAAAATTTCATTTAGACTTAAGTTTTTAAATTTTTGTCAATTGTTTTTTTCTGATTGTTGTTGTTGTGGCAAAAGAATTTATAATTTCTTCATTACTAATTTTGGAAAAAACATCACTTTCAGAAGAAGGAAGCATCAAGTTAGAAAACCAAACATCCCCCATGCAAGATCGTAGCCTATTTTTTATAATTTTTATACGACTCATAGCTCTTTCTGCAGAACAGCTTGTAACTGCGATAGATAGCAAGACTCTGTAAAGTACATTCAACTGATTGAATCCAGAAAAATTGTTCAAACAACGATAGGGCTTTAAAAATCCCTTTTTAATCCACGCAATCTTTGTTGCTGATGTTTTTTCATCTTCTTCATCTAATTTTTCATCCTCATCTATTTTATTTTCAGTATCGTTAATCGGAACAATGTCAGTCATTACTACATTTGTGTGGGAAATGCTATACAGTTGACTGAAATTGTTAATTTCTTCACAAATTCTTTCGGAATCCACATTATAAAATGCACAAATTTCAAGTTTGCTAAATCAAAATTAAAGTAAGACAATCAAAAAAGACATGGTCCAAATTTGAATAATTTGCCTTTAACGGGTCTTGAGTTATAACAATTTAAATCCAAGAAATTGTGAAAAAACCTATCATGAAGAAAAACGCACTTTCACAAGAAGTCATTTCATGGAAACCATTGCTAGAAAGCTAGATTTTGAAAACAAACTTATACGAAGAAAATTGATATTTCTTTTGCTAATTAAGATAGAAACATTATTTAAATGTCATTTTAAACATTTAAAAAGAAAAGTGCAATAAAATGTTTTAGAAAATTTGAAGATTTTTGTGTCCCGGACCCCCTTAAGGGTGTATTTCGATTCAAACTGCTTATTTTCCGATTTATTTTTGAATTCATTTTTGCTCTCAAATACACTAAACTTTAAAAATCTCTTATTTGGAAAGTACACAAGGTGCCGTAATTGTCGATTCTTTGATAAATGCAGAAAATATTGCAAAAAAAGCAATCAAAATCGGCATTTCGAACCGATTTTTCCCAAGCGGGAGATTTGGGAGCGAAAAAAAGGGTCATACTGATAAGGTAATTGTTTATAACTTAAATTCTAATGAATGGAGGGTAAAAAGGCATCACACGGCACCTCACACGTCCCTTCAAGAATCCCCTCAGCAAGTTTCATGTTTCTACTTTTAAAAATGTGCCTGAAATTGCATCGGAAAATTCCGAGCTGTTGAAGGTGAAAAAGCGTTTTTTCGAATGCATCCTTAAGGCAAGGCCCTTGATTTTTCAGTTCTAAATTACAAAATTATTTGCTAATTAAATGTCCTAATAAATTGCGCCTTTTAGAGTCCTATAACTTTAGGCCACTGCATTGCTGTCCTATATGGTTTGCTTTATAATAATAATAATAAAGAAAGGAAGAAATAAAAATACAAGAAATAAAAATGTTCTTAAAAATATTGCAATCTAAAATATGCGTTAAATATACTGTAAAGAACAAAAACAAATATTCAATTTCAAGAAATGCTTTTATGATTTGAAAAAAAAAATTACCTTTCAATTTCTGTAGAGTATGTATAATTTTCTCCTGTCCATTTGATCCATGGTCCATCACCGATTTTCTCTTAATAACTTTATATTTTGTGTCCATTTTGTTTTTATACTTATAAATATGCTTTTTTTTGCAATGGTCTAACCATTTATCTTTATCTTGTCTGTGTACCGTGTTACACAAAATTTCCAAGCATTTAAACTTCAGCTGTTTTTTTAGAGTCTTCGGCATTTCGGCTATTAATCAAACAACTGTGCTTTTAGTAGAATACATACAAGCAAATTCAAGTAAAAATATTTTTTTAGACAAGCAGATGATGATATTGAAATTATTGGAAGACAGTAAGCTTAAGCTCACATTTTATGGATACTGCAAATTCTAAAATAGCGGGCGTAAACAATCAGATGAAATCCGAACACCTCATTGGTCATTGAGTCGCATCCTTTTCAGAGACCAATCTCTTATTTTTAGCGCCTTCGCAGCAGGGAATTCCAAGAACTCCTTGGGGACGAGCGACCCGTATACATGCCACAAAAAGTGCCCATAATCCTCTTGTTTATCCCCACCACAAAATTTGCTTTATTTAATCGGAGCATTTTCTCGATTTAATAAGCCACAAATTTCTATTTTTAAAAAACAGTGTCAAAACATTAAAATTTTTGTAAAAGTCTCCTGTCGTAAAATTTTTGTAAGAAGAGCAATTTTGAGGCGATTGTTATATTCTGATTTCATTTAAAATAAACCATCGAAATTAACACAAGATATTTCGATATTACAAGATATATTGACAGTCAAGATATTTTATTTATGCATTTTTATTTTCTTCTCTCTTTACGAGAAGAAAGTACAGTAAAACCTCCAAATAACGGACACCTCGGGAGCGCAGAAACTGTCCGCTATTCGGAAGTGTCCACTATTGGGAAAAACCTCGGAGATTCAAAAATTGCTAAGAAATGCTTAAAGTTTCAATAATTGATTTTTATATGTCCTAAAATTCTAATATATGATTAATAAGAAATTAAAATAATTTTTAAGCAATAAATTTGAAATAAAATGTTACATACTTTGTACCCTGTTTAATACATTCTTACGAAAAAAATCTATTTAAAAAATTGCCTTTGGCGTTTAAAAATTACATGTAATTTTTTTTTTCAATGTGAAATTTTAACCTTGCGAATAGTTTTAATTTTTCTGAATCATCTTAAAAAAAAAAAAAAAAGTAATTGTTTATTGTATTTCGCCACTTTATAAAAGCATAAAATCTCAAATCTTACGGAGGGGAGTGGAGTGGGCATTGTGATGCTCCGGGAGGTAATGTCCCTCCGGACCATCCCTTAAATTTAATACTGAACGTGGGAGGAAAGATTTTTCCCGGCCCACTCTCTATATTTATTTGTAATCACAAAATTTTGACACATTGCCCTGACAAATTTAGAGGCTTTTTACTTTTTTTTTCTTCGCTAAAAAACAATTTTTCATACTTTATACCCAAAATTACTGTCCGCTATTCAGAGGTTAAACATGCAAAAATTTAGATTTTGGGCGTGGGGATCAGTAAACTGTCCGTTAAATAGAGTTGTCCGCTATTCGGGAGTGTCTGTTATGGAGGCTTTACTGTATTGGATTCGTGAAAATTTTCGAATTCCGGTTTTCGGCGGACATTTACACATATTACATATATACATTTTAAGGATCAGAGATTCCAAAAAAACATGTTTTTACAAAATGTTGGTCTGTGACGCTATGACGCTATGTGAAAAAAAAAAAAAAAAAAAAAAAAAAAAAGAGATTTTTTCTGAATCCCCCTCCCCTTCTCTGCACACACACAGTAAAATAAACTGTGGATTGAATCTTTTATTCCAGTACAAGCCATTGTGTTTTATAAATTCTGCTTTCATTTCAAATAAATTATCGAAATTAACACAAGATTTCTGGATAAAATATTGCAAGATATGTTGACAGACATTTTATAAAATGTGAGTAAATCGCCCTCCCCCCCCCCCCCTCTCAAACCAAAACGTCTTTATAGGCATTTTTATTTTCTTCTCTCTTTACAAGAAAGAGGTATTAGATTCGTGAAAATTTTCGAAATCCGGTTCTCGATGGATTTACACATTTTAGGGGTTAGAGATTCTAAAAACCTGTTTTTTACAAAATATCTGTGACAAAAATTTTGTGGGCACTATCTCAAAAATTAATGCTTGGAATTTATTAAAAAAATATATTCAGGTTAATCTCTGATATAAATTAATGTTGATTTACAGTTTAATCTCCCTTCCATCTTCAAAAAAAGATACTTTTCTCTAAATATCCCCCCCCCCCTAAACCACCTAAACTATGGATTGAAGCTTTTATTTCAGTACAAGTTGTTGCTTTATAATACTTTAACAACATACAATATACTCCTTCAAATACCTATTCTTATAAAATGGCAGACATAAACATAATCCTAAATATATTTATTGTAATCCCCCCCAATGTATTTTTTACATATTTTCCACAAAATATTCTTCCACATTATAATTTTTCAGTCTTATTACCTAGTAATTAATCCCTTCCCCCACTCCCATAAATATATGTTTTTTTTCTGAAATTTCTACCATCTCTCTAAAATAATTAATGTCCGGAAGTTTTTTCTCTGTAAAGGCTATCTTATATTCAATGTTGAATTCAGGGAGTTGCCCGGAGAGGGCATCCCCCACCACCCAGGATCAAATGTCCCCCGACGGAAAATTTGAGATTTTGTGTTTTCAATGGTAAAAAAAGTGTAATTAACCCCCTAGAACCCCTTGGAGCCACTGAAGTCCCTCCCGGAGAAAAATGTCTGAATTCAACATTGCTTATACTGTTTTGATAAAATACCATACTACTCTTCTAACATCACAAAATACTAGTTTTCACAAAATGGTCACTTAAATTATTTTAGCGTTGTCTCATTCTCATCCTCTTTAAATGCTTATTTTGTTGTTCTTTCTTATCCCACGCCACCCATCAAGAATGTATTTTTGCACTCGGATTGTACGACATGAAGCTGTCAAACAAGGTAATAAATTACTGAAGACGCTCCAGGAAAGCTATTGCTTTGCTTTTATCACAACTTACTGTCCTAATTGGTTTTTGGGGTGTTAAACATTTTCCCATCTCTATTTCAAGTATTTTTCTATTACCGCACTTTCAAAAGATAGAGGGTTGAGCATAGCAGAATGAGGTCTTATTGCCCTTATCTAGAATTTAAAGAAAGAAAACACGGGAACATTTCTGGGAAATAAATGTTGGAAAAAATTAAAAGTGATATTAAAAAAAAATTTAAGCAGTTAAAAAAAAAAGAAAACAAAAAATCCCCCCCAAAATCTACTTTTTTTCAAATTCCCCCCCAAAAATAAATTGTATGACGCACTTTGCGTCACCAAACCCCTCTCTGGGCACCCCTGAATGGTGGATACTATTGTAAACTAATAGACCAATTGGGTAAAAAAAAATCACAATAAAAAGACATGGTTTCCGTAAGAAAAAGATAATTTTCCTTCAGAAAAAGTAAGCCTTCTTTCTAGAATGGTAGCAATATGAAAGTTGAATGAGCGAGTTATGATGTCGTATGCTATGGGTTATGAGCGTGATTATGATGAAATTATGAATGACGCACAATTTGTTGCAACATCCAGCTTGTTCACCTGAATTGACTCCTTTTTACTTCCACCTATTCCCACGACTAAAATTTTTTACGATTGTAAACGATTTTATACGAAAGTAGTATTAAAATTTGCTGTCGACCATCTTTAAAAAGATTATGTAGGAAAATAAAGTCCTAAAAAATATTTACATTTCCCCTTTTTTTTTTCGATAACGTTTCAAATTACATTCGTATATTTTTTGGGTATTTTTACCTCCCCCCCCCCCCCCATGCCTCCTACGCACGAGAACTTTCAGATTTTGTCTATGAACCGTACATATTGCCTGGGGAATAACTCGCTGCTGCAGCGTTACTTGAAGTGCGGGTGGTTGAATAAAGGGCAGAAAAATATTGTTTTATGACGCGTAAAGTAGTGTACAACCGGTTAGATAGAAGACAGTTAAAAAATTAACATTTTAATTTTTTGCTTTTGTGTCAGTTTTTTAAGTATGTTTCTCCTTTGTGCATCATTTTTTGTGGCCCAAACTGACCTTTTTTGACCAAAATTAATTTTTAATCTAAAGGCAGTTTTTAATTAAAAACTGCACACGCTTAAGTGTTTTTAAATTAGTTTTAATTTAGTTAGAATTTAACAAATAAATTAATTTTTCAATACTGCAGACATTAATGCTAGAATAACATTTAGTGATAGCACATAGTTGTAGTGAATTACAAATTAGTCAGCTAAATTTAAAATGGATATGAAATTAATTATTTAACAAATATTACATAATAAACATGGTCTGAAAGACTATACAGTTGCAGCGCATGTTAACACCCGATACTTTCATAAGATGCCAAAGTTGTATAAGCGGCTGAACGGTTTTACAGTTACCGAGCATGTCATCTGAGATGCTTATCAGAGATCAGGATTTTCCAATGACTGAACGGTTCTATAATGTCTGAACGGTTCTACAATTAGCGCGTGCGTGCCTGAGATGTTCGTGAGAGGCTTGGATTCTATCAGCGAGTGAGCGCTTCTGTATATTCTGTAGTGAACCTTTTGGACGGTTTGTTAGTTGTTTATGTTGAAACTAGAGACCCTATGCTTATGAGTATTTGTAAACATCTAGCGTTCGACTCAGTGAGCACTTTTAAAATAGTACTTTGAATAATTTGTTGTAAACAGAAGGAAACCGTGACAGTCCCTGTTATTCTAAGACCTCTTTTTATCAATTTATATCAGTAGTAAAGTAAATTAAACTTGAATAAGAATTTGGCAGATTAAATGTTATCAGATAAATCTAACATCATCACTTTCTGAAGAAATAAAAACAGTTTCCAAATCTACAATTGCTTGTTAATATTACATATAACTTCAAATAAACTGAAAGTGAAGTTGTATTTCTTCTATTTTTTAGCAATGTTTGAGCAAAGCTATTTCTAAAATTGTTATTCTCAAAATGTAATATATTTTTAAGATTTTTTTTTTTGTATATATTTTTGAATTTAAGAAACTTTTGATGATAGATCAACCAATAATTTGTTGTACTTATCCTAGAATGAAATTATATTTGCTTTAATGAATTTCAAGAAAAGGATATTTAGATATATGCTGTGCTTCTCTTCAAATAAAACTTTTGATCAGTACTGCTCCAGCTGAACATTTATATTTTCTGGATTGACGTTTCAATTAAAATATGGACTTGTCACTATCAAGACACATTTCGGGTGGTTGGTAATGGGGGAAAATGTGAAATATATTAATAATTATATCACATCTGTAGTAGCTCAAAAAAATAACATCGCTAATTTGTGGAATCCCGAATCGGTAGGTATTTGACTATTAGGTATTTGATATAGGTAATATATTTTTTTGATAAAAATCAGTTACAGTAAGCTGCATTGAATCATTTGAAGGTGATATTCCATATCAATGATGATTGAAGATGTGAAATTAGTTTTCCTTGGATAAAAAATAAAACCAACCAACTAAAGAAGAGGAAGTGTTGAATGACAATTAATATAGGCTACTTCGAACCTGAGAAGAGATGTTAAATTAAATGCCTATGATGAGTATCATAAGAGTAGCTGACTCAATTAATAATGGGCGGATAGATATATCAAATTATTCGGTGGGCTCGCGCCCCATATAAGTTGGCGCCACTGAATGATTATATATCTCGGGACTTGCAGACAATGTGCGACCCGCTGGCCGAAAGATGAGTAGATGATCCATAGTATAAATATACAAAATAATTCGGTTACAGTATTTTTTATGAGGGATAATAGTTGGAAATGTATCATTTATCTGGTTTCCGTTATTAATACGTTGAGTGTCATATCAGTCACCGGTGATTGGCACTGAACTTTCCGTTTATGCGCATTAATCACCGGTGACTGACCGTGTAAAATATGACATAAAACTAAAAAATAAATTGTTTTAAGTAATTACTAAAAATATAACGATATAGTCCTGTAATACATAAAAGTTAAGTATATTTTAAATAAATTAGACGCAGCCTAATCAAAAAAGTTTAGTGTCAGTCTTACATGTTAAGTTTTCTACAGCCCATGGTGGGTAAAAATTGTATAGATCAGTAATTGTTTGGAACAGGACAAAAGAATTCAATTGCATTTGCGCTTATTGACTGAAATTAAGAAAACTGAATATTTAACTGATGCGTTAATTAACTGAATTAAATTTTTTGATACTATGCAGTCTAAAAAGAAATCTATAGAGGACTTTACAAAACAATTCGCATATTTTCCCTAACTATATATAATAATTGCTAAAATTGAGTTACAAGATGAGTTTTGCATTTTACAAACATTATCTTTCACCGCATTAACGTTAAGAAAAGCATAAGTTAAATATTCAATTTTCTTAATTTCAGTCAATAAGCGCAAATGCACTTAAATTCTTTTGTGCTCTTCTAAACAATTACTGATCTGAACAATTTTTACCCACCATGGGATATAGAAATCTTAACATGTAAGACTGACACTGAACTTTTTAGTTTAGACTGCGTAAAGTTTTGTTACTGTTTTCTGAATGTATTGGAAAGTGTCTTATAATCTACGCTTGATTTAGGATTTTTCTTCCTTATTTTTATTTTGTTACCTTGTTCTGATATTTATACACAACACTCAAGCATGAATGGACCAAACAGAAGCAATACAAATTTCGCCAAAAATAAAAATAAAGTTCAAATATAAACGTGAATTTCATATCAAAATTCCTCGTTTTATTGGGTCATTCTGTGTCACGTTTGGGACAGCTTTCCTACATATTTCTGGCGTTTTAACAATGTTATTATTTAACAATGTTAACAATGTTATAACTATGTTAATATGAAAATATAGAGTCTGTTGTTAGTTTAAATGCATAATTTATGACAATTTATTAGTCAATAGATATAGGTATTTATGTAAGTGTTGCGCGCAAGATATTTTGTTAGTTTTTCATGGAGTAGCTCTGAAACGAACACATTATTTATTTTTATTATTAATTTATTTTTAACCTTTTACACTCAGAATTCAGATCCAGGTATATTTTATATTATTTTGTTTTTGCACATTCTGTTTTATAATGCTTTAGTTAAGTGGTTTTAGTCATTGATATGGTGGAAAAAAGTTTTTGTACATAATTTTCAGAATGGTCTCAATTAGGAACATCGTTCACTTCTGGTGGCCATTGGTCATTTTTATGATTTTTTCTACATTTCCCCATTAATGATTGGAATGTAACATATTTCAAAAAATCAAGTTATCTAATTAAAAAAATCATTTTTATGATTGGCCATTTTTCGATGGCCGTTAGTCATGTTTATTATAATTTTCTGCACATTTCCCTATTAATAATAGAGATTTAACTTCTGTTTCAAAAAATCAAGTCATCTTTTTACTGTTTCTGCGAATTTTTTCAAGTCAATTTTGATGAAATTTAATTTTTATTGAACTTTTAATTTTATGTTCCCAATTGGTAACATTGGCCTGCAAAATGTCAAAAAGAGGCAGCTTAGTAAGAAACTATTGTTAGAGAAGATTGTGGTTACGGTGAAGAGTTTAAACCTATTGAGACAGCCCATTTCCCGTGTGAAACTGGTTTTCTACATATTATTGTTGTTTTAATAATTAAATTGTAAGTTCAAATTAAAAAAAAAACTATGCTAATATGAAAATATATAGCTTATTTTGTTAATATCAATGGATAGTTTTTTTAACAACTTATAAGTTAACGCAAGTAGGTATATATGAAGCCGGACATTTTGTCCGTTTCTCATGGAATGGCCATAGTGTAACAACTTAAAATCAAATCAAATGGGATTTTTCATAAAAAACAGTTTATTACATTATTTTTTTATTCCTTTGATTTTAATTTAATTCTCCCTTCAATTAAGTCTTTTTATCACTGCAAACTCTGTAATGCATTTTCTAATGTTTAAAAAGAAAAGAGGGGATAAATCATATTTAGAAATTTACATACTATTTTTACTATTATGACTTAACTCCAGATAGTGAAAATCATGTAATCAGAGGTAAAAACAAATCGAAAATCGCACGTCAAACGTAGCAAATGAGGTGCGTCGATATTATAACGAAATTTTAAATATATTCAGATCTTGGTGTAATAGCATACAGTACATCGGATACAGTATAGTATCCGAAATCTCTTGTGTGTCCTTGTAAATACTGATTTATTTCCAGTATGCAGAAAGTAACTTGTAGTAAACCTCAGCAACGCATATGAATTTCATAAAATAGGAAATAGATTAATATAATTGAAATGCGTCCTAAGCAATATTTCCTCCAATATCATTATGTAATGGAATACTTTTGTGTGGCCTTGTAAATTAATAACAAATATTCTTTGCACCTCATTCTGTCATACATGAAGAATGCATATTTCAGTACATTTCATAGATGCATGTCAATTTCTTTATATTCGAAAGAGTGTAATATCATTAAAATGCACTTAAGACTATTTTTTTCATTCTTTCCATTTTTACCCGTTGTACATAATGCAATGAAATGCTTGTGATTATCCCTGTAATTAAATTATGCATTCTATTTTTATGACATTTGAAATGACTTGACAAAATTACGCAATATTTGTATATTTCAAATTTCAAACTATTCATTTGGGTAGTTTTTGCGCTGTTATATGCGGACAGACAGACAGGCAGATGGATACATGGATGGACCAGACGACGACTATAGGTGCTACATATTTATTTAATTACGAACGCACCTAAAAAAGGCTATAGATTTCAAATTGGATGGAAAATAGTGCAATAGGTTTAATTTGCTTCACATTATTGAACCCAATATATATTTTGAATATAGGAGTCACGCAATGTAAGTCATTGATCTTTAAAAAAATATTTTCTAATATTGACAAAAGCGAAATTGTTTGGAAAAAAAGAGCTATTAATTTCAAATTCAGCAAAACATAGTGCAACAGGATTAATTTGCTTCGAAATGTTGAATAATAAAACGAGTTTTGAATACAAGAGTCACGCGATATGTCAATGATCTTTTAAAAATGTTTTGTAATATTGACAAACATGATATTATTTATTTGAAAAAAAAGAGCTATCGATTTCAAATTTATTAGAAAATAGTACAATAGGAATAATTTGCTTCAAATTTTTGAATAATAATACGTATTTTGAATATGAGACTCACGCGATATAAGCCAATGATATTAAAAAACAACAACATTTTCTAATATTGATAAACATGCGATCATAAAAAGAATATTTCAAGACTAGTAATTACAAAATGTTCAGTTTATCATATTACAGTAATTACATTTCGTTGCACATAGCATAACATTATTTTAATACAAATACATATTTTTGTCATTACGTCATACATATTTTTATACATTATTTTTCTCAAGTCTAAAGTGGGTACTTTCTATCGCATTTTTTTTATTCCTTTTTGTTTAGAAATGCATGAAATTGGCAAGCGATGTTATTTAAAATTATGTAATCGGAAGACGTTTGCTATCGTTTATTTAACACATATGTCCATTCTTGAAAATGCTATCAAATTTGCTATTTTTGAAATGAATTTCCTAATGCGGCATCGAAAGAAATGAGAAAAACCTACTATCACGTGGACACAGTCGCTAATAATGAATAAAATATGCAACTTTTAATTTTCATTCAGCATTTTTAAAAATATTAATTTACATAGAAATTAAAATTATCAAAATTAAAGATCTTTAAAAAATTGATGTAACTTTTCTTTAAAAAATCATATTTTCAAAAGTAATTTTTTTTTCAAATTTTCTAAATCAAAATTAAAGTAAAACAATTGAAAAAGGCCTTGTTTCAATTTTTAACCTTTTATGCAAAACGGGTCTTGAGTTATAACAATTTAAATGCAAGAAATGATGAAAAAAACCATCATGAAGAAAAGCACATTTTCACAAGAATCGTTATCATGACAATTATAGCTTGTAACGTAGATTTTGAAAACAAACCAAAACAAAATTATTAATATTTCTGTTCCAATTAAGATAAAAACATGATTTAAATATCATTTTAAGTGAAAAAAAAACAGAAAGTTTTAATGCAGTAAAAAGTTTTAGAAAAATTGAAATTTTGTGTCTCGGATTCCCTTAAACAATAGTCAATTTGAATTCAATTTTTCCAACAACACTTACACCATTCCGTTATTTACACGGTAAAAAAAAAAAATCTGTAAAGTTTCTAACATTTTTCTAAGAAAAAAAAAAAAAAAAAAAAAAAAAAATGGGATGAACTTTTTATGTAACTCGGGTTACAAATAAAATTTCAGTAAGATTGCTGTATTTTAGTAGATTATTTTGTTAAGTTACAGATTTCTGTAGCTTTACAAAAATAAGTTTTGTACAACTGTTTTTGTAAAGTGTGCAGATAAAATTTTAGGAAATAATAGATTTATGTAACTTCATATCTGTAGAAATGCAGGTTTTTTTTTTACTTCACAATGTTGTAAGGTACCTATTTTCAATTGAGAAAAATACTGTAATGATTAAATACAAAATAGTGCGTCTTCTTGGACATATTTTTTCTTCTTTGAGCCTCTTCAGAGGAGCTTTTTTAAGAGCTACACTCTTTCGGATTCTTTATTATGCGCAGATTTTTTTAATTTTTATTGGGTACTAGAATTCTCGAGGGCTTCAAGAGTTCTGTAGAACATTACTTGAAGCAATTTATGAGTTCCATAATTTCAAGTTAAGTTTTTAAATGTAATAAATGTTTCACAAGAAAGTTATCAAGTGCCTAATACATTAGAGTGGAGCTTAAAAAAATGATTTATTTTATATTATTATTTTTTACAAGTCTCACTCTTTTATTTTGTTCTTTTTATTGTAAAAACACTAGAAAAAATTTTTGAGGAATAAATTTCAATATTTAAAAGTAGCTCAATGGACTCAAAATTTATAAAATTAAAAATATTGCCTATCCAAATGACAAATATGTACGCATTTTTTTTAATGTTTTAATTAAAAAAATGTATTTAATTTACAATACAAATTATTAGATTTTTATTTGATGTTAAAATTTTATTGCCTTTATTTGAGCTGAGACGTTACGGTCTATTTCTTGCTATTTGGGTACATTTTGCGGTGATCTTTAACAACTTGTCGTGGAAATTATCGTCGCGTTTCATCATGAGTTATAAATTCACTTTATTCCAGAATAAGTGTAACCGTATGTTCATCATGGTCATTTATTAATTATAAGGGATTTATAATCTTTTTAACCTGCTAATAATTCTCTCTTGACTCCCACAAGTCAGTTTTAACTGCAAGATATCCAACTAGAAATTCTAACAATTGAAACAAAATCATTGATCTAACTGTAACAATATCTTCCAATTTTTTATTCTTGAATGAATAAAGAGCAACATGGAATAACTTAAAGTAATTTTGAGCTAGTTTTTCAGAATTAGCTTTATTCTTTAAAGCAATAAATATGCGTATTTTGGTTGATAAACTTACACGACTCTCAAATGAAGCTAATCCAACAAGTACTTCTGACAAATACTAAAAGCGCTTAGAAAATTTAGATGATGATGACTTGAAAATAACTGAATATATTGATGAGTATTTAAGTAGGAATTTTTGCAACAACAGGTCATTACAAGAGGCACATGAAGCTTGAGATGCAGAGATTCAAGCATTCAAATATACACGGATTGTAAAAAAATATACATCATGTACACCTTCTTCCTCTTCTGACGTCAATTTAAACTAAGCATTGAACATCCAGATTTTGTGACAGCATACCATCTGCGACACCATCAAATGAAATTCCTTATTCGTACTTGTATTTTTCAATGAAACTCCAATGTATTGATGAGTATTTAAGTAGGAAATTTGTGCAACAACAGGTCATTACAAGAGACACCTGAAGCTTGAGATGCAGAGATCCAAGCATTCAAATATACACGGATTGTGAAATCATATACATCATGTACACCTTCTTCCTATTTTGACATCAATTTAAACTAAGCATTGAACATCCAGATTTTGTAACAGCATACCAGCTGCGACACCATCAAATTAAATTCCTTATTCGTATTTGTATCTTTCAATGAAACTCCAATGTATTGATGAGTATTTAAGTTGGAAATTTTTGCAACAACAGGTTATTACAAGACGCACATGAAGCTTGAGATGCAGAGATCCAAGCATTCAAATATACACGGATTGTAAAAACATATACATCATGTACACATTGTTCCTCTTGTGACGCCAATTTAAACTAAGCATTGAACATCAAGATTTTGTGACAGCATACCAGCTGCGACACCATCAAATGAAATTCCTTATTCGTATTTGTATCTTTCAATGAAACTCCAATGTATTGATGAGTATTTAAGTAGGAAGTTTTTGCAACAACAGGTCATTATAAGAGACACATGAAGCTTGAGATTCAGAGATCCAAGCATTCAAATATACACGGATTGTGAAAACATATACATCATGTACACCTTCTTCCTCTTGTGACGTCAATTTTAACTAAGCATTGAACATCCAGATTTTGTAACAGCATACCATCTGCGACACCATCAAAGGGAATTCCTTATTCGTACTTGTATCTTTCAATGAAAGTCTAATGTATTGATGAGTATTTAAGTAAGAAGTTTTTGCAACAACAGGTCATTATAAGAGACACATGAAGCTTGAGATTCAGAGATCCAAGCATTCAAATATACACGGATTGTGAAAACATATACATCATGTACACATTCTTCCTCTTGTGACGTCAATTTAAACTAAGCATTGAACATTCAGGTTTTGTGACAGTAGGGGAGACCGGGGCACGTTGGCCATAGGGGTAGGTTGGCCAATTTGCTTTAAATTTCAAACCAATCGCCAGATGTCGCCAAAAGTCCATAAACATGTTAGAAAAACTGTTCCCCTACCCTTCCACGAGTTCAGTTCTCTTAACAAAAGCAAACTAAGAACAAAGTTGATTTTTCACTTTCGTCGATCTCGAAGCAAATTTTCGTTAGTGTGCAGAATGTGTTAATGCTCTCAAGAGATACTTCACAAGTACAAAAGTAAGTAATATTTTGAAAGTTCAATTTATAACGATTTTTTTGATGTAACAATAAATATTAAATGTTGTTACGATATGTGTAGAATAGCAAAAGTATTTCAAACACGGTGATGGGGCAAATTGGCCCACTTACGTTAAAGCACGTTGGCCTGGTCTTTCCCGGCTCATCGTAGCTGTAAGCTACAGACATTGGACCACACAGTTTATGGCCCATTCAAAAAGTATGTTAATTAAGCCTGTGATGGTTGGGTGACAACTAATAGACGCCCTATGACCATCTACGATATTCCGGGAATTGTGAAAACTTCCTTCCCAATGCAATAAATCCAGTTAATATAACATCAGGTTTTCCGATAACTGGAATATGCTCTTTCAATATGAATGTTTTTACTGACTCTGATTTCATGCCTTCGTATGTCAGTGATATACCAGAGCCTTCAAGCACGCATGGCAAAGCAATTGGTGAAACTTCTAATGAAACCCAGGTAATTATGGGTAGGCCTATTTCTGTAGATGTGCTAACCGCATCTTCTCTGTCTCCATGCAAGACAACTCCATCACCTGGGGACATTAGAGAATTCGAAAAGGAAGAGCCAAGGAAGACAAATGTTTCAAATAGAATGAAGAGAACTTCTGTAATGCTCACAGGCACCCCTGTCAAATTAGTTCTTGAACAACAAAAGGCAACAGAAGAAAGAAATAGTGCCAAAATTAAAAATAATATTAAAAGAAGAAATCAGGCCAACAAACGCAAAGGAAAACAATCTGTGGATAAGATTTTTTTCCCTTTGATTCCTCATAGCCTAGATGTAGTGTCCTGAACCGTCAAAAGAGGAAGAAGAAATCTATTAAAGAAAGTGACGATGAGTAAGACGAAGACAATATCTGCCTACGTTGTTTGAAGGAATTTCATCAAAGTATGCCTGGGGAAAAATGCATCCAGTGCGTGTGTTGCAAACGTTGGGCTTATGTGAAATGTGTTCGAAAACAAGTTAATGGATTATATTTTGAATGCATTCACTGCAATGATCCCTCTGATTTGTAAACTTAATTTGCAAATACTTTCTTTTATATACATGCATTAAAGTTCCTATTCACTATTATGAATTCTATTTAACTTCTAAATAAACACAAAAAAGCATTGCAGGCCAACGTGCCCCACTCAATGGGCCAACGTACCCCGTGCACGGGGTACGTTGTCCCACATGACATCATACCATAAATAAATTCATAAAGTTCTTAAAATTTCATATTAACTAAAAGTAAGCGTTTTCCTCACTAGTTAAATGTACTAGGTATTTTAAAAAAAATACTACATTTGAAAATAAACAAAATTTAGGTACTGAAAAAAAAAACATAAAAAAAAACTGGGTCAACGTGCCTCGGTCTCCTTTATACCATCTGCGATACAATCAAATAAAATTCCTTGTTCGTACTTGTATCTTTCCATGAAACTCCAATATTCTTGAAAGTGTTCAAATAGTTGAGCCTCAGATGAATATTTGATTCCTATACATATGTTAAACAGAGTACTAACTATCAGTTCCATAATGTGATGCCTACAAGCAAGTGACAAAAGTTTTTTATTTTTATTTTTTGCTCTGTATGAATATATGCAGCAGAATTATAATCAGTGTTTGAGCTGGCAATGTCGATATTGCTTGAATATTATATGCTATTCCCCAGTCTTAAATTTTCTCAAGTATTCTACCTGAGCTTCTCCTTTAACAGGCGTTAAATAGTTCGTAGCTGAGTAACGTCTTTCATAAAAATTAATACTGGCAATTGATAAACCTTTTATTTTCCAGTTAAATATTACAATAATTTCCATCCAAATAAATGACAAAAGCAGCATTGCTTTGAAATCTAATTTTTATTTTTTAATATTTCTCAGTTCCCTCAAAAATTATTTATCCATGAATTGAGTCTTTGTTAAATACATTTTCTACTATAAATATATTTTAAAAGATTGAATTTATATTTCTTTGACGCAGCACGCGAGCACGGCTATATTTATCATTGTTTAAACATTAAAAACTTTCTCATCATTAAAATCATCCTTTGAATATTGTTTAAATGCATTTATTTTTTCACAAAAAGGAATGAATTTAGAAGGTGGGAAGTTTATATTATAAAACTTAAAAAATAACCTCCACCCTACTAATGCATGGCATGCAATCTGCTTTCTACTCATCATTCACCAATGATACCAAATCAGAGGTCTACTTAAGAGGCACGCCAGTTTGACACCCTGAAATTTAAGGCATTTCGGGAATTATTTAAAGGAAAATATGAAGTTTTTATAAAAATACGTTTACACTAATTTATTATGCATATATTAACCACTACCCTGTTTTTGTTGTACATCGTATGGACAATGCGTTTTTGCCTCTCATGATTTGCATGTACCACGTGCATGCAATCATACTCCGATCATAATTTATTATTCTTACCAAAAAAACTTTATTGTAAATTTTGTATTAATTAATCTGAGCATTTTTATGATTTAATTAGGTAAAAATTTCTGTTTTGAAAAACTCGAGATAAAAAAAAAAAAAAAATTCTGTAAAAAAACATGAAAAAAAAAAAAAAAAAGAATAAAGATATTATCTGAAATTTTTCTTTCAAAAATATGGATAGTTAAGTGGTTAAAGTAAGAAATCGTATTTTTGTTTAGTTGCTACATTTAAAATTGCGTCTTTTAAAAAAGAACTTTTTTTTAAAAAATTTTAAAAATTAATACTGAGGATACATTAAAGAAAATCATAAGAATTCTTTAACGCAGACCAGGTACCAGAATTATGTTTTTGAAATAAACTGATGTTTATTCAGCAGCAAAAGTAATGTTTTTACAAATGAAATGGAAATGATGTGCTTTTTCATGAAAAAATAACAAATCCATTTTAAGTATTGAATTGGAAGTATTTCTAAGTAGCTATACTAAGGCTCCTTAACAGGTATTATAAGAACAGACATGCATGAATACCCAACTTCTGAACAGTAATCGCTCATGAAAATCGATATAAACGGATATATAATATTAAAAAACCATTTATCACCATTTGAAACTTAAAATGTATAGATAAAAACAGTCATTTGTCTAATTTACGGTACAAATATTGGGTCATCCGGAAATTTTTGCGGTTTTTCAAAGTGAAGCTGGTTTCGTCTAATTATTTTGTCTTTGCTGGTAAGGCTGTGTCAAGAATGGAGATGTTGAAAGATAATTTTCGTGATATTATTATCAATTATTTCAAGAAAGGTAAAAAAGCTAGTCAAACTGCTCGTAAAAATTGCACCTTAAATGGAAAATATGCTGTTTCAAATCACAAAATTCGATGATAGTTTAAGAAATTTAAAAACAGAAACTTCAGTCTCAAAGATGATGTCATTTTGGACGACCATCATCTGTAAAAGTGGGCCCCTTAAAACATGCTATCACAGAAATTCCACGTAACTCAGTTCAGGAATTATCACTCAGATTAAGTATTCCAAAAAGTACTGCATATGATTATTTGATAACTTCTTTTAAGAGGTCCGTCTTTACAGATGATGTTGGTCGTCCGCAGAGGACATCATCTTCGAGATGAAAATTTCCGTGCTTAAGTTTCTCAAACCACGTTCGAACATCATCAATTGAAATATTACTTTCTCCGCTTTCAACAACAATTTTACAAGCAATCTGATAGGAATTTTTACTTAACACCCCCTCGGAAGCGCCTTAAAAGTTGCACTATCGGGCGCGTTGTATCTGACAGATACATTCTGTATTTCAGCATCATATATTGTTTAAAAATGAGTTTTAAAATATTATTTTTCTTTTTAGTTCCAGGCTCCACCTCCCCTACACCTGGACCTTTCCTCGCCATTTTTTTTTCGCTTTATTTAAATGAAGTACAAAATACAATGAAAATGTTAAAATACAATAGCATAATTTATGGGTAACATACGAACATATTTTTAAAACAAAATTAACATATTATGTGAAATATTCAATTTAATCAATACAGAAAAAATAATAGAATTGGAATAAAGCAATACATTTTTAATTCAAATTGATCGATTTTTTCCTGTACATATCCTTAACAAAGCGCGAAACCGGAAATTCCTTTCGACAAAAATTTGAAACCGCTGCATTCCACGGACGGAAATGACCGTAAAAACAGATACTGTGAAGGTCAAGGTCATAAAACTCCTTTTTCTTTTCGAAAACGACGAATTTCTTACGCATGTATCTCACAGATACAGCGCGCCCGATGGAGTGTTAAGCGGGTACATAAATAAAAGCCAAAGTTGTTTCCATAGATAAAAAAGGAAAAAAGAATTAGTAATACTCAATTGGGATTTAGCTTTGAGCTTGAAACAATTTAATTAATTTAAATTGATTGAATTTCATCTTAAATCGTAAATTTTGATAGTTAAATTTCAATATAAATACAAATAAATATCGATATGTCAAAATTATATTTAATACAAACGTAAACTGATGAAACTAAAGTTATTTAAATTAAATTTATTTAAAGAAGTTTAGCATGAAACAGTTTTTCTTTTTAAATTGTGTTTGACATAAAAAAGTATTTTTTGAAATTGTATTCCATCGCCAACCGATGAAAAATCGCCAAATAACGATACTTTAATTTTTTCCCGGACGCTCTGTTTTTATTTATTGACATATTGTATTTATTTTTTTTATAAACGTGTATATCCTCATGAGAAGAACATTTTGTAATTTTTAAAAACTTTTCAGAATATGCCCGTATGAAGACCTCCCTCATAAGCACGCGTGGAAGTGGGAATTGGGCACAATGTTCCTTTTTCTTAAATATCCGTTAATAAATTACCAACAATTCATAGTTTCATAGCACTAATTGTCTTCAACGAAAATAATACTGGCACACATATTAGTGTTCCAGCGTATCGTGTGTATATATATTTTTCCAAATATTTAACAGACCTTTAAAGCACTTACAAAAGTAAAAGCAAGCTCTTAATTTAAATATTGAGGTCTCATAATATTGATTTCATTTTTCTGTTCATTCATAAATACTACATAATTTGCGAAAGCCTCATTTGATGAAATTACTCAATCATGTATTGTTCCCTTTTGTTGCTTCATATATTTGAAAAACAAATGCATTTTTATCTTGGTCATTGCCGTTTTAGTCGTACAGTGAAAAGGACGAGTAAGTAAAAAAAAATATGTATGAGGACTCCAGAAGCCAAGGGGTATAAGTGACAAAATTGAAAAAATTGAGTTAAGTGCACAGGGTATCTGGAAATATGCTTTTTTCATTTCAGGTAAAGAAATATAGGTCATTTTCTGATTATTTGCTGAGTTATAGAGATAAACCACTTGTTTCGAAAAACAAACAATATTGATTAATTATATGTTTAAAGAAAATTGTACTCTATTTTTTTAACAGTTATTGAAAGAGAGTTCAAAGATTAGAATGCAACAAACAGATGTTTCCTACTTCAATTTAGTCATTTGTTATTGATGTTCCAATTTAACATCAATTATTTTTAAACTCAATTTACTCCAAATCGACATTTTGTCACTTGTACCCCTTGGCTTCTGAGGTCGTCATATATAATGTTTGTTCATACATATAACACTTTGTTTTTCTATTAAAAAAATATTCATTTTTGAAAATATATTTGTAGGAGACGATTATTCTCACACTTAATTCAGTCAATGCCACCGATAGAGAATATCGACAAGCTCGATTTCGACATCACGGCAGATTCGGACATTAGCTGATCATTCATTGGACCTTTTTCTTGTGACCTAAAAGTCACAAAATTAGGGTTCAGTTATGGCGAATCTGACATCGTTATCAAGCTCGTCTGCATTGTGTATAGGTGGCACTGATTCAGTACTTGTTGGTAGTAGCTGTTCCCAGAGCCGAAAGCATAAAACCTAAGGTATCAAACACAAGAAAAAAATCCCTTTATTTTGGGGATGAGTAGAAATAGGAGAATCTAATGATCCATGTCTGCCGGAAGTAAAGTGCATAATCCAAAAATTTATACCACCCGTGGTTGCTTGTATTTTTATCATTGTGTTTTCTTGCTTCCAGACCTCTATGTTTTCATACCTTTGATTGAAGGACAAACATAATGATAAACCTAGGAGGCAACCTCTAGCGTTATGAATTTTTGGCTTATGCACTACACTGTAAAAAAAAGGGTCGATCTACTAAACAAATTTTAGTGATCTTTGTAATTACTAAAAAATTTTTAGTAATCTTACTCGGTTACAAGGAATCTGTAAGAATTACTAAAAAAAGCTAGCAACGAATATAGTTAACAGTTTTACATTTTTAAAAGCTATTACTAAAACTCACTTGCTGTGGCCGTGATAGACTAGTGGTCATAGCACCGAACTTCAGGCTGAAAATACCCGGGTTCGATGCTGGAGGCCACCAAATATGCACCGAATGTATGCAATGTAAGTACTCGTTAAATAAAGGAATTATGAAAATCCTCTTGTAGCAGTTACCATGGGTAATGATCTCTGGACTTTCCCTCCACTGTAGAAAGATGTCAGAATAGAGCAGGTAGCAATGTTTGATGCTGCCATCTATTGCGGCTTCGCAGAACTTCTTCCGCTTCAGTAGTCTGTCTTTTTACCCACTGGATGCAGTTCGAAGGAAGCTCCTGCCCTTCGGGCACACGTAATGGTTACTAAAAATAATTTTGGAGCTATTACTAAAATTTGCTTGGTGTCTTATACTAAAAACTTTTAAGTTAGTTATACAAAAAAATTCTTTTGTTCAGTTTATAAAAAAAATGTTTGTTTCACTTGCAAAAAAAAGTTTGTAATAGTTACTAAAAAATTCTGTAGAATACAAATTTACTAAAAAATTTTTAGTAACCTCTTGAATTTTTTTTTTTTTACAGTGTACTTCACTTCCGGCAGACATGGATCATTAGATTCTCATATTTCTACTCTTCCTCAAAATAAAGGATTTTTTCTTGTGCTCGATACTTTAGGTTTTTGTTCTGTCGGCTCTTAGACTATTTGTCTTCAGCATCTTGACGGGCAAATATAAAATAAAGGATTTTTTTTCTTGTACTTGATATCATAGATGTTTATGCAGTCGGCTCTTGTACTTTAACCTCCTCTGTTCTGATCTCGCCTAGAGGTGACAATAAAAAACACTCTTTTAATAAATTTAAATGCTTATAGAATTGTTAAAATTAAATCTAGACCTTTTTTAAAAAAGTGTGTGCATATCAGAAGCATCGATGCAATTTTGGAGATGTTTTATAATAATTTTAATCTGACTTTTGTAGTGTCATTTGTCTCTGGACTGAAGAGGATAAATGTAAAGGGGCCCATATTTAATAAGTTGCTACTCGAAATGGTACAAAAAAGTGTATCCTATAAATGTAGAATGATGCAGAACAATAAATAGCGATTACAGTGAAGGACGAAAAGATGAGGGGTTGTATCCATATATTCATTAATTAGTGTCAATACAGCATACATAATATTGCACGCACTACTATATTTGAATACAACCCCTCATCTGTTTTCTCCCTTTTGAGAACAACAGATTTTGAACTTATTCTATCGATAATTTCAGAATTTTCAAGCTACGTTTTTGAGACTTTCAAATAGCTGCTACATACATTTAGCTAACACATTATGGAAATTATATTTTTATTGTTTTCACGCATGCGCAGTGCAAAATTATTTTGTAAACCTGTTCATTATTCAAACAATTTTTATTATTTTTTAATTCTGATTACAGGAAATTTTGTACTATATTATTTGTCGTAAATTTTGAAAAAGGACATTTTTTATGTTAAGAACACTGCAAATTATAGGAAAAAACTTGGCAAATTTTGAGACTGTTTTTATTAAAATCCTAATTTCTCAGTGAGTATTCATGGTTTCTTCATAAAAATGAACACACATTATTACAATAAGCCAGTTAATTATAATCTACAGTACTTTTGTTAAATTACTTTTGACAAGGTTATCCAAAAGATATTCGTTCTTTTTTAATTTGTTGATGGTCTTCTATGGAGTTTCGGGGAAAAAATGTTCGCGGAAATATTTGACTTGCACTATTCTGAATGTGAAAAATAACACTAAATAAGTTTTGATTACGTCCACTAATAACTAAATCGTAATACTAATAATATATGGGTGATTCTCAAAATAGGGGACAATTTCAAAAATGAAATCTTAAAAAAATTACTGTTAGCAAAATTTCTGAAAAAAATATGTGTTGTTAATATAGTATTAGGTATACTTTACATGTAGTCAGCAGAGCTAAATATTTAAAAATTAACTTTAAAAAAAAATTAGTATTTTTTGAGCCATGCTAATGACAAAACAAATTGCATGGAATAAATATATTAAGAAATTTGTATTTTCTTCCTGTTTAAATACTTTTTTTCTACGTTTATTAGTCTTCCTTTCCAACAAATAGTTTCCATTTTTACATATATACATATAAGGAGAATAAAAACATTACCAAAGTGCAAACTTTGTTTACATGAACAATATTCTGACACTAACAGTGTAAGAAGCTGTCTTAGTGATTTTCTGACAGATTTAATGCATATTTTAGGGATAATAAATGTAATACCTAAATTTATATGTAAAATTAAACTTTAAAAAGGATACAATATAAGTACTGGTTACATTTATGCACATAGGAGTCTTTAGCATGGACAGAAAAACCATGCTAATGACAATGATATTTATCCATGCTAATGACAAATTTTAATTTAAATAAGATTATGAGCCATAATATAATCACAATGCAATAGTCCTTTCTGGGGCTTTTTAAAGCACAAAAGTTCTATGCAAATAAGTAAAATAAAAATTTTAACTATAAAATAAACATGAAAATTATTATCCATTCTAATGACATACAATTGATGTACTTGCCTAATATTCAACTTCTATTCTTAAAATACAATACATGCTTCTATTTTCAGGCTGGAATAAAATAGCTACTTGTTGCCATGGAGAAAATTTATATTTTCAAAGTATTGTCATATGTGAAAATGAAATTTTGATTAATAAACAGCTGTTATAGTATGACCGTGTTTTGAAAACAGAATATGGAGGACAAACTTTAATTCTCCTTTTATATACTATAATTTTATTTTTAAAAAGAAATTTATTGGATAAATCCTCTCCTTGATTAATTTAAAGAAAGAATAACATTTGTTTTATTTTACAAACATGATATTAACTCTTGAAAAAGCTAGTATATACAAGGCACAGCTGCTGTGGACATCCATGCTAATGACATTTTGAACATTTATTCTGTTATTTTAAGGTGTTTTTAACTAAAAAGTGAGTAATTTTTGAGTGCAAATAATAAATAATATTAAGAAAAACATATCTAAGTATAAAAACATGACAGAAAACCTCTCAATTTTTTTTGTATGCTGAAAGACATAAATTGTCCCCTATTTTGAGAATCACCCATATATTCTACATAAAAATATAAGAATTCATATTATAAAAACATTTTGCTTCTAAGACGCTGTATAATAACAAAAACATTTAAAATATATTAAAACATTTTTATTTACATGTTTCAACTCAAAGAATAATAGAGTCATCCTCAGAATGTAAATAGAAAAATAAAAATTACAAATACAATGAACGTGAAAATCTGAATAAAGAGTTATTGAAAATAAATAAATGAAATGTATCACGCGCTTTTTAATTTGATATTGTCCTTGGTCTAGTTAAATAATTACAGTGTAAATTGTCTAACCATTCAATTATAAGAGAATCAATTGAAATTTATTTAAATAGTTCACATATTTGTAACGATACACTGTCATTTCGCATCCCAAATATATGGATTGAATGGTTAGACAATTTACATGGTAATTATTTAACTAGACCCAGGACAATATCAAATTTAAAAACGCGTGATACATTTAATTTATTTATTTTCAATAACTCTTTATTCAGATTTTCACGTTCATTGTATTTGTAATTTTTATTTTTCTATTTACATTCTGAGGATGACTCTATTATTCTTTGAGTTGAAACATGTAAATAAAAATGTTTTAATATATTTTAAATGTTTTTTTTACTATACAACGTCTTAGAAGCAAAAAGTTTTTTATAATATAAATTCTTATATTTTTAAGTAGAATATATATTATTAGTATTACGATTGCACTATTCTGTTTTCACATCTGGAGTTTCGATATAATTCCGCATGTATTTTTCTAGATATTTAACAAAACGTCAAAAATTGCAAGTAGCCGGTCACCTTTGGTCATATAGAGTATAAACTCCACAAAAAGGTCTTCATTTAGGCAAATAAAGATCCATCTTATGCTGTTATGATTCACTAACAGATAAACACATTCATAGATAATTATTACACTTAATTTTCATTAGATAGAGAAGAAAATTATAAAAAATTATTAAAATTCGAAGCATCCCAAAAATGGGGTCACCAAGCATAAATGTATTAAAATTTAAGTGTTGGTATATAATATGATACTGCACTTCACGAATAAAAAATCCGAAATGTTTTAAAACATTTTTTTAAGCATTTTGTGGCTAATTTTTGCAATGCAATCTTTTGATTTTGTGTAATAATTGTCTTTATTTTCAGACTAACTTTTAAAGACCAGCTTAATTTTTTTTTTTAAATGAAATACTTTAAAAAAAAAATTCACATATTTGCGTAATACCTAATTTCGCACGCATACGCCGCAACTCAGATAACACGATTTCCTACCAGATTTTTTTAGAAATATTTTTTTTCTTTTTTTCAATAAAATTTTAAAATTTCCGGTTTGAAAAGATTTAATTAGGCCGCGGTGCATATGCGGGAAATTACGGTACTTGATCAGTGTTATGGAAATGTTATAGTCGCTGTGATACTCAGATTCATTACATAGGGAATCCTTATAGTATTCTAAAGTTTCAACATTGCATGCATATATGCATTTTACCGGCTTCTTTTCTAGCGCTATTCATATGTGTGCTTCCTATTTGACTATGAATTAAAATTATATCAACTGAAACTTGTGAATTTAATTAACATTTGATAAATATTACGCCTCTCGAAATGTAAATGTTTAATTATGAAGACTGGTAAATATTATGAGGACTGGTAAATATTAATGGATAAATATCTTTAAAAATTAGTTTTAAATAGCTTATTCTACGAATTTTACTTTTCTTATATTTTTATTTTTTCTATCTTTACAAGAAGAAAGTATTGGATTTGTAAAAATCTTCGACTTCCTGTTTTCAACGGTTTTACGTGTTTTCGGGGTCAGAGATATCAAAAAACTTGTTTTTACAAAATGTCTATTTATCTGTCTGTATGTGATACAACTTTTGTGGGCGCTCTGTCTCAAGAACTAATGCACGGAATTTAATAAAAATTTATATTCAGTTCATTCCTGATATAAATTAGTGCTGATTAGTTACTGGTGAAAATCGCTCAATAGGTACACTGCTATGCAGCATTTTTGTTAATTTTCGTAATAGATCTATCTCAGGAACTAATGCCCGGATTTTTTCAAACATCAAATTCAGTTAGTCAAGGCATGAATTGACATTTTGTACATTTTGATGTAAACCGCCGAACAGGTGGCACTGTTATGCAGTATTTTTCACGATTTCCGCAATGACTCAATCTCATGAACTAATGCATAGATTTTCATCAAACTTCAAATTAAGTTAGTCCGTGAGATGAAGTGACGTTTTCTATCTTTTGGTGTAAATAGGTCAAGAGATGGCGTGTCCAGGCTGTATTTTTTGCGATTTCCGCAATAACTTTAAATCTCTAGAAATAATGTAGGAAATCTCCTCCACTATTAGATCTGCGTATTATTTTCTACTCATCGCAACTCCGATGAAAAGGCTCTCAGTGACGCAGACGATTTTGAAGCTGCTATTAATTCCTAAGAAGCCAGACGATTTAAGCGGCAGAAAGGAACTGAACTGAGGACAACGTTTTAGATGGAATGTTTTTTCGGAGAGTTTTTTGAGTGGACTTAAGAAGAATGTTGATTAAGATGTAGATGATTTCCCGTATAAGATATAATTGATTAATTAGAGTTATGATTGTTTGGTTTGTAAATAGTCATGTAAATATTTTCTTTGTAAATAATTTAAGTTAATATAAGTATTTAAAAGTTAAATGGTGTCAGATATGAATCAATTACGAGTTTATTTATTTATGTGTTCGAAAGAACTTTTATAAGAAGAATATCCATAAATTTTGGTCTCAGTAAGTGAGATACAGACGCACGCCCACAGAGATGGAAATAAATATTTTTTAACATCTTGGAAGCCGATATTTTTTAGAACTGTGATGGAATGTCAAGCTTACAAAGCTAATTCAGAAGAGGTAAAATTTTACGATGAAAGTCCTATCAAAGTTTGTGAAGCTGGACATCTAATTATGAAGTGAGTTTATTATTTCATTTTTCTTTTCAATAATGGAAAAATTAGTTGATTTAAAGGAATTAGAGTTTTCTTTGAAAACTGAAAAATCATCTAGCATTAAGACATTGCATAAATTAATTTTTGGAGAAATCGGTGACAGAAATAATCGACGTAGAATTCGGAATTTTACTGGGTTTTCGTTTGAAGTAGATTCCAATGAATATCAAACAAAATTGAAAGAAATCAAAGATAATTTTTCTGTCAACGATTTGATAACCATTTGCAATGTTTTGTGTATAAATAATTCGGGAACTTTTGATGAAATTGCTGCCAGAATAATTTCTAGTTTATGTGATTTTAGTATTTTGAAAATTAATATGATACCCGATGTAGGTACTTTTAGTGATGACGAGAGTGCCGATGAATTTAATGATGATTTACATGATAAAACTAAAAATATTTCAACTGTTTTTGAGAATAATATGAGAAATGATTCTGGTAGTTCTAATTGTGAAAGTAATGAAAATCAGAAAATTCTGATTCCTGATTATGTTATTAAACCTAGTATTTCTATAAATGACATAGAATCAATGATAATGATGTTTGAAGGTACTCAAGTACAAAATATTAATAAATGGATTGCCGATTTTGAAGATATTGTTTCATTATTTAACGTTAGTGATTTGCACAAATTGATTTTGGCTAAACGCCGTATGACAGGCAAAGCAAAATTATTTCTTGAAAGTGAAACAAATATTAATTCGTGGTCTAAATTAAAAGCCCTACTCATATCTGAATTTGGTCAAACGTGCAATTCAGCTGAATTACACGAATTGCTGTCCAAAAGAAAAATTAGACCACATGAATCGTTAGATGAATATTTTTTAAATATGAAACAATTATGCTCAAAAGGCAATATTGAAGATTCTGCCCTTATTCAGTATGTAATAAATGGAATTAATGACCCCATTTCTAAAAAATCTTTTTTGTATGGTTGTCCCAATATTGCTGAATTTAAACAAAAATTAAAGATTTATGAAAAAATCAGATCGGAGTATGAAAATGCAAAATTTCATAAATATGAAGGAGCTAAGCCTAAAATTAAATCCGAAGTTGAAGTTAAGAACAAATTTAAGCCTATAAAGCCAAATATGCGTTGTTTTAACTGTGGCGGGAATAATCATAAGAGTATTAACTGTGTAAATAAAGATAAAGGGCCGCTTTGTTTTGCTTGTAACGCTTATGGTCATAAATCATTTCAATGTAATAAATCTAAAGATACAAGTGTTAAAAATGCTCAGTCACAAGTAAACATTATTACATCCCAAGATTTAATTCTGAAAGAGATAAAGCTTTATTCTTTGCGTTTAATCTCTTTAATAGATACTGGTAGCCAAAAGACTTTGTTAAAGAAAAGTATTTATGATAATTTGAAGAACTTTGTAGAATTAAAACCTACGAGTATCTCTTTGACCGGTCTAGGAAAAGCCTCAATTAAACCAGAAGGTTGTTTCAATTCAGAAATCGAAGTAGATGGTTCAAAATTTAAAGTTACTATTTTTGTCGTTAAGGACAGTTGCATTAATTTCGATTTAATTATTGGCACTGATGTTATTCATCAAGGTACATTAACTATTTCTGAGAATAAAGTGAAACTGTTTAAAGCTGAAGTTCAGTCTAATGACTTTTTAGTTAATATTGTAAATGTTTTGGATGAGCCTAAAATTGATTTAACTCACGTTGCTGACAAAAAATTACGTTCAGAGTTATACTCTTTAATTGAAAATTATGTACCAATTAAAACTAAAACAGTAGATGTTAAAATGAAAATTAATTTAACTGACGAAATTCCTGTTTGTTCTTCTCCTCGAAGATTACCGCCATGCGAGAAAAAAATAGTCGAAAACCAAATTGAGGAGTGGCTAGCTCAGGGAATAATTCGAGAAAGTTCTTCTAATTTTTCTTCGCCGGTTGTGTTGGTCAAGAAAAAAAATAACACAATGAGACTCTGTGTTGATTACAGATGTCTTAACAAAAAGACAGTACGTGAGCATTTCCCCTTGCCAGTTATTGATGATGTAATAGACCAATTACATTCTGCCGAAGTATTTACCACCATAGATTTGAAAAACGGTTTCTTTCATGTAGATGTTGAAGAAGACTCGCGGAAATACACCTCGTTTGTTACTCATGAAGGCCAATACGAATTTTTGAAATGTCCATTCGGGTTGACCAATAGCCCTAGTGTTTTTCAAAAGTATATTTATAATGTATTTCGAAACCTATTAAAAGATCACATTGTTGTCATTTATATGGATGATTTAATAATACCTGCTAAAAACGAAGCTGAAGGTCTAGAAAAATTAAAACTTGTACTCGAAACTGCATCGGAATATGGATTAGAACTAAATCTTAAAAAATGCAATTTTTTGAAGCGTGAAATTGAGTTCTTGGGGTATAGAATCATAAATGGTAAATTGTATCCCTCTCCACTGAAGACTAAAGCAGTAATAAACTTTCCCGAACCAAAGTGTACCAAAGATGTTCAAAGTTATTTAGGATTGACAGGATACTTTCGAAAATTTATAAGAAATTATTCGGTTATAGCTAAACCGTTAAGTGACCTGCTAAGAAAAGATTCAAAATTTAAATTCGATATAGAAGAACAAAGAGCTTTTAATGAACTCAAACGTATTTTGTCGTCAGAACCAGTACTTTTAATTTATAATCCCAAAAGTGCGACCGAAATCCATTGTGATGCCAGTATTGATGGCTATGGAGCTGTTTTAATGCAACAATCTCCAGTAGATAATCAATTTCATCCAGTTTATTTCGCAAGTAAAAAAACCACCGAAGCTGAACGGAAGTACACTAGTTACGAATTAGAAGTTTTAGCTGTAATTGAAGCCCTGAAAAAGTTTAGAGTATATGTGCTAGGTATCCCATTTAAAATTGTAACCGATTGTAATGCATTTAAAATGACTATGGATAAAAAAGAAATGAGTACAAAAATAGCTAGATGGGCAATAATGTTATCCGATTTTGATTATGTTATTGAACATAGACAGGGTAGCAGTATGAGACATGTCGATGCATTAAGTAGGTATCCTATTTGTATGGTAATCCAAGATAGCTTAACTTTAAAAATTATCCAAGCTCAAGAAACCGATGACCATATTAAAACAATAAAAGAAATCCTAAAGGTGAAATCTTATGATGATTATCTAGTTAAAAATGATGTTCTTTATAAATGTGTTAATGGTAATGATTTATTAGTTGTACCGGAAGACATGCAAATGAATATAATCAAGGCCGCTCACGAAAAAGGTCATTACGCAGTTGCAAGAACAGAGAAAAGTTTAGAAAATGATTTTTACATCCCTAAAGTTAAACAAAAAATTGAGAAATGTATAGCAAATTGTGTTCCCTGTATTTTAGTTAATAGGAAATGTGGTAAACAAGAAGGCTTACTTCATCCAATAGAAAAAGAAGAAACTCCATTACATACGTACCATGTTGATCACTTAGGTCCATTAGAAAGCACTAATAAAAATTACAAACATATCCTTTCGGTCATTGACGCATTCACAAAATTTGTTTGGTTGTATCCCACAAAATCTACCGATACTGCCGAAGTAATTTCTAAATTAGAAATCCAAAAATCTATCTTTGGAAATCCAGTTCGAATTATATCAGATAAAGGTCCTGCGTTTACCTCTAAAGCTTTTGAAGATTATTGCATCAATGAAAATATTAAACATATCCCGATTACCACTGGATTACCCAGGTCTAACGGCCAAGTTGAGCGTCTAAATTCTGTCATAATATCTGTTCTGTCTAAATTGTCTGTCGATAATCCTAAAAAATGGTATACACATGTAAGCAACGTCCAACAGGTGATAAATTCGACTTTTCAGAGAAGTATAAACACAACTCCTTTTGAATTGATGTTTGGTACTAAAATGAAACTAAAAAATAACATTGAAATTACTAGTCTTCTGAATGCTGAAATACAATCTGATTTTACAAATAATCGCGAAGATATGAGAAAAAATGCTAAAAAACAGATTTTAAAAGTCCAAGAAGAGAACCGTAAAACTTACAACCTCAGACGAAAGAAAGCTAACAAATTCAAGCTTAATGATGTGGTTGCTATAAAACGCACACAACAAGGTCCAGGTTTGAAGTTAAAACCAAAATATTTAGGTCCGTACAAAGTCATAAAAGTAAAAAATAATGACACCTACGATGTAAAGAAACTTGGATTCAACGAAGGACCCATGGTCATCAGTACATGTGCAGAGTACATGAAGCCGTGGACGGACGAAGCTTGAAAAAAAAAAAAAAGGAATTTCACCGATTTTGACACTATACCGACCATGACAAACCACTGGACTGACAACTAAAAGAATTTTAACTTTATTCTCGAAAAGACGTAAGAAAGAAGAAGACGAAAAGACGTAAGACAGAAAAAGATGAAAAGACGTAAGGGAAAAGAAGATGAAAAGACGTAAGATAAAAGAAGACGGAAGACGTAAGAAAGAAAAAAACGAAAAGACGTAAGAAAGAAAAAGACGAAAAGACGTAAGGTAAAAGAAGATGAAAAGACGTAAGAAAGAAGAAAACGAAAAGATGCAAGACAAAAGAAGACGAAAGGACGTAAGAAAAAAGAAGACGAAAAGATGTGAAGAGAGAGAGAAAAAAAAACGAATTTATTTTGAAAGAAATTATTTAAATTTTCATCATGATGACTTCTTTTTTTCCAATTTAGACTTTGGATGCTGCTGTGTTTTTTTCTTTATCTTTCCAGATGATCCAGCTGCTGTTTCCACCCAACAAGAATACATTCGAGGACGAATGCCTCATCAGTATGGCCGAAATGTAGGAAATCTCCTCCACTATTAGATCTGCGTATTATTTTCTACTCATCGCAACTCCGATGAAAAGGCTCTCAGTGACGCAGACGATTTTGAAGCTGCTATTAATTCCTAAGAAGCCAGACGATTTAAGCGGCAGAAAGGAACTGAACTGAGGACAACGTTTTAGATGGAATGTTTTTTCGGAGAGTTTTTTGAGTGGACTTAAGAAGAATGTTGATTAAGATGTAGATGATTTCCCGTATAAGATATAATTGATTAATTAGAGTTATGATTGTTTGGTTTGTAAATAGTCATGTAAATATTTTCTTTGTAAATAATTTAAGTTAATATAAGTATTTAAAAGTTAAATGGTGTCAGATATGAATCAATTACGAGTTTATTTATTTATGTGTTCGAAAGAACTTTTATAAGAAGAATATCCATAAATAATGCATGGGTTTTCATGAAATTTCAGTTATTTTTTAATATGACTTGATGTTGTTTACATTTTAGTGTAAATTGCCTAACAGTTCACACTGCTATGCTGCATCTTTCCCGATTTTGCAATAAATGGTGAAATTTCGAACAAATATTTGGAGCTCCTATTGAAGCATAGTTTCGATAGTTGGGATCAATGACCTAAGATACCTAGACACCACACCGACAACCTTTTCTTATGCCGACACCTTTGCCTTCCGTCACGTGACGGAGGGCAGATTTAGCGCGCCAAACCGGTTTTTCTCCTGCTGAAACTCATATTGTTATATTTGGCTTGAGTTGACCGCATTTCTGCTTTTCTCTTTGTGAAATCTGAAAGATGCCAATAAAGCGATCACCGCCAAAAAACGACATCTTTCCACCAAAGATGTTGGATTCGAAACCATGCCGAGAGAACAATGGGATGTGGCGTCTACGTATATTAGAAAGTCAATGGTTGGGACTAGGTTGAAATAGGAAGCTTCAAATGTTGGTACAAGATTTCACCATCTTATGGTGGCAGATACTAAGCACCAAAATTTGGTTCAAACTTGAGTAAAATTTTTAACAGTGTAGCTCTATTTTAAGAACAAAAGCGCGGATTATCAACAAACTTCTAATTCAGTTAGATGTTCATATAATTTGTTGCAAATGAGGTTTCCGTGTAAATCAACCAACAAGTGACGCTGCTATGCTGCATTGTGCAAGAATTATGGTATTTTAGCGAAATCATATCTCAAGAATTAATACACGGATTTTAATATCATTAGAATTCCCATGATGGGCATAGATTACCATTTAATTTTGGCACTGTACCACTTGCAAATGCAGAAAAGTAGTAAGTAAACAAAAACAAGTCATTGAAAAAATTTTAATGCTTAATTATTGTTCTTTGTACATTTCATGTATTATTTTATTATACATATAAAAAGCCAGATATTTTCAGTATCAAAAAAGATTTTTTTTTTTTTTTTTTTTTTTTTTTTTTTTTTAAATTTGTGTACGAGTTGACCCTCCTAATTTGCTTGCCGATAATTGGCAGAAATTCCTCGCCTTATACGCATGTATATACGGTAATACGGTACATATTTTTAATATTTATGATTTTGTTAGTTTTTGATGTTTTTTAATCCTGATTTAGATGATTTGACACTATTTTTACAGCTGTCAAATGAGACATTTTTAAAGTTTTGGTTTATGTTTATTTTGTTCATAGTTTTTGAATGTAATAATCATCAAAAAGTTTTCAATGTATTAGAAATGCTATTTAATAGTTTCAATCTAAAAATTACAAAACTATATATAAAACTGAAAAACTATAAATCTAAATTTTACAAAAGTATCATTTCATCAGCAAATATAGTATTAATTGAATTGATGTGTTTAGAATCGTACTATAATCCAGTTAATAAAAATATATAAATAAAAGATGCAAATATTCTTGAATTTCAGCAATTGGTTCCAAATCCCCGTTTAATTTATTGGTGCATATGAACAGTATATTTTTAACATTATTTGTGAAACAATAGCAGAATTTTTAACCCCATGGCAGCCGAGCAAAGAGTAAAACTGTAACGTCGTTTTCTCTGCAAAAAAAAAGTTGTTTGGTCTAACATTATATAATTTTTTTTACATTTCGACAATATTAATCATAACTTAATTTTTTTTTAACTGATTTATATCTGCATAATTATATTATTTTAAATAATATTTATATTGCAGTGAAACCTATAGTTTAGTGAATGGATATATCACTTTGTGGAATTGAGAAGATTAAACCAAAACAAGCCAAACCCAATGCTTCCAACTTATGCACCATACAAATAACACAAAAATTCGTAAAAAGAATTAACCCTTAAATGCATAGGATAGAAATCGTTCCAAAAAATGCACAATTCAAAGAATCAGAATTCATACCAGAAAAATCTAAATAGTAAATTTTTCTTTATTTAATTACGAATGATCTGTCATTAAGTAAAATGAAAATTGCTCTTTTAAATTTCTGGTGAGAATACGGAATATGAGAATAAAACCCCCAATAAATCGGGAACACTTATGGTATCGAAAATGATACAATATGCATTTAAAGGTTAATAAAATAACAACATAATGAAGTATACCGATGATGATAATCAAGCTACTTTTACTATGAGGTAGCATCATAGAACACACATCAATAACTATTTGGCGATTTCATTTTACCTTTAATTTGATCTTGGATTTTCATTCTCTGTCTCTTCTTCACCCTAATTTATTTTCCTCTGAATTCTTTATTTAACAAGCGAAAACATATACAGTAGAATCTCGATAAAACGAATGCCAGTTTAACGATTTTTTTAGATTAACAAATATTATTTAAATAGAAAAAAAATTCCTATACTTTTCCATTATACATTTATTTACTATAAACGAATTTTAGATTACTGAATGAGTAAAGAATTTATTCAAGCAACAAAAAGAATACTTATTTCAATTTAATAAACACCGAGCTCACATAAAAACAATCTTTATCGAATAATTAGAATTCCGCAATGAAATTTTATTAATATTGTTTTTATTGCATCACTATCTTCAAATTTTCTTAATTTTATCTGTTTCCCTTATATTTGTTTGAAAAATTTCGGATGTCCAAAAATATTTTTTGTGGCAAACTTACCTTCACATTTGGTGATAAATAACTGTTCACTTTAACAAATTTATAATCTGTAACAATTTACATTTAGAATTAAATCTATTTTGTCGCCGGAAGAGGAAAAAAAACAATTTTCACTGAAATTAAAAAATAATATCATGCTATCGTTAAGTGCTCCAAGAAAACACGTAAAATGTGGCGACAGTTTCTAATCTAAAATAAAAAATGCTCTGTCGCACATGGGAATTCATCTCATGAAAAATATGCGCGAGAATATTGAAGTCAAAATCAAAAACAATTTGTTTTCCTGGAGGGCCTACACGTGCGCCCCCGTTAATTTTGTATCTAAGCTAAAACGATATAAGCAAAAATAATTAGAGCATACGTGAAGAGGGGAAAATAATAACAATGAAGATTTTGTTTTGTTTTTAGCAGTTTCGGTTTCGTCATACTTAAACATATATTATTTTATTTAATGTGTATATGAATTTGTTTTTTAAAATCCATAATATTTGAATTTCACATTAACCATTTTTTCAGAATAACTGACTTAATATGTAGTTTTTTAGACTAATTGCGTTATTATTTTTAATTTTTTGATTCAATACACTGTAAAAAAAAACTCTGCAAAGTTACTAAACTTTTTCTATGAAGCTGGGATTCCAAGAACTTTTCATGTAACGATAACAGGAAAAATTCATGTAACCGATTCTGAAACTTAGATTTTTGCTGTTGTCGTTACAGGAAAAATTCTAGGAATCCCAGTTTCCTAGAAAATGTTTAGTACCTTTGCAGAATTTTTTTTACAGTGTATAGAAGAAAAATAGGATTAGTTTATTGTAAAAGGTTTTACGAATTAAAAAGATGAAAATATAGTAATTAATTAATTAATTAATTAATTAATTATCTTTTGTATTTCTTATAATGCTGTGTGACCCTGATGAAGACCACAGAATCACTGAAACTTGTCGGTTTTAGATTTTATTTAATATTTTAAATGTTTTTATCTGTTGTGTGATAAATACATCTTTACGTAAAATTTTCAATATATGCGTATTAATTTCAAGACGTAATAATAGCCCTTTAGTTTATTTATGTGAATTGTTTATGCATTTTTCTTAAATGTTCGTAAAAGCAGACTTTACTCAAAATTTGAGAGTGCCTTTGCAAATTATTCTTTAATTGTTCCTTATTGAATGAGGTGTAAAAATCGAATGAAATGTAATCCAAGTTTGTTTTTGTTTTTACAAACATAGAATAGTGCATTTTAGGTGAAATAAAATATGAATTATGAGTTAGATTGATTTTTATATAAATTAATCATTGACTTATACACTGTAAAAAAAATTCAAGAGATTACTAAAAATTTTTAGTAAATTTGTATTCCACAGCATTTTTTAGTAACCATTACAAACTTTTTTTTTGCAAGTGAAACAAACATTTTTTTTTTGTAAACTGAACAAAAGAATTTTTTGTATAACTAACTTAAAACTTTTTAGTATGAGCCACCAAGCAAAGTTTAGTAATAGCTCCAAAATTATTTTTAGTAACTGTTACGTGTGCCGGAAGGGCAGGAGCTTCCTTCGAGCTGCATCCAGTGGTGTAAAAAGACAGACTTCTGAAGCGGAAGATTTTCGGCGAAGCCGCAATAGATGGCAGCACCAAACATTGCTACCTGCTCTATTCTGACATGTTTCTAAAGCGGAGGGAAAGTTCAGAGATCATTACCCATTGTAACTGCTACAACAGGATTTTCATATTCCCTTTATTTAACGAGTACTTACATTGCATACATTCGGTGCATATTTGGTGGCGTCTAGCATCGAACCGGGTACTTTCAGCCTGGAGTTCGGTGCTATGACCACTAGGCTATCACAGCCACACCAAGTGAGATTTAGCAATAACTATTAAAAATATAAAACTATTAACTCTATTCGGTGCTAGATTTTTTCTAGTAATTTTCACAGATTTTCTTGTAACCGAGTAAGATTACAAAAAAAAAAAATTTAGTAATTACAAATATCACTAAAATTTTTTTAGTAGATCGACCCTTTTTTTTACAGTGTAAACACGGCTATCTTACTTCAATCGTATCATTAATTTTTTGTGCTGTACAAAAATAAGTTTTTAAGGGTCTAAGGGGATTGCCGCTTAATGTCGTTTGCATCCATAAAACATAATAAAACACTAACATAGATAAAACTTAGAGAGCAATTGGAAAAATTATTCATTTTTAAATAAAATTTATTTAATTTTATGCTTGGAATTTTGCGGTTATTAATTAAATGTTTCGTGTTTTTTCTTTTAAATAAGAATTTATTTTTTGAAAGTTAAGGTTAAGCCCTGAAATATTTTATTTTATGATTTTGAGAGGATTTAAGAAAAAAATGCATAAAGAATGCGTATTTTTCTAAGATGAGGATCAATGAACTAAAATACTGTATCAAAAATGAGCATTATTTTTCAAAAAATAGAAGTTGTAGAAACTTATAGAACTCTATAGACGATTTCTATTTTTAAAAATACAGTTCGGAAAATATACCACTATTTTAATTCGAATTACATGTTTGGTGTAATTTCATTCTAATGATCTTCTAATAATGTTTGCTAGTAATATATTATGTTATTTTTAGGCTGATTATATATTAATTTAAGGAATATATGGATATTGTATAATGACACTGTTCGTTAGAATAGAAGGATAAGGAGAAAAAATATGTTCAATAAGTTAATGTTGCAACCAATGTTCAGTGCTGCAATTATTTATGTTAATTAAACACAATTTAATACGAAATTGCACTTAAGTGCATACGTTAGCACTCGAAATATGGAAAATTGATGACTCACAATGTGGTGCGCATTAGATGCAAGTTGGAAATCTGATTTGTGGCACTTTTTAAAGTGAATGTGATGTCTGAGAATAATCAGTATTCATTAGGTACAACTCAAAGACATCATTTATGGGAAAGTCAAAAGTGTCGAAAAACTGGTAAAACCGAAAGAGGTCAAACACAGATGGAGGTCCCCTAAAATAAGAATATTCCTCAAAGTGTCATATCAAGAGCTTCGAGGCGCCTTTTAAGCATATTATTCGTTGATAAATAACCTGGTTAAGTTAGACCAAGAGCAACAGCAACATCTACATCCGAAGACCGTTTTCAGTCATTGTCGGCTTAAAGAAATCGCAAAGCGACTACAAGAGATTTTGTTTCAGACCTTCAATCTGCCACAGGAACTCGAATTAGCCGTTCTACTGCTGCAAAAAGTCTTAACGAGAGTGAACTATACGTGAGAATATGAGTAGTTTATCACACATTATTTTCACCTTCCATAAGGTTCCGCTTAAACTAGGGCTTTATGATAAATGGAGACAAGAAGACTAGGTTCGAGTATTTGTACTGACTTGTCAAAATATGGTGTGAAAACTGTTCTAAACGTGTTTTTGTTTGAAGAGAAGAAGGAACGTGTGACTTGCCTTTGTTTGTTCAAGAAATATAACCTTTTTGCGACGTGGTTTAATGGCTTGGGGAAAATCCTGACACATGTCCTCGCCGAGCTGCATATCTCTCAAGGTGATTCTGTAGCCGCTCGAAGCTATATGGAAGAGATATTGCACCCCTGGCCCAGAGTTTTTGATAGAAGATGATAATGCTGCATAGTAGATGATAATGCCACATCGAATGTATAGGTGCACAGAACACTTGCAAACAGATGATAACACTAAAAATGGATTGCCTTCCTTACTTACACGATATGAACCCGACTCAGCAAATGCATGTGTGAGAGACATGTGTGAGAGACCTTAGGGTGCAGACTGAACGCTCCAAATTCCTCTCCTGACACTGCCGCGCTGAAAAGTGCATTTTTAAAAGAGTGGCGTGAAATTCCATAAGACTTTATAAACACTTCGGAATAGTCTATGAAATAAAGATGTGAGATATGCGTAGCTGTTCTGAGTGATTATACACCATATTGAAGAAAAATATTATCCGCAAGAGGTGATTTTAATTTTTCCATCATTTTCCAATTGCCATAAATATTGTTTTGATTTCAATATTTTGAGAATAATCAACTGCCAAGCATTGTTATTTATGTTAACTAGTGCTTTTGCACAAATTTCTATTAATTATTTTTCATTAAACATCAGTTATATTTAATTTCTCTTATTATCCTTTACCTTTGATGATAGTGTAAATTTAAATTTTTTATTTAAAAATGGATGTTCTCTGATTAATTTTAATAAATTTAACCTTAATTTTTTTTAAAAAAAGAAAATTTTAGCTTTATTCTTTATTTTTTAAAATATATATCTTAAAACTATCAATATTCTTTTTAAAAATATGATCCTTTAATAATACCCTTCCTAGAACTGTTTTACATTAAAGCTAGATAAAGGCAAAAATAAAATTAATTTAATGCGAAAAAGGTCTTTGGGATGTAATTGATATAAAGATAATTTAACAAAAAATATAATGCAATAAAATTTTATATCTTCGTTTAATAATGCTTAGTATGACAAATCTTTTGTATGACAAAGCAATAATTTTCTTAAAGGGATATTTTAAAATTGTTTTTTACTAAAATATGAAGAAGAAAAATTCTAGAATATATGTCATCTCATTAACACAAATTTTCATCAAAAATACGCATGAATAAAATTAATTAATTACAATGATTATTTTTAGGACAAACATAATGAACTAAGAAATTTGTGAATCTCAGATGCCTAATTGAAAGCCGGTACTTGAGATGGGTTGGTTATGAAAGGGAGGATTGTTCTGGGTATTTAATAAAACATTTTTGTTTCAAATTTATTGATACTTATCATAAAGAGCATGTATAAAAAATATATTACTAATATTTACGATAATTTAACCCCTCAAATATTATGCCAGTCCTGGATTAAATGTAATGTTTTTCGAAAAGTTTTTTTTTTTTTTTTTTTTTTGGATAGTAAATAATATTTACTATTCGTGATCATGTGTTTGTAGATGAAACATTGTATGTAATAATCATACTACACAGGATACTTTCTTTGTTTTCCTTCAAGTGAGTTATAATGATGATGACTAGTTGTAATTTAGCACACATTTTGAGATGAAATAATTGCCCATTCTTTGCATAATCTAGATGAGGTGTTGCAAATCCAATCGGCATTGATAAAGGAAATTATTAAATGTTTTAAACTGAATATCTTTATATTACAGTTGCAATTTGTATTATGTACTTCCAATTCAACAACACGATCACATAATGATTAAGGGGATACAGATTGAATGCAGTAATTAATGAATTTTCTTAACAATTTGCATACGTTTAAGTATATATACAATATTTCCTTAACTATTTAATCTTTAACCTCGAGATTATATAATAGATGTTTTACATGTAAAAAATAACTTTACTGAAATTTCTAAAATATTATTTTTCAGAACTAATTGCTGGCTTAAATACGTCACTAATCACCAATAGAAATTATCAATCGCATTATAAGCCGGATCTACATTTTAAAATAAAACTTTTACGTGTAAGGAAGGTGTAATTAATTTTAATAAAAAAAAATTGATGTAAGTATGCTAAATTTGTCCATTATCCCAGCAATAAATACAAATGCAAAAAGTTACTTTACACAGAAGAACGCATTTTCATTTGATGAAAATTAAAGACTTTCCATCTCAAGCTCAAACTATGAAATCTAACTTTGCATTACAAAAAAATTTAGACAAACAGAAAATTAGCAATTCCATAAAGTTTGGTCTTCTATGTCTAGACTGGATAGCTACTGGAAATTAGTAAAAAGAAAGTAGAGTTTTTTTTTTTTATTTTAAAGTTATTTCGTCTAGACGATGATGTTACTCCCACGTGTCTAAAATATGCATTGCACAAATACTTCTCATCTACATACGGTGAAATGGTGCAACCTATGGATAAAGAAATACTTAAAAATTGAACTTCCTGGAACAAAAAGATAGTTTTTACTGGAAATATATACGATTTTGTATGCAGATTTTCTGATCTTCAAGTGCATAACTATAATATATGTAGATTTTTTTTATCAATGTGATGTTGCAAAATCAATCATGTTTAATCATGTTTAATGTTATCGTTTTTAACTGGATATTTTTCAAACAGACAATATATATATATATATGTATATTAAATAGTAATTTTTTAAATAATATTTTCACCTAGTCATTTTCTTTTTTTGGGGGAGTTTTTTACCCCCCCCAAAAAAAACCATTATTTCAAATTTTCATATCTGTCTAAAATTTGGTAATAAGATAAAATTTCACATCCTCAATGATTTTTCTGCATAGTCCTTCTTCGTTCTGCATTTTGATTTTCATAAATATTTGCATAGCAGAATAAAATAATTTAGTGGAAGACTTCACAAATTACCTTTCTAATGATATCTTCTAATGTAAGCCAAATGATTATCTTGTAATAGGAGTATAAACCGTGATTCACTGACTGACTGCTTGATGTTCTATCATTGGATTGTTGCTGAACATTTATCATTAATGTAGCAATTTTCTCAAATACTGGTCTGACCCCCTGTTGTATCATTTTGTATGATAACATTTTGTAAGACTTGTTACAACCATTTTTATAATTATTGTTGTAAGCATTGGCAATTTTTTATACCCTTTTTAGACATCGATCATTAAAAACATTTTAATCAAGAAAGGAAAACAATTTTAACACTTTATGCTCAACTAAATAAAACTAAGATGTTTTGTAACTGCATAAAGACAATAATCATAATTCAATAATCGTTAAAAGAAAAACAATTTTGAGCTATTATAACAAACTAAATTTAAAAGAAAATTATTATATGTTTAATTTAAATTTATTCAATAAAATTTATTTTTGTGCTAAAATATTATTATTTTAAATAAAAAAGTATTTTAACTCACTAATTATGAGATAAAAAAATGTTTCAATCTGTTGCAATGTTGGACTAAACAAGGCTGTAAGGTATTCATGAATATGTTTTTTTAGTGCTTAAATAATGAAAACCATTTCCGTTGGATAATAATACAGGCCAGCATGAAACTCTACAGCATTAAAACATGCGTAAATATATTAACTTGATAAATTTACAGTGGAAAATTATTGTATGAATTGTATAGTAATAATAGAATACTATCCGAAATTTTTAAGACATTCATAATTATCTTAAATTAGTAATCATATAGCGGAAAGGTTTTTGTACCATAGTAATGGATGTCTAAATATAAAACTACACAAAATTCGTAACAAGATGTTCCAAATTAAATTATACATTTTTGGGATTTAAACAGAATGTAAAGAAAATGAGGAGTGTGGTAAGGAAGATTGGAATGTTTTCTGAAGCAAAAGAAAGTAAGTAGATTCTGATCTTCATACATAGTTAAAAAATTCAAAACCAATTTAAAACTGTATGACATAATTGAAATCGTAAAATGAAGACTATAAATAAATAACTAAATAATTAACTAACTTTAAGAAACATTATAATACAATAAACTGAAACTTAACCAAACTCAACAGAAGTAACAAAATAATTTACAAATTAGTAAACAGATTGATCCAGGAGGCAGGCAGCCTACACTGTTAAAAAAATTCTGAAATTCACGAATTTTTTTTTCCTGAATTTCACAGAAAAGGTCCCTTTTCCCAACAAAAGGGCATTTTCCATTACAAATCACAAAATTCCATCATATTTCCTGAAAATAACGAAACGGATAGAAACAGGAACAAAAAACGGAGGCACTCCGTTGTGTGGGGTACTCCATGGCCGAGTGGTCAAGGCACCACACCGCCAATCACCCGCGATCGTAGATTGTGAGTTCGGGTCCCACTGGCGCCATGGACTAATGCCTGGTCTAGAAAATCTCTTTTAAACTACATTTTTTCTGTTTCTTTTTCTCTTATTTCTTATTAAAAATATTTTAATTAATTAGCCAAAAAATAAATAATTAAATAATGTACGACAATTTAAAAAAATTGTCTATGTATTTTTTTTTTTTTTTTTTTTTTTTTTTTTTTGGTAAAAAAATTGTTAATAAAAACTTTTTCTTCATTCATTCATTCATTCAAAAAAAAAAAAAAAAAAAAAAAAAAAAAAAAAACCAACAACAACAAAAAAAGACAATGGTTTTAAACAGTTACTTTTTTTAATTTAAAGTATTTAAAAAATCAAAATTGATTTTAAAAAATAATAAGTATTATGCATCAGTCTAAAATAAAATAAAATAAACCGTTCACAAATATACTAAGAAATATATTTGAAATGTGCATCCCGGCGTCAGCAGCTTTGGCTCAGTTCGTAAGGGTTTGTTCCGCTGTCAAAAGGTCCCGAGTTCGATCCTCAGGACGGCGTGAACTAAATTTTACAAAATAATAATAATAATTAAGTAAAATAACATAGCATCTTAAAGTCCACTTGGTAATTTCGAATTCTTTGACGATTAATCGGTTCCTTAATTTTAAAAATTATATTAAATTATTATTGTTATTAAAAATCAAGCTTTGTAACGGAAAATTACTGCTTCTTCAAACGGGAGTTTTTCTTTTTTGTATATCCTACAACGGAAAATCTACTAACGGAACGGTAAAAGTTCGGCTACTTTGCTGCCGGTAGTTTCACCTGGAATTCACAAATTTATTTTTAACAGTGTAGCTTACCATACGCAAATCCAGGGTTAAAGCAGTTACGATGCATGGCAGATTCTCCTGTTTACCTGCCGAGACCAAAAAACAATATGGAAGAAAACAAGATGTAATCTAATTTAAACAAAATTAAACTTATTTAAAAATATTTAACATTTTCAACAGAGATCCGTTTTCCATCGAGAATCCTTAATCTGTTTTCCTCGAATAAACATATCAATTCACTTCGATTCCTGTATGTCTTTACAGAATTAATAATTATATTAGAAATAATAATCATATTTCTAACCAATTTCATTCGATAACATTGGTTTAAATCAATGTTTACAATCCAAACATTTCCTTCTTGAATGTGTTTACATCTGAAGTCAATCTACTTAAACTGATTAGACCGTTTATAAATATATTTCTGAGTGTCTATATAAGGAAATCTATAATTTCAATCGTTTTGAATTAAAATCTTCTTTTATCATACGCTTCTGTAATTAACTTTTCACGTTCTATTTCTAGATTTACATCTAAGTACTAATTTACAAAGATATTACTAATAACATATACAAAGTACATATCGGGTGTCCCAAAAATAACTGATGGATTTTAAAATTCAATAACTTGCAAACGGTGACAGCTATTTAAAAAATTTTTGCAGGAGGTTTATGCATAATGTCAGGAGTTTTTTTACCGTAATTTTTTTTATTTTAATTCGAATTTCAAACAATAGGTGGCGCTGACGGCGATTGAAGGACAGGTCGACGCCTTACTCAGCACTGATCACCTGGCCTTCAATCGCCGTCAGCGCCACCTATTGTTTGAAATTCGAACTAAAATAAGAAATTACGGTAAAAAAAACTCCTGACATTATACATAACTCTCCTGCAAAATTTTTTTAAATAACTGTCACCGTTTGCAAATTATTGAATTTTAAAATCCATCAATCATTTTTGGGACACCCGATATATATAAATGCGTACTATTATTGTGGAATCGGGAACGATAAAGGTTTTTGTAGCGAAAAAAGCACTTTTATTTACTTCAGGCGTACAGATTCATAGAACACATGCACATAAGCAACTACAGTGTGCATAATACATAGCATTATTTATGCGTAATACTTTATATAAATTTATTTGAGGCGTCCCATAATTATGTTGTAACACATTCTACAATATTTTATGTAATAAAAACATTCAAACAGTTTAAATAGTGCTATATTTGTAACATTAGCAATCAATGGACATTCCTGTTGTATTTGTATTATACATTAATAACCACAATAGGGGCACCAAAATATTTCACGCTCTAAAAATGTCTGTCTTTTATTTTCTATTATACTTTAATATTTATAAAAATAATGTAAATCTCACTGCAGTTCAAAGTGATATTTGTAATTATATGGGGTATTTCTAAGTGAATATCGGAGTTTTAACGCTTGGTAATATTTATTATATAAAACTAAAATAATAAGTAATACATAGAGTGAAAGAGCAGCTCAAACAGTTTTATCTACAAGATTACAAGTGTGCAATGTGAGCACCTGTCGTCACATGGCATACATCAAGGCGATAGCTCAGTTTTACCCAAATGTGTATCAGCAAAGAAATTCTGTTCACACGCTCTCCCGATCTGACGCTATGTGATTTCTACCTGTGGGAGCTCATAAAGGTTCGTGTGTATGTGTCTCCACAATCAGCTGGCCATTGCAGCTGTTTCAACAAGTACCCGACAAACACAAATTAAAAATGAAAATTGGGAATTGTTGGGAAAAATGAGCTACCGATCTGATGTGTGCAGTATGATGAAAGATGCTCACATTGAACACTTGCAAGCTTGTAAGTAAAACTGTTTGAGTTGCTCTTTTATGTATTAATTAGTATTTTAAGTTTTGTGTAATGAATACTACCAAGCATTAAAACCCCGATATTCATTTAGAAAACCTTGTATATAAAGATCAGTAAGTACAAATTGGACTGTATATAAATTACTAACTATGCGTATTACACATACACATAATATCCAGTAAGATTAAGTTAAACATTACGTACCCACTACATCACAGAACAAATTTATTATACTACATTGTTATATACCATTATTTACATATAATCTTCACCACCTTACAGGGTTTTACATATAATTACTATAAGATGTAGGCCAATAATCATAGTACTGAAAATTAATTTCTAATGCAATGAAAATGATATTATGTACAGTTACGAACGGATGTCATAACTTACAATGTTCTATTATATAAACTGTTAATTTTACTCATATTACAAGATAGTTTATGTTATATCAATACTTTAAATCGTTTGATAGTCAGGCATAATAGCAAAATTGTAATGTTGTTTTCTCTGTATTTTACTTAAAATTCTAAAATAACATGATTCTTTGAACATTAAAAATTAACTACGAATATGAACGCAATCCTTGAGATTATTAATCACTGTTCAATGCATTAAAGGGGTATTAAATCAATAGAATTATATTGCTTTAAGTAATATCTATGGTGCAGTGAAACCTGGAGCTTAGTGAACCTATAGTAATACGGGCTCGTCTGTGAGAGGGTTAAATTCAATAAATAACATTATATACAATAACATAAAAATAAAATACGTCTTTATTATTTCATACGGTACTACTCTGTTATCCCGTCGACCAATTTTGCCAAATTATACATATTGAAATGATTTTTATTTTAAATAACGAAAAAACAAATAATTAGTAGAATATTAATAAAAATGTTAATAAAAAGTCGAAATAAAAATCACTTAATGACATTTTAAACGCGTGAATCGTATTTAATGTCATTGAATGTGACATTCACGATCATCCATTATTGGCATTTAATCTTATAGTTTGGCGATAATTTTTTGGTCGACGGGATAACCTAGTAGTACCTTTCATACAAAATTACTACTTAATAATCACATATTATAAATTATAAGGAAATAAAAAAATACGAAAGAATAGTGTTCAAATCATAGGTACAAATTACAATGGAACTCAGTGATAAGTAAATAAAATCCCCCACTAAAATCATCACCAAAAATGGCTCCGAACATGTCATATCCCTTCTTGTATCATAGGAGACCCCAGACTTGTGATTCTATGTTAGATATGCAAAACGTTTTACAAAAACTGGCATAACATTTCCGTATTGTTAACTCGTACTTCGTAATTTTTATTCTTTGAAAAAGGAAATATCTCTACACCAACAAAAGTAATATAATTTTTAAAAAATAAATTGTATAACAATTGAGTATTGACCTTTATAACAATTGACTGCTAATGCTGATAATAAGCAATTGTCAACATGATGGCAATTATGACAATTGTCAAATTATGACAATTGCAATAACAATAACAGTATAAATGTTATTGTGAATAATTGACAATTGTAACACTTGTGATTGTATTGTTACATTTGTGTTATTGTAATTGTGATTGTAATAATAGACAGTTCGTCACCTGAGAATAATAAGGTTCTAACTGACATTTTCAAAAAAATTAACTTTTTGGCATGGGACTGTTCTAATTGTATCAAGGAATTCATTTCTGCATTAAAATTTCGATATATATAATTCACATCCGCTTGCGAAAGAGAATAATATAGTTCCATCAGAAATTGTTGAAAGCAGTCAGAATAACAGAGTTCTATGTGCAAAGTAATCACAGACAGCATATAAGATAATATATTATTACTTAATTTTACAATATATAATGAAAACCAGCAATCTTTTATTTCTTGTGTGAAAGAATATATTATTTCGATGACTAAATCGTTTTTCGGTAAAATATAGAGGAATTTTTTATCATAAAAATTCTTCTAAGTATGTTTTTTAGTATGTCGATATGCAAAACGAAGTATGTTTAATTTTATTAATGGACCTGATCCAAGCAGGGATGAAGGACTAATCCTAATTCATTTAGATTTAGAAAATCCTGTGGGAAGAATGGATGGCAGTTTAGATGAAGCACCAGCTCTAGATATTCTTGATGCTAAAACAATTAAAAAAACCCGTAAAAGTAATTCTTACAACTCCAATTGATGGCAGGACTATGGGTTTTTCGTGAGTTAAAAGTGCCTTTATGTAGTTATGTACATCCTACTGGCAATACCTTGTCTCCAGTTGCGAACAAAATACCCGAGGCAAATTTTCAAGCAGAATAGTCTCAAATGACTTTAAGAATAAAATAAAAGTTCGTATTGAAAGTTTTCCCAAGATTAAGTCACACTACAACAGAGAAAGCACTAAAAAAACATATTTAGAATCAGAGCTTAACTTATGAAAAATTTATGACTTGTACTTTCAGAAATGCAGAGAAAGCATTGTAGAGCCAGTGAAACTTTCATGTTATAGGCACATATTTAATACGCAGTTCAACAGAGAATTCAATAAACCAAAGAAACGTAGGCGTGATCACTGTAAGGAGTATAAACATGCTAAAACCCAGGGAGAAATTAATAATGACATGCAATTTAAATATGATCTGCACAAAAAAGAAGTTGAATCCACCAGAATTATCAGAAATTATGACAGAAATTCCCCTGATAAGTCAGTCATTTGTTTTGAATTAAGAAAATTATAACATGTCCTAAAAGTCATGTCAGCAACTTTTTCTACACTGTAAAAAATCTGTGCAATGTTCTTGATATTTACTGTGTAACATTCCTGGGTTTTCTCGGATTATTTCTGCTCATACAAGAATACCGAGAAATCTTGTGTAATACCTTCCACAATCTCGTGTAACTTTTCGGAACAGTTGAGAAAGTGGAAATTACTGATAAACTGTGAAACGTTCCGAATATTTTCTGTGTAACATTCCTTAATTTTAATAGGCGTACTTTTTATATAGATTTTGTGTAACTTTTCGTATTTAGTGTGAACTAGAAATTACTGGTAAACTGTGCAAAGTTATATATGTTTTGTTTGTAACATTCCTTATTTTGTGGTTGGTATATTAATTACAGAAAAATCGTTATTTTGCGTGTATGTCATTTTATTATCCCACTTGTGAAATGACTACGAGATCTTGTGCTATAAAAAATAACACAAAGGTTCGTATACCCTTCTAATTGTGCATCTCAAAGCTCTAATTCAAATTTCTGCCCTGTACAGCTCCTGAGCTATATTTTACATGTAAAAATAAATTTTGTGTGTGTGTATCATTTTGTTCGCTTAGTTATGAATCGAGTATGGAAACTAGAGTCACTAATTTTTACCGAAGCTTTTACTACGAATTTAATTATGTATCTCGAATATCTTTTTCCCCAGTTTAGAATCTGAAGACTCTTCTTGGTCTTTATTATCCATATGAACTACTTTTTGCGTGTGGGTAATTTTATTGACTCAGATGAAAAAAAAAAAAGACTAAGGGATCTAGAGCAACTAGCTTTGATATGAAAGTGCGTATGCCCATCTTATTATACATTTTGAAACCTACTTTTCCAAATTCAACCAATGGTCGTTTTACGAAATTATTTTATCAGTAATTGTTTGACGAAATTCTCGATTTTATTACCGCGACTTTTTATCCAAATACCTACGATTTCCGATTAATAATATTCGCCGTATTTAATCAGCAATGCCAGTCTAGAGAATTTTTTTTTTTTTTTTTTTTTTTTACAATGTCTATCTCTATTTCCGAATAGTAATCTTTCTGCCATTAAATAAAGCGATTATTACTAGTCGAAAATAGTTTTATGTTCACATTAAAAACTTATTATCTAGGTATATGAATTCACGTCTCAAGCAAGATCTTTTTGTTCAAAGGAATGAAAATTTTATCTTATATTAAAAGGAAATTTTTTACATTTGTTGTAAGAGCAATGTTCTGGTGATGTTGGAACTGGAGTAAATTCGTGTATTAATCGATATCACGTCTTAAGTGGTTTCGACTGTTTCCTAAAATAATAAATCTTGCATAACAATTATTATAAACAACGCTTGAAGGGAAAAGGGGAGAAGCTCTGGCCAACTATTTTATTTTCCAAAATATTAAGTCTATAACATGAAATTAAAGCCATATCAGTAGAGAAATGTTTAAATTTTGTCATCAATCCCCCCCCCCCTCTTTAGTATCTGTAAGGTATCTGTATCTCAGAAGGAAAGGTACAATTTTAAGGCACTTACTATAAAATATTACTTATTTTGTGATAAGGTTATTGTGAATAAATGTTACTTCTGAGTACAGTAATGTTCTTTTACTTAAAAATTTAATGCAGGAATTCCAAATGCTATATAATAAGGAATTCGATCTTTAACGAAACTATAAGCATTTTTCTGCATTTTAACATAACATTTCCTTAGAGATTTTCGATCAAATAGACATCGTTCATTTTATAGCACCCCCATGTTTCGTAAATTTATCAAATTTCCTTAAATTGAGTTTCGAATTTTTAACTTTGAAGATAAAATAATCTTATTAACATAAATAAACTAGGTCTGTTTTATTTAACTGACCAACAAACTGTTTAAAAAAAGCGCTCAGTTTGTGGATTAGAATTTAAACAACTACCAGGTAAGTTTGTATAGTATTCTTCATATTGTATTAAAATATTTAAAGCAAATTTTATGTTTAATTAAGCTGCCGTAAATCGCATAATCCTCCATTTAAAATTTTTCTTTAACCTAGCACTTAAGTATGTATTTAAGATTATCAAAATAGAACAATAACCTTCTTTTTAAAATCTTTAGTTAAAGAAACTCAGGGTATATTTCATTAACAGAATATAACCACATGATTATTGAATTTACAATAATTTTATGATAGAAACTCTGGAAAATTCTGTGTTGATTGAAAATCTTGTGTTAAAATATTTATTTCAATGTGGTTAAGTTAATTTTACTAACATTATTGGTAGCTTAAATGCAGTCTCCGATTAAAACAGAATGCAATTGAGTTATGCCCTAATTTAAGCGTAACTTTAGCCAGCACTTTTTTAAATCCTTATATTTGAATTCTGTTTTCATTTTTTACTCATAATCGACCTTTTTTTACTTTTATATTAGAGAAAAGAGAAAAAATAAATCTACGTTTATCTAAACGAGTATTTGTTTCAATATACTTATATTTAAGTTCAGAAAATGTTCAATTCTTTTTTTAAGTGCAAGAATGTATTGTCGAGTAATTGGAGTAAATTATATGTTGGTGCAACTTCCAAACCTGCACTTGTTAGCTGAATATCCAATCTTTGCAAGATATCCTTTGCATTTCTTTTATGTATGAGACAGTGTGCTATTACATGAATTTTGCAATCTGCAGAGATTTTTTGTAGAGTTTTACAGCAAGGCAATTACATTTATAGAAAGTTACTTTAAAAAAATATTTGCAATAAAATGCAAATTATTCCAGTTTTATTGCTTCTAATTTATCAAGGGTCAGAAATTGAAAATTTCTTTTGAATGAGTCAAAGGTTTCCTTTGGTTGATGGAACAGAAGTAGATGATGATTATTTACTGCTTTTGAATATACCTCCCGGAAGTGTTATTTATCTTTTAGGAATGAATGATACGGTAACTTGTTTGATTTTTAAATTGAAAAAATTTTTTGAAGACTATTTTATATTTTATTACATTTGCTATTTAACTTATAATCATAAGCAGACTTACATAAAATAAAAAATTCTATACACATTATCAATAGCTAAAAACTTTGTGTAAGTTAAATGAAGGATTAAGTGAAAACTAAACAAAATTCTATAGTATCAATTTACAATCTTAATTTAAAAAAATGTTACATAAATTATGCATTGGTGGATTTTTATCAGTCTTTTATTGAAGTTAATACTTTAACTACTGATTTTTTTAACATTTGTCAGGCATACTTTTTTAATGTTATTTTTTTTTAAATTCCGAATAATTGGAATAATATATGTGCATGTGCCTTTATTATATAGATCTGTACATAATTATTTTCAATAATATTCCATTTGTATGCTGTGCAAAATATAGATAAAAATTAACATCGGTCACTAGCCAGTACGCAGATTTTTAGTTATTGACCATTAACAAAGTTAAGAACACTTCATATAAAATCATATCAAGTGTTCGTACAGTTCCAACTATCAACATTGTAGCTTACTAATATTTTTAATTTTCCGTTTGATAGGATTACACTCAACTGAAAGCTGAAATTGTACTAACAGAAAAATATGTAACCAAGAAATTACCGTAGTCATATTAACAATATTTAAAATGAGCTCGGAAATCCGCATTAATGTGGCTGTGTAGGAGGGAAGATGCGGGGAATTGGTAAATCCCAAATTAAATTCTATCTATTTAAACAGGCACGAAAAAGGCTAAGATAGTAAAATTAAAATTCATTAAATAAAAGCTACATTAGAAAAACTGCTCTGAATCTCTGTTAAAAGGAGGCGTAATATCGAGAATTTCTCAAACTTAATTTCCGAATTTGAATATTATGTAATCAAACTTAAATTATGCATTATGACCATATTGAAAAACAAGAGCTCGGATATCCGTGTTAGGAAGCCCTCCAAAGCCCAACTAAAATCTACGCAAACGGAGGCATCTAAATCCCACTTACAAAATAACTTTCAAAATTAAAATTTTATCAAATTAACGTAAAACTGCATAAAGAATTGGAATATTATTCGAAACCACATTAACAGGGGTTAAAGTAACATCGAGGATTTCTGTGATTTGATTTAAAATAACACAATATTTATGTTATATAATTTAAACAAACTTAAATGCACATTAAACTAGTATATTAGAAAAGCAATTCTAGAAATATGCTTCCAAAAAGGCCTCAAAAATTAAATTTTAAAAAAGCATACCTAATTATTTATTACTAAAAAAATTGAGAAGAAACATGAAAAATAATCTTTTACATAACATGCGTGAGTTTTCACTTTAAAGCGTAAAATATTACTTTGAATTTAAATCTTATTACATCTAATGCTGTGATTTGTTGAACTATTTCAGTGTCACAGAGTATACCTTGAATCTGACAAATTTTTTAACATCTTTATTTTGACATGGTTAGCAAATGCATTTTGAAAATTTCACAAAACTATATTTATAAAGCATCGGATAAATTTTATAAGTGTTTGAAGTGAGGGAGGGGGGGGGGTGTTTAACGTTTCCTGCAGTTATTATGATAGTTATAAATTATAATTAAGTATCCGTGAGATTGATACATCTTTCTATTAAATATGTACCCAAAATTTGAAGCTACTTAGATAATTTTATGCAAGAAAAATGCAATTTAAAATAAACAAAATGAAAGTTGTGGATTCTCCCCCCCCCCCCAATACTTAACCTATAAAACCTTGCATTAAGATGTTAAGTGCCATGTCATTCACCGGTGACTGACATTGAAATTTCCATTTTAGTCACGTCATTCGCCAGTGGCCGGCAGCGTAAAATTATAATATAAAACTAAATATTATATTGTTTTAAGGAATTGCTGAAAATTTATTTAAAATTTTCGATTTATTTTATTAAAGGATATCATTAAGTAAACGGAAGTTTCAGTGCTAGTCATCTGTGACTGGCGTGGAATTCAACCTGTTAAAGGAGTAAGTTATCCTTCTAATAAAAGGAGACCAAAATTTAAAACTAATTGTTTCTCGACAAGGAAAATCTAGGTAAAGCTCAATTAGTTGGAGAGGGGGAGGGGATTACACTTGATCTATACTTGACCAAACATTGTTGAGTTGATTAGTCTCATCTAATTTTCTAATAAATTGATACCCAAACTTCAAAGAAAATGGATAATTCTAAACAACAGTTTTTTTTTTTTAAGCCTATATAAGAGTTGGAAGGGGTTACCAGTCACTTTATCTCTAGAATTTGATCTAGAAGCCACCAAAATCCTAAATAATCAGCTTCACGAAGTAAGTGGAATTTATTTAGTAAACTTAAGCGAGTTTGCACAGGAACCTGAGTCTTGTATAATTCAGATACATCCAAATTTCTGGTTTAGCAGTTTTTTTCAATTGATACACTTTAATTTGCACAGGAGTGAGATTCTTGGATTAAGTATATTCAAAGTAACACTGACTTGGAATTGTAATCAATTTTATCATAAATGAAATAAATCATATTGTATAATAAATCGGAGAAAGACATTTTAAGGAATTTCAGGTTTAAGCATTAAAAGTAGACGTTATGGGAATTTTATTATTATTATTATTATTTCAAGATAAACTACAACCCCTATTTTAAATATTTCATGTTGTATAATAGCATGCGTAATTAGCTTGCGAGTAGTACCCATCAAGTTTTCAGACTCAGGACGGTAAAGTTAATCTCCACGTTTTTTAGTGTTACTCGACGGTGGAAACTGCTAATTTTATGCTATAGTGCACGGAGCCAACCAAAAAATATATGTGAATGAAGAAGCGTAAATGAACTTATATTGTATATCGGTATCGAGGACAGTGGTAAAACTGAGATCCGCAAAACCCTGCGACGTAGGGGGGGGGGGGGAGGGGATTGGATGTAATTGTGAAAAATAAACCTCTTAAACGGTCAATAAACGTTTGATCATTTTAGGATTTTAAGAACGAGCCATTGTATTGAATAACGAATGTATATTTTGCGTACTCCAAACCGACTCCGTTTTGTTATAAGAAATAGATATAGATTCTAGGGGGCCTTGTGGAAAATTTTGCAGAGGACTCAAAACTATAGTTACACTACTGATTGGAGATTTCACAAAATCATTATATAATTGAGAATAAAATGTTTCAACGATGTAAAAACCCATTTTTATCTAATAAATTCAAAATTTTCACTTAAAATCCAAAATATTTCCATACATTTTTCAAAATTGAACAAAACCCTGTATATTTCATGGGCATTCATTTTTGACCATGAGCAACACGATAACAGAGCACTTGCAAAAACCCCTTGTTTAAAAGATATATATTGAATAATTTGAAACTTTTTTTATTTTTTGAAAAACATTCTGGGAATATACAAAAATAGTTGTAGTATTTTTTGTACTGTTATTAAAGCCTTTTGTAGGACACATATTTAAGTATTCTATATTATCAAACTAATACAAAGTGTTTTTGCAAATGAGAATAACTTCTCCAATAAATATTTTGATTTTTCCAGAAAATGAATAAACAATCTTGTATCCAATAATTTATGCATAAAAAATAAAATATGCTTTTTGTTTCTTTGTAGCCACCTTGGATAATAATCAAATCTGAATGTAATAATAGTTCATTAACGGAAATAAATTAAGCTTTTGGAATAGCAGAATTAAATTCAAGTATTGAAAGCAGCTCTCTGAATATTAGCAGTCCACTTGTATATTAAAGCACCCATGGCGTGAGGATTTTCAGAACTTTTCACATCTTTTTTCTTCTACTCTAATTAAAGCTTTAGATGAAGATTGCTTGCAGTGGACAGAAAAAAGGGAGTTACTGAACCATTTAGCTTTAAGAATCTGCAAATACACAGACAATCCCTCTACAGCTGAACGAAAGCAAGTAGAAGATAAAATTTTAATTGAAGGTGTGGAATTTGTACAGAGTGTAGTTTTGACAATCTCTTTATATTATTGCTATAACATAAAATATTTTCTCAAAGGTACTGGGACTTACACTTTCATTGAACTTAAATTGTTGAAGTTGAAACATGGTAGTGTAGTTCCCCGGAAAAGTAGCTACTTTATGTGAAAAATTAAGCAAACTGTGATAAAATTCTAGATTGTAATTTTAAACCATAATATCAATAAAGTTTTGTGCATATTATGAAAGTTCTGTGAATTTTTATTTTTGATTATATTATTTTTTAATTGCATAATATTCTCGATATCTTAAGTCGAAGGGATTCTAAAAAAGCATTATGTGATAGCTAATTGTTCAGATAAGTCATTTACAGGAATTTGTAATATTGATATCAAAGAGAGAAATGTATTTTATTTGAAGTATCAAAAGTACACTGTATTAAGATTTTCTATATTTTTTTAAAAGTTATCTTCGTTCGGCAGATAAATATTCTTTTTTTTTCTTTAACATCTGAGATTGAATTTTGTGCTTTAACCAAATGAATTAATCTCTTTAAATATGTTAATGCTTAAATTACAATTAAAAAATTACTTTTGAGTATAATTTAAAAAAAAATTTGTGCATATTTGAACTTGCCTTGAAAATTTGTGTATTTAAAACTTAATGGTTTGGATAATCTTTTAAAAGAATTATGTACTGTATAACATATGAATCAAAAACCGTTTTTTCATTGGTTACTGTGATATTATATTAATTATTTAAGGAATAGAATTATCAAAGCTAATTGATCCAATTTAAGCGAAGATAGTGGGGTAAGGGGGAATCTTCGAATAACCACATACTTCCCCAAAAAGAGTAGATATTCAGATACTGTAAAAAATTTTAAGAATGTTTTGATAGATTAAATATACCATTTTATGCCAAATGACTAATCTGTTGTATTAGCCAAATGACAAGTTGATAATCTGTTTAAACTATTAAATAATATGGCAAAATTATCTAAAGGTTATTTTAAAAATACACAATTGCTTTGTACGAGATTTTGCCAAAAATGTATACTTTGTGTTACATTATCTCTTAATTTACACCTTCAAATTGGTATATTGAGCTTGATATAAAAGTGGGAAAAACTTAAGCATGTCGTTTTGTAGATCACAGCACAATATCACTCATTTAGATATTTTTTTTGTTTCTGAAGGGTATATTCATCATAATTTATCCTTGCATCAATATTCTAACCAATTTATTTTTGTAAAAGTATTTTAATATATCCATGATTTAAAAATAGATTTTATTCATACATATCCTGTGTTTTTTAGATTTGTGTTATAAACTGAAAAATGAAAACAACTAATTAGAAATATTTTCAATACAATGTTTAACTTTCAGCAGTGCAGTCATCGTTCATATTCTAAACAAAGATTACCAACTCATTAACCTGTATCATGTTCAAGAACCAAACTTAACTGTAACTCTATAAGGCATCTTAAAACTCTTTGAATAGCATGCTGAAAATTAGAAGTAACTTATTGAAAAAGGGCCTTAACATACAAGATTATAAATTTCTGAACTTTCCAGATTTGCATAATTTTCCAGACAAATTTTTGGTGAAATTCCTGTGAAAATCTGTGGCAGAATTGCTGCCACTGGATATCCCAGGAACATTTACCGAATTCCGTGAAATGTTTCAGATCTTTTCACAACGAAGAAACTTAACTGAGCTTTTATGCGTAAAGTTCCAGGCTATAAGTTTCAGAGTTTTTCAAAATGAAGGAACATAAATGAATTTTCATGCGTAATGTTCCAAATGATAGGTTTCGGAATAGCGGAACCTAACTGAGATCTTATGAGTAACATACCATATTAAAGATTTCGGAAATTTTCAGGAAGGTGGAACCTAACTGGGATTTTATGAGTAGCATTCCATATTATAGGTTTCAGAACGGTGAAACCTAACAGAAAATTAATGAGTAACGTTACACGTAAAAGGTTTCTAGACTTTTCAGAATGGTGAAACCTAACTGATATTTCATGAGTAACATCCCAGGTTATAGATTTCTGAACTTTCCTGGCATATGTAAGTTTCCTGGCATTTTTTGGGTTAAATTCCTGGGAAAACCTGTGGCAGAATAGCTGCCACAGGTTTTCTTAGGAACCTTACGCAAAATTTTTTACAGTGTATAAAGAAAATTAACTTGTACAGCATGACAGCACAGGCAACACAGAAGAAAGAAAAGAAAGCATATTGTTGCTTGTGGATAGACGACATGTCAGGCAGAGATGGGAATGACCTAAGCTGAGCTGTATCATTCTATCAACGACTGTTCGGAAGATACTTACAGACTTTCTACATGCTGATAATTTAATTTTATACTGTGAGAGTTGTGTTCCTCAGAATAGAAACTAAATGATATCTTATGCAATTGCAATAATTATACAATCTCATCCACATATTATGGACATTACTCTAAGAAATTGTACACCTGGACATTCATGTGTGCAATAAGTGGATAATATTCAGATCCAAATAAAAAGAGCAATGAATGTAGCCGAATATTTTTCGCCACTTTCATTTATACGTCTGTTGCTGAGAGTAAATCGCAGTAATCCATTTATAACCCTGAGAATGAAATCAGAACAGTTCTTAGATTTCCACTCGTGAAGCAAAAAATTTGCCTATAATCTCGTTCCGTAGACCAAGGTGATACAATTATGATTCACACAAGTTCTTTATAAAAATGAGTTTAAGACAAGCAACTGTTGTGACTAGAATTTCACAGCGGTGAGTTTGCAAAGGGGCCCCTCCAAACGACGAGGAGTATCAACATCGTTTACATAAAGGACTTTACCAAATCCTAAGTAGCACAAAGAAAGAAGGATTGCATTAACAAAGATAAAATAAAAGACCTGCAGAGCATGCTAAAGTAGTTTCAGAGAGATGAAAGGCTGTATTTTCAAGAGTATTGTATTAACAGGTTGTATTTTCATATACTTAAGAGAAGATAGCCTAACTGTAAGATAAAAGAAAGCATGATTTTCTCGAACATTCCAAAATTTCGACTAATAAAAGAGTATCAAACTTATTTTGTTGTTTTAAAAAGAACAAGAAAGTTTTTTCCTTAGAGATATAGTCTTTTCTTTTGATGAAGAGTATATCTGACTGTAATTCGAAAAATTTTATTTATAATTCATTTCAATTTCATTTATGAATATAATCACAATTTTTTTATTAATTTTCATACTCCCACACTGAAATAGCACGCTAAAAAAGGAAAACTGTTGGGTTCCTATTTAATGAAATTAAATATTTAAGCTATTTTATGTTCAGTTAAATAATATATCTAACTTACGTATATTCATTAGTTTTGTGAAGATAGTTTAATTAGTCTAAATAAATGGAAGCGGTAGTTTGCTGTTATTGTGCTACAATATAGATAGTAATAAATATTTTACTATCCACTGAAATTTATTCGAATTAATCAACGAAATTTCACTTTGTTAAACTATAAAAAATTACACAAATTAAGAAAAATATGGTTTTTTAATGATAAAACCATCTTATTCTAAGGATAACACGACGTTTGAGAATAATATAGTTCTATCAAATTTTTTAAACATAAAAAAATCCATGAAAATGTTATTTAAAAACTTTGATTTTGTAGAATTACTGTCTATACCTACATAAGAACTTATTAATGCCAAAAGTTTTTTGCAAACTTTATTAGCTACACGTATACAGCATGCTGATTTTCAAAGTCTTCTAACTCGAAATTGATTTTTGGCCAGATAGAACCATCTTATTCTCAGGTGACGAGTTGTAACAATTGTAATTGTCAGTTGTTAATTGTCATTTTATAATAATTGTAGCTATTATTGTGCTGCTACTTGATTATCCTGTCGACCATATAAATCGTCAAACTATTCACCAAATTATGCAAATGAACATATGTTGCCATTCGAAAATTTTAAGATAGGAAAATTAATGAATTTGAATTTCAAAAAATTTTAAAGATTAGGGTAAGTTTAATGATGACATTCACTTGGCGTATCGACATACAAAACATAAAATTTGATTTATTCAGGTGATTTCAGACAAAATAATATTACGATATATTTTTAATGTTCAGTCACCGGTTTTTAAAAACAGAAGTTTGTGGCTTATTAAATCGGGAAAATACTCCGATTAAATAAGGCGAACTTTTCAGTATAATTTTACTGGTGACGATAAACAAGGATTCTTAAGCCTTTTTGCGGTATGCATATGTGTCGCTCGTCCCCAAGGGGCTAAGGGCACGGGGTTAAGGGCACCAAGGGGTTAAGGGCCTAAAGGAAACTAATGCTTTTTATTAAGCCCCCCCCCCAAAAAAAATAGATGGACATAATTATAAAATGTATGTAAACATTATATGCTTAAAACAATAATAATAATAATAATAAAAAAAAAAAGAGTTTACAGTAATTTGAAATAACGAAATAACTAATAAATTAGTAAAAAATTAATAAAAATACAAATAAAACTTCGAATTACTAAGACTTGATGACATAACAAATTTATGTTAAGTTAATATAGGACTTGTGATGATGCATTATTTGCATTTACTCCTATGGCGAGAGTTTTTTGGTCAACGGGTAATCAAGTAGTGCCATTATTGTTATTGTGATAGTCAAATTATGAAAATTGTCAATATGAATTATAACATTTAAATTGTATACACATGTATAAAAATTGAGAATTGTTAACTGATGGTAATGCGTAATTTTACTTTTTTAAAAATAATGTATCTCTGAATCAACAAAAGTAATGTAATTTTTTATACAAAATCTTTTATAACAATTAGGTATTAATGTTGACAGTAAACAATTGTCAACTTAATGACAATTTTGACAATTGTACAATTATGACATTATCAAATTATATCAATTAATTATGACAATTACAATAACAATAATAGTGTGATTGTTATTATCATTGTTAAAAATTTACAATTGTAGCACTTGTAACTTTAATTATTATATTATTATAATTCTTACAATTGTAAAGCATTGCGACAAGTATAAAATACGTTTTAAATGTTACAATTGTAATAATTGAATTATTACAGTTGTAATTGCATTATATTTTAATTGTTAAATTATGTCAGTTATTTATGCTAATTGTCAGTATTGATTATGACAATTGTATAAACTTGTATAACAATGGATTATTGTTAACCCGTAATTCGTAATCTTCATTCTTTGAAAGATTAAAATATCTCTGCACTAACAAAAGTAATACAATGTTTAAAAATTACAGTCGAGTTTATATATAACGAAATCCATTGTTCAGTCAAAAAATTCGTTGCATATAGAAAAATTCAATAAATAGAGAACAACGAAAAAATTTCATTTAATATTTAAATTTTGAAAATAAAATGTTTTTGAGATTTTTAATTAAGGTTTTGAAATATCCACCGCTGAATATTAATTTATAAATTTATTTTTTATTTATTTAATAGTTTTAAAATAGAAAATAAGCGTTTATTTGAAAACATAATAAAAAAATGCATGAAGAAAACTTGCATTTATTTTAGTTGAAGAAATCTGTAATTTTTTATTGTTTATATTTCAAAAATTATGCACTTTTAAAAATTTTCGTATGTTAACAATGAATGCAGGTTTGAAAGGGGAACATTTCCTAAATTTTGACACCTTCTCCTTGTAATGTCAAAGATAATTATCATGATAGATTTTTTTTATTTTAAGTTTTCATTTTCACATTTATTGACTTTTTCACCAGCATTATTTCAAATGTCATCGTTAGTGGGATACTATGCAAGTGAGCTGGTCATCCACCTTCAAAGAGAGCTAATTTTGTTTTCTACAGTTCCGATTTTCATAATTTTTCTCCATTTCCCTTTTTCGTGTACTATTATTGTTATCAGAATTCGCAAAAGCCTCTAGTTCAGAAAAACCGAGCTTTTTAAAACAATTATAAGTCGTCCTTTCAATTGAAATGGAATCATCAAGCTTTATAAAGATCCCCAAAGCTTATTGGATTCTTGTATGGAATAGCTTGTTTTTCAGTACCTATGATCAATTATTTAAAAATTACTTATTTTTAATGCACACTGTAAAAAAAAAAAAAAAAAAAAAAAAAAAAAAAAAAAATCTGTAATCCTACAGATGTAAAGTTGCCAAAATCTGTAGAGTTACTAACATTTTATCTGTACACTGTACAAGAAAAGATGTAAATCTACGAAACTAATTTTTGTAAAGCTACGGATATCTGTAGCTTTACAAACGAATCTATTAAAATTACAGTTATCTTAGTAAAATTTTATCTGTAACCTGGGTTGCAGTTACATAAAATATTCTAGGAATCCCAATTTCCTAAAAAAATTCTTAGTAAACTTACATATTTTTTGATTTTCCGTGAAAATCTGTATCTGTTACATGAATGTTTGCTGTTGCCGTTACATAAAATGTTTTAGGAATACTAGTTTCCTAGAAAACTTTAAGTAACTTTACAGAATTTTTTTTATAGTGTACCTTTAATGTTTTTTTATTATTCTCACTCAGAGGTTTTAAAAACTAGACTTCAGTGGGCAGTCTCTCATCACTAAATTTTGATAATTATTTTTCGATGAACATTTCTCCAAAATGTTTTTGTATGAATGCTAATAAAATTACAGCTAAGAAAACTAATAAAATTTTATGGTGAGAGTTTGCCTGCTGGCACCTAAATTTTTACAAAACCTATCACACGTCCAAGATTTAGGTCCAGTGTGAAATCCGATTATAAAAAAGGATTTGTCCCTTTGTCAAGTTTATTTCAACTGTTTTGTGGGTGAAGTGGATAATTATCAATTATCAATGCATTTTTTATTTTATTTCAGTTGTTTGTCAAGCACTTTTAACCATTTTTCAAAAATTTCAATGGTCTTCCATGACGTTTTATTAAAATAATAGTACACTTCTAAGGAGTTTATTCCTTTAAAACACCTATGGGTACTTTTGCAGTGATCAGTACCTTTAAAAGATTTAAATGCTAGAGTTTTGTTTATGAGGCAACAGTAAAAGTGTCCAGTTTTGACAGCGTTGAAAATTCTTGTAGAAGAAGTTTCCTTCAGAATTTCAGGTATCTTAAATTTTTATAATTCTCTAATACTGTCTGGGAATCCGAACTTTCCCCTCAGACTGGAATAATTCATAAATAATCTAAAAAACTTTGTAAAATCACCATAAAAAAGAAAATTAAACAGGACGCGTTTCGAGCTTCAAAAATACCGCTCGTCATCAGCTAATCCAAACACGTGATCTCTCTTCTAGAACTTTTTTTGTCAATCAATGTTGAATTGGAGTTGAGAAGCGCCCTTTGAAGATTTTCTTCGCGCCCTTTGAAGATTTTCTTCGCGCCCTTTAAAGGGTTTCTTGCTGTTAAACTTTTTAGAAGTAAAATTCCATTTCAAAGAATGCTTTCTTTAAAATAACCAGTATCTGCATCGGAGATATTTTCACAAACTAAAAACGTTTTAGAAACTGAAAATATACTTTATTTAACCATGCATATTCTCTCTACTTGCATTTATGATTTATAAACTGCTATTATGACAGTTAAATTTGGTAATAATTGGAAATAGCTGTTTTTGAAACTTAAGAAGTAACAGAAAAATAAACCTTTTTCATCTTCCCAAGTCACTTTGAAGAAACATGCGCATGAATGTGCAACCTTTTTTTTCTTTTTGCTATTGTCAAACTTTTTTTTTTTTTTTTTTTTTTTTGCTGTTTTATGAGCGATCGAATTTTTTTTCTTGACTTTTTAAAATGTAGGCTTTTGTTTTTCAATTTGCTTAGAAAAATTACTAAAACATATGCAGAATTATTACAATTTATTAAAGCACTTCCAGACAATCTATCTGGAACAAATCATATGGATTGATCGCTATCAAGACTGTCTTTACTTTTGTACTGTTTATAAAAATAAGTTTACGACTTCATAATAATACAAAGCTTATTTTCACATCCTAAGAGGAACCTAGATATATCTTTGGCTTACATATTTATTTATTTTTTTGTTGTTGTTATTTTAGGCACTTTAAAATTTCTGGAACCTTACCTTACAAACATATTTGAGATAGGCCTTACATATAAAAAAAAAATATTGTTTTAAATTTTATATATGTAACTCCAGAACAAAAGGAGCCAAAAATAATGCTTTGCGATAATACTACTTACTGCATATTTTCAGTCCTGTGAATAATGGCGCTCTTCACTGAGTACTAAGAACTGAGGTGCGCCTTTGCTTACTTAACAGGCCTGGTTTAGACCATCAGAAAATGACTACCTATTCATTTCAAATGAAAGCGGTATTTTTTCTTCAATGAAATTTCTAGAGCAAAGTGTAATAAAATAATTAAATTGAATTTATTTTATTTTATATTTTGTAATAAATTGCAGAAATGTACACTTTTGAATAAACATTATGCAAAATTAAGCATCAACCTCTACACTTCCAGATAATTTAGAAATATGTTGAAATTTCTTTTAAACCCCAAATTTTTTTTAGCTGTGCCTTCTCCAATGAACTAGAAATTTTTTAATTTCCCAAAATTTGGCTAAATTTGCCCTTTTCTAAATTGAATTAGAAAATTTCTTTTTTTTTAATTCAAATATTTGAAATTGAAACTTATAGGATATACATCTCAGGATTCAGTTTATAGCACAAAAATATTTGTGTAATTCCACATAAAAATCCTTTTTTAATAATATCTATGGTAATAATCTTTGTGTAATAATATCTTATAATGCGAGCAAAAATTGTGTGTGTCTGTGTGTGTAAATTTTATCTCAAAAACGGCTCTAACGATTTTCGCAAAAATTTGGATTTTACCATTTTCGGGCACGAAAAGACCATTGGGCTAGTTCACATGTTCGAGAAAATTCGATTAATGGCTCATTTTGGGTCATAATGGGTCAGGATCAAGCTATTTATATCTAGAGAACGGCTGGATCGATTTTAAGGAAATTTTGTGTCCAATCGTTTTTTGGCACGAGAAAACTATTGGGCTGGGTCATATGTTCGAAAAATTTTGATTAGTGGGTCATTTTTGGGTCATTATAGGTCAAGCCATTTTTATCTAAAAAAAACGGCTCTAACGATTTTGACCAAATTTTATATTTCATCGTTTTGGATTACAAGAAGTCTATTGGGTTAGGTAACATGTTTGAGAAAATTCGGTTAGTGGGTTAATTTTGGGGTCATTGTGGGTCATGCTATTTTTATCTAGAGATTTTCTCACGCAATTTCGACTAAAAGTTGCATTCTATGGTTTTCGGACACGAGAAAAACATTGGGCTAGGTTACATGCTCGAGAAAAATTTTTAATGGGTCATATTAGGTTATTAAGGGTCTGGGTCAAGCTACTTATATTTAAAGAACGGCAGAATCAATTTCATCGAAATTTTGCCTGTAACAGTTTTTTGATAAGAGAAATCTAATAGGCTAAATCACGTGTTTGAGAGATTTCGACTATAAGGTTAATTTGTGGGTCATGATGGGTCATAATGGATCATGTCAAGCTATATCTAAAGAACAGGTGGGTCGATTATAACGAAATTTTGTACGTAAAATTTTTTTGGCACGAGAAAATCATTGGGCTAGGTCACACGTTCGAGAAATTTCGATTAATGGGTCATAAAGGGTCTGGGTCAAGCTATTTATATTTAAAGAACGGCTGGATCAATTTTAACGAAATTTCGTATATAAAATTTTTTATACACGTGAAAAAAAATGGGCTAACATGGGCTAAGTTACATGTTCGAGAAAAAATTTTAATGGGTCATATTGGGTCATTAAGGGTCTGGGTCAAGCTATTTATATTTAAAGAACGGCGTGATCGATTTTAACGAAATTTTGTATGTAACAATTTTTAGACGCGAGAAAACTAATGGGCTAAGTCACATGTTCGAGAGATTTTGATTATAAGGGTAATTTGTGGTCATGATGGGTCATGCTAATTTTATGTAGAAAATGGCTCGTACCATTTTGACTACACTTTGTATTATATCATTTTCGGGAAAGAGAAAACCATTGGGCTATGACATATGCTCACGAAAATTCGATTAGTGGGTCTTTTGGGTCATAATGGATTAGGGTCATTCTAATTATATATAATAACGGCTCAATCAATTTTACCTAAATTTTGCAACGAAACGTTTTTTGTCACGAGAAGACTATTAGGCTGAGTCGCACGTTAAACAAAATTATATTAGTGGGCCATTTCGCTTTATTGCTGAATGCTGTCAAGCTAATTTTATCTAAGAAATGGCTTAAACGATTTTGATTCAATTTTACATTCTATTGTTTAATTACCTGAAGACCATTGAGATAAGTCACATGTTTGATCAAATTTGATTCGTGGGTCATTTTGGGTAATACGGGTTAGAGTTACGAGAATATGGCAACAGTCAATAAGTTGGCGACATTTGACAAAATATTGGCGACATTTGGCCGAAAAATCTACTATTAAGGTTACGAAAGCTAAAACACGTATTTGCCGCCAAATAAAAAAATGTCTCCAAATTTGGCTATATCTGGCAAAAAAAAAAAAAAAAAAAAAAAAAAAAAAAAAAAATGTCTTTCGGAAAGTAAAGCAATTTTTTATACATTCTTAATAGGATTCGAGATGCATGGTTAAGCCAATCAGAGTCGAGCTAAAAAAACTGATTTGGATCGATATCCTTTCGTTGTAAATTTTAAAATAAAGTAAAATTTATGAACATGTGCACACAAACATAGTTTTCTTATTGATTGTTTTTGAAAATACTACTAAGGTACCCTGGGGTAATAACGCCAGGCGGGGTAATAACGCCAAGTGCTTATATTTTGCATAATTATGAAATAATCAGGTATATGACACCCATGTGCTCTGCGCAGAAGGGTTTTGAGTCATATAAATCGCAAAAAACAGCTTCAAGTTAATTTGTTTCATTTTTAGGTCTTATTGTTTTTACAAGCAACTAAAATTAACGCTTGATCTAAAATTTGCGAGATAAGGCTTTTGATCTGAAGACTATATTTTTTATCCAGAAATACTTTGTTTATTACATAAATTTGTAGTGTATTTCATGTACTTTCAAATTGTTGTAGAAGATTTTGGATATCTTCTCGAGATAATTTGTAGTTTAGGATTTACTGCGCAATAAGTATCCCGGGGTAATAACGCCAGGGATTGGCGTTATTACCCCGGTTGATTCCCAACAGTGGCCGAACTATATCCGAAGGGAGTTTATATATTAATATAGTTACAGCATTATCATCATTGTTGAAATGGTAATATTAAGGGAGGGGGGGTGCCCAATGATTAAAAATAATCTCTCTATTTTATTTTTTATTATATTATTATTATTATTTCTTTTTTTTTTTTACTAATGTAAAAAATAATTTTTAACTCTTGTAAATAAAACTATTTCAAAATATTTTCGAGATTCAAATTCGAGCATCTTCAAAATCAGGTTTCTATTAAATTTCCACTGGATTGTTCAATTGAGTTCGAAATTTTAACTGTCCGCTATCTCAGCTTTCGGTTTTTCAAAACTTTATAAATTTAACCTTTAACTGATGTAATGTAACGTATTAATGTTATGCGGTTTGTGAGACCACAAAATTGAAAGATGAATAAAAGGCGGGAATAACTCATAGGATTGTGTTTTTGTACTAAACTTTTTATACAAGAGTATTATACTTATTATTCACCTATATAGTCTCTGGTGATAGTACTAAAATTCCAAATGAAACAAAATTTAGGTAGTGTTTGCAGTTAAACTGAAAATTACAAGTTAAACTAAAAATTAAAAGAAAAATAGTGGTCTATGAGACCGGTAACATTGGTTAAAGGTTAAAATGCGATCCATGATTAAAAATCATAGAATACTCTTCCTGCGCTAAACTTTTTGTACAGAATAAATTCCAATTAAATATAATCTATTCAAATATTTTTAACAACATTACAAGAACTCCAAACGAAAGAGACTTTCAGTTGTAACTATAGTTAAACTGGAAAATACAAGTTAAACGCTATTTTTTTTTTTGGGGGGGGAAGGGGGTACAGTGTTCAGTCAGATTGCTAACAGCAGTTAAAGGTTAATTTTGTTGCTAATATAGAGATAATGATATATAACCATATGAATTATGTATAAAATTGAATAAGAGATCTCTTTGCTATAATATTTTTTAATCTAAAATTTTATTCAATTTATTAAAAATTTATTAAAGCATGCTCTTTAAAACGTGGACAATTTAACTGTAGGTTTGGAGAATCCGCATTAGTGTGGAGTTATGGGTTAAAAACTATTCACTAGATTACTATAATAGAATTAACCCTTAACTGCTGTGACAAAAATTGTCGCATAACTTACTGTGAGCGGCTTGTCACACCGTTTAATCTAACGATGAATAAAATGTTAAATTAACTTTTAGAATATTAATATTGTATTGAACCTTATATACAGGACTATTATAAATAAAATTCAGCTGTTCAAAAGTTTCTAGAGATAGTAATAGTACTCCAAATGAAACAAAATTTTTCCGGTATCTATAGTTAAACTAAAAATTGCAAGTTAAACTCTGAAACTTGAAAAACTCAGCGGTATGTGAGACGCTAACAGCAGTTAAGGTTTAACAAAAATATTTATTACATATAACTCTAGTTATTATAAAACTTCACATGATTAAAATATTACATTATGAATGATTAAAACCATGCACTGTTTCTTATAATCATATTTAAGCGGGACTTTTTAAGTAAAGAGAGACACAGGGTGTTATATTGTGTTGAAGCTCCCTCTCACTCCTTTTTCTTTCACTTTCACGAGAAAATCAATATTTTCTATCGCATAGAATGCATACATGGGAATATAAATACTGATTGAAATAATCCGTGCAATGTTTTTAATAATTCTATTTAAATGGTCATTTTTAAGCAAAACGTAGCTTAGAATCTGTTATTCTTTTGCCTTCTCCCCCCGCCACCATCACAGCTTTCTTTTTCTTTCAGAGTCACAAAAATATTGTACATTTTCAATAGCTTAGATTGCAATTTGTCAATTTCTAGAGCTGTAGAGTTTGTATTTTTAGAATTGGGCAATCTACGTGCCATTATTCCATCTTATTTTATAGTTTTGTTTGCATGGCGTTATTACCCATATAGGTGGGTATTAACGCCAAATAGCATTGGTCAAGAAAAAACGCCATTACATTTTATAAATACATATCTGTTAAATTATTTTATTTTATATAGATATACAGTGAGTTGCTGTATCAGATCCTACATTTGTTTGAAAAATACAATCTAAGACTAAGCCGTGAAAATTGGTAGAACCTTAACGTGGCGTTATTACCCCAGGGTACCTTATTATAAATAACATGTTTTACACTTATAATACAGAGTGAATGATACAGTGATAATACTATATCCAGTTGAACACAAAATTAATTTTGACTGAGCTTAGCTCGGTCACTCCTACTAGTTTATAATAACAAGCAACCTTTTTAACCCTAGTAAAATAATAATTTAATCACTTAAATCATTTGCTCGTACGTCGAACGAGCAAGAAAAGTTTGCTCGATAATTACTTAAAGCTTTTTGGCATTACTAAATTTTTTAAATATAATTTTATACTAATCAATGCCATAAATGTTTAGACTAGATATTATTAATATTTTAGCTTAAAGAAATTGGTGTTTTTGTCATATTTTCAATTTATTGTACATTAAAAAAAGGAAACAGTAAGTGGTTAATAAGGTAACTTCTAAGATGTTTGTTTGCGATTTATAATGACTGATGGAAACATGTTTTAAAAACTGAAACCAAATTTCGGTAATCTTCCTATTTTAGGCCGAAACCAAAAATGAAAATACTTAATTTATTTTTAAGTAATTAATACATACTTAACACATACATATATATACATAATTATTAATTAATTATATGTGTCTATTAAATATACATAATTATTACTTTACTTTACGTGTGGACCAAAAGTGACTTTCTGAATTAATTCTGTAATGCTTCTTATTTAAACTTTTTATTTTCATATAAAATAAAATGTAATTAATTTATCAACAAGAATGACTTTCTAACTACACTAATTTTATCTAATCAAAAGATGTTTTAGGTATACCTATCTCGATTTATCTTTCTAATGATTTTTTTTATCGTCTGTTACACTTTTTTACATACAGATATTACAGAATTTACATATTACAGCACTTTTTATAGAGTTTTCGAAACGCTTCTGTAGTTTCACAGTAAAAATTTTATATTACTAATAAATCTACATCTTATAACGAACACATGAAAAGCGTCTTGAAAGTTCATGTATGCATTAACTTGCTTTTAAACTTACACTCATTCCTGGAGACACCCATGACTGATATTTATAAACGGTGAAGTTCATAGCAATAATTAAAGAGTGTCTCTTTTTAGCCGAGGCATCTGAAATAATTTTTAAAATTTCCAAAAGAAGAAACAAAGATTTTTATAATACAAATAGTTTCGGTCTAGCCGATTTTTTTTCGGTTAAACTCTGATTTTGAGATAAAATGAAAACGAAATCAAAATTTTGGACAATCTCCAGCTATTTGATATCTTTGTTTATTTTAATAAATTATGTAAAGTGGATAACATTATTAACTCTCAATTTATAGTAATTGTTGACAGAGGCAAATGATATGCACGAGAATTACATAGATTGCGAATAATTGTAAGAACAGAAACGGTATATAAATGTCGACGATGTGAAAAGTTTAATGATCAAATGTTATGCCAAAGTCAGAGATCATGAAATTGAAGCAAGAATTGTGTAATTTGCGAATAACTGTAACTTGTACAGAAACTGTATGTAAACATTTTATGATGCAAACAGTTTAATGACCAAATGTTATGCAAAGATGGTGCAAAAAGGCAGTCAAAAACACATTTTTGAATGACCATTCCACGCTTGTAAAATACATAAAGTGCGTGAAATAATAATATGATATCGGTAACATTTCGATTATTTTAGCCTGATTTAACAGAATATCATATCTATTATGAGGTCAATTTTATGGATTCGAAATACTAGAAGTACAGAGTGTCTGAAAAATATCCGCGAGTTGTTTGACGCTGACATTTCTCTAAGACGCTGACATTTCTCTAAGACGCTGACATTTCTCTTAAAAGTGAAGAAAGCCTGAATATTTTTTTAGTTTATTTTTATCTACTTTCTTGTAATGTAGTACCCATTTAACTTCTAGCTTCTTATGAAGCTCTGTGTTCATCATTTAGCTATTGCCTCATTGGTGACAAATGGAGAGAAGACATCAACGATTCCATCTCGCCGGATAATTTCACTTCGAACAGTGATGAGGATAGTAAAGCCGTTGAAAGAAATGGGAAATATCGCTTTATCCAATGCTCGAAATTATTAATTATTTTTCACTCAAACACAAAAATTTTTCTCATCTATATTAGTAAAATAGTTTATTTTTAATTAATAACACAGCTCAGTTCTTTTCAAACACAGATAAATTAACAACAACAACAACAACAACAAAAAACTCCATTATAAAAACCATAACTTTTTAACAAACATTCACATAAAAAAGTTCGAATCACCAAAAAAAAAAAAAAAAAAAAAGGTGATTTTTTTTCACACAGCTTAGAAAGAGCTGCAGAAATGTCTTTCATTCACAATTTATCGTTTGCAATTAAAAAACCTCTTACATTTTGGTTATGTCTGTTATAGAGCGACACCTACCAGCATAAGTTTAAATAGCACTTTATCAAACAATATCGACGTAAAAAAGAAATCTGGCCTACCATCTTTATGAATATCCCATGAGTTCGCAACATTATCAAGAAGAGAATCATCCAAAATAATGGCGTGAGCCTGAATTTCATTGCAAAGAGGCTGTAAATTTCTCGTCAAAGAGTCCAGTATATTATTAAAAACTCTCTTGACCTTCAGAAACTCTTGAACATGAGAAAACTTAGATATACCAGAAAATCTCGAAAGACAAGTATTTGTGAATGCAGTTTAAAAAAAAATTACTTTAAAGTTAATAAACTCTAAAAAGGGAATTTTCCTTTTTATTAAACGATTTTCTAAATTAAAAATAATTATTAATAATTTAAGTTTGCCATTTCGACATTTTAAGTGTTCATAAGTATGCACTGAAAAGCAGTCTTTCTTAGCCTATTACAATATTTAAAAAAAAAAGATTTTTTTAATTAAATGAATGAAACCCGAAATTAATTTTTAAGCATTTAGTTTTTTTAATGTTTAATTTATTATCTTAAATGAATATTATTCAAAATGTACCTAAGATTCAAGTTCAAACATGATTTTTATATGAAAGATGAACCTTATTTAAGCTAGAATAACAATAAGATGATAGGATTAAATCAATATTATGAAAATTTAGCATAAGAACATTTTTCTTTTTCTAAAAATAACACAGTAGATGAAAGTCATATGAGATAGATTAACTGTAACTGATTTTGAAAATAACTTATATTAAAACCTATTAAGATTCCGAATTTTCATTTTTCCATTAGTTTTTGTAGAAATTACATCTTTTAGTGTACGAGTTTCCATCTACCGGGTGTCCCAAAAATGACTGATGGATTTTAAAATTCAATAACTTGCAAACGGTGACAGCTATTAAAAAAATTTTTGCAGGAGGGTTATGTATAATGTCAGGAGTTTTTTTACCGTAATTGTTTATTTTAGTTCAAATTTCAAACAATAGGTGGAGCTGACGGCGATTGAAGGCCAGGTCGACGCTTCACTCAGCACTGATCACCTGACCTTCAATCGCCGTCAGCGCCACCTATTGTTTGAAATTTGAACTAAAATAAAAAATTACGGTAAAAAAACTCCTGACATTATACATAACTCTCCTGCAAAAATTTTTTTTTAAATAGCTGTCACCATTTGCAAGTTATTGAATTTTAAAATTCATCAGTCATTTTTGGGACACCCGGTAATTACAATAAACAAAATTATAATAAATATGCAATTTCTAAATATTGTTAATGCATAGCTGCCAATTTTTACGCATTTTTACTACCACTAAAATTGTAGAGAGATTTTCCATTTGTTTAATCATTTGTATGTCACATTCAATGACATTAAAAACGATTCACGTGTTTAAAATATCATTAAAGGATTTTTATTTCGACTTTTTATTCTTTTTTTTATTAATATTCTACTAATTATGTGTTTCTATGTTATTTAAAATTAAAATTATATCAATATGTATAATTTGGCTATTAGTTTGACGATTTATATAATTTGGTGAAATTGGTCGACGGGATAACAGAGTAGTACCCATAAATCTAATATACTAAACGACAGTGAAAATGCAACACCAAGGAGTGGCCAAAAAGTGACGAAAATCGACAAACAGAGCGAGACAGCAACGAACAATAAGTGATTTTTATTTGCAAATTTTATTCCTAATACAGAGCGAGAACAGAATCGGCTCAGTACCCTGTAAAAAATATCTGCAAAGGTACTAAACCTTTTCTAGGAAACTGGGATTCCAAGAACTTTTCCTGTAACGGTAACAGCAAAAATTCAAGTTTCAGAATCGATTACATGAATTTTTTCTGTTATCGTTACATGAAAAGTTTTTGGAATCCCAGTTTCCTAGAAAAGGTTTAGTACCTTCACAGATTTTTTTTTTACGATGTAGGATGCAAAACCAACGTGGATGGTGATGCACAAAGAGACACGTCTAAGCACAAAGTCAATAAATGTCACTTAACATGTTAAAGGTCACGTCAATATAAACGAATATCATCTGGAATATTGTGATTTAACTTATTTTCAGTACACGGTAAAACAAAATCTGCAGAAGTACTAAACCTTTTCTAGGAAACTGGGATTCCAAGAACTTTTCTTGTAACGGTAACAACAAAAATTCAAGTTTCAGAATCGGTTACATGGATTTTTCCTGTTATCGTTACATGAAAAGTTCTTGGAATCCCAGTTTCCTAGAAAATGTTTAGTACCTTTACAGATTTTTTTTATAGTGTGTGTTCCAGTTTCCTTTTCTGTCAGTCTTTTACTTGGAAACATACAAACAATCAAACTTTCGGATCGTTTCGAGAGAATTTTCGGCTTTACAGCAGATTTTGTAACAACATAAATAGTGTTATTCTATTAGAAATTGAAAATAACAGTCTTTAAACGTTTAATTTTATCATCAATTCTTTGAAGTAATAATCTGATGTTCTTACACTGTAAAAAAAATCTGTAAAGGTACTATACTGTTTGTAAGTTTCAAGCAGTGTTGAATTCACACTTTTCTCGGGGGGGGGGGGGGGGGGACATTGCACTTTTTGATCGTTGAAATCCCAATATCTCAAATTTTCCGGGGGGGGGGGACATTTCATTGCTCCGGGCGGGATATCCCCCCCCCTCCCCCCTGGATTCAACACTGGTCTCAAAGAATATTTTTCTGACTCAACAATGCGATTTTTCCTGACATATTCAAGAATTAATTTTCTTTTCTGCTCGTCTAACAATTTTAATCCCTCACATTCATATATCTGAGAATAGATTAGCGCTATCTGTTTTTTCTGTAAATCCCATACATCTAAGTCATAGTCAATTCCTACCTGCTTGATCATCATTCCGTCATGTGAACATCAGCCTACATCGAATTTACCATTATTTTTAGATAGACTGTTTACCGCTTACAAAAACATAAACCATTGTTCAATTCCTTACACCTCAATCCCGATTACTGCCGAATTTTATGCCTCTATCAATAAAAAATTTTCGCAAAAATATCAGAAAGTAGCTGATTTCGATATGAAAACAATATGGTTAAAGGTAAAACGCAGTTAAATTCTTTAAGTTGAATAACCATAGCTGCAAATTTTATTCAATTGTCAAAAAAGTTCAAAAACATGCTCTTACCATTTTCAGCATTCTCTGCCGACACCGAAAGCATGAAACAATGTCTTTCAAACAAGGATTTTTCTTATTTGATTTGTATAAATAGACATTTTTTTTAGCCTCCGAGGCTATTTCTTTCAGACAAGCTAAAAATGTCGTGTCATCAACCCTGAATTTTCTACTGAACCGATTTTGATAATTATTTTTTTTAAATGAAAGCTATTTATTTGTAGTTTCGCCCATTTTAGCTATTTTTCAATTTATTTCCATTTTTATATTTTAGTTTTAGTTTTAAATGCTTTTTTACGATATTTCTTCAAAATGGTGGCAACACAGTTTAGCTTTTCTCTCGATGATAAAACTACAATATCAATCAAATACAATATTATTACGGACGCCTTTTTCATATTACTAATAACAGTAACTTTTTAAAAACATTTAAAGAGAAAATGACGTCACTATTTAAAACATCGCATTTTTACTCATAATGAAATTGCATTTCAATATTTCTTTTCATTATGAACACTGAGATTGAAATTTTAGTTTCAGATGACTTCAGTTAGTGAAAATAATGCCATAGTAAAAATGAAATTAGTTTTTCTTTTTTTTTTTTAATTATTTTTTTGTGAGTGCATATAAAATAACATTTCTGGATTTCGCCGGCACTCAGATTTCAATTTTAACTGAAGATGTGTGAATATTTGCATGCAAAATTGTAACTGGCAAACTTGACATTAAGTTTGGAAATATATTTATTATATATTGATTCAATAATGTAATTACTTTTGCTTTTTTTAAACCAAATCGATCGGGTCTTTTAAACATTTCATTTGTCGAATTCGATGGGATTCCACTCGTTTTATCGTTAAAATGCATTTCCTTTTTCTCAGAGTATAAAAAACTAGTCGTTGGGGGGGGGGGGGCATCGTAATACTTACCCATCATGGATAGGCAAATGAAAATAAAAGATGTGAAAATTATTTATACAATGCATTGCAATTCCAAAACAAAATTTAAATATTGTTAATATGCTTAGTAATGCTCTGTTAATGAATTGCTGATGTACCAATTTCGACAAATTATACAAAACGCCAAACTACTCAAGTAAAACCGAACTGCGTAAAAGAAACATCCTTATAACTCCAAAAATAATAATAATATAAACTAACAGTTTACTACGTTGATTAAGCGTCTCATTTTCAATTAAAATATACCTCTGAATTGAAATTTGAAGGAAATACAGGGTCATGAAAAATCGAAGAATGTGGAAAACAGGATTACAAATACCTCGGCAACTAATAATCCGATCGACTTCGTTCTATATGCAAAATGTGTGTTATTTTATTGCCTTCTACGTCCATTACTTAGAACAAAAGCATTCAAAAATTTTTATATACCTTTCATCAGAACGAATTTTTCGAGAGTCCGAAAAAAATAGTTCCCAGATAATCGAGGTTGCTGATATTAAATAGGCTTCGTCCCATTCTTTCATACTAACTACATACAAAATTTCAAGTCTCTATCTCAATTTGTTCGGGATATAGAGCGTTTACAGACAGACAGACAGACGGACGGCAATTTTTTTTTCTAAAAATATGTTTTTCGGAATCTCCACTACCTAAAACGTGTAATTCCGTCAAAAAAATTTTTCGATTTTCAAAACGATTGCAAGACTTACCCTATACTACGTATGATGGGTAAGTAAAAAGCGTTTAAAATAAATAAAAAAAAAAAACCCGTTTTTGATGAATCTAGTCAATGAAGAAGTAGCACGTCAAATTGTATCGCTTTATTATTCCGAAATTCCAATGTCTCAGAGAGAAACTGCTAATCAATTGGGTATTTCACGCCGTTCTGTTTCTTATTATATTGATAAACACAAGAAAAATGAAGTTAGTTCATTGCGTTCTAAACGGGGTCGCTCTTCTAAAAAACCTCTACCAATTTTTTTTTTTTTTTTTTTTTTTTTTTCTAATCGGAGGCGAAACTGAATTCTGCAATGGCAGAATCTACATTCAACTTGTGTTTATAGCTTTTTTTCGTGGAATAACTATGAATTTTTAAAAAATATTGGCATGTAAACAGATAATTACATGACTCAGGAAAAATTTATATTCCTATTGGATTTTAGGTTATTGTTTTCACTGCTGTCATACAAAGTGCGTGTATATAGAAACTGCTTATAAGGTACCATGGGGTAATAGCGCCACGTTAAGGTTCTACCAATTATCACGGCTTAGTTTTAGATTGTATTTTTCAAACAAATATAGGATTTGATAGAGCAACTCATTGACTATCTATATAAAATAAAATAGTTTAACAGATATGTATTCATAAAATGTAATTGCGTTATTTCTTGACCAATGCTATTTGGCGTTATTGCCCACCTATATGGGTAATAACGCTATGCAAACAAAACTATAAAATAAGATGAAATAATGGCGGCTAGATTGCCCAATTCTAAAAAATACAAACTCTACAGCTGTAGAAAGTGACAAAATGCATTCTAAGCTATTGAAAATGTTCAATTTTTTTGTGACAGTGTAAGAAAAAGAAAGGTGTGGTGGTGGTGGTGGGGGGGGGGGGGGGGGAGGCAAAAGAATATCAGCTACGTTTTGCTTTAAAAGGACCGTTTAAATAGAATTGTTAGAAACATTGCACGGTTTACAATTGTATTTATTTGAATCAGTATTTATATTCCCATATATGCATTCTATGCGATAGAAAATATTCAATTTTTTGTGAAAGTGAAAAAAAAAAGGAGTAAGGGGGAGCTTCAACGGAATATAACACCCTGTGTCTCTCTTTGATTAAAAAGTCCCGCTTAAATATATGATTATAAGACACATTGCTTGGTTTTAATCGTAATAATTTAATCATGTGAAGTTTTATAATAACTAGAGTTATATGTAATAAATATTTTTGTTAATCCTTAACGGCTGTTAGCGGTCTCACAGACCGCTGAGTTTTTCAAGTTTCAGAGTTTAACTTGCAATTTTTAGTTTAACTATAGATACCGGGCAAATTTTGTTTCATTTGGAGTCCTATTACTATCTCTAGAGAATTTTGAATGGCTGAATTTTATTTATAATAGTTCTGTATATAAAGTTCAATACAAAAATAATATTCTAAGAGTTAATTTAACATTTTATTCATATTTAGATTAAGCGGTTTGACAGGCCGCTCACAGTAGTTATGCGACATTTTTTGTCACAGCAGTTAAGGGTTAATACTATTATAGTATTCTTGTAATAGGTTTTAACCCATAACTCCACTCTAATGAGGATTCTCCAAACCTAAAGTTAAATTGTCGGCGTTATAAATTTAACAAAAAAAAACTTTAATAAATTTTTAATGAATTAAAAAAGATTTTTGATAAAAAATATTATCCCAATGAGATCTCTTATCAATTTTATACATGATTCATATGATTATATATCATTATCTCTATATTAGCAACGAAATTAACCTTTAACTGTTGTTACGCAGGAACAGTATTCAATGATTTTTAATCATGGATCGCCCTTTTAACCTTTAGCTTATTTACCGGTCTCATAGACCACTATTTTTCTTTTATTTTTTTAGTTTAACTTGTAATTTTCAGTTTAACTACAAACACTACCGAAATCTTGTTTCTTAGTTTTTTTCTTTTTTAACTAAAGACATGTTGTCCAGCAACAGCTGTATTGAAATTCCTAAAAAACGCTTTTATTGAATAGCTTGAAGACGTTTACCCCACGGAGATATAGGCTCTATTACCATGGTTCACCCATTGCTTCACTAATTACCCATCAAGATGAATAACATATGTCTATTTCCGTTTCACCCGTCCCACTCAGCGGAGGTAATGGATTATAGATTCTCCCCACAAGATTCAAAAGATCATTTACTTTGTACCAAAACATAAGATGACTGCTGTTAGTGCATATGGGGTTAATTTTTTCAGAAGACGGATGTCCTTATTATCGTATTTCCCCAACATTCTGAGAATTGTATCGCAAAATAATGCATCACAATGTATCCTTCTTATTTTAAAATATTTGGTATTTTTCGTTTCATTTAAAGCAACTGAAAGATCTAAATATTTTTTTTGCAAGCATAATTTTTTCCTTCAGATTAGCGTTAGTTAAAATTAAAATATACATTTTATTGAAAAGAAGTGAAATGTCTAGGGGGGGGCTCAAGAGGTAGCTAGGTGGGGCTCAGCCCCCCTGGCCCCCATCTGGTTACGGGCCTGCTTATATTTATTTATTTTTATATTATTTATAATTTGATTATTTTTATTATAAAATTACATATTAATATTTTATTATATTTTATATTACATTTATATATTTATATTTATATATTATATAACATAATATATAATAATAAATATATTAATATAATAATAATACAGAATAAATAATTTATAATAAATAAGTAATAAATTAATAATACATAAATATAAATTAAATATAAAATTAAAAATAAATGTAATTAAATATTAAAAATTATACTTATTAACAAAAGTTTATTTAAAAATGATAATATTTTATTAACTCATAGTAAATCAATAAAAATAAATGTATTAATAAATAAAATTAAATATTAAAAATCTAGTTTCATCAACAAGAATTAATTTTAAAAATGATAATATTTTATTAACTTATAGGACATAATAAAAATAAGTGTATAAATATATAAAATTAAATATTAAAAAATCTACACATTAACCCTTTCGTGGTTATAAGCGCGTATACGCGCCCAGAATATCACTTAATTTGAATTGCGAAATGTCATACTGACACCGGAATTTTTAAATGAAAATTTTAATTTTACAAAGAACGTAAAAAAAAACACATTTATATATTATGAAATATTTTTTTTTTTAATTCCGATGTCATTCAATCATTTTAGTATTTTATGAATAGAAGTGCTTTAACTGTCAAAGGGTTAACAAGAATTTATTTAAAAAATGGTATTTTATCATCCGCCATTACTGATACTATTGTCATATACCTCCAGCAATCTCGCTACGTATCCCCAAGGGTACGCGTATCAAAGGTTGGGAACCACTGTTCTACGAGAATGATATAAATGAGACATTTGTTGTCACTTTAGTTTTTATCATTTATTTATCCACAAGTTCAATATTTATCAATTCCTTGTCACTTTTTTCTGATCACTTTTTGCGCTCTTGTTTTTCCAGTCACTTTTTTCCCTAAATTGTAGAAAACATTCCGAAAAAATGTTATCGTCTAAAGCAGTGATAGATTTGGAGTTTGTAGGCTCACCCCCCCCCCCCGCCCCCACAGAAGAACAAGGGTGGCTGAATGAAAAATATATATATGAGTTGATATTACTATGAGTTAATAAAATATTATCATGTTTAAATAAATTTTTGTTAATGAGTATAATTTTTAATATTTAATAATATTTATTTGTACATTTTTTTATTTATTTTTATTTAACTTTATATTTAATTTATAATTATGTATTATTAATTTATTATTTATTTATTATAAAATATTTATTATTTATTATTATTATTTATTATTATTATTAATTTATTAATCATATTATTAATTATTTACTATTAATATATCATATTAATATATTAATAATTAATTAATATGTATTATATAAGTATAAATATATAATATAAAATGTAATAAAATAGTAATATGTAATTTGATAATAATAATAAAAATAAGAATCATATAATATATAAATTAATTATGTATAATTTAAATTATAAATAATCAAATTATAAATAATATAAAAAAAAATAATGTAAGAGATAGATTCAGAGTTTGTAGACAATCGCCCCCCCCCCCCCCAACCACCACCACAGAAGAACAAGGGAGACTGAATTTTAAAAAATCATTTAAGTACCTAGTGTTTATTATCTTATTTTTCGTATCCTACAATAGTTTTTTCCATTGAGGCAATAACAGGTTTTGAGATAACTTTTAAAGCCCGCCCCCCCCCCCTACCTTCGCCCATCTCAGTCCCGAGAGAGCAAGGACGCTCAGATTTCACAAAACCGTCTCAATCTAGTGTTTATATTCTAAGATTAACCATGTGTACTATTATCAGACTTATTTAAATATGTGATTTATAAAAAGTGACGCTTTTTTCGGGTGCGTTTTTTTCCGGTGACGCTTTTTTCCGGGGACGCTTTTTTCCGGGGCGCTTTTTTTCGCCTATCAACTGATATAGGTTAAATCCAAATTTTGCAAATACAAATAAATTGGGTAAACGGAAAAAAAGTGACCGGAAAAAAATGACAAGGAAAAAAAGGTACCGAAAAAAAGTGACAAGGAATTGATTTTAGGGATTTATTATTGATTTTGGGGATTCATTGGTTAAGTATGATAGGAGGATCGGAGGGAGGCTCATAATTTAGGTAAATGGACTTTTCATGCTGAATTAATTGTTTTGGTTCAATTTTTGGATATATGTTCATATTGAAAAGATGTTTGCCTGATTAGTTTTGAGAAGGGACGATTACTACCGCCCCCCCTATCCGCCCTAAATTAGATAAATAGGCTTTTATGCAGAATTATCCAACGTGTGTCAAATTTTGAATATAGGTTCTTTTTGATAAGGCTTACATATATACTATATAATGCCTGAAGAGTTTAATGGTTAAGTATAGAGGGGGAACAAGGAATAACCTCTCTTAAATTAAATTAATAGCTTTTTACGAATTATTCGATTTGCTTGAAATTTTGAACATAAGTTCCTTATGATAAGACATATCTCTGATTAGTACTGGGGTTCTTTTGCTTATTATAAAGGGGGGGACGAGCAATTATCTCCCCCTCAAACTAGATAAATCGGTTTTTATGCAGAATTATACGATGTATTTCAATTTTAAATATAGGTTCTTTCTGATAAGGGGAATTCCTGAATAGTGTTAAGGGTGTTCTTAAGTCAAAAAGGGCCACTTTGTGACACATGCATTAATTTATTTTTGTTCGGAACTGCATGAAAATAGCAGGTGTTGTTATTCAGAGACTGGCTAATTGCACTCAATTTTCTGTTTTTTATATAAAAAAACACAATAGATTTTTCATAACAAGCCTTCAATTTGATGTTTTTGAGCACTTTTTCCGACGAAAGCAGAAAAACCGGTCAAAAAGCAGTCGAAAAACGGGTGATCAGGTGATCGAAATAGCTTAGAACTAGATAGATAATTTAACTATCATAAAATGAAAAATTGTGTTCGATTCGAAATCACTTCCATAGTCAGGCATTCCAATTTTATATCTTTCCGTTAAAAAATGAATTTGTAAAAGTGTCAAATCGTTTTGCGCTTGTTGAGCGGAGCAGTTGAGAACACCCTTAAGGGTTTAATGGCTAAGTAAGGAGGGGAATAGAATATAACTTCCGGTAAATTAAATAAATTGCTTTTTACGCACAATTATCGGTTTTGCTTAAAATTTTGGATTATAGATTCATTATGATATAAGGCGTATCCCTGATTAGGTATGGGGTTCTTTTGCTAATTAAAAAGGGAAGGGCTGGTGATTATTCCCCCCCTTGAATTTTATAAATTGTTTTTTCATTCACACTTATCCGATGTATTTCAAATTTTGATATAGGTTTTTTTCTGATAAAGTGAATCCTTGAATAGTTTTAAGGGTTTAATGACCCCCCCCCCCCTTTAATTAAATAAATGGCTTTTCACGCTATATTAACCTATTTCCTTCAAATTTTGGATGTAGATTCATATAAGGTGTATCGCTGATTAGTTATGGGGTTCTTTTGCTAATTAAAAAGGGGAAGCGGGAGATTATCCCCCCTCCTAAAATAACGTAACCTGTTTTTTTTTTCTTCTTTTTTTTTGCACAACTATCCCACGTATTTTTTAATTTTTGGATATAAGTTCTTTCTGATAAAGTGAATCCCTGAATATTTTTAAGTGTTTAATGGCTAAGTATAGAAGGGTGAACAGGGGATAATCCACAACTAATCAGGGATTCTCCTTATCATAATGAACATTTATCCAAAATTTGAAGCAAATCGGATTATTCTGCGTAAAAAGCCACTTATTTAATTTAACGGAAGTTGTTCTCCGGAAAAAAAGTTACCGGAAAAAAGTGACGAGGAATTAATTTTGGGGACCCATTCGTTAAGTGTGAAAAGGGGGGGGGGTCGAGAGGAGGCCCTTAGTTTAGGTAAATGGGATTTTCATGCTGAATTAACTGGTTTGGTTCAATTTTCGGATATATGTTCATGCTGAAAAGACGCTTGCCTAATTAATTTTGAGAACAGATGAATACCCCACTCCCATCTGCCCTAAATTAGATAAATGGGTTTTTATGGAAAATTATCCAACGTGTATCAAATTTTGGATATAGATTCTTTCTGATAAGACTAATATATAGCATAGAAAGCCGGAAGAGTTTTGGGAATTTAATGGTTAAGTGTAGAGGGGGAACGGGTGGATAAGACGTATCTCTGATTAGTTATGGAGTAATAACTTAACAAAGGTCTTGTTATTTACTTATTAATATTTATTTTATTTATTTGTTTTATTAATATCTGAAAATATTAATGCCACTGGTCAGAACATATATAAAAAGAATATTGCTCATTTCAACTGATGTCACTGAGTTCACAGGCTATCCACACTAACTGCATATTACACAGTTTAATTTTCAAGGAATAATGCCCCTCGAAAAACAAATTAAGAAGGGGACTTGCTCCCTCATTTCCCCCGATTATACTTAATCATTCAATCCATACCTGATCTGTGACACGCCTTATCACAATAAACCTATATCCAAAATTCGAAGCAAATCGGATAATTTTGTGTAAAAAAAATATTTATTTAATTTTAGAGGGATTATCCCCCCTTCTATACTTAGTCATTAAACCCTTAAAGCTATTCAGGGATTCACTTTATGAGAAAGAACCTATATCCAAAATTTTAAATACATCGGATAATTGTGCATAAAAAACAATTTATCTAATTTAAGGGGGGCTAATGGCCCCCTTTTTAATTAGCAAAAGAACCCTATAAATAATCAGGGATATGCCATATCATAATGAACCTACAGCCAAAATTCAAAGCAAATAGGATAATTCTCTGTAAAAAGTTATTTATTTAATTTAAGGGGGATTATCCTCATATCCCCTTTATACTTAGCCATTAAATGTTTAAAACTATTTAGGGATTCCCCTTTTCAGAAAGAACCTATATTTAAAATTTGAAATACGCCGGATAGTTCTGCATAAAAACCGATTTATCTAATTTGAGGGGGAGATAATTAACCGTCCCCCCCCTTTATAATAAGCAAAAGAACTCCAAAAGTAATCAGCTATACGTTTTCTCATAATGAACCTATGTCCGAAATTTCAAACAAATCGGATAATTCTGCATAAAAACCGATTATTCTAATTTGAGGGGGACATAATTGCCCTACCCATCGTGTCCCCTTTTGTAATAAGGAAAAGAACCCATAACTTATCAGAGATACTTCTTATCCCACGTTCCCCCTCTATACTTAACCATTAAACCCCCAAAACTCTTCATTAATATATTATATATTAGCCTTATCAGAAATAACCTATATTCAAAACATGATACACATTGGATAATTCTGCATATGTAATATATATATATATATATATATATGTTATCTTCAAATCAAGGTTTCTCATTCGAAAATCAAGGTTGAGTAAATCATATGTAAATAGGTAATTGTAAATCTATAAAAATGTTCTAATTTCAAATGTTGTTTTCCGAATAAATACACAAAAGAAAAATGTGAAGCAGAATCAAATCGAAAACTCAGTAAATTCTACGAAGAACTTTTCTACAACTAAAACGTTTATAAGATAAAAAAAATAAGTATTTACGATTCTTTTTACATATTTACACAACTTTAAATCATCTGGAGACACAATGCTCCATTTAATATCTATTCTCAAATGAATTGTTACATCTTTTGTCGAAATCAAAACATTCGAATCAAAACAAAAATCGGCTGCACTCCGTTTACAAACTTCAGAGTGTTCTAAAAGTGGAAGCTGGAGTTAAGGAAATTGCATAGCGTGTAGCGCTATCTAACTGCAATTATTTTTCTTCAGCATAAAAAAAACATTTGCCAAATTTAGGGTGGATTGGAGGGGGGGGGGGTATTCATCTATTCCCAAAACTAATCAGGCAAACGTCTTTTCAATATGAACATATATCTAAAAATCGAACCAAAACAGTTAATTCAGCATGAAAATCCTATTTACTTAAATTAAGAGCCTCACCCCGATCTCCCCCCGTTCATAATTAACAAATGAGTCCCCAAAATCAATAATGAATCCCAAAAACCAATTCCTTGTCACTTTTTTTCCGGTAATTTTTTTCCCTCGTCACTTTTCTTCCTGTAATTTTTTTTCTGTGTCACTTATTTTCCGCATTGTAGTTTATGTCCCTTTTTTCCGATAACTTTTTTTTCCGGCCACTTTTTTTTCCGTTTATCGGTTACTTCATAAACTTGAAAACACCGATCTGATATATTGATAATTCTATAAAAGAAATTTTTCTTAAATATCTTGTCTAAATATCCATACATTTAAATGAATTTTTTTTCTTTTTAAGTAACAATGGAAACACTTGCTCAATAGTGTTAATTGTGTAGAAGATTTTTTTTTTAAATAATTAATTTTCTTTTCAAGTTTTTTTTTCTTTGCATTGTAATATAAATCTATAAACACTGTATTTTATGTTTTTGATTTCAGTTACAGTTTTATTATTTATATCAAGATGCTTTCATTTTTAGAAGCTAATTTTTGAATACTTAATTTTATTTAATTATAATTATTTTTATCAATTTCCTATCAGTTAATAAAATATTGTCATATTATATCAGTTTATAAAATATTATTATCAAATCTTGTTAGTGAAATTAATTTTTAATATTTAATTTTAGTTATTAAATAATAATTTTATTAATTTACTATCAGTAAATAAAATATATTTTTTAAATCAATTCTTGTTAAAGAAGCTAATTTTTAATATTTAATTCTATTTATTTATTCAATTATTTTTATTAATTTACTATCAGTTAATGAAGTATTATCATTTTTTAAATCAATTCTTGTTAATGAAACTGATTTTTATTATTTAATTTATATTTTTACAATTATTTTAATTAATTTACTACCAGTTAATAAAATATATTATCGTTTTTTTAATCATTTTTTTAAATGAAACTAAGTTTAATATTTAATGTCAGCTGAGGGTTATATTTTAATACTTAAAATGAAAGATATATTTTAATGCAATAATAACATCAATAAATCACATCATCAATAATAAAATTTTGGTTTTTAACATTCTTATTTATTCAATTAATATCTGAAGACATTAATGCCACTGATCAGAACATAAAAAATACACTCTTTGTTACCACTTTAATTTTTAGTACTTATTTATGGACAAGTTCAATATTTAGCAATTCCTTATAATTTTTTCTCCCATGTCATGTTTTTTCCACTCTTGTTTTTTTCTGTTACTTTTTTTCAATCCCCCCCTTTTTTTTTCAAGATAACTTATAAAGCCCCCCTCCCCCCCCCCCTCCCAAATCCCAATCCCGACAGAGCAATGAAGTCCAAATTAAAAAAAGAATCATTTGTTTATATTTTAAAGTTAACCATGTATTTTATTACATACAATATACTTAATACTTAAATAAGTGATTTGTAAATAGGTACGCTTTTTCTGTGATCAGCCTTAAAGTGTTCAAAGCTAACTTTTAAAGTTTTTTTTTTTCTTTTTAACGGCCTAAAGTTTATGTATTTTTTCTCAAGTTTCGGAGTTATTATAACATTCCTACGGCGAACCAATTCTCCTTGTTGATTGAAATCTTGAGAAAATCGATTCAACAACAGAATTTTCTCTTTTGTTTGATACGCATTCTAATAAGTAGCAATAGCATAAGATGCATTTTTTATTTGATTTACATCCTTTTTGTACAAAGAAGAAGAAAAAAAAAGTTAAATAGCCTTTTAAATAAAACCACGGCCAAACTCCATGAGCGCTTCCGTTTCTATAAGGAGAGCGAGAGGAGGACATTGAGTTCGGCCGTGATAAAACATAAGGTCAGTATTATTTGTTTCTTTGTAACACTTTTTTTAAAATCTCTCCTGAAGGAGAATTGACTCATGTCAGGCAAAGCTTCCTATAATGGATTCAGAGAAATGAGAGAGCGTGGCTTCTCTATAAAGGGGACAGTGTGAGGAAGCACAAAGGCAAGGAAAGTTCCTACCTTGGGGGTGTTTACACATGTATGATTAGATGTGCACGTTGTTATGTGGCATTTTGTGGTTCAAATTACCCATTGATTCTGGCGACATTTTCTCTCAAAGAACTTTCTCTGTTATACCATTATTTTTAACGTAAAAAGAAAATAATCGAAAGCTTTCCAATAATAGTAAACAGTATATTATCTGAACTGTAGATGGAAGCAATGTGGAAAATACGTTGATTTTTAAAATACGCCTTTATCAAAAAGAAAAAAAAAAAAGAAAAGAAAGAAAGAAGAAACACTTTAGACTTGTTTTATAAATAATTTAAATAAATATTCATCTTTTGACAGCGATGACAATGCATTTTATTTTTTATTTGTACTTTTTCTTTTAAGAATCTTTTTAAAATTAAACAATCATTAAAAATGTTTTATCTATAAAAATACATAAAGAAATTTATTTTCTCTTTTTATTTATAATAAAATTGTTACTGTTTACAAAAACTGTTAATTTTAAAAATTACTGTTTAATTTAAAAATTAATATATAAATGGAAATAAAACATACGACATACGCAGCATTAAATATTTAAATATATATATATATATATATTTACAAAATTTTAATTGAATCAACTCATACAAACTAAAATTATTTTAGCTGTTACCTATAAAAGTTTATTAATTATTAAAGCTGAATTTTTATTTTCACCCTATCATTGTTTTTAAACTATCATTTTAATGCTAGGCGTATAACGCGTGCCCACAAAATTTGATCTTTTTTTTATGTATTAAAAATGTGCATTATAAGTCGGATTTTACTTTTTAATTTTATATGAAATGTTAAAATCTTACGTGCAGTAAATCAGTTTTTAACACATAAAATATTATATTCAGCATAGATTTTGAAAATTAAGAAAAAGAGAGGCAACCTTTAAGAAGAGTATGCAGGAAAAGGAATTAAAAATATTCATTTCTCCAACAGATATTTTAAATATATGAATGGAATCAAACGTCCATAGACTTAACATTACGGAGGTGAATTTCAAAGCTGAGTGACCAGTATCCTTTACGGCTGTTTTCTTCGAATTTCTCGTTTAAATTTAAATATTTTCCAGTTTTTTTTTACTATTTTTTTCATTGGATGGCGGAACTTGATAAGCTGTTTTTTAATTTTTGCAGAATTTTTTAAAAAGGTATTTTCAGTTTCAAAACCGGTTCCAGATGTAAAAGTTAAAAAAAAATCTATTCCGAAATTCGAAAAATTAAGGATGTATTCGAAAAAACGCTTTTCCACCTTCAATAGCTCGAAATTTTCCGATACAATTTCAGACATATTTTTAAAAGTGGAAACATGAAACTTGCTGGGGGAATTTTTGAAGAGACGTATAAAATGCCGTGTGATGTCATTTACTCTCAGTTCATTAGAATTTGATTTATAAACAATTACCTTCTCACTAGGACCCTTTTTTTCGTCCCCAAAGCTCCTGTTTCGAAAAAATCAGTTCAAGGTGCTGTTTTCGATTGCTTTTTTTTGCAATATTTTCTGCATTTATCAAAGAATCGACAACCACGGCACGGCACATGGTGTACTTTCTAAGTAAGACAATTTGCCAGTTTGATGCATTTGAGAGCAAAAGTGAATTTAAAAATAAATTGGAAAATATGCAGTTTGAATCGAAATACATCCTTAAAGCAGCCAGATATTAAAGATCAAGCTTAGCTATCCTATACATAAAATAAAATAAAAGTACTTTTAAAATATTTAAATTTAAACGAAGAAATATGCTTATTGGTTTAACATTATCGAGCCTAGTTTATATCAAAGTCTAACTGATTCTAAAGTTTTCTGAAATTTTGTGAGTTAGTTTTTGAGGGTAGGCGGAAAAAGCGCACCGAAAAAAATCCCTGTCGGCTTGGCCTATAGGCGGAGGTAGATTTCGAAGAGTGCTCATTTCAACATCAAAAAATAAAATTTGATTACAGATACATCCAGTTTAATAACTTGATTCGGCCGCTTTTGAAAAAATTCTAATTTAATTTTTTTTGTAGAAACAAGTTTTATCAAAATCATCTTAAGCTAAATTCGATTCAAATGCCCATTTTGACAACCTATTTTAAAATATATTTTGACTTTATTAAAAAATCGACCAGTTAGAGCCTCGAGTCTGAATATAAGCAGTTTGGATTTGAAGTTTTTTTTCTCCAACTCCTATTTTTGTTTAATTTATTTTTGCTAGAAGAATTGGTCCTATGAAAAACTTGTTAATATAAAAGTTGTAGATATTATTGAGAAGATGTAAAATAAATTTAATTGTATTTGATTGCTTAAGAATTGAGTAAGTTATGGATTTTTTTCCTCCCCCCTTTTTCTTTTCGTTTTTAATTTTTTTCGTCGGTAAAAGTTGGTTCTATCAAAAACTTGTAAATACAAAAGTTTTAGATAGTGTTGAGTACATTAATAAAAAATTTAGTTGGATTTGATATCTTGAGAATTGACGAAGTTATGTTTTTTTTTCTCCCAAAAACCCTGTTTTTTTCGCCCCTTGATCCCATTTTTAACTTTACCAAAAATCTGTCATGCATAAACTTTTAGCCCATTTTTGATAAGTAATATAACTTTAAACTGATTTGATATCTATTTTATTTAAGAAGTTATCGCGTTTTTTCGGTTTTTACAAAAACTCTGCCAATTTCCACTCGCTTGGTCCGATTTTACCCATTAACGAACTCAACCGAGATTTTGTGCTCCTTGATTTTATGTAAAAGTTTGAAGAAGATCTGATCATATCATAATTATAGAAGTTATCGTGTCCAGAAGAAAGTGATATACACCGATAGGTAGATAGATAGATAGATATATAAACTTTTTTACTGATGGTAGTTTTGGGGTCTAGGAGTCATGATCTGTGTAGATCTGCAAAATTTTTTCAGAAATTCCAACATGGGAGAGAATGCAATAGGTAGTATTTCATACGAAATCTACCTAAAATGCGCACACCCGAAAAAAAGCGCGCTTATTTACAAATCAGATATTTAAATAGGTCTGATAATAATACACATGGTTCATATTAGAATATAAACACTAAATTGACATGGTTTTTAGAAATTTGGGCGTATTTGCTTTCTCGGGACTCGGATGGGGGAGGGAAGGGTTTTAAAAGTTATCTCAAATCCGGCCATTGCCTTAATGATATTCATAAGGTACGGAGAATTAGAATATAAACAAGTAATTTGACAGATAATTTTTGAGAGAGAACCCCCACAATAATTTTTGGACATTTTCTAAAACCCACCAAATCGAGTTAGGACCTTCTAAGCGTATTAAATCCGTCAAAAACCAGAAGTTGAAAATTTTCAAGAGTAAAATCCTTTCTTCTTAAACTGTGCTCATTTTAGGTGTAACTCAACAAAGATCTTGTTAAAACAGGCAAAAATAATGCTTGCATCCAAACTATAAACGTATGTACAATAAATACATTAAACCCAACTAGAATGAAGAATTAGCCAGAGCCAGGAATCAAACTCGGGACCACAGCATTCCAGTCTGAGCTTCTCCGGCCGATAGCTGAGCCTGCAATTTCTCACTAATAAGCAAAGTCGGGGGAAGTTATTAGCCATCTATAGATGGCTAATAACTTTCCCCAGTACCAAATATTGGTTGGTGTTGCTCTGTAGATAGAGCAATAGACTGGAATGCTGTGGTTTCGTGTTCGATTCCGGGCCCTGGCTAATTTTTTCAACCCAGTTGGGCTTAATGTATTTATTGTATGTTTGTATAACATTTGTGTGAACCTTTATAAAGATCTTTTAACTTACTTATTAACACTTTTTCTCTTTAATTGTTCTATTAATAATTGAAAATACTAATGTCACTGATCAAAACATAAAAAACGTACTTTTTTTGGTTTTTAGCAAATATTACACTAATAAAAAATTCCTTTATTTATTAAATTCCTTTATTTATCAATTTCTTGCAATTTTTTCCGATCACTTTTTGTCCGTCTTACTGGCAAACGGAAAATAAGTAACATAAACTACAAAAGCGGAAAAAAGTGACACGGAAAAAAAGTTACAGGAAAAAAAGTGACAAGGAAAAAAAAGTGACAAGGAATAGATTTTGGGGATTTATTATTAATTTTGGGGATTCATTCGTTAAGTATGAAAGGGGAATCGGGGGGGGGGGTCATAATTCAGGTAAATGGGTTTTTCATGCTGAATTAACTGTTTTGGTTCAATTTTTGGATATATGTTCATACTGAAAAGACGCTTGCCTGCTTAGTTTTGGGAAGGGACGATTACCCCCCCCCCCCAATCCGTCCTCAATTAGATGAATGGGTTTTTTGCAGAATTATCCAACGTGTCTCAGATTTGCATATAGGTTCTTTTCGATACGGCTTATATATAGTATAAAAATGCCTGAAGAGATTTAGGAGTTTAATGGTTAAGTATCGAGGGGGAACGGGGGATAACCTTTCTTAAGTTAAATTAATGACTTTTTACGCATAATTATCCGATTTGCTTCGAATTTTGGATATGGTTTAATATGATAAGACGCATCTCTGATTAGTTATGGGGTTCTTTTGCATATTATAAAGGGGGACGAGCAATTATCTCACCCTCAAACTAGATAAATAGGTTTTTATGCAGAATTATCCCATGTATTTCAATTTTAAATATAGGTTCTTTTTGATAAGGTGAATTCCTGAATAGTTTTAAGGGTTTAATAGCTAAGTATAAAGGGGAGACAGGGGAAACTCTTCTTAAATTAAGTAAATGGCTTTTTACGAAGAATTATCCGATTTGCTCCGAATTTTGGACATGGGTCCATTATGATAAGACGTATCTCTGATTAGTTATGGGGTTCTTTTGCATATTATAAAGGGGGACGAGCAATTATCTCCCCCACAAACTAGATAAATAGATTTTTATGTAGAATCATCTGATGCATTTCAATTTTTAAATATAGGTTCTTTCTGATAATGTGAATTCTGGAATAGTTTTAAGGATTTAGTGGCTAAGTATAAAGGGGAGATGAGAGAAACCCCTCAAATTAAATAAATGGCTTTTTATGCAGAATTATCCGATTTGCTTCGAATTTAGGACATGGGTTCATTATAATAAGACGTATTTCTGATTAGTTATGGGGTTCTTTTGCTATTTAAAAAGGTGGGTGGGTGATTACTACCCCCGCCTTAAATTAGATAAAAAAATATGCACACTTATCCGATGTATTTCAAATTTTGGATATAAGTTCTTCCTGATAAACTGAATCCCTGAATAGTTTTAAGGGTTTAAAGGCTATGTATAGAGGGGGAACGGGGAATAAACCCCCTTAAATTAAATAAATGGCTTTTTACGCAGAATTATCCAATTTGCTTCAAATTTTGGATGTATATTTATTATAAGAAGGCGTATCTCTGATTAGTTATGGGGTTCTTTTGCTAATTAAATAGGGATAGCGGACGATTAATCCTCCACTCTTTAAATAAGATATTTTTTTTTCACAACTATCAAACGTATTTCAAATTTTGGATATAGTTCTTCCTGATAAACTGAATCCCTGAATAGTTTTAAGGGTTTAAAGGCTAAGTAAAGAGGGATGAAGGGGGATAATCCACAATTAATGAGGGACTCGCCTTATCATAATGAACGCACATTCAAAATTTGAATCAAATCAAATAATTCTGCTTAAAAAACCATTTATTAATTTAAGGGGGGGGGGTATCCTCCGTTCCCCCTTTCTATACTTAGCCATTAAACCCTTAAAATTAATTTGGGATTCACTTTATGAGAAAGAACATATATCCAAAATATGAAATATATCAGATAAGTGAGTATAAAAAACAATTTATCTAATTTAAGGGAGTGGGGGATAATCACCCGCCTCAATTTTTAATTGGCAAAATAACCCTATATGTAATCAGGCATACGCCTTATCATAATTTATCTATAATCCAAAATTTGAAGCTAATCCGATAATTCTGCGTAAAAAGTAATTTAATTTAAGGTGTGTTATATTCTATTCCCCTTCTATGCTTAGATATTAAATCCTTAAAACTATTCAGGGATCCACCTTATCAGAAAGAACCTATATTTAAAATTTGAAATACATGGGATAATTCTGCATAAAAACCTATTTATTTAGTTTAAGGGGGAGATTATTGCTCGCCCCCCTTTATAATAAGCAGAAGAACCCCGTAACTAGTCAGAGATACATTTTATCATAATGAACCTATGTCCAAAATTCTAAGCAAATCGGATAATTATGCGTAAAAAGTTATTAATTAATTTAAGAAAGGCTATCCCCCGTTCCCCCTCTATACTTAACCATTAAAACACCTAAATCTCTTCAGGCATTATATACTATATACAAGCCTTATCAAAAAGAACCTATATGGAAATTTGACACACGTTGGATAATTCTGCATAAAAATCCATTCATCTAATTGAGAACGGATGTGGGGGGGGGGTGGTAATTGTCCCTTCCCAAATCTAATCAGGCAAGCGTCCTTTCAGTATGAACGCATATCCAAAAATTGAACCAAAACAGTTAATTCAGCATGAAAAACCCATTTACCTAAATTATGAGCCCCCCCCCGATCCCCCTTTCATACTTAACGAACGAATGCCCAAAATCAATTCATTATCACTTTTTTCCGGTAACTTTTTTTCCTTGTCACTTTTTTTCCGTGTCACTTTTTCCGCTATTGTAGTTTATGTCACTTTATTTCGATAACTTTTCTTCCGGTCACTTTTTTTCCTAGATTCGTATTACTTTTTTACATGTTACGCTTTTCCGCTCTTTTTTTAGTCACTTTTTTTCAGTTTACCGTTTTAAAGTGAACCAAGTGTCCCCTTGAGGGTGCTGGCCACTCAACTTCGGATTTTATTGAACTCAAGCTACAAACTTTTATTTTTACATGGCAATACACTATTTGTTAGAAGGAATAAAAAAAGAAATTTCAGCTTCTCAGAAGAAACTGATTTCCATCATTGATGAACAAGACATCATTGCAAAGCTACAACCACCAAAACTAATTGGCGCCACTAGTTGGGAATTTTCTCTTATTGCATATTGAACAATATTTTATTGACATATTTTTCATTTGATTTGAATTTTAGAAAGTACAATATAACATAAAATAAATCTTACGATTTACAATAAACTTTAGGAATGTAAATATATTACTGTCCATTTTTCCACTACATGTTTGAAAATTAAATGAGAAGGGATGGGACATTTTTCTTGTTAATTTAATTTGTTTATTAATCTGAAATTTCAATTCTTATCATCAAATTTATAATTTTTAAATATGGTAAATGATTCCAGATGCTATTCAGAAAAGTTTCATTAAGTCCTCTAATCTCGACTGTGAAATATTTCGTCAGCTGATCTTATAAGTCAGGCGTAAACTGTATAATTTCACTAAAGAACACTGAGTCCGACATCATATCAACAAAAATAAAGCGTAAAATAAATAAGAAGAAAATAAAGCCACACTGCGAGCACACACAAACACATTTTGCGGTTAGAAGTCGGCGAGTTTTATGTTCGCATTCGGCGCGTTTTATGTTCAAGGGCGGCGCCAGAGGGGGGGCCGTGGGGGCATATGCCCCCCCGTCGGGCATACCTGGCCCCCCCATCGGGGTCAAAATTCAATTTCGTCGGGGAAAATATTTTGACTTTTGAATTTCAGCCCATTCAAGTTGGGTTAAAATATGGAGCTTTTTTTTTTTTTTGAAAGTCGGATTGACTAAACTAATTCTTTTTTGTACATCGGTTTCTGACTGAAGTTTGATTCTTGCAATTTGAGTTTAGATAAACACGAATTGTCGAAAAAAAATCTGAATTTTTAAAATAAAAATCTACATGGATGACAGCATAGGATGATGCATGAATGACTCTACGCATGTTTATTTTTCAACAAAAAGATAAAATTTATACTAAAAATCAATTTTATACTTTTTTTTAACTACATTAAATTTGCGGATCAGTTTTCACTTATTTTGGATTTACGATCGGCTTGGTAATGAAGAATTTTTAGTTCAGTTAAAATACGAAAACGAAAATTATTTTGTCGGGTTGTCTTGGATAACAAGTAGAATGCTTCATCGTGTGGGGCAAACTGCACCTGACATGACTCGCAGTCTGGACCGGATCGGGTTGAGCCTAAATTTTTGTCGTTGAGTGTCGGATTAAAGTCGGATTAACTTTGTTTCAGGTTCGGGTTGGATGTTGGTACTTATGGTTCTTGATTCGAGAAGAATTGATCTCTCAAAAGAATTTACAAAACTTATTTTAAGATGAAAAACTGTATTTGAATGTCAATGAATTTATGTATACTGATTTTTTTTACTTAAAATCTGAAATTGTTACTGAATATATATTTGTAAACATATTCTTACATAACTGCATTACAGCATGGATATATTTTTTCATCAGCTACAATTAGGGTTTGGTAGGGTTGAAATATTTCGGGTTCAGGTCGAAATGTAGAGATGTCTAGCTCAAATCGGGTTTCGGGTAGAAACCCGGTCCTGCATCTCCTCGGAAAATTAAACTCAACTCGACTGGTGGTTTTAGTTGGACCTGGCTAAAGTTAATTTTTTTTCGGAAAGTTTAGGATTGACTTCTATTTTTCGAGTCGGGTAATTTTAATTGTTTTAGCGTATGGGCTCGATTCTATCAGATTCCTCAAAAGTATCCCCAAAATATATTTTAAAATGAAAAATTACATTATTTGAATGTCAATGAATCAATGTACAGATATATCGATTTTTCTACATAAAAAATATAATTGATACTAGACTACTTTTCCATTATTGCTTTACAAGATGGAATTTTGTTTTTTCATACTGAGTTGGGATTGCGTTCGGAATGAATACTATTGATTTTAGAAGTTTTGTCAAGTTCGGGTTATCTATTTTTTAAAAACTGGTTCAGGTTGAATGGATATATAATTAATTAGCTCAGGTCAGGTATAACCCATTCCGCGGAGGATTCCGTGCTCGGTAAACAATCCGTGATTTGAACTATCCCCCCTCCATTGATTAGATTCCATAAAAACAGAAAAAATTGCACTTTAATTTTGCCATTTCTACTCCACCTCCAGCAAAAAATACAGAAAAAACGCCAAATACCTGAAATACTCACACCTAAAGCAGCATGTTCGTCAAATTACAGGGTATTCTGGCATCTGTGTTGCTTAGTACTATTCGTATTAGAAAAGGAATTTAAATCCCTTTTATCTATAAATATGTAAAAATGAGAAATCTAAGATCAAAATTAAAAAAAAAAAATCTTATGTCAGAAGGCAGAAATTAATTAAAATAATAGAAAAGATGAAAATCAAAGGAATGCTTCGGCAATGTTGAGCGGGAAATTTTGGTCCTCGCAGACCTCTAACCCGCAGCTAGATCTCATGCATAACCCGCAGTTTGAATCAGCGATATATTTATAATTGCAGATCGCTTTTCGCTGATATTAAAATAATTCACTTTTAGATTCACAACTATTTTACAATTTTTCACTTCATTTACATTTCTCTTGGAAATTTTGTGTTAAAGTTTTTGTTTCAGATTTAAATTCTGATCTTATCAAAATTTGGAACATCACACTTTGTGCATTTGATCAATATACACTCTAAAACAAAATGGAAATTGACGATATTTTCCCCCATTGTTTTTATTATTGTTTCTACAGCTAAAAAAGTCTGCTTTAATTTGAACATTTTTTCGAAAATAAAGAAAATTAATCAATTTAATGCTAAAACTACCTGAAATCTTCCAATATCTACAGATGCATTTTTTTTAATTAGAGGTCTGTTTAATTAACTGTGCAACAACGCTGTGTACTAGGATTTTCTATTATAAACTGATTTTTTACTTACCTCTATTTTCTCCCAAAATATGAAAAATTCATGAATCAAATCTCAATTTTTTAAAAAATTCTACAATCAAAAGACAGAAAATTCTTCAAGTAATAGAAAAATCCGTTCCAACCACACGTGCGTTCCAGCAAATTACTGCCTGTATGTTTTATTTTTTCCGAAATGTTTTTTGAGAGTTTATAAAATAATTACATTTTCTCAAAAATGACTAAATTAGAAAATGATGAAAAAAGTAAAACGCGGTACTTATAAACTCTTAAAATTTATATATTTCAAAAATTCTAGTTCGATTAATTACTTTCACATTAATTTCAAGGAAATTAGAATTTAGTACAGCAACATGTTCAGATTTAACGAAAAAGAATATGAAAGAAATTTCAATTTTATACAGATTTTGTTCTAGCCAAGTATGTTGTTTCTTTATACTCGTGTTCTTATTTAGATTTCAATCTAACGATGTTTAAACTGCAAAGGACAGCTGCGGTTCACCAAAAGGAAAATGCATGACTATCTGTTTTGAGTAGTTGTCAAATTCTGTTCTGCAAGTTAATATAAAACAAACTTTTCGACTGCTAGAATGATAAAGAGATCGATGAATATGTTGTTTAGCTTCAGCAAACGTATTTTTGCTGATTGGTTGTAAAAAGAACCTTTATACATCTCAATGTTGTTGTGGGAATTACTGGAAAAACATCTGCTCTGATAGTCTTGAAGGATATTTCAGAGTAAGGTGCAGTTCCCTATTATCGACATTTGTCCATTGACCACAGATATAAGGAGTTAATTCGTTTTCCTAATCTAGTATTTTTATTTAAAAATATCGAAATCGTCTATTTAATGCTTTTTTTTTTTTTTTTTTTACAAAAATTATGTAATTAATAATACAGTAACCATAAGAACAATGCTACAATGACCTTTTAAAGAACGAATCTGACTATAAAACAATGAAATTTATGACTTTGCAAATTTTGCATTTGAATTATTATTTCTACTAATTATAAATACTTTATGAGTTCAATCTTTTTACGAATGTGTGAACTATACTATTTTTCTGCAGTACATAAAAAGTTTCAAGTCTTTCATACGAGTAAGTTCAAATGATTTCTTATTTCTTTGCGTTTGTATGTAATTTGATATTTTTACCCGAGTGCTTTAATTTTAAAACTTCTTTATACGCAGAATCCGTAATTTTGTTGATAATAATAATTTAACTTTTTAAAGAAATTATGTAAGTTTTTCATTTGTATTTTTGCATTCAGTAATACATACAGTAGAGCACCCATTATTGCGCCTCATATATTACGTACGACATGGATTAAACATTAATATTCCTGGGCCCAACATAAACAAGGTTTAAATGAAATTTCAGTTTTACAATTTTCGGAACTGCGAATTTTTAAACTTCTAAATATCGCACATTTTAAATTTTTACACAGTGACATAGAGAAAAAAAATGCTCTTTTAAATGAAATTCGTTTGCAAACTTTACCACAATTTGTTTTCAAATTATTAATATTTTAAAAGTTCTTATTACATTTTTTGTCATCGTGTCAACAGAAGTATTCCATTTTTGGACATTAAATATGGACTAATCACAAAACGAATAAAATAAAATAAGTTCCGGAATTCAACCAATAAAAAGATTCAGATCTGCTTCAGATTTTCCAGTTCTCCACCGAGATCAACAACTATTTTCCAAATAGTTAAAAAAAAAAAGATTAATTCTTTTTGATCAGAACTCGTCGTGTAAAACAGTTTATAACAATATCGAAGTAAAAATTAATGTTTTGTAGAAATAGAGTCAAGTCGGGTCGAGATTTTAACTTTTTTTGGGGGGAGGGGGAAGGGGCTAATATATATAATACTTGCTAGACCATATAAGCAGGACAACTTTTTAAATTTTACGCAGACCGGAACATTAATTTATTTTGTACGAACTGGGTCCTTGAAATTTTTGCCCACGCAATTTTTAGGACCTGCTCCAGCACGCGGGGATGTCTGATATATGTTATGAACTTGGCCCCCCTGTCGGGGATACAGTGCCCCCACGTCGGGCAAATTCTGGCGCCGCCCTTGTTTATGTTAATGACTTTTCCAGTTCAATTTCAATCAAAGTGTAGGACAGGAATTTTTCCGTCAAATAGGGTTGATCTGCTTATCTCCCGATTCTTTGTTCATTCCCCATAGATCTATTAAAAAGAAACCACAAAAAAATCCTGCGAAAAAGGCATACAACCTTTTTTTCCGAGAATTCAGAGTACCGCGAGAAAGTACGCACATGTCTACTAGGGTGGGCCGAAAAAAACTTTTTTTCGATTTTCGATAATGGCGGGTGCGGAAAAGTGGCCACTGGTGGCACTCAGTTCACACAAAAAATTTGAGATTTTTTGGACAATTCCTTACCCTGCCGCAAATGGCTTGAAGTTTTGCCAAAATGCTGATTTTTGAACTTTTTTATTAAAAACTTTTAAAATATTAAATTAAGTTTATTTTGGCTGTATTTACTTGGAAAAACATATTTAACGTATCTAATGTTTAAATAAGTTCTGATAATGCATTATTTAATTGCTATGTGTATTTTAAATCAGCCGATTTTTATAGGCGAGTAAAACTCGGCGTGCAGCTACGACATCCACGCGAGGAGTTCTCGGTTGTTTCGCGTTGGTACGGAACGCAAAACAAGTTAAAATCTGTACATTTTTAAAGAACATAGCACTAAACTAATGCATAATTAGAGGTTTTTTAAACATTTGGCACATTAAATACATCTTTTAAACTAAATACCACAAAAAAAAGCTTAATTTAATATTTTAAAAGTTTTTAATAAAAAAGTTCAAAAATCAGAATTTTGGCAAAACTTCAAGCCATTTGCGGCAGGGTAAGGAATTGTCCAAAAAATCTCAAATTTTTTGTGTGAACTGAGTTCCACCAATGGCCACTTTTCCGCACCCGCCATTATCGAAAATCGAAAAAAAGTTTTTTTCGGCCCACCCTAATGTCTACTGCTTAAGGCTGTGAGCACACACTACTACATTTTGCGGTTAGAAGTCGGCGTGTTTGATGTATAATGAATTTTGCAGTTCAACTTCAATCCAGCTGCAGGACAGGGAGCCTTTCCTTAAGTAGTGTTGAAATAGTTGTCTCGTGAACCATGGTAATATCTCCGTTTTCTATTGTCAGTAAACCGCAAAAGTGCGTAGAAGAAAGGATTTCCTGAAATTCAGTTGAACTTAGCAAAATGCATGTGTGCTCGGAGCCTAAGTTTTTTTATCCTATTTCCTAACATTATATCCCCTGGTCAGCGTGGAAGAATACACGGCAATTTTAGTTTGGTTTTCGTTCGCACACTATAGGCAGGAAACGCGGTTTCCTCATTGCTTGTTATGCTAGTAGTTGAATTTTTTTCTAACTTCTTATAAGTTTATGGCTATAACATATCATTGTCAGCAGTTGTTCTGCATATGGTTGTAAAAATTGTTGGTATAAAAAGATAAATATACAATTTCACAGATAAAATGTCCTTTTTTTTTCCAGTTGCGCACCCAGGAGGGGGTTAGCATATTTTAGAGGTTTATATTTCCCTGATGAAGCCCGGAATGTTAAACGAGCTCAGCCCATTTTTTAAAATTAAAAATTGAGGAGATGTATCGTTCCCGGACATACATTATTTCAATTGACTTGATACAGAACGAAGACTGGCTGGTGGAAGTGGAAGGGGGGGGGGGCAATCAGGAGCTTTGAAAATTTTTGATGTGGATAATTCTGAAAGCTTAAACCTCTTTGATAAATAAAAAGAAAATGTTGTTTTAAGTGGTGAATATTAAAAATGCTGACTTTTCAAATTTCATAAAAAGAATTATAAATGAGAAAAAAAAAAAAAAAGTGAAAAGGTTACTCTTTTTCAAAAATTTTATTTTCCAGAATCCATTAAATATAATAAAGGTAAGCTTTTATAATTTTAGAAAATTTTAAATAGTTAGCTTCATCTTGCAATTTCAGAGGGACTTTCCCTTAGCCTTCGCCGTGGGTGCGCCAATGTTTTTCCTTTATACTCATCATATTTAATTGCCACAAGTGCATAATACTGTTTTGTGAATGAAAATCTTTCCGCTTTGATTTGTTTTGATTTCAAGTATCATTTTTCGCATGATATTCAATAAAAAGATTATTAAAATACTTATTGGAAAATATTTTGCGAATAATGCTTTTTGTTTATAGTTTTATTAATATGTATATTAGATTAATATTTTATTTCGGATAATTTGCCTAAATGATTCCATCAATTTTTAAAAATGCAATTTTTAAAAATGGCATACAGATTGTGCTTCTGTAAAGCCATTTATAATAACTGTTATTGCTATAATTTTGCAAGTGAATTTTAAAACTTTTGTGATAAGTAGTATTTAATTATCTTACTGATTACTTTTTAAATTAACATTTTCCTGTTCATAAATTTATCTTTTATTCATGAAAAATGGTAAAATATTCAATTATTTGCTTCAAATCGGAAACATTGAATATGAAAATATATATGTATCTACAAAAGAAGCAAGTCGGAAATTGCACGTCAAACATAGCAAATGAGATGCGTTTTTACTATAACGAAGTTTTAAAAGTATTCAGACCTTGGTGTAATTTTATACAGTAGTTCGGATGAGTGTTTTCGGACTCTGTAAATACTATATGCTTTCTATTATACAGAAAGTAATCTTTAGTAATCCTCACCAACGTATTTCAATTTCATAAAATGTGAAATTGTTTAATATAATTAAAATGCACCCCAAACAATGCTTCCCCATGTACCAATATATAATGGAATACTTTTGTGTGACATTGCAAATTAATAAAAATTATTTTTTGCACAGCAGATTGTACAGGATGGGTATTTTAGTATATACATCATAGATAGAATATTTCCAATATAACGACAATATTTGTACAATATTGTGAATTCTTTAAATATATTGCCATGTAATGCCAATATTTGTACAATACTAGAAATAAATTGGAAATATTTCCAATGTAACACCAATATTTATGAAATATAAGGATTTCGTTGAAATATTTCCAATGTATTGCCAATATTTGTACCATTAGAAATATTTTGAACGTAACGCCAATATTTGTATAAAATTGGTAATTGATTGAAAATATATTTCGTATCTAACGCCAAATAATTGTACAACTTTGGGGTTTCATTAGAAATATTTTCAGTGTAACGCCAAAATTTATACAATATTGGGGTTTCATAGTAAATATTTCGAATGCAATGTCAATATCATTTCAATAGTAGGATTTCGTAAGAAATATTTCCAATGTAACGCCAATAATTGCACAATATTAGAAATTCATTAAAAATATTGCCAATGCAACGCCAACATTTGCACAATATTGGGGTTTCATTGGAAATATTTCCAAAGAAAAGCCAATATTTGTGCAATATTAGTGTTCCATTGGAAATATTTTCAATATAACTCCAACATTTGTACAATATTAGGGTTCCATTGCAAATATTTCTTGTGTAACGCTGCCATTTCTGTAATATTGGGTTTCATTAGAAATATTTTTAATGTAACGCCAATATTTGTACAATATTGCCGATTCATTTGAAATACTACCTCTGACAATAAAGTTCGGTGAATGAATTCATAATGACCGATCTGGCAACAATGGGGAAACAAAACGCTGCACCTGCATAGAGGCAAGTGTAAGACCATCTTCCCAAACCGTTGTTCAGTTGAGCGTCGTTTATGTTCTGTGTAAGACGTGCTTTACTAAATGCTTGTTCAGTGTGTTGGTTCTTAACTGAGAACAGGAAAATGAACGAATAAAACATCAGTTGAAAGTTTAGTTTTAAGCTTTTCAAGACACCGAAAGAAATTCATGAAGAATGGTGCAAATTAAACAGCTACCATACTCGCCAGATCTCAATCCTCCAGACTTTTTCCTATTTTCACGACTCAAACTCTCTTTGAAAGAGATTTGACCATATTGCTGACATCCAACGAAACGTGACGAAGCTTTTGAACTTCATCCCAAAAGAAGACTTCTTGCGAACTTCCCAGGACATGTATAGCAGATCTCAGCGGTGCATGGTTATAGGAGAAGACTATTTTGAAGGATGGTATGGTAGCTATCTTTTTTGGCGGATCCAAGGGGGAGGTCATATGGGTCATGAACCCCCTCTGACCGAAAAAATTTTTTTAATGCGAATTTAAAAAATGAAATATATATTGAATTTTTTCAAATTTATCCCTTGCTTATCAACCAGAATCTTTCTGACTCTTTTAAAGCTGTGCTTAAATCCAAAGTAGGTATTTTCTGACAGATCTATGAAGTATTTTTTAATTCTAGATACATTTATTCAGAGGAAATGTGACTGATTAACGTTTTCCATTTTTCAATAAAGGAAAAGAATCTTTCGCGAAATCTCCGTAAATTGTAGAATTTTAAACTGAATTTCAGGCCATGAAGCCAATTGCTCTCTCATGACGGCATTTTGTAACTATCAAGTCCTAAAAATTTGCGTAAAATGCACAATTTCTTGAGTAATTGTTTGATATTATATGAAAACGAAAAAATTTCCAAATTCAAGGAGTCATGACCCCCCCCCCTCCTCTAAAAGGAAGTTTGGATCCGCCCTTGCTATCGTTAATATTTCATCTACATTAACGCTACAGGACTATTCACCGAACTTAATTGTCAGAGGTAGTATTTTCAACGTAATGCAAATATTTGTACGATATTGGGGTTTGATTGGAAATATTTCCAATTTAATGTCAACATTTGTAAAATATTGCAGATTTATTGGAAATATTTCCAATATAACGCTAACATTTCTAAAATACTGGAGATTTACTGGAAATATTTCTAATGTGATGCTAACATTTGTACAATATTGGAAATATTTCCAATGTAATGCCAACATTTGTACACTATTGGTGATTCATTGGATATGCATTCAATGTAACTCCAACATTTCAACAATATTTCATCACTTTCATCATTTTCGGGACTCATTGGAAATATTTTCAATTTAACACCAATATTTGTACAATATTGAAGACTCATTGGAAATATTGCCACTGTAAAGCCAATATTTGAACAATATTCGGGTTACATTGGCAATATTTCCAATTTAACGCCAACATATTTACAATATTGGGGAATTCAATTGAAATATTTCCAATGTATCTCCAACATTTATACAATATTAGGGTTTCATTGAAATATTTCCAATGTAACACCAACATTTGTAAAAATTGGGGATTCATTGGAAATATATCCAATGTAACGAAAATATTCGTGAAATATTGGGGTTTCATTGGAAATATTTCCAGTGAAACACCAACATTTGTTAAATATTCGGGATTCATTGGAAATATTTCTAATGTAACGCCACTATTCGCCAAATATTAGGAATTCATTGGAAATATTTCCAATGAAATGCCAATATTTGTACAAAATTGGGAATTTACTGGAAATATTTCCAATGTAACACCAATATTAGTACAATATTGGGAATTCATTGGAAATATTTCCAATAATATGCCAATATTTGTACAGTATTGGGGATTCACTGGAAATATTTCCAATGAAACGGCAATATATGTACAATATTGGGAATTCATTTGAAATATTTCCAATGAAATACCAATATTTGTACAATATTGGGGATTCATTGGAAATATTTCCAATATAAAGCCAACATATGTACTATATTGGGGATTCAGTGGAAATATTTCCAATGTAACGCCAATATTTGTACAATATTGGGAATTTATTGGAAAAATTTCCAATGTAAAGCCAACATTTGTACAATATTGGGGTTTCATTGGAAATATTTCCAATGTAACGCCAACATTTGTGCAATATTGGGGTTTCATTGGAAATATTTCCAATGTAACGCCAACATTTGTGCAATATTGGGGTTTCATTGGAAATATTTCGAATGTAACGCCAATATTTGTACAATATTGGGGTTTCATTGGAAATATTTCCAATGAAACCCCAATATTGTAGATATGTTGGATTTACATTGGAAATATTGCCAATGTAACGCCAACATTTGTACAATATTGGGGTTTCATTGGAAATATTTCCAATGTAACGCCAACATTTGTGCAATATTGGGGTTTCATTGGAAATATTTCGAATGTAACGCCAATATTTGTACAATATTGGGGTTTCATTGGAAATATTTCCAATGAAACCCCAATATTGTAGATATGTTGGATTTACATTGGAAATATTGCCAATGTAACGCCAACATTTGTACAATATTGGGTATTCATTGGAAATATTTCCAATGCAAAGCCAACATTTGTACAATATTGGGGTTTCATTGGAAATATTTCCAATGTAACGCCAACATTTGTACAATATTCGGGTTTCATTGGAAATATTTCCAATGTAACGCCAATATTTGTACAATATTGGGGTTTCATTGGAAATATTTACAAAGAAACCCCAATATTGTAGATATGTTGGATTTACATTGGAAATATTGCCAATGTAACGCCAACATTTGTACAATATTGGGGTTTCATTGGAAATATTTCCAATGTAACGCCAACATTTGTGCAATATTGGGGTTTCATTGGAAATATTTCGAATGTAACGCCAATATTTGTACAATATTGGGGTTTCATTGGAAATATTTCCAATGAAACCCCAATATTGTAGATATGTTGGATTTACATTGGAAATATTGCCAATGTAACGCCAACATTTGTACAATATTGGGTATTCATTAGAAATATTTCCAATGCAAAGCCACCATTTGTACAATATTGGGGTTTCATTGGAAATATTTCCAATGTAACGCCAACATTTGTACAATATTCGGGTTTCATTGGAAATATTTCCAATGTAACGCCAATATTTGTACAATATTGGGAATTCATTGGAAATATTTCCAATGAAATGCCAATATTTAACCAATATTGGCGTTTTATTGGAAATATTTCCAAGAAAACCAATATTGGCGCAACGTTGGGCCAATATTGGTTTGCTTATAGGGGTGTTATTATGCTAATACAGAAATTTGTTTAAAGCAGAATTTTTTTTCGCTCTCTCGCAATTTCTTCATAGCAAGTTTAAATGTATCTTACTTGAAGTTCCGAAAGAAAATTCTTTTTGACCCAACTACGCATTAGAAACAAATTTTCAATTTTTATTTATCACAGTTCAAGGTTTCTTGGAAGAAAAAAAAATTCGGTGACCTTAACCGCTCTCAAATATATAAAGAACCTGACAAGGCAATTTATTAACAAACGCAAACTATTCTGTTCAAGGATAACTTGTTTCTTAGAAACATTTTTATATTCAGCGTTGTTATAATTCGTTCTGTGTCTCTTGAAATGACCTTTTGATTAGAAACTGTGTTAGTAGGCTTTTATAATATTAAATAAATAATTTTTCAATTGGTGATTTATTGCTCTTCAAGTAATTCAAATGACAACTCTAAATAAATTAATATTAGTGCATCTTATTTTATTTAAAATTAATAAGTTTTAAGGGGACACAGTACTTTGAAATTTGTCAAGATATCGATTTTTTTTTAATATTAACTATAAACGCATCTTTAATTGTAGATATTTTGACGCATCATTTTTAACTATAAGACAATTATGTCGCAAGATTCTGTAAGTTTTGTTAATAGATCCGGCGCAATTACTCATACAAATGAAAACTTTAAACTGGTTTTTCACCGTGTTCATATTTTTATAACTGGCCAATTCGATAAAGACTAAGGCTTTTGTGCTAATTTAGATAGAGGCTTGATTTTTTTCAGTTTGTTTTCTTTGGTGCACTTTAAATATTTTTGTGCGTGGATTTAACATTCGAGTTTATAGTTGCTGTTTTTTTATTGAAAGTTGAATTTCCTTCATTTTTTGATATACACAAGAGAGAAAAATAATCACATTAAATGTAAAATCCCATGCATCTAAATATCCATGCACAGTTTTATATAGTATATTCCAATGAATGTGGGAAAAAAACGGAAGTCAAAAATATTCATATTTGAAAAAAAAAAAAAAAAAATGAGAATTTTAAGAAAGTGACATAAAAAAAATAGTAAGATAGGCTGTTCTACAATTTTTTCTTATTATTTTTTTCATTTAATTTTTAGTAATAAAGTATTATGCCACCACAAATGTTACAGCATTATTCAAAATTGAAGAGATGATTTTAAAGGTACTGTGTCCTTTTAAATGCATAAAAAATTAACACTATGCAATAATGTACCAATTTTAATTGCTAAATCAAAACTTTGAAAACAGTAAAAAGGTTTATTCAACAGTTTGCATATTTCGACTCTACACGACTCAAATCAAAGAAAAAATAAAATATAATAATAATAATAATAACGTGCATAAATGAAAGAGTACGTAAAATTTTGAATGATGGCATTTCGAGAATTTTTAGAATATTTTAATTTAGTTTTGAAAATGGCTTTGACAGAGTCGAAACATGCAAACAGTTGGATAAACCTATTTTATACTGTATTAACCTATATTAACAAGTCTTGTAAAAGTGAAAAATATTAAGATGTTTTTCAACAATTCCTTTACAGATTTACTATCCTTTTTTAAAAACATATTTAAATTATTAAATAAATTGCCTATTAAAGAGTAATCATATGTAAAAATGTGCATTCTTTAAAATTTCTTGCATAATATGAATATATAAGAAATTTCAAGTAAAAATACGTTGAAACCCGTTGATAAACTATAGTAAAAAGACGAGAAACAAGTGCTGTTGCAAACAGGGACAAGGTGAATTTACTGAATCCCAGGGTAAATGCAAAGTAAAATAAAATAAAATAGTGTATGAACGATGAATTAAACTTTTTATATCAATCCTGCTTGTATTAAACTTATAGAGCAAACTAGTTCTTTTTAATACTTTGATGATTTATGCGTTGGTAAGTTACTCTTGGTGCTTATTAGCAATGCAAAGGGTAAATCTAGTATTTTCATGAACATACCTCATTAGGGATAACAATATTTAGTCTATGTACTGAATTATATTCAATTTTGGAATAAAAGCCTCTTACTTAACTTTTCAACGTTATATATATTTCATATACATTTTTCATACTGTAATATTTTGGAATTACAATTAACGTCCACTATCAAAATATTGCATTCCATTTTGTTTCTTCGAAACATTCCGCAATACTGATAAAGTTACGGCAAGTACGGAAGAGATGTAGCACAAGGTGGCAGGATAAGTCAAATACAGTGAAACCTCCAAATAAAGGACACTCCGAATAAGGGACAAAAGTTCCGGTTCTATAACTGTTCCTTATTTGAAATTTTCACTGTAATAAAAACTCCAAATAAGGGATACCTCTATTTAAGGGACAAAATTTCCGGTCCCATAGGTGTCCCTTTTTCGGAGGTTTCACTGTATTTCCTTCAAGCGGCATCCACAAACGGGGCAACTATCTCAGTCAGACACATAAAGATATTTTGTACGATGTGCAACGGTTTGCGTTTAAAAAACAAAAACAAAATATTTTTTCAGCTAAATATCCTCATTGCTTTTTGTAAGTCAAATATTTTTAAATGTGGTTATAAATGTGGTTATGCATTCACAGTTTTTAGTTTGTGATATATCTAATTTAAATGATGTAATCTCCGGCGAACATTTAGACTTCTAAATAACCTAAAATGGTGACGTAATATCTATTATAATAATATAATTATATATATAATACTATATATAATATAATTTCGAATGGGTTACTTCTTACCTAGGTGATCGAGAGAGATGGACCCTATGTTGTAGCGAGTGATGGACCAATTTTCCTGTCGACATGGATGGATCATGTTTTCTTGAATTTCAAATTTAACTTTTTAAAATACAAAGGGATTGTATCTCCTGTATTCAGAAAATGCTGACTACCTGAATCAGAAATGGTTTGTTTACACACGAAGAATGAACTGAAGATAATTTGAAAAATTGTATTTAAATTTATACTAAGGACTACAATAATTCATGTAAATTTAATACTGAGTAATTTAAGTGTAAGTTCATTTTATTTTCACATAATAAAAGTAAACTTTAAAAATTTAATATTTGTGTAATACTTTCTATACTTTTTTCCTGTCTGTCTCCAAGACCTTTGAAATTTGTCATGAAATTTTGATTTAGGACTAAGAACAGATTAAAAAACTGAAAGCAAATAACTTAACAGAGATGCTCTGAAAAATTTTCTAAGATTTTCAAAAACAATAGAAATAGAAACTGTAATGTGGCACAAAACTATATTTTGAGATGTAGTTGCTTATTAAGAATGTCTGTGGTATTGTAATGCTTAGAACATTTCCATTTGGTATTAAGGAAATTTTAAATACAAAATTAAGATGGATATACAGATTCTTGTCGCATCAATGCTAAAGAGAAGTTCAAAACGATGTATACTATCTTTTTATGGTTCCAGAATAATATACAACCTGTTTTACAGTGCTCAGCAAAAGTTTAGACAATGAACGATTACGCTTCTATATTCAGAAGTATGTACCGAATTTTTGTAATTCATCTGTCATACATTACTTGTGACTTATCCTTTATCCACAAATAATAAATTTTGAATTTTACCTTTCACATAACATATAATGACAAAAAAACGAAATTAACATTGTGACAAAAGTATAGACAATTTGTATATTTACAGAAAAAGAACTACAAATTAAAATCGAGTTGCACCCACATTGTCTGCAGTTAGTGCAAGAATGTGACTTTTCATCGAAGAAAATAAATGCTGCGTCACTTGGGGGTCTATTTTTTACCAAACATGTTCAACAGCAGATCGAAGGTCATTAACAAAAAAGTATCGTAAAAATTTCCATAAACCTTACGAAATATGACCTTACACAGATTTTCAATTGGGTCCAGATCAGAGTTACACGCCGGCCAGTTGACATCAGTAGTATTTTCAAACTTAAATCAGGTTTTTCTTTTGTATGCAACATGCATAGATGCATTGTCTTGCGAAAATCGATACTTTGGATCAGCTAAACGTTCCCCAAATGCCTAAAAATTAATCTTCAACGTATATACGCAGCCTTGTGTTGCTTGACAATCATTGGATAACTCCTGAGATACTCGAGCATTAAAGAGAAGTGAGGACCAAATAATTAAAAAATCACCTCCTTGTTGTCGCCTTAAGAAAGTCCCAGGATCTTTACACAAGTCCTGCCAATAGTATGCCCACCTTTTTGGGCCTTTCAAATTCTACTTTTTGTCGTTACTGAATATAATAGGGGTTCCATTTGGGACCATATGACGTATGTTTTCAAGTACATTGCATTCTGACCAATTTGTAGCCAGATTTTAAAGCTGATTGTTTAATCATTTTCATGTAAATTGATTTACCTGTTTCTTTAATTCATCTACGAATTATATCCGTCAATATCCGTCAATATACTTACTTTTAATGTTATTAGTAATCATTATTTGTGTAAATGTTAGTTTATGGATCCTTTTGTCATCTCATTTTCTCCTCACACAAGGTCCTCCAGGTTTATGTTTTGTTTTAAAGGAGTCATCTGTAGACTATACTTCATAGACAGACCACTTTGGACGATTCAATATTAATAAAATTTCTGCAACAGTCTTCCCTTTCCATTTAGGCTTTCCTACTTCAATTACCTCATCTAAGTGAATATTTTTAGCTCGCGGCATCTTCACTAACTGATGCTATAACGAGGTATTTATTAAATACTTCAGACATGTGTCATCATAGCTTAGAAATTTGCATTTTTCCATGAACAGTTGGCAAAAAATCAAAAAAGTGTCTAAACTTTTGCAATATGCAAATTTCGCTCTTTTCAGTTAAATTAAATATTATCTTATACTATAACCATTATTTTTGTCCTACATTGTTTAAAATATATTTAAAAATAAGCATAGCCATTTGTAAAACTCAAGTGTTCGTATTTTTTATTTAAAGGTTAAAAACACCAGTGTCTAAACTTTTGCTGAGCACTGTATCAAAAAACGTAATTTTTAACAATTGATTTTAACAATTGTTAAAAATTTACAACAATTTGCAATGGTTAAAAATTTCTATTTTTTAACAATTTCTTTTGAATATTCTTTCGTGTATTATAAGATTTCTTTATGGTCACTTCTCATCATAGAAAAATTGAAATAATGAAACTGCTGAATCTAGATGAAAATTTATTTTAATGAAATCAATAATTCAAATCTTCAGCGTGATTTATATTTTTTTCATGTGTTTTTCTTTTCTTGCAGGTTAGAAATATTTTTTCGCTTTTAATTGGCATAAAATGTAGATTATTATTATATCAATACAGCAACTGCATAACATAACAGAATAAAACAATTTAAATTTTAGTACTCGCTGAATTTTATATGCCTGTGTGTTAGCGTGGAATGAAGCAAATGGCTAAAATATTCATTTTGTTATTTTAGTTGTTCGAATATGCTTTGGTAAATTTTATGAAAATGTACATTTCCTGCAAAACACAGCATCGTTTTTACAGCAAAATGTTTTGGATCTTTTCAAACTAATACCGAACGATTTCTATTTAATGAAGAAAATTTACAGGAATGTGTTCTAAATACGCAGTAATAGAAGATGCCATAAAAGAATGTCCCTGATATAAATTTTAATAGTATCAATTGTAAGCTTTGTAGAGTGTTTGTTCAAGGTCTCAAATAAAGTGTAACTCAATCAGTTTTAGATAAGCTTATGCGCGAATACTGCTTTGTTATTTACTGGCTTCCAGAGTTACATACACAAAATGACGATACCTGAACGTAAAGCGTTATTTCTGGACAAAAAATTAAAAAACCATTATAGCCATGCTATATTTTCTTTTGGGACTTTAATAAATATCATGTCGTTTATATATTCCACCATTACCGAAAAACTCGTCAGAGTGCAGACATAGAATTGAAAAGTCTATTGCTTCCTCAAGTTCTTATGGGTCCTGGAATTTACAGACCAGGAAGTTCTTCGATACCGGTATTTTCTTATAGAAAATTTCTTCTTAAATAAGGCGAACTTTCGTGCGTTTGAACAAGATTTATATATTTTTTTATATAAAAAGATATTGTTATTTCTACATGTTCTCTTTGTGGCCATTTTGTGCGCAATGACGTCACTATAAAAACCGCGGCTTAGCATCTGATCTACATGATCTGTCGTTTTCATACATCATATAAAAGGTTATTTCACATTTATCGAACAACATAAAAGCATGTAATTATAACACTACATATTTTTTAGCTATGATCAAGATACTGTACCATTTACTTAAAATTGAAATTGCGAAAAATCTCCGGCCTAGATAAATGCAACCTTTAATTTCAAAATCATAGACAATACTACCAACAATCTAAGACGACAGTTTCATCCACACTGTTAAAAATTTGAAATTTTTGCTGCATCATCAGTCCACCGCTTTTAAGTAAAACGATTATTTAATCTTATTTTGGAATGTTATCATTGGTCAAAATAAAGATATTTTATAAAAGCAATGGAGTGCCGATGCAACAAAAGTTTCAAATTATTAACAGTGCAGTTCCTGCGTGGTGAGGGCACTACACAGCGAAAACTCAAAAGTTCATTTTGCTCTCACTGGTCACTTTACCTGTCCTTTCCTTATATTAAATCAGAAATCAAAAAAGTTTTTTTTATCAAAAGTGTCAATCTACGTTTAGAAAGAAAATAAACTTATTATTATTATAAGGACAAAAGTTTCTGAATTTTTACAATATTCCGTTGTCTTTCTATATTAGTTATCCTGCTTATTTAATACGAAGTTATAAAAACAAAAATGCCGCTCACGCCAGTACAATGAAAAAATTATTTCATACAATGCTCATACCTTTTCAGAATTTTATGAAACTGTCGTTTGATTGACGTTTGATTCGAAACTTTTCATGCTAAAAGCAAAAAATATGCAGAATTTTTTAAAAAGAAACGTTATATTTTAATAGACATGTATGATCGTTTAAATGTTGTTCAACACCCACGGGGTTATTTGTTGCGCATGTGGATCATTTAAATCATTTTATGTTATAAATAGCAGTCTTCGCCCGCTACCTTGGTGAAATTCTCTAAACGAATCTTGAATGAAACGAAGTAAGCAAAGATTTAAAAAAAATTAATACCCAATCAAACGTCCGTAATTATTATCTTATTCGTATAATCTGATGTTATCCTGTTCAAAGTCGATGTTAACGACATAATAGACAAAATAGCTCTAAAATGACTGAAGTACCTACTATGTTTAAGTACATTTTTAATAGGTGTGTTATCTTGAATGTCCCACTTCTTCCTAAATCTGCTGCTGAAATATGGCGAAATATTGAATAATAATATTGAAATAACTTGATGTGTACATAGTACATACTAATGTCTCGACGGAGTTCGTTGGTCAACATCATCCGCAATCTTGTTTCAAAATGGCATCCATTTAAATTTCTTTAAAAATTTACAATTAAGTGCAAAAAAATTAAAAGTTGAAAAATATTTTTATTTTATGTGTTAGGCCTTGATATAAAGATTTCAGAAAATGTTTTATTTCGTCTATATCATAAAAAATGACTGACTTATAGAATCTTGAATTTCTAGTGTGGCTGACATTTTAAAACGATCTGATTTTTGTCATGTGGTAACACACGTATTTATGAACCGATTTGGATGTAACTGGATGTGTAATAGTACATACTGATGCCTGGATCGAGTTCGTTAGCTACTTCCATCCGTCATCTTGTTTCAAAATGGCGGCCATTAAATTTTTTTAGAACAATTTAAAATTTAAAATTGCGTACAAAAAAGAGGGAAATTAAAAAAGATTTTTGTTTTATGCATTTGACCTTGATATAAAGATTCCAGAGCATTTTTTTTCGTTTTGCTTATATTTAAAAAAATGGCTGAGTTATAGCACTTTGAATTTCTGGTGTGGCTCACATTTTGAAATGATCTGATTTGCGAGGTGATAACATGCGTATGCGTATTTATAAACCGATTTGGATGTAACTTGGTGCATACATAGTCTATACCGATGACTGGACCTAGTTCGTTGTTCAGTTCCATCCGGTATCTTGTTTCAAAATAAGGCCATTTAAATTAAAAAAATATTTTTTTTATTATAATTGAGACACAAAAAAGGAAGAAATTGAGAAAGTTTTTTGTTTTGAGTATTTGACCTTAATAGGAAAATTCCGAAGCATTTTTTGTTTCACTTATGGTTTAAAAAACGGCTGAGTTATAGCACTTTCAATTTCTAGTGTGGCTGACATTTTGAAACGGTCTGAATTTTATCACGCAATAATAGGCATATTTATAAACCGATTTCATTATAACTCCGTATGTACATAGTACATACTAATGTCTTGACCGAGTTCTTGGCCAGCTTCGCCCGCCATCTTGTTTCAAAATGGCGACCATTTTTATTTATTTATTTATTTTTAATTTTAAACTAAAAATGAGGTACAAAAAATTATAAAAATTCTTTTGTGCTCAATCTTGATTCAAATATTTTGGAACATATTTTGATTCTGCTATATCTTAAAAAATAACTGAGTTATAGCACTTTGAATTTCTAGTGTGGCTAACATTTTAAAACGATCTTATTTTTTTCATGCAATAATACACGTATTTATCAACTGATTTGGATGTAACTTGGTGTGTACATAGTATATACCAATATCTCACCCGAGTTCATTAGCCATCTTCATCCGCCATCTTAATTCAAAACGGTGGCCATTTAAGTTTGTCAAAAGACTTTTAAATGTATAATGTTGAAAAAAAGTTCTTTATGAAGTTTTTGATTTTAATACATGAATTCCGGAGTATTTTTTGTTTTTTCTTTATCTTAAAAAACGGCTGAGCTAAAGCAGTTTGAATTTCTAAGGTGGGGGGGGGGGATTTTAAAAATCAATTTGCCTGCGACAGCAATTGTATACTTTAACCGGTTTCGGTGTGAGTTTACACGGGCGCATGAATTAATATTTCGACCCAGCTCATTGGTTTGTTTTACCCATCATGTTTCTCTAAAATGGCAGGCACTTCATGATATCGTGAAATTTAACGACTATAGTATTGCTTAAAATAAAACCAGCTTGAATAAAAGATGACTAATTTCTTCAATTTCCATTAATTTTCAGCATTGACAAAAACTAGTATTGAATCTTATATAATCGAGTTCCGCTAATTTGAGCTACGTATGTTTGAATAATACAACTTAATTTAAAATAAATAAATAAATAAATAAATAAATAAGTAATATGAAAGCTACCTCTTCCACCCGGTACTGGTCGTAAGGACATTTCTTATTTACTTTGTCCCTTTAGATAAACTGAAATTTTGGGAAAGTTGATTGTGAATCTATTGCAATTTTTACATTTGATGTATGTTTCTACATTATATGGTAAGGTTTTCGTCGGATTTATTAACCGCACTAATGAAGATATATCTCTCCGTTAATAGCCTGCATATGGCTTCAATCGTCTGTACATGTTTATGGAACTAAATATAAAACTTGAGAGAAAGGGTATATTTTTATGTTGTGTTAAATTAACAAGTTCTGAAATCACAAAATTTAAATGACGTAACTTTCAAACATTTGAAATTCTACAATACATTATCTCAGGGCAATCTTGCTTGCTGGCTTCTAAAGTGATAAACGTAAAGATAGCCTAATCATGTAAACAAAATAACAATATAGCATTTCTTTATTTATTCACATATAAACGAACACACAGAAAGATACGTATACTTGTATATACATTTGTTCGAATTCCAAATAAAATTTTAAAGTACTTTCTGCAATGAAAGATTGCATAGTGATATACTACTAGTTGGGAAATAATCTCAATAAGTCTAGACAACAGAAACTTGAGATCTTTAGCAAGCCGAATTTTCAGACACTTGATAACGTAATCGTCTAGACGAAATAGCGGATTTTCGTTATTTTATCTTCCTATCTTTACACGAAGATACAAGTTTTAAAGTTTTCTGCACAATTTTCATTTCAATATTTAACTTTTATGCATATTTTAAAAGTAAAATTTCACAGAAATCGGAAAAAATGGGAATGGAGAATTCAATTGCTGTTATACGTTCTGAAGTTAAGATTGACAATGCCTTTTAAGAAAGGTTTTTCAAAAATTTTTTTAGAGTTGAAATTTTTTCTATATTCCACTGTAGGGTAGGCCGAAAAAATGCAAAGATTGGTTTTCAAGTTGCGAAAAAGTTGCGAATTTGGGAGATAAAAAATTAGATAAAAAATAAATAAAATTTATTTATATTTTCCGTTTGTGTATCGGGTGTAAAGTTTATTGAAATGTGGAAAGTATTCACATTATTAAAATTTTTTAAAATAAACCTATTCAGAATTGTAAAAGCTGAAATTTTTATGAATTAGAAAACAAAACGTAATGTTGAACTATTATTTAAATAATTCAACATCTTCCGTTTGCGGAAGAGCTCTAAAGTTTGCCAAATATCACATTTTTACGATATCCTTTATCTAACTTAGTTTATACTTTGTTAAAAATTTTAAACTTTTGCTGCATCGTCACTTCACCGCTTTTGTAGAAAATGATTATTTCACTGTATTATGGAGCATTCGCATTGGTCAAAATAGAAATATTATATTAAAAAGGTGGAGTGATGATGCAGCAAAAGTTTCAAATTTTGAGCAGTGTAGCTTTATCTTACATAGCTATTATCTTATTTAGCAATATCTGAAGGTAATAACTCTTTACAACTTCAGAGCACAAGCGCGTCCGGAAGATGTTGATGGATTTCAATAATATTTGAACATTACGTTTTGTTATTGTAATACATAAGAATTTCAGCAATACAATCATAATTTTTTTTTTTTTTTTTTTTTTTTTTTTTGTAATAATGTGAATTTTTTATCATTTCGGCAAACGTTGCAGCACATGCGCGAACGGAAGATTTAAACCAATTTTACTTATTTTTTACTTAATTTTTAGTCTCCAGATTTCGCAACTTTTCCGCGGTATTACAACTTGAAAAGCAATTTTTTCATTTTTTTCGGCCCTCCCTATTCCATACATTTGTATACTCTGATGATTATATTGATATTATTAAAACACCCTTTTTATCTAGTACTATTAGTATATTAATTATGTCGATGTTTAAATCATTGGTTAAGTTAAAGTTGCTGATCGGCGAATCAAACTGAATTGTTTTTTCTCTTTTGTCAAATTTTACTTAAAACGTTTATGAGAATTAAAATTATGACCAGAATTCCGCTTTTTAGTTAGATTTAATAAGATGTATACAGTATTTAGTTATCATTGTATTAATTCTATTTTAGTTGTTTTGAATTTGAATAATGTATGACGTAGACAGTGATTTTCGTATCGCTCTTCATGAGAACATCCTCTAGGTTTTTAAATGAATGTTACCCAATTTCACTTAATTGGCTGACTTTTTTTTTAAGTTTATGCTCAACGTATTCAGTTATTTCAATATAATAAAATAGCATAAATTGTGAATTAATCAGACAGAGTTTCAAGATAGATTGAAATTGCCTTCCTATAAAATAACGTACCTCTACATAAAAGAGCCGACACACGGGACATAAAATTTGATCGATTAAAACGATTTAGGGCACAAATAAATTACAAAGGATCTTGGCGAGCCTCCCATTATCACCAGGCTAATGTTTGTTAAATTTTCTAACTGGTCTAATCAAACTCGCCCAGATACTTATCGATAAGTTCAGAAATGTAGATTTTCTACATTTTGCGTAAAAACTTCCGTCTCAGCACAGTCTGAGCATGCGCTGTAAGGGTATATCGCCACGTCCTTGTAGTGCCATTCTAGATTAAATGACATTGAGCGTAAGAATTGCATGACATTTTGTCTTGCATCATTGATAGTGTTCTATGAGTTAAAATCATTATTAGCATTATTTAGTTTTGTGCTTAGATTTTTCAAAGACTTTCAAAAGAGTGCTTAGTTTTTAAGGTTTTCAATAGAAGTTTTTTTTACAAAAAATTTAATCAACGCTTAACTTCGAATCTCATTTATATCAAAAATAAATCTTAAAGGGGCTCAGAGGTTGAAAACTTTTTTAAAAAAATCGATTTTTTATGATCTAGTTTTATTATTCAATTAATTTTGAACTCAATGCAAAAAACCGCATAAAAATATTTGCATTTTTAACGGAGTTATAAGCATTTATGTATCAACACTTTCATAGCCGTACCCATATAATTTTAAATTTAAGTCGCGTTTTCTCCAAACTTGATTTTTGACGTCTAACACCAAGATTAAAAAAAACTAATTAATGGAATGGCTTAATTTTTTTTTTGCATGCATATAACATCATTATCTATAGAATGAATTAATATGGTTTAGATAGTTTAATATTTTGAGTATTTTTAATGAAAACAAAAGTTGTATTTTTTAGGAGTTTTTAAAGTTTTAAAATTTGAGAGTTTTTTTAATAATGTTGTTTTTGAGTGATAGTTATATCCTTAATTTATTCTATCGAGTAAAGTTTCCGGATCATTTTAAAGCAAAAATTATGTTCTTATGTCAATTCAACGTTAAGGTATCTTGGTGTTGGTGATATTACACATAATTTTTTTTTTCGAAAATTGTGTTACATAAATTTTGCTATATTTCTTATTATTTACATTGAAGGACTTTATTTTATAATTTTATAAGACGACAAACATGCCTTCAAAACATCAGGTCCCAGTTGAATTTGAAGATATTCCACAATAGGAGGCACTGTAATAGCAATTTTTATGCAATTTTCATTAATGTATCATCGGAAAATGTAAAAACTTATGCAAACTTCATACGTAGGGTGTCATATAAAAATTGGCACGAAATTTAAATGGTGTTAGGGCTCATCAGAAGAGTTGAGAATTGCATGTAAACCCATGATCAGAAACTTCATGGGTAAGTGATATTGGAGGTACATGAAATAAAGTCAAAGACTGCTTGAATTATTTATCATAAATATTACATATGATGCAATAGATGAATAGTAAAAAATATTGCAAAAGATGCTCCAAGTTTCCCCTTTTGCCCGTCGCACTGACGGACAATGGAATCGGTAGCGAAGGCAGATGGATTTTCCTGAATAATTTGTAGGAGCGCATACGACTTTTGCAAACATAATTTCGGACTTGACAGGTGTTATGTATGGCTTATTCTCCAAAAGTAGAACAATTGTTGAAACCAGAGTTCATTGCATGCAGAAATCTAAATTTTTGTAGCGTTTTGTAATTTTTTTTTCGCGCAGTAGCAGATGTATTATTAGAAGTATTCATTGCATGTATAAAATCATGATTTTAATCTCTCAATTTTTTATCTCTCTCAATTTTTTTAAACAGGTAAATATCAATACCATGGGCTGCGTCCTATTAAGATGATTTTATGTATAATACTTTGTTAAGCACTTATCTTTAATTTAAATATTTTTTTCTTACTTGAGTCTTACTTACTCTTTTTCTGACACTGAGCTTATCATGAAGAGTGGAATACTTTTTTGTGTCATTTTCTTAATGGCAAATCTATGTCTGATCATGTGTAACCATATTGCTGCATCAACTTTTATGTCTCTTGAAAAGTCTATAGGTCGCAGCACTGTAGGCTTTGTTTGCTGTTTAATTGAAAGGAAGAAGCGTGTAATATTGCTATCGTTTCAATAACTGCATGGATAAATGCTGTTATATTTTCACATTTTTTACTAATTAAAAACTTAAAGCTAGGATTTTATAATCTGAACTTCCAGACCACTCCAACAGATTAAAGTAAACAATTTAAAATAAAATATCTATTTTAGTATATTTGTTAGATGTAGCCATAAGTATTTTTTAAACCTATATTCATTAGGGTACAGTTATAGTAGATTAGGCTTGTATAAAGTTTGTATTCACAACTCCATGTCATAAGATGACCAAGAAATGATATCAGTAGCCTTCGGGTTGTGTGAATTTATTCCAGATAATAATAACAGCCTAAAATTGTTCATTAATTTAATTTATGTCCTATAATGTAGCATATGCATATATATACTAAAGATGCACGTTGTTAAAAGTAAAGTGATCAAACAGTAAGTATTTTATTTAAAATAAGCTGTGTGCTTTTATAATAAATCTGTTTTCTTTATAATAAAGCTATCCACAAAGTTATTAAACTTATATATTATATTGGTTACATATATATTTATTGGTTTTATATCTATTTTTCAAATTTGATAAAGCAAATAAATCTTTCGTACTTCAGTATAAAAATTTCATTTCTGTTTTAAATTTATAATATTAAAATAATAATTTCTTACAAATAAAACTACTAATTGGAATATTTATTGAGATTTGGAAATAATTGAGCACTATTTTTATATTTACATGTCTTCATACTCTTTTAAGGGCAAGGAAAATTTTAAAAATAAGAAACAAATTTTAAACTGGTGTCTTCAAAAACGAGAAGCAAAAATACAAAAAACACTTAATTAAAAATGATACTTTGTTATATGAGGCAGTTTAACTATGTAGATTTGCTATGAATTTTTAATTGAAAAAGAATAAAGTGATTTACTTTCAAAGAAATTATTTTTTTATTGTAAATTCTGAGGTCGAATAGACTTTGAAGCAAGTAAATATTATCAACTCCAAGGATATTAATTTATTTAATTAACAAAAACAGCATCATCATCTCTGCTGAAATTAATTTTATATATAACATGCCTATAATAAGTGTCAGGATTTTTCCAAAATTTTTGAAAAGCTTCTTTTATAGATTTTTCCCCATGATGAAATTGTCCGGTAGTGGTGGAAAAAATTTTAAAGCCACTTGAAAATGTGATATAATTAAAAAACAAAAGATGGAGCATTTATGAAATTTCATTATGTTGCATAAATGTTATATGCTACAAGGAAGTAAAGAAAAATAAATAAATCTATTAATATCTATATTAATAAAAGGTTAATAGACTTAAGAAATAAATAATAGTATATGTAATAGTGGATGTAATATGAAATATTACATATATATGAAATATTAGTATATGTAATAGAAATATGTGATAGTGGCTTTCATGTAATTTTATCGATTTTTCGTAGTTATGCAGTAGATCGACTACTCTTCTTTCGACGGGCACTTCGCATCCAGTCAAATGGGAGATTCGCAAGAATAATGAAAAATATTCCATTTGTTAAGAATCATGATTGAGATTAATTCTTTTTTGCCCAGATTAATAAAGTGAAACAGCATTTTTTTATTCACTGAAATATGTCTGAAGCTGTTTTACAGTCAATTGAAAATGACTTTTGTGTTCTTAAGTTATTTTGGTGTCAGGATTAAAGAGGGTTATGAATACTTGCTATATCATTCAAAATGACAAACAATCAAATTGCAAATAAATATCATAGTTAATGCCTAGTACCTACAATCTGATATGCTGAAAGTCTATGAATAAATATACCTGATTTAGTAATATAGTTTAAGAAATTAGTCAAATGAAATGCTTCAACAAGTTTGCTAAATCATTGAAATCTTCATGAGAACATTTCAAGCTTTTATTTAATAACGGTCACTGAAACACTTTTGGAGCTGTTTTACAGTAATTTCAAAATGGCTTTTGTTGTCATAGGTTATTTAAGTCTTAGAACTAAAGAGAATTATGAATGCCTGCCATATGACTCTAAATGACGCAATCAAATTATTTGAAAATGAATATAACTATTAATGATTAAATAGCTATACAGTCTAAAAATCTGTCAATTAATAACACCTTTTTTAATAATAATTTATGAAATTTGCCAAAAAATCTCGGCAAAAATTTGCTAAATCATTGAAATTTTCATGAGAATATTTCAAGATTTTATTTAATAGCGACATTTTTTTTCAAATCGACGAGTACTGGATTGAGAATTTTATAAAAGCCGAAGCATAACATTTTTACCAAGAAATAGTGCGTAAAATATGCCTTGAAATGAATAATATATTTCATTTATATTCTGGGAATTTTTTAATTTTTAGAAATTATGGTGCACTGGAAAACAAAAATTTCTATCTTTTATGCACATTATAAATGACTGAATGTTGAACTTTATGATAACATCAGTCACAACTGGCAAGTAATTCAAGGTGTCCCAAATTTATGTTTATAGCTTTAATCTCTAACAAAACATAGACAAAATCAAATGACAAAACACTGTTTATTGTATAATGAACAAAAAGCACATGAGTTTTATATTATGCTAGACAATTAACGGTTGTTGCAGCAACTAGAAGCCACAAACTTGGCGCATGCATCTTTGAACGTTGGTTAGTCGTCTGCTCGAAAATCGAGATCGAATGTAAACATTATACAGTTTATGATAAGATAACTTTCCCTCTTTGGCAAGCGGCTCTAGAGCATGGCCAGCAGCCTACGGGAATTCAGGTTTTCTATTTGAGTTCAAATCCCGTTCACACCTTTTTTTCGGAACGAACATTTATTTCTCTGTTAAAAATAGTAGATTATGCATTTAAATAACTATAAATAATTTGAAATAACAACAAGACAATTCTGCTCTATAGACAAAAATATTTCTATTTTTTTATTTGCTTATTTATTTATTTATTTATTTTTACTTTTCCTAACATATTTAAACACGCAAAATTTCGTTGTTAAAAAAGTACTTATATGCGACAAAACGTACATTTGATAAATATTTTTTGTAAATTTCATTTACTCTGCACGTTTTTTCAATTGCGGTTCGAAAATGGTGGATGGTAATTTTCATTCCAAAAAATAAGTCCGATTGACATCACATCAATCTTTCGCTCTGCTTCAATTTTCGAACACACGACAATCTACAGAGCGCATGGTCCAATTTTGTGGCTCTCAAATGCTGCAACCACCGGGTTCCATGCTTGATGAGCTCGAAATAAGTACATTTGGTTGCATGAAGAGAATCTAGAAGATATTCAACCATCTACCAAATTCCCATAGCTCTTTACGAATGTCTTTGTGCCACATACGTAACGATGGCCTGAATGGATTCATGTCCATATTTAACCGACTTCCAAAAAGGAGAAGAGGTTATCAATTCAACGTGTATGTATTTTTTTAATGTATGTTCACCGATAACTCCGAAACTATGCAACCGATCTCTGTTATCTTTGTTTTAAATGAAAGATTATGCTCTCGAATTGGTACCACTTCCGTTTGATCTAAATTGGTTCAGTACTTTTTTAGTAATTAGGCAAAAACTAATGAAGTTAATGATTTTTCGCTAGTTAAAAGTGTTGAATAATTTGGCCAAACAGTGTGCAAACAGAATGCTCTGGTTCTCGAAGAAGATAGCATGGGTTCGAACCCCACTCCTGCAATAATTTACTTTAATGTGTAAATTACAATAATTTTCTCCGTATTACAATTTTTATTATTAACCCGCTTCAGAAAAAGGAAGAGGAAGTTATCAGTTCGACGCGTATGTATTTTTTTTCTATGCATGTTCACCGATTACTCCGAAACTATGCAATTGATTAATTTGATTTTTGTGTTAAATAAAAGTGTCTAGTCTGTAATTGGTACCACTTCCACTTCATTGAAACTGATTTAGTACATTTTTAGTGATAAGGCAAAAATTAATAAAATTGGTGATTTTTCGCAAAGTGAAAGTAACATGGGCTTTGAATTAGCTCACCGACTGGCGTGCAGTCAGGATGACCGAGCAGTCTACTGGATATAGTGGATATAGTGGGCATTAATATCACTAATATTATATTATACTGCAAAAATACTTATTTTGGATTTTATATTTGTTTGAAATAAAAGAAGCTCTCTTTAAATTTCTATAAATATTTTTATTACCATAAAGGTAACTTTTTCTTGCTACATATTCATCAAAACATTTACCAAATCTGTATCTTCCAGATTTTATCTTTTTTGCATCTGATACTTTTTAAGCAGATTTAAAGAGCTTTATGGCGAATGATTATAATAAAAAACAAAATTTAGTTTCGTTTTAGTTGAGCAATCATCTGAAACTAATGTCTAAGGAAAGGAAGAACTTTTTATCTTCTAATATTTTGCTTCCGCTTTTTTCTTCATGCTCAATAACCATGTCTAAGAAGCATTCTAATTTTAGAACAAATATAATAGTTTTTTTTTATTATTATTTTGCATTTTAGGTATAAAAAAGCGTATATTTTAAGGTCGTCCGGGTATATTTAAAAAAACATATATATTGAATTTAAACTTTGAATATTTTTGTGATGGTTAACCATATTATTTGTAAACAAAATCACTATAAACTAAAAAATGTTGATAAAACTTCTCGTATTTTTTAATTGAAATTTAAAATATACTTAAAAAGTGGGGGTGATTTAAAATCGTTGTAACTGAAAATATTATTTATAGATTTTATTTTATTTTATTTTATTTTATTTTTATTGATTTATTTATTTATTTTCGCGTTTAAATAAGGAGAAATATATATGCTTTAATTTTGATTCAGCATTTTTTGAAAATATTAATTTAAATAAAAATTAAATATATTTTGATAAAAATTTGAATAAAAATGATGTAACTTTTTAAAAAATACATCATATTTTTAAAAAATATATAGATAATTTTTAATTTCCTGAGTTAAAATTAAAATATAATAACTATAAAAGACATATTCCAAGTTTGTAACATTTATCTTTAACAATCCTCAACTTATAACAGTTTGAATAGGAGAAATGTTGAAAAAGTCTTTCATGAAGAAGAAAGCATTTTCAAAAGAAGTCATTTCCATAACAGCCATTGATGAAAAGTAGATTTTTAAAACAAACCAAAACATAACTAGTCGTTGGAGGCCACCTTAATACTTACGAAGAAACTGACTCTCATCATTAAAATTTTTTTTAATTAAATAAAAAATTATCAATAAAGGTAACAGCGACCTCCAGTGTGATGTTAAAATCATTATTATGAGGTTTATTTAGAAATTTTATATTTTTACGTTGATATTTCATAGGAATCTTTTAGCATCTTTTGCTTTAAACTTGAGTATTACAGTAATATTTTGAGGTCATTTGCAAAATTAATGAATGATTCATGAATATACACGAATTATTATCACAAGATGATATCTTTTTACTTTTTTAGCTTCCCTTCTGCATGCTCCATATGAAATTTTTTCCCATATATATTTTATTTTAAAGTGACTAAAACCGTCATTCACTAACAATATGCTCATATCATGAATTGCCAATAGGAAGATCAAGTATAAAATGTATGTCTTTGTTCATATTTAGCCTTATCCATAAGACTATTTTTAAATGTCAGCCTCTGTGGCAGGCATCCTCAAATTAATAAGGATAACTAATGATACAATTGTCCAGATAAAAACTACACTTTGCATTACCAAATTATCAAATAGATACGTAAAGTAAACTATTCGTCTGTGATTTGTGCTTTCATTAACATACAATCTAGAATCTGTTATTCAAAATGCTTGAAACCTCCCCACTAAAAAAAATCTGTAGAAAATCTATAGGTATTTGACCCAAAAATCTATGAAAAATCCATAACATAGTTCGGACAAGGGTTTTCTGTAATTCATAACACTTTACACAAGTATTAAAAATAGCACAAAATAACGTCACGAAGTTAATAAATTGTAAATATTTATAAATGATTATAAATTTGTTTATTTAATAACTTATTTACATAGAATAATAATAATAATAATAAAAACATTATAAATTACAATTTAAATTATAAAAAATATTAACATACAAGATTTGAGATTGGAATGTTTTAATTTAGAGTTTTATTAAGACTGGTTGCTTGTGTAATGTCTTGTAGTATGTCTCGTATACTAATTGCTCCTGTATCCTTTATACTGACATGATTTACTGTTCTTGGAAGTAGGTTCTTTGTTGCATATTCCACAAATCAATTGTTAAAAATCATTTCTCGAAAATTATTTTACACGCTTCATTCTACTCATCACACTTCATTTTATTTATTACTTCATTATTCTTATCACATATCTATCTCACTGCCAGTCATGTGATGATTTACAGGAACATAATAATCAGGAACGCAAGCGTTACGTCACAAATGGCTGATTTTAACCACTAAAATTTCATAGTATTTTTTTATATATTAACCCTCTAATTGTTTGGAACGTAATATTCCGTTCACTAAACTCCTGTTTTCACTGCATTATAAGCAATATATAAGGCAACATAATTCTATAGATTTCATGAATTTTCAATATATATTAGAATGATTAATACTCTAGACTCTAGAGGGTTACATTTGCATTTGTAATTAATTATTTTTTAATAATGTTGAAAACATCATATTTCCTGAGCATTTAAAAAGAATGCAGAGAAAAAAACATTACAATTTTATCCATTCGCAGGACGGTCAGAGGGTTTTAAATATTAGTAATATTGTTATTAAATAAGGTGAGAAATTTTATTCAAATTTAGTGGTGCCATTTGTGGCACACCGCTTATATCCCTGGCATAAACAAATTCCTCTGATTCTTGATGCAACAATTTATCATCTAAATATGAAAATTCTTTAGCTTAATCCATCAGGTCTGTAAAACTGTTCGTCTCCTCAGAAATTTTAAGTCTTCAACTTCTTGCTCGCTCATACCATAAAAAATTCATTGGAGATGGCCACAAATTGTGTAACCCGTGGATTGGCGCATATCTGTCTGCTGTATCCCATGCTTGATATGAATCAGATCTTTAGTTTTTACGTCTTTCAAATGAAAGATATTATCTTTTGGCTATCATTTTACATTCTGGTTTTCATAAGTTGTGTTATAAAGCAAGGTACGTTGTAAAATAGTAAAGAGTTATTACAAAATGCATCGTATATTGTGAAGTTTGACCAAATTTTAATATATCCTTAAATTGTCCTAAAAATCCTTTTTTCAGTTTTCATTGTACTTTATAGATTTTCATAAATGTGTTTTATTTTTAAAGTGTGTTACTTTCATTTATTGTTGCGGAACAAATGAGAAAAACTCATATTCTTGCACATGTGTTGTATATATGTTTTTATGTCTAATTTTCCTGCATTTTTGACGAATTACTTTTTTAGTAATATCAATAATAATGTACAGTAATAAATAATATTTGATTTAAAAAGTATGCAGTTAAAATATATTTTAATGCTCATTGCAAGTAAAAATGTGCAACGTAAAGCTCATAAAGTTGTTCGTGAACGTATAAAACCAATAATACATTGTCTTTTTTTTTATTTTCTCAAGAACAACAATAATTCTTAAATTCCATTAAAAACTAAAAAGAAAAGTTTAAAGAAAAATTACCACAGTTTCTTTACATATGAACGTTTAATAATGTCACAGAGAAAATACATGAATAGAAGAAATAGTACAACAGTTTTACAATGGACGGGATGACTCCACAAAATTTTGCCATATTTTTAAAACAGAGGTTCAAGGCAGAAGGGACGAAAATATAGTTGTTATTCTACATACCAATATGTACAGTACCCCCCCCCCCCATAGCAAATAAAAAATTATGCCAAAAAAAACAAAGCGGAAAATTCGCTACATGGAAATAGTATGGGACTGATTTGAATAAGTTGGCACTAAAGTGGTTGATGCCAAGATTATCCTGCGGTAACCATATGCTGGGAAGATAAGAACTAAATATTTTTTTTTATATTAAAGCAGGAAAAGGAATACAGCTAATTGCGCTTATACTCGTAGTTTAGATTTTGAAATGATGCACAGCATGAAACAAGAAGACAAAACTTCCTTTATATTAGATCATTAAATATTTTATTTCATGTCTTCCTAACTAGGCACAAACGAGTTGAAACTTACCGAAAAGACAAAAAGTGAAGGGAGTATGAAAATGATTTTAACATTTACTGAATGTTATTTCTTTTTTACGTTTTAGATATTACCTTTTTTATGTATTTGCATGCTGATAGATAAAGATTAACAGCTAGATTGGATAAAAAAAATAATTTTATATTCGATTTTCAATATACGTTCTAGAGATATGTTGCGTTAAATTTGAGAAAAATGATAAAAATTTAGAAAATTTAATCTTGAATATATAACAACGTCAAAATGCTATCTATAGTAGTTCCTTTTTTAATCTTAACTGTTATCATTTATTTTTCAGTTATGAGGGTTTTTTTTAGGATGTTTATTAGTTACTTGGTTATTGATCATATTTATGAAAAACATATTTTTAGTAATAAAAAGCATATATATTTTTTTAATTTTGCCAACATTAATTTTTAATGTATCTCTACTATATTTCCAAAAACAATAAGTATAAAAATGATTTATAACTTTGCAATAATGATTTGAACAAGACAGAACTCTTAAGGTGTTAGCTACTGATGTTTCACCCTACACTGTAAAAAAAAAGGGTCGATCTACTAAAAAAACTTTAGTAATCCTTGTAATTACTAAAAAATGTTTAGTAATCTAAGTCGGTTACTAGAAAATCTGTAAGAATTACTAGAAAAAAGTTAGCAACGAATAGAGTTAATAGTTTTATGTTTTTAATAGTTATTACTAAAACTCACTTGGCGTGGCCTCGATAGCATAGGGGTTATAGTACCGGACTCCAGGCTAAAAGGTCCCGGGTTCAATACTGGACAGAGCCAAGTACGCCCCGAATGTATGTAGTGTAAGTACTCTATAATAAAGGGGTTATGAATTTCCTGTTGGAGCTGGTCGCAATGTTTGGTGCTGCCATCTATTGCGTTTTTGCCGAAAATCTATCGCTTCAGAAGTCTGGATGCAGCTCGAAGGAAGCTCCTGCCCTTCGAACGCACGTAATTGTTATTAAAAATAATTTTGGAGCTATTACTAAAATTTGCTTGATGGCTCATAATAAAAAATTTGAAGTTAGTTGTACAAAATATTCTTTTGTTCAGTTTACAAAAGAAATGCTTGTTTCACTTGCAAAAAAAAAGTTTGTAATGGTTACTAAAAAATTCTGTGGAATACAAATTTATTAAAAAAAATTTTAGTAACCTCTTGAATTTTTTTTACAGTGTACTTTCTGGCAAATACTTGCATAATAGCTCACAGGAACTTAATTAAGACTTAATTAAGAACTTAATTAGCTTAAAAACATCATAAAATAATAGCTGAATTTCAGACGCCGATTAGATGTGATTAATACAGTGTTTCCACTCTCGCAAACAGAGGAAGAAAATTATAAAAAATGAATTAAATAGATCTTTTAAATAGGGTGAACATTATATTCGAAAGTACTGTGTTATGTTTATAATCAGCGTTATTCTCAAGTGATATGTTTACAATAAGCTTACAAAATAACGTGAACTAACATTAATACATGCCTGACATTTCTGAATGGGTGACTCGAGTACAAATTTAAAAATACCTAGTATTTCACCCACAAGTGCAGCAGCAACGGATATTCAAGCAATGATATGGTCAAAAAAGTCAACTGGAGTGCTGGGCACTGGATTCACATAAATAAGACTCTTCAGATGTCCCAATAAGGCATAACAGATTATCGATAAATCAGAAAATCGAGATGATCAAAGAGAATTATTCCATCCAGTCTGAAGAAGGTTTTACCGGAACTAGTGCAATCGTCATTCGTAAGAGACTTAGATTTCAACATGATGGGCTGGCAGGCCATTTAAACAATTTGTTCTCAGTTGCTGGGTAGCTTTCTGGCGCTCGTTTATGTGAATCTAGGAGGCTTTCGTCGTTTGAATACCCGTTGCTGTTGAACTTGTGCGTGAAATACATGTCATTTTTTAATCCGATCACCAATCGGTCCATGGACGCTGATATCCATGTGTTACTGTTAATTGAAGGAATTATTTAATACTTATTGTAAACACAGCACTTTCTCATGACGCTGTCAGTAAAAATTCCTTACATGTATTTTTCCGGTGATTGTTCTTCAATGCGTCACATGTTCCCACACATTTCCATACAATAAATGATTACTATAGTATCCTCTATCAGCACTTAAAATATGTACAGGGGCTGACAGGGTAACGAACTTAACCGATTCCAAAATACATTTCGCTTAGCGAATTATTCGTTAATGGATCATAGATTATGTATTGATTTGTGTGGAAAATCATGTAATTCGTACTTAAAAAATAAATAAAAAAATATTATAAATTTCCCTTTTACGCTAGTGTTAACATAAGTCTATACTTAATATGGATAGATCGTATCTTCATGGGTTTTTTCGGTGTCGCGGTGTATTTAAATATATACATAAATACATATATATGACATGCCTTTTTGTAAATATTTTAACCATTACACTGAAAAAAAGGACGATTTTACGGAGTCACTGTTTCTTAACGAAAGGTTTTTCGTATAAATTTCAGAAAATTAAAAAAAAAAAAATTCTGCAATTTACGGAATTTTTTCCGTTAAAAAACCGTAAATTGTAGTGGAGTCACGATTGCCAGTACAATCTCTGTAAATTCTTCCGTTATTTTTTCACTGTATATTTATTGATAACGACATTAAACCGCATCAACTTCTTGCTTTGATCTTTCAATTACTATTTAATTCCTAAAAGATTGTGTTTATTCCGGCGGCCGATAAAGCTTAAGTCGTGCCCTGAGCCTGTTTTATGGACTACATTTCAATTAAAATATTTAATTTGCAATTAAAAATCTTTATTAAAAAGAAACACAAAATGTAAAAATTAATGTTTCTAATCCAAATTAAATGCCCCCAAATTAGAAAATTTGGGGGCATGAAAATATACCCTCTGTAACCAATGAATTAACAAGACCATATGTATACAACTGTTAATATATTTTGTAAGTCGAAAATAGATGGATTTAAACGCAGCTCAGAAAATCTGAAACACACCATTACTTCATTTTGGCTTTGTTTTGTGATATGTTTGTTATCTAAGCATAAAAATCTCTCACGAAAGTGTTCGTTAAAGAATCTGCACAAATTCGGGAATTATTGAAATTTTTCAAATTTTCCCTTGTTATCCAAATATTATAATAACACTTACTTTAAAAGTTTGAGAAAAAAATTAAAATTTTAGCAATTGAAAAATACATAAAATGTATAACAATTCCAGCAGTTGCCCAAGAAATATTTTTTTAAGAGAAAAATTGTCAGAATTATGTCAAAAAATGACATTTCCTCAAAACGCAATAGCTTAAAATAAAACATTGTATCGACATTATGTAAATTGCATAACAAACAGAATAGATTTTTCTAGGACTTAGACTACTCACATTATAATCGCATCCGTGTCTCATATAATATGCCAATATTAATGTAATGAAATATTCGCAAAATTTGTCTATCATTAGTTTCTTATTTATACCAGTGTAAACATAAAACTAAGGTATCCTGAGGTAATAACGCCATGTTAAGGTTCTACCAATTTTCACGGCTCAGTTTTAGATTGTATTTTTTACACAAATATATGATTTCATACAGCAACTCATTGACTATCTGTATAAAAAAAAAAAAAATAATTTAACAGATATGTATTCATAAAATGTAATGGCGTGATTTCTTGACCAATGCTATTTGGCGTTATTAACCACCTATATCGGTAATAACGTCATGCAAACAAAACTATGAAATAAGATGGAATAATTGCATGTAGATTGTCCAATTCTAAAAATACAAACTCTACAAACTTAGAAATTGACAAATTGCATTCTAAGCTATTGAAAATGTTCAATTTTTTGTGAAAGTGTAAGAAAAATAAAGGTATGGTGTGGGGGGGAGATGAGGCAAAAGAATATCAGACTGTGAGCTTCTTTTTGCTTAAAAAGGACCGCTTAAATAGAATTATTAGAAACATTGCACAGTTTTAACTGTGTTTATTTGAATCAGTATTTAGGATGTAGCTCGGCCACTGTAGGGAATCAACCGGGGTATTAATGCCAAGGATTGGCGTTATTACCCCGTTATAGTTATTGCGCTATACATTTTAAATTACAAATTATCTCGAGAAGATATCCAAAATCTCCTACAACATTTTGAAAGTACATGAAATGTACTACAAATTTATGTAATTAACAAAGTATTTCAGGATAATAAAGAAAAAATAGTCTTCACATCACAAAACGTATCTCGCAAATTTTAGATCAAGCGTTAATTTTAGTTGCTTGTAAAAACAATAGAACCTAAAAATGAAACAAATTAACTTGAAGCTGTTTTTTGCGATTTATATGATTCAAAACCCTTCTGCGCAGAGCACATAGTCGTCATTTACCAGATTATTTCATAATTATGCAGAATATTAGCACTTGGCGTTATTACACCAGACCACCTTATTTAATATATTATCATGAATGTAATTTATTCCCTCAAAAGACATTTGTAAAAGAAGTACAGAAAATTTCGGGGAATTTCATGCATAATTTTTTGAGTGTTATTATTTGGATGTTATAACATTAGGATGTTTTGCTTATAGTAAAAATCTGAAAAACTTTATTTTGACAAAAAGCTAAAAAAAACTTTAAACACAATTAAAAAGCTATAATAGCTGTAACATTGGTTATAATTAAGATATAGACACAATTTAAGCAGTTTTTGATATATAAAAGAGCCGATTTTAATAATACTGCATAAATGAAAAATCAATATTTTGGTCGAAAATTACGTTTTAAAGGTGAAGGTAGGTAAAGATGCAGGTAAAGATATTATAAACTTTAATCATACTTACAATAATAATAAAGAAACATGGAAACCAGAAACATGGGAACGTCCATTCAGAAATTTTATGACCATACGAGCAAATTTTCATAAATAATCGCAATTATTTTGTTAAAAAATATCATTAAGATAAAAATTGATGTAACCAGTTAAATACAATTGTGTTCTATTCATGTAAAATATGTCTAATTTGTAACTAAAAGCATTTTACTTGTCTATATAATTAATCAAAATTTTGTTACTTTTGTGATACTCTAGTTACAAGAGTAAACAAATTTTGGTCGCTTATACAGGATGATTCAAAAAACGTTGACAAAATGCTATGACAAATCAAGCATACAACAAGGATAAAAAAAAATCACATAGGAACATACGGTCGCAAACTACTCACTGAGTCACAAATACAGGGTGTTTCATATTCTAGCTGCACCCGGTTTGACTGTAATAATTTCGAAGAAAATAAAAACATTGTAATGAAAATGCAACGATATGTACGTTATTTTGTGTGAAATGTGATAACTTTACGAAAAGATATGGAAAAACATATTGCACATGCAATCGATGATACCGTATAAACTGATTATCACAATCCAAAAAGTTAGGTGTCAAGTTCTTATTGCTGGCGCGCATAATGCAAACTCCTACCACTTTTCTTTGATGTTATCACATTCAAAATAAAGCCAAAAATGTCTGTTAAATGTTTTATTATAATATACAGTTTCCTAAAACGTATTATCGTCAACCCAAATTGAGTTAGGGTGAATCACCCTGTATTTATGACTTAATAAGTGGTTTAGGGCCCTATATTCTATGTGATTTTTTATCCTTGTCGTATGCCTGATATGTCATATCATTTTGCCAACGTTTTTCTGAATCACCCTGTATAGACAAGCAAAACTCATTATGTAATAAATTAGGTCTATTTTATGACAGACTAATAATAAGCGAGTCGCATTTGGAGTTTTTCGGAAGCTGCACCTAACCGATTTGTTCGTTAACTAATCGTTTCTTTAATCGATCACCCACTGTACCATGAGTTTGGAATCACTTTGAAACTTGTCTCGTTATTTTTAAATTTTAACTATACAATGCAAATTAGTGAAACAATTTTACAACATCAACTGAACATAATAATTAACACTTCTAATTAAAATAGTTTTTGATTGTCTTGTGAATGTGTTGCGAATGTGTTGTGCCCTGAAAAAATTGTAAAAAGGTGTTGTTAAAAATTACATAATTTTTCCAGAACTGCAGTTATTGGTATTTTTTGGCAAAATAAGACAAATTACTCAGTAATCTCTTGCAATTTTATTTCTATAAATCAAACTGTCTTTTATTTTCTTTTTAAAAGTATGTTATTTTAAAGACACCACGTAGAAATGTTTTAGAAGTGTTTTACATGTCTTGTTTTATAGAGATATAAATAGGTTTTATTGTGATACTAGCAAAAGCCAAGCTTTGTTTGGATTCGCGAAGCATCATTTCAAAAGAAAAACATTTAAAAGTAACAATAATTATTTTTTGCATCTTAATTAAGCAAAAATGTTATTTTATTTTTTGGAGGATTTTAATTTTAGAAATGTAAATTCAGTCAAATTCCATAAATTGTATTTAAACAGTAAACATTAGAAATAATACTAATAGTAATTACTTCATAGTAATAAATACGTTTTATTTGGTTCAGTTTTCAACCTTCGTATTAAAATAACACTTTATATAACGAATTTAACAATTTATTTTATTTGTTTACAATTCTTTTGTTTCTACTTTACAAAAAATATCATAATATATTTAAAAAAAAAACGGAAGTATCGTCTGCGTAAATGATTTCATACAATAAAAATAAATTGTGTATTTGAATTCTTAACACCGAAAGATATTTTTATAATTAAATGTAAATAATTGAATGTTCACAAATTTTAATTCATTAAAAATAATAATTTTTATAAAAAAAGATATGTTAAAAACTTCATAAAAGAAATCGTGAAACTATTACGTATATGATAACAGGAGTGAGACCAAAATATGTGCCATTTTCAACCAATCTTAATAAAGTATTCTATTAAAATATATTTTTTGATGGAATAATGAAAATGTATTTTTATTTATTTAATGGGCCTTATTCTTTCTTTTGTTCGAGTCTACAAAACCCGCCGTTTTACCTTATGTGATTTTATTGGAACATTATCGATCGTACTCATTGCACGCAGATGATTGCAAAAAATTTTGTTTACAGTTTTAAAAATATAAATAATTTTTACATTTATTTCCATCTAATAATTCATAAAGAAATGGAGCGTTTTCTTCCTTCTGGTTCGAGGCTTTAAAAATCGCTATTTTATCTTATGTTATGTCACAGGAATACGGTCTATTAATCATGATTCTACCTATAATTATTAACCCCGTGATTTATTTCTTCTTCTGAAAATGTACTTGTTTCATTTTTTATTTGCAAAAATGCGTTCGTAGTGAAAAAAACATGTAAAATAAATTATTTAATTAATATTTTTTAAGGTTATTTTCTAAAAAAAAAAAAAAAATAATAATAATAATAATTATAATATTGTGCAAATCTACGCATCATAATTTATTTTTATGTTTAATTTCAAATCAAAATACTGGATAGTTTTTTTGTAAAGTGTGCGACAAATTGTAATTTGAGTGGCCTAGTAGAGGATTCGCTTCGCTCATCCTAATAAATAGTGGTGTTTATAATGCGTTGTTAATTTGGTGACAAAGTGATGTGCAGAACAATACTATTGTAAGAAAATATTTTTATCAACACTATTTACGACACCATTACAAAACAACCGACGATGACTTATAAGCAGGTTTTCATTTTGAGCACACAAGTCAGATGTATATGATCAATAAAATAAATATATAAATTTTAGAAGAATTAATAACACTATTTTTAGAATGCATTTCTTAATAGCAACATTTTTGCAATATATTAAGAACACATATCTAAGTAGCAACACATCTGCAATATTTTAAGAATACAACACAAAAAACGTTTTTTATATGAAGTTTTTTTATTCACAACACATTAAAGTGATGTAAATTTCGTGGCAAAAAGTTATCTGAAATGTGTTTATTTTTGCTTGTCGAGAATATGCAGTTTAGATGGTAAATGCAAATTCTCGTACTTTTATAATTAATATAAAACATAATTCATGCATTTTCCCCTTCTATTATATGTAGAAATGAATAAACGCATTTTATACAAAATGTGAGCATTTTTCTGCATAAAATTTACAAGACCAAGAACTGTATAAAAATGAACAAAACGTAACTTTTTAAAATTAATGACAGGACAGTTTCAGCATTATAATCTTAAAACCACTGTTGCTTTGAACATTTTTTGCAATGTATAAGTCTGAAGATCTCTAGTAACTAAAAATATAAATCATGTTTGTAAAAACAAAGCAATTAACGTCAGAATTTAATTAATTAATTATTAGAGGTACGTATATATATTAATACAATAGCCCAACAAGGCGTGAAAAATTAGCTGGGGCCAGAAATCGAACCTGGGTCGACAGCGTACTGTGCAGTTGCTATTCCATCTAAGCTACCCCGGTCTATATCCTAGCCCTCTTTTTAGTGGGTAATTACCTGGCAATGTGCCATTAATAATTATAAATCATGTGTTTAAACTTTTTTAGAATATCCTGTATAAATTGGGTTGGCCTTTATGAATTATACTTGTAACGAAAAAATAAATAATGTCATTACATGAAGAACGAAAAAATTATGAGGGTAACTTTTTGGATAAAATATAAAATTATTTTTCAGAACTCAATATCAGAATACTTTTCAAAGCCAACCGTCAATTTTAGTAAAAAATTTAATTAAATTTTTCATTGTAAGAAAAAGAAATTTTTTAAAAGATTAAATACTTAAATATGTAATAGAAAAGGGAAATATTAAATTACATTAAAAAAAATATTTCATAGAGGAAACAATATTTCTATACCTTAGTGTCGAATAAAAATATATTAGATAAAATATAAAATTTTCATTTTGCATATGAATTTTTTACAAGATCCACTTTTCCCCAATAATTTTCAGAAAAAAAAAATAAGCGAATAAAACTACTTTGTTTAACAATGTTTCACAGTGTATGAACTCTTTTTAAAATTGTAAGTTTTTTATATGTGGAAATGTTGTTCAAAAATCTATGATCACACTTGTTCATTTAAAGTATTTTTAAAGTACTGTACACGCTGTTTTTGTTCATCTCTCTTTAATATGAGTTTTTTAGTCTCTTAAGAAAGTTTCGTTTTTTATATTAAAAACTTTAATTAGTAAAATAGTATTAAAATGATTTTAATTAGCTTTTTCCAAACTTTTTATTTTGAATTTTCTTTTTTTCGATATTTAATCATATGGGATATTTTTAAATTTATTTTTCAAAGTTTATGTAAAGAGCATTTGCATTTTTTATTCAAACTCAAGAAAGGCGAACAGATTATTTAAAAAAAAAAATTATTTTCTTTTCACTTAAAAAAAGGATCAGTAAATTTTTCTTCTTTAGAAGCATTTAATTATTTCGTTAAATCAATATCTGTTGAAAAAAAAGAAAATCGGATAGATAGGTTTATATATATTTTAATTTTATATCTTTAATTATTTCAGAACCACTTTTCTTTTAGATTTTCTGTTTTTGAAGATTTTTAATTATATGGGATATTTTTAAATTTAATTTTCAAAGCTCATATAAAGAGCATTTGCATTTTTTTTCAAACTCAAGAAAGACGAACTGATTATTTAAAAAAGATTTTTAAGCTTCTTTTCACTTTAAAAAATGATCAGTAAATTTTTCTTCTTTAGAAGCATTTAATTATTTCGTTTAATCAATATCTGTTTAAAAAAAAGTGGATAGATAGGTTTATATGTATTTTAATTTTATACCTGTAATTATTTCAGAATCTCTTTTCTTTTATAAAGTATGGTAAGTTTTCATCTTTTTGCATATATGTAAAAGAAAAAAACTCACTACTCCGAAAACTATAGAAATTTAATTTTGGAATATAAACGTACTTGGTGAAAGCCCGTAAATACAAGACATTAAGTTAAAAAAAGTTGTGAGTATATATATAGGGTTTTTCAAAAGACGAACATTCAATTTCAATTATTACAATGTTACGGATTATAACTATCCGTATTATCTCCATTGAGAGCGTGGACTAATGTTAATATGCAATTTTACCAATGCAATAGCCTTCAAAGCTATTACCTGGAAAACAGGCCATGGGACAGATTTAACAATACCCAATTGTTTATTTATAACAATAAACAGAGAAATTACCACTGGAACGGGTAGAAAAAGCTTAATTTTATGAAAGGTTGTGATTGGTGACCCTTTCCCAAAACTTGCTAAATTTAGTGTTTTAACGCGGCTCAAAATGAACAACGTCATTCATTATACAGTGACCTAAGAAATTTCATTTAGAAGATAATACTCCAATGACTCTTTATTCAAGTAGAAATCTTAACTTCCTGCCAAACTGGCAAAAATTCAATGTCCAAGATTCTGTCTAAAGAGCTAATCGGGAGCTTTACTTCGCCAACACGTGACACGAATTTCACGAGAAAACGCACAAACCAAAGAGAAGAAGAATTCAAAATCCAATGAATCAATCTATTACCGCATTATCTGAAGCTATTATTGAACCACAGACTCGTAATTAAAAGATCATTTTAAAAATATTTATGAAAACCAGATTAGCTGAGATATATATTTGCAATTTTCAAAACTTAAGGAAATAACAGAATGTATCTCATTCGTTCATAAATGTACAATTCAGAAAAATAGTCGTACGTGAAATCTCAAATCTCATTAATGCACTTGAGTTTCCTTATAGACCGGGAGGCGGCAGCACAAACAATCATTTCATCGAATTCACAGATAAAAATTTAAGATTAGATAAATCTCGATTCGCATATTAAAACGCAATCGATCAGCAAATCATATATTGGTGGAAAACACCTAAAAATCCGATTTTACCTGTTGACTCGTAAGTTTACCTTTGCGCTTTCCTGTACCCAAAAGTATTAAAACATGAAGGATTGGGAGCATTAAAACATAATGGTGAACCTATGAGTCAACCTTTAAAATTGAGTTTTTAGGTGTTTTCCACCAATATATGACTTAGCAGACCGATTGCGTTTTATTATGCTGATCAAGACTTAGCTAATCCTAGATTTCCATCCGTGAACTCGATGAGGTGACTGTCGACGACGGAAGAGTATCTAGGCTCTTTTCACTGCTACTTCAACAACCATTTGTCAAGCACATGTATCAGCCTCTATTAATTTTCTTGATTTCTTGATATCAATCATATTCCCGAACATTACTTGTGAACATTTTGAGCAATTTCATCATCCTCAAACTTACCTCTAATTCTACACAGCAAAAATTAATTATTCATTTTACGGTATAATTGGCAGCTGGAGCGCCGCTTTATAGCTGTAAAAGTAGTTTTGGGAGAAAACTATGAGATCACACCAAATTTTCTTAAGCATTTCTGCTACAGGAGGAAAATATTTTAGAATATGTTATCAAAATATCACACATTTCAAACATGAAATATATTCAATGTATTGAACAAATTGTCGTTATGCATCTTAAGTAAGTAACACTAATTAGAAGTTCATCGAATTAATAGTTGATTAATTTTACAATATTGACTTACCTTGCAAACTATTCTGCTTCGCTTTAATGATTCTACTAATTATCACAGAAAAGGAGAACTTTATCGCATGATATTTAACCAAATTTAACGATCGTTAGTTGCAAACGGATTCATTAAATAGTCTTATTGAATTATAACTATTGAATTATAACATTTTACATTAACTTAACCCGTGAAAAGAATTGGATTACATGTAACTTCAGCAAAATGCAATTAAGTGGCTTAAAATAATAAATTATATTGAATTATGATAAAAATCGTTAAAAGATGGAGACTATTATAAACGACAAATTAATGAATGTTTTACTAAAGAATGCATTAAATAAAAGAACAGTCATTAGTAAAACAAAGAGATACAATCAAAAGGACAATTAAAAAGCATTTTCATTGTCATTTCCGTTCATCATTATAATTTCATCATTAGTAACATAAATAATTGTTACCTATAATGTAAATCATCAAAAACATGCCGACACTAATGCCCACAAATTATTTTAAATAAATTATCCTTATACATACGCAGAGATAAAATAAGAAAAATCGTTTATTTTGATTAAAGAGTATCATCTTTATAAAAGAAAATATGGCATCGATACCACTTCACATCATGAGTTATTTCCATTTAAGAAAACTCATTATTATATTATAAAAACTACTGAGAAAAGTTTCCAAAAATCAGTGGTACAGAAGGAACATTATAAATGCTTTTTCAATCTCAAAAATACGTTGGTGTCTAAGGTTTCTAAATATAAAGAAAGCATTTCGAATATTAGTAACCCAGAAGATGTTATCGCATATTTTCATCCGTGCTTATATTTAATTTTTCCAGAATAAATAAAAAAAACTGTTCTTTTCTCCAGAGTTGTATTTTTACAAAGAATTTCGAAATACAAGTTAAGTTTTAGTACAAGGTAATAATAATACAATTTAGTACAAGGTAATAATAGTTTTAGTACAAGGTACAAAATACAAGGCAAGTTAAGAGAAAACCACTAATTTACACGAAATTTTATTAAGAGTTTCCTCTGTAAAAGGAAAAATTTTTTGAATATGTTTTCAAAATATGACACTTTTCTAAAATGAAATATAATTTTAATATACACAAATTTGTATCGCGCTGTATTGAACAAATTGCCGTTATGCATATTATGGAAATATCAGGAATGTGAAAGTTAATTGTTTTAATAACTGATTAATTTTACAATATTGATTTTCCGTTCAAACTATTCTGCCTAGCTTTATTTATTCCACTAATTAACACAGTAAATGAGAACTCTACCGTACGATATTTAACTAAATTAAATAAATGCTAATTGCAAAAGGATTCATTAAATATTCTTATTGAACTGTAACTATTTCAGATATTGCATACGTAACCCATGGGAAAGAACTGGATTAGATCTAATTTCAGCAAAAGGTGATTAAATAGCTTGACATTAATGTGGGATGATTAATCAAAAAACATTAAAAGAAGTAGACTATTAACTACAACAAATTAATGAATGTTTTAGTAAAGAATGCATTTAGTAAAAGAACAGTCATTAGTAAAAGAAAGGGAATTAAGCATTTTGATTGTCATTTCCGTACATTGTTATAATTTCATCATTAGTAACAGAAATAATTATTACCCATAATGTAACATCAACAATATATCGACATTAATGCCACTAATATGCATTAATGCATATCATCTTCATAATGCATATCATATATACATTATGAAAGCAATGTTGAATTCAGACACTTTTCTTCGGGAGGAACTTTTGTGGCTTCATTGGGGTGGGGGGGGGGGGGTCGTGCATTATAGAATTCAGGAGGGAAATTGCACTTTTTAACCATTGAAAACACAAAACTTCAAATTTTCTGAGGGAATCGATGGTTCCTCCCCGGGCCCCCTCGTAAAATCTACAATGAAAGAAAGTGTGACGTCGATATCATTTCAAAATGTGTAATTATTTTCATTTAAGAAAACTCATTATTACATTATAAAAACTACTCGTAAAAGTTTCCAAAAATCAATAGCAAAGAAGGAACATAAAAAATATAGGTTGGTGCCTAGTTTCTCTAAATATGAAGAAAAATTTTCAAAAATATTACTAATCTGGAAAAGTTTTTGCATAATTTCATACTTGCTTACATTAAACTTTTTTTTTAAACCTTCTGATTTTTTATTGTTGTTTGTTTCTTTTTTGACAGGGTGGTATTTATACAAAGGATTAAAGGACATCAAAAGTTTTCTGTAATAAGAGAAAACTATGAGGTTACACTGAACAAAGACTATCTGTGGAACAAAGACTATTTGTTATCAATTTACAGGGCCATACAAAAGTATTCCATTACATAATGGTATAAGTGGGAAACATTGTTTGAGACGCGTTTTAATTGTATTACAATATTTCACTTTTTATGAAATTTATATACATTTCTCAGGTTTACTACAAGTACTTCCTGTATATTAGAAAGCAGATAGTATTTGCAGGGACACACAAAATATTTCGGGTGCTACACTGTAATCCGAAGTACTAGATAGTATTACACCAAACTCTGAATATTTTTTAAACTTCGTTATAGTACGAACGAAACTTATTTGCTACGCTTGGCGTGCAATTTCCAGCTTGGCAACATCTAGTCATCTAAAATAATTTTTTACAAAAAATTGGCACGCATATGTGAAAAGGTTTCGCCATCGCTCTATACTTTAGTCAATCTATCGAAGATAGTTATCGACAAAAAGATAAATGAAATTAGAATATATTTGTATCGTATAAGCAAGTATTTTAGTATCAGAATATAATAGAATGAAATGAGATTTAAAATTATTTAAGTTAACAAGAAAGAAAAATCATGTGTCAAACATAGATCATGAAGCCCTTTCCAATACTTCCAGAATAATTTAACAAAATTTTTTCCATTAACTAAAGAAGATGCCTAATTAAGCATTTTTGAAAACGCATAATGCAGTTGAAAAACAGATTTTAACAACTATTGCCCATGATCGGAAAAGTACTATAATTCTTTTGTGCAGCAGCACAAAGCACACACAACATCTAATTCGTTCTTCGTCAATAACTTTGAATTTCTCTGCTCATATTGCACAACTGCTGTTTCATAAATTAGAATTTATATTTTATAATTAAATTGTGCCACGTATTAAAAAAAACAGTTATGGTGTTTGCCCAAATTATTCCTAAAAATAATGGCATGTTTTCAGTAATCGGAAACATCATGAGGTTGAATCGAATTTTTGTAAGTAAGTTTGATGTCCCAGGATAATATATATTTTTAAAATATCGTGCATTTCTAATAGGAAAATTCAACTAATGTAAGCACTGAATTATTATCGATATGTTGAACAAAATTTGGTTATGGATGTAAGTAGAAAAACAATTTTAAATATAATCGTATTAATAACTGACTAATTTTACAATATTGATTTTTTTCAAACTAATTTGCTTCGCTTTAATAATCATTCTAATTACCGCAGAAATGGAGAATTCTACCACGTAATATTTAAATAAATTCAATGTAACGTTATTTGCAAAGGGAATCATTAAATATTTTTATTAGTTTAAAACTATTTTAGATATTGCATTGATGTTATCGCTATAAAATAATTAGATTATGTATAATTTTAGCAAAAATAAATTAAATAGCCTGAAATTAATTTAGATAATTACATTACAGATGAAAAAAGGCTAAAACATGGAGACTTACATTATCGATAGTTAATGAATGTTTTAGGGAAGAATGCATGAAATGAAAGAAATCTCACTGAGCCTTTGTCTCGCATGCACATCATTGTAATTTCATCATTAGTATAAGAAATAATCATTACCTGTAATGTTAGTCATCAGTCCCATGCCAGCAGTAATATATTATTGCCTACGTAATGCATTAAATAAATAGTCCTTAAGTGAAATAAAGTAACGAAAATAGTTCATTTCCATTAATGAGCATCATCTTAATGGAACGAAGCGTGGTATCGATACCATTTGTTAATTAGGGAATTTTCTGGTCTGAGAATAAGTATGCCTCATATAATTAATATAAATCTTTTAATCTTCCATAATCTTCATATTCATAAAATTGTATCTTTTTTAACAAGAAAATCGTCATTGAATATCAGATGAGAACTTTTGAATTTCTTAAAATAAGATATGTTCCTACTAGAAATTTTAAATTTTACTGTAAAAAATACATATATGCTATTCTTCATGTTGTCAAGATATAAATATTTTAAGAAATGGAATAATTTTAAACCTAACGACACATTCGATTTTATTTCCTGATAAATTATTTGCAAGTAACAATTCTTTCTTTGTTTATTCATTAATATTTTCGTCATTATTTTTTACGTTAGTTGAGTTTAATTGGTACTTTGTAGAACTTTATTCACAAAATACTAGAAAAATTTTATGTACAATTTACATCAACAACACAAGGACAAATGGAACAAAATTAATTCTTATTGTAAAAGTTAATAAATGTTTGCTAGGTAATCACTAAGGTAGTTGTGGTAAATCTAAGTTCGAACTATTTTGATGATGACCATTAAATAGGTTTCAGTTTTTGTAAAATTGACATTGTCAATATTTGACCTCGATCGGTAAACGTTAAGGCCTTCCTTATAAACTCTCAACCTAATATAAACCTATAAACCTAAAGTATTAACACTAAACAAAGCAGGAATTTGATTTCAGTCTTATAAAAAAATGAAATAATTCTATTTTGTATTAATCAAATGAATGGTTGCAGGCATACTTAATGTTAAAAAATAGCAGTCTTTTAATACTTTTGGGCTGAAGAAGCAGCCCAAAAATATCGTTAAGTTATTGTTACGTACGATCATAGAAGAATGACTTCGTTTCACCTGTTGCTCTCAGAATATGATAAATTGTAGTTGAAATACAGTTATTAATAAGAACACATGGGTGTTGTAACAGCTCTAAGAAATTCCAAACGTAATTTCATCAACTTACTTTGAATTTTATTTACTGTTGACATCGTTGTTAAAAGTAAATCAAAATGTCCTCGAACGTTTTTAATTTTATTACAATAAATATTATTTTGAATTATTAATTTTTAAAACTATGAGATCTTTATTCCATATGATGAGAGCCAAGATGAAGATCTAACGGCAGCTGTTGAAATATGTAACGGTAAAGAGCGAACATAGCAAGTAAACATAAAAATAGCAATGTCTACAAAACCCTAAAAGTTAAAAAAAAATCTAAAATTATTAAAATTATTCATTAGTTTTTCTACCACCTAACTATTTCTAATCGGAGAAGTTTATTGTATATTAATTGAAATGTCTACTGTCCAATGTTTATTCTTCTGTAAATTACTATTTAAGAAAAATTCGGAATGTTATAATATTTTATATATTAGAAACAAGCTAGTTTGGAATTACTCTTAATAAGCAAGTTTCCATTTCTAACCACTACAGATTTCTTTCAACCAATAAAAAAAACCTACAATCATATTTTAATTTATTTTTTAATCCTCTGAGTGCTTACCACGTAATATACTGCTCACTAAGCTCCATGTTGCACGGCAATATAAGGCATATTTAAGATTACACAATTCTATAAAATAATGGAATTTTCAAATGTTGAAAAATGATTAATACTTACAATGATTACAATCATATTTGTAATTAAATTTTTTTTATAATGTTGAAAGAAAGAGTAATATTTTCTTAGCATTTAAAACAAAGTACGGAGAAAACAACATTTCAATTTTACCCATTTGCAAGACCGTCAGAGGATTCCTTTAAAATAATTGTGTGGGAAGTCGCTTTTGTTGTTTCGTGAGGTAATGTATTCTATTCGTTAAAAAAAATCTACACTATGTGTTGCACAAAACATAAAAAAAGGTAAAGTTTTTCAAACCAATGCAGGTGTTTTATTGCTTCATTTGAAAAATAGCATTTTTATCATAATTTGTATTTTCTTATAAACAATCTTCAACATCATAGTCAATTTGGGTTTATCGAGGGCGTATCATGTGTCAAAGGTTTATCCGAAATTTTTGTCGTTCTGCGCGTTTAAAACTTCTTAGGGAAATTACACTTCTCTGGTTTCACTCAACGTTAAGGTAACCTTTGATAAAGTCGAATTGCGGGATATTCTTCTACAACTCATAGCTATTAATTGCCTTGACAACATTGCTGGCGTCATCCACATTTCTCATTCGAATATAACCGTCCTAGTTAACTGCTTAGTTAACTGCTGAACTGGTCCCCCTAGCCATCAATAGAAAAAAGGATACCTGCAGTGTTCCTGCCTGCGACCGATTCTATGACTCCTTATTGCAAATTTTTTTCAGAAGAAACTAGAAAATTTAGGTTACTTACTCTATGTCTTCACAGATGACTTCAGCTTTATTTTCTGTGACCGTACACGTCTTACTCCTGGAACGGGAGGCAGCTTCAGCCCTTGTGATCTTTACACAGATCTTGGAGTCTTTCCACCAGGGTTCGTACGGGCTCTGTGATTTCAGGACAAGGAAATTCCTCTGAATCAGTATTTTTTTTAATAAAAAATATCTGATTAAATATGACGAAATTTCTTCATTTCAATTATATTTATTTCCCTATAAAAAAATACTTGTATTTCATCTGAAAAATAACCGTACCCATACGAACCCTGTTCACCTACATTTGTCATCTTCACAATCAAATGCACTAACATTCCCTAAATCCCATAATTTAAAAAGAAAATCATCAATTAGAATAAATTTAACTAGTGTTTATCATGTACCCAGTCTTCAGTTCCGGGAATTGTTATAGATAAGCATCTCAATTTATTTTTGCACATTAACTTTTTAACATTCAAACTTGTCAAAGATTATCACAACTCTACTCAACTAAATTCTAAATCTTGGGGTATTAACCATAAAATGTTGAAAATTTGGTATCTAACTATCACAAAAAAATTATCACTTATGGACAGGTATTTGAGGGGGTAATCTAACAAAAGCCGCAAAAGAAAAGTTAAACCCTATTCAAAGAATGTTTTTATGGGAATTGTCTAGGGGCTACAAGACAATTTCCAGTGACGCCCGGCACGTCATTACTAATATTCCTCTAATCGCTCTCAATTTAGAATATGAATTTAACATTAGTCAAATTTTACACCTTATAATAAGGAAGCAACTGTTTTTCATTAATTAGAAAGTTTTAAATTAATAAAATTAATTATAAGCTACTTGCACCCATTATGGAGAATGCCCTCAATATGGACACCCCTAATATTTTTAAAAGTAACAATTTTGAGGGAGAAATCGCCGTTCATGTCAGTGAAGAAAAGCAGTTGAAAAGATAATTGAACCAGGAAAGTACAGAAAAGCGCGCTGTTCGCCATTTAGAAGGAAACTTGTTGTTTCGCGGTGTGCAGATCGTAAATAAAGGTAAGTTTAAATTCTTATTAGATATTGTGAAATTATTTTAAATATGGAAAAGTGGAGTGCTTTAGAAAGCTTTTAAACATATTTTCGATTGCTATTGCATATATTGCTTAAAAATATTTTATTTATTTATTTATTACAAGATTTAATAAAACTACACCCGATTCCCAATATGGACACCTTATGTCCACATTGGGAGTACAGCAGGCGAATCTTCAGATTCACAAAAATAGAAAGCTATGCAAAACAAACTACATTATTTCATAATATTTTGTAGTAACTGAGGTGCTTTGCATAGGTCTTCGAAGAGCCACAACCGAAAATCACTCCCCCCCCCCCCGTTCTAAAGTGCAAGTTCTGAAGATATTTTCGCTGCAATACTTTAAGATATATTTTTTTATCTCCTCTCTTCTAAAAGTCAATAGAAGAGTGGTTCTTCCATAAACCCTGTGTAGTAGATCAATAAGGAACCACCTGTCCATAATAGGAACTGGTGGTTTCTTATGTGGACAGTTGTAAACATTTTTTGTTTTTATCTTTTAAATTAAACCGGAATAGTTACAAGGTCACTAATTTTAATAATTATAGTCAACAGTCCAGGGATCATGTTCATATACTTTTGAAGTCCTATCACGTGTACATGGGGGTGAAAAAAAAAATTTCCTTAGGGTGTCCATATTAGGCACAGGTACCTTATCAAATTACGGGAAAAAAAGTTAAAAGATAGATGTTTTCATTAACGACAAAAAAAAATGATTGCTTTATTAAAGAATGCATTAAAACATAAAAGAAGAGACTTTGATAAAAGAAGAGTATTAAATATTTTCATTGTTATGCATGCATTTCGTCATCAGTTACAGTAACATTCATTACGTATAATGTAAATCATGCCGGCACTCATGCCATCGAAATGCATTAACTTGATCATCCTTATGCAGACGCATAATAATAATAATAATAATAATAATAATAATAATAATAATAATAATAATAATAAGTAAAATCGTTCATTTCTATAAATGAGTATTACTCTCATAAAGCAAACGATGGTATTGATATCACTTCCAAATGTAAAGTATTCTCATTTGAGAATAACTATGCTTCACCTGTTTAATATAAATCTTTTAAACTTCCTTAGCTAATGTAAATAAAATTCAAAAATTTCATTTTAAATTGTCGAAGTTGTTTATTTCTTATTATCAAGAAAATAGCATCAAGAGAGAGAACTGATTTTCTTTTTCTTTTTCTTTTTCTTTTTTTTCGTTTCTTTTCTTTTATTAAAGAGATTTTACTGTTGCAAATTTAAAATTTCATACCAAAATAAATATTGTGCATGCTGAAAAATATTCAGATTTTTAAAAAAAAGTAATAAATTTAATCCTAAAAATGTATTCGATTTTATTTTCTCGTAAATAATTCGTAAGTAGATTCTTGATGCCATTGCGATAAATCGCAACAAAATACTTCATTTACAAGAAAATGAACAACCCAACTTGCCAAGTTGATAGTGATTAATTTCCACTCCTTTTGTGTATTTGTGTGTGTGGTGTGCCAATACACCCGAAGTTCTTATCCGCATTACAGAACGAAATATGTTGCTTTAGATGTTCAATCCAAACATGTCATTTACATTGTTCTGTTTACAAAATTACACACATCAAGCGCAAGTAGAGACTATTTTTGCTGTAATGCGGTATTGAAATTACCCCTTTACCATACTGTTTATAAGTAGAAAGCAAAGTATCTGTAGCCGATAAAACGTTTTCTACGGGCTAAGAGACGAAATTTTATAGCAATTTTTTATGTATATATTTACAATTGTAAATCAAAGATAGCTGTTTTTAATTTTTATTTAGACTGCCAAAAGAATGTTTGAAACATTTACATATTTTAGAGACATTTAGAATTTACTATTTTAAATAATTTCTGTAGCGGATATAATCACTTGCAAAAAATTAGGTTATTTTAGAACATATTGATAAAAAGGGATAAAATAATGGATTATAGATAGATTTTACATAGTTTCATTTCACATCTATTTTGTTAAAATTTCTTTCATTTTGCTTACTTTATTTTATTTCATATTCGTCAAGTCGCTGATGTTGGTCATAAGTCAGAGAGAATAGTGTTCATAAGCAATTACATGTGTTTATCTATTCATTAATATTTTTTATTATTGATTTTGACATTAGTAGTATATTTTTAATTTTATATAATTTTGTTTACAAATACCATTTTATTTTACTTTTTAAGTACAAAATATATCAACAACACACGAAAATTTGGAGCAAAATATATCAAATCAAGTTGTACAAGATATGAAATGTTTTTTAGACAGTCACTGAAGTATACTAACAAATGAAGTGATAACAAATTAGTGAGTGCTACTAAATGATTGCTAGTTGAGGCAAATTGAGATTGCCAAAGATTGATTTTGATTGGTTAAAGTTAAAACTTGCCTTATCAGCCCTCGAGCATTATCTCAAAGCATACTGGAAATCTGACTCAAAATTTATAAATTATTTCAGAACTGAATTTTATTTAAAATTGTTAAACTTATTCATTTAACTTATTTTCGTATAATTACAAGATTTTAAGTTGCTATTTTAATGTATTTAATTTAAGTAAAGAAGAAACAGATATGTCTTTAGGGTCTTTTTTCCCCCACTCGTATCATCTAGATTACTTGGCTATCAATTCCAATGCATTGTTATTTGTCTTTTAAATTCCATTTGCTCAGCACTACACATTAATGTATTTATTCATTGATTCATTATATTTTGATTTTACGCGAGAAGAAATTTCTGGTTCCAATTGAAATATTTCCATTTATTACACTGTAAAAAAAAATTCAAGAGGTTACTAAAAATTTCTTAGTAAATTTGTATTCCACAGAATTTTTTAGTAACCATTACAAACTTTTTTTTTGCAAGTGAAACAAGCATTTCTTTTGTAAACTGAACAAAAGAATTTTTTGTATAACTAACTTAAAAATTTTTAGTATGAGCCACAAAGCAAATTCTAGTAATAGCTCCAAAATTACTTTTAATAACCATTACGTGCAACCGAAGCAGAGAAGCTTCCTTCGAGCTACATCCAGACTTCTGAAGCGGAAGATTTTCGGCAAAACCGCAATAGATGGCTGCACTATACAGTCTTAACTACTCCGACAGGATTTTCATAATCCCTTTATTAACGAGACACTACAGACATTCGGGGTGTATTTGGCTGTGGCAAGTTTCGAACCCGGGACCTTTCAGTCTGGAGTCCGTTACTATAACCACTATGCTATCAAGGCCACACCAACTGAGTTTTAGTAAGAGCTATTAAAAATATAAAACTATTAACTCTATTCGTTGCTAACTTTTTTCTAGTAATTCTTACAGATTTTCTAGTAACCGACAAAGATTACTAAAAATTTTTTAGTAATTACAAGGATCACTAAAGTTTTTTTAGTAGATCGACCTTTTTTTTTTTACAGTGTACTGACCAAATGACCGTTTCCTGGTATTTAGTGTTAAATAATACTTTTGGGCTTATGAAGCAATTCAAAAATATCGTTAACTTATTGCTAAGCACCTTTCTAGAAGAATGGCTTATTTTTATTAGTATAAACGAACTACACTGTAAAAAAAAATCTGTAAAGGTACTAAACATTTTCTAGGAAATTGGGATTCCAAGAACTTTTCATGTAACGATAACAGGAAAAATCCATGTAACCGATTCTAAAACTTGAGTTTTTGTTGTTACCGTCATAGGAAAAGTTCTTGGAATCCCAGTTTCCTAGATAAAGTATAGTACCTTTACAGTTTTTTTTTTTTTTTTACAGTGTATCGTTATTAGTAAGAACACGAGGCTCCTCTAACACTTTTCAAAAATAAGAAAACAAAATTAACTTCTGAGATTTTTTTTTTTTTTTTTTTTTTTTTTTTTTTTTTTTTAGCTTTTAATGAAATTTTGATGATAAATTTGAGTGATGAAAATTTTCTATTTCATTGTTACTTAAACAAGTTGGAAATTACATGTCAAGCGTAATAAATGAAATGCTATTAGAAAGTTTTGAAAATATGCAGATCTTGGAATAATAATAGTATACAGTACTTCGGATACAATATAAAGAATCTGAAATTTTTCACATAATTACGAACCCACCTAAAAAGTGAAGGGAAAATTAAGTACGATGGTTATCATGGTATTTTTATCATTAGGAAGTGAGACAATCATTAGCTGGGATGTGAATGATTAATTTTATGCTCCGACTAATGTGATTCTCTTGGAAATGTTTAAATTATACCCTAAAAAAGTACTAATGCTGTAATCGAGTAAGGAAAACTGTTCTATTCTCATTAATGACATTTCTCATTTTAATAACAATTTTAATTTTTCTTAAGAAAGGTGTTATAGCACTATCTATAACACCTATAGGTGTCTATAACACCTTTCTTAAGAAAAATTAAAATTGTTATTAAAATGTTTATATAAAAGGTGAATATTTTAAAATCTGATGATTTAAAAAATCAATTGGATTTAATAAACTTTTTATCATAATGACATTTCTCTTCATTAAAAAACATATAGCTTTAAAATTTGTTGGTATATACAGATCTTGAAATATTATAACCCTTGCAAGTTCTGCTGTAAATAATGGCATAGAAAAAGATACATCAATCGACTGGTTATAATCTCGACTATGATTAATACTATACATTTCATTAATTATGATTGATCCTATACTATATCATTAAGCAATTGTCGTTTTTCAATTGATAACATTCACACTTTTAATATTATATCCGAGTGTAAATTAAATGAGCAGTAAAATGTATATTTATTGTTTAATATTTTCAGTGAATTTCGTGAATTTTATGCACTTCTCTGATTTACCCGTACGTCATTCGGGCAAAGTGTTTTTGCCATGTCATGATTTGCCCATGCCGCGTACGGTAATCCATATTCCAATCATGATTTATTATTTATAACTATTTACATTTTTAACTTTTTTAAAACTAATATTTTTACATTTATAACTCTTTACATTTTTATTACTTTTTATAACTCTGTGAATATTGAAGGGAACTTGTATAAAGTATATGCTTTTCTATGCTGCATTGAAGCAAGAAATAAAGTGCCTGAAAACACACAGTATATAAAATATTGGTTACCTTTATATTAGTTATCTTACCTAAGTATTTTTTTCCTATTATTTAAGAAATAAAGGTAAATGCCCGTCATATAACTTTAACTTTATTGCTCCAGATACCACTGTGAATTATTGTGTTTAAAACTATAAGAATTTCGTTCCATATGACGATATCTAAAATGAACAAATCTCATGATTTAATGGTAGCTGCTGGAATATTTAAAAGCAAATCGGCAACCGTAGTTATGAAAGATAAAAATGATAATACGTACGAAATGATAAAAATAATATATATTTTTTTATTATTTATTTTCGCCACCCTCCTAACTATTCCTAATCTGAGATGTTTATTATATTTTAAATGAAAATTTTTATTATTCGCGTATTTAATCCTGTAAATTACAATCAAAGAAAAATTAGAAATATTTTACATATTTGAAGCAAACTAATGGCGGTTTACTCTTAACAAACAAATTTCTCTTTTTTATTACTGAAGAATTTTCTTTTTTTTTAAATAAGGAAATACATTTTAATTTATGCTTTAAAAGACTGCAAATAAAACTCGTTTATGTTATTTAAGGAAGTACAGTGCTCAGCAAAAGTTTAGACACTCGTGTTTTTTAACCTTTAAATAAAAAATACGAACACGTGAGTTTTACAAATGGCTATACTTATATTCAAATATATTTTAAACAATGTAGAATGAAAATAATGGTTATAATATAAGATAATATTTAATTTAACTGAAAAAAGTAAAATTTGCATATTGCAAAAGTTTAGACATTTTATTTTTTATTTTTAGCCAACTGTTCATGGAAAAATGCAAATTTCCAATTCTGTATGATGTCACATGTCTGAAGTATTTAATTATGCCTTGATATTGCATCAGTTAGTGAAGATGCCACGGGCTAAAAATATTCAGTAAAATGAAGTAATTGAAGTAGGAAAGATGAAATGGAAAGGGAAGACTGTTGCAGAAATTTCAGCCGCATTGAATCGTCCAAAGTGGTCTGTCTATAAAGTATAGTCTAAGGATGACTCCTTCAAAACAAAGCATAATCTGGAAGACCTTGTGTGACGAGAAAATGAGATGTCGAAAGAATCCAGAAACTGGCATTTACACAAATAATTATTGCTAATCATATTAAAAGTAAGTCAGGACTTTATGTGTCGACGGACATGATTCGTAGATGAATTAAAGAAACAGGTAAATCAATTTAAATGAAAATGATAAAATAATCAGCTTTAAAATCTCGTTACAAATTGGTGAGAATGCAATGAACTTGCAAACATACGTCATATGGACCCAAATAATACCTTATGATATTCAGTAACGAAAAAAAGTGGAATTTGAATGGCCCAAACGGGTGGGCGTACTATTGGCACGACTTGCGTAAAGAGCATGGGACTTTCTTAATCCGACAACAAGGAGGTGACTTTTTAATGATTTGGTCCTCATTTTGTTTTAATGCTCGAGTATCTGTGGAATTATTCATTGGTTGCCAAGCAACACAAGACTACGTACATACGTTGGAGATTAATTTTTAGTCATTTGGGAAACTTTTAGCTGACTTAAAGCATAGATTTTAGCAAAATAATGCATCTATTCATATTGCATACAAAAGAAGAACTTCGTTTAACTCTGAAAATACTACTGATCTCAACTGGCCAGCGTGAAGTTCTGACCAGGACCCAAATGAAAACCTTTGTAACATCATATGTCGTAATATTTATGCAAATTTTTGCTATACTTTTCTTTTAATGAGGTTCGAGCTGCTGTTGAACATGTTTGGTACAAAAAATAGACCACCAAGTGCCGCAGCATTTAGTTTCTTCGATGAAAAGTCACATTGTTGCACTAACTGCAAACAATGTAGGTGCAACTCGATATTAATTTGTAGTTATTTTTCTGTAAATATACAAATTGTCTATACTTTTGCCACGATGTTAATTTTTTTTGTCATTATTTTTTATGTAAAAGGTAAAATTCAAAATTTATTGTTTGTGAATAAAAGATAAGTCACAAGTAAAGTATGACAGATGAATTACAAACATTCGGTACATACTTCTGAATATAGAAGCGTAATCGATCATTGTCTAAACTTTTGCTGAGCACTGTAATCTATACGGGGAAAAAAGTTACTGTTGAATTTTAAACAATATTATTCTACATATTGTGCCTAAAAGTAGGGCCAAGTTCCTAAAAGTAGGGCATATGATTTTTTTTCTTCTTCTTTTTCAAAGTAGCATTTTTTAACTATTTATCACAATTTGTTCCTTTTCTTCAAAATAGTAATAATATTTTTCCTCTGTATTAAATTACCTCATTGGGCATAATTTGAATTGGTAGTATTTTAAAGAAACATTTTCTTTGTTTTTTTTAATAAAAAACAGTACAAAATGCTTCTAGAAAACATATTGGTGTTAGAGTATTCTAAACACGATGATTGCTTTTCGAAATCAATAGTAACATAAAAGTGGTTACTAACGATTTTGAAAAGCATTCTTTATTCCTCCTTAATTATCAGTATTAATGTATGATATTTTTTGCCATTTTAAATTGTATAACGCTCAATCATTAATTATAGTCAAAGTGTCAATATAATAGTGCTGATAGTAAAATTATGCTTAATGGCCAGTGATGAAAGCACTGCTTCATAAATGACCATTGTTACTGCTGAATTTGCTGAATTTTATTAGTATTCAACGCTTATTTAATAACAGAACTTTTAAGGATTAATAGGGTTAAGAATGTTAATAAAATTTTAGTGGTGAAAATCGAAAATCAGCCATTTATGGTGCCAATGGCGGAACCAAGGTGAAAGGTCACGGAAGCCATGATCACCAATCCAGCAATGTCACTACTATCATATATTTTCGTTCCTCGCTGTGTTATATTTTCCAACGCCTGTCCTTTTTTTTACCGAGTAAAGCAAATTTACAAATGATTCGTAAATATATATATATATATATATATATATACATATATATATATATATATATTTTTTTTTTTTTTTTTTTTTGTAAACTGGGAACACCATGAGGTTACATCGAATTTTCGTAAGCATTTCTGCTATATCACTTCGATTAAATACTTATTCGATACTTACGTATTTTAAAAGTATGATACATTTCTCATGTGAAATACAACTTATATCTCGACTCGTTCATACAACAATTTCGTGCATAATTTTGATCATCCATATATTGAAAATAATTATTATAAAGGTAATCTCATTAATAACTGAGAAATTTTACAATATTGATTAGATATGCAAACTAATCTGCTTCCCTTTAATTATTCTATTAATTACCGGAGAAAAAGATAATTCTACCGCATGATATTAAGCTAGATTAATCTAATTTTAATTGAAAAAGGATTCATTGAACATTTTTATTGATTTACAACTATTTCAGATATTGGATTAATACTACCTCTGTAAATTAACTGAATTATGCATAATGTTAGTAAAATATAATTATATGGTTTGAAACTAATTAAAACAATTATAGAAAATTGTGGAAAAAAGTTAAAATACGGAGGCTTTAACCAACGCTAAATTAATTAATGCTTTAGTAAGTAAAGCATTAAATAAAAAAAGAAATATTCAGTTATGCACCACACAAGGGCGGATCTACCCTTACTTTTAGAGGAGTATCACGCCTCCTTTTTCTGAAGGGGGGGGGGGGGTCACGTTTCTTAATAAGCAATTGTTATATTCTAGATTGTCCCCAAATCCAAAATACCTAAATTTCTGATACTTTTGGGAAGTTATTTTCATTCGTAGCAAAAAAGGTGCATAAATATTCGCAAAAGCATAAATGTATACATTTTATTCAGATGCCAAGAAATCGAAGATTTTTCCGTTTTTATATAATATTAAACAATTATTCACGAAATTGAGTATTTTATGCAAATTTTTAGAACTTGACAGTTACAAAGGCTGTCATGAACGAGCAATTGGCTGTCACGGCCTAAAATTCACTTTAAATTCTACAGTTTACGGAGATTTCGCGAAAGGCCCTTTGCTTTTATTGAAAGATGGAAAACTTTAATGAGTTGTAAGAAGTCGTCTTACAAATGTAGAAGAGAAGAAAGAAAGAAGTGATAACTTATCTTAATAAATATCTCGGGGTTGCATTCTTCTTTATAAACTTTTTATTACTTGAAAAGACGACACTTACAAATATAACACTAACGCACACACATTATATACAAATAAAGCTTTTACATAATTCTGGCGCACGCCACCATCACAAGATATAAACCACAGTTTACAACCAACATTCGAATATCACTAAGAAAAGAACATTTTTTAATAGAACTAGTGTTGCCAGATTTCTTTTAAACGAGAAATATTACAACTACATTTTTTTTAATTTAGCAAAACTCAGGTCACGTGACGCGTGACAGTCTTATTTTTTTTTCTTTCTTTTTTTCCTTTGGAATGCGCGTGTTACATCCTCCCCCTCTGTTTCCGATCTACGTCTCGGAGAGGAAACAGGATACCTTTTGGGTCTTCCTCTTTTTCTCAAGGGTGCAACTGGAATAGTTTCAGATTCTTGGAAAGGCAACAAGGCAGAAACGTGGTAAGATCCAATTCGTTCAGTATGATTTTCTAGACTAGCAATGTCATATGTCACTAGTGACTTTTGAGTCAAAATTATGTATGGGCCATCTGTCTTAGGCATTAATTTTGATGTTTTATTTTTACTTGCATTGCTAACTGGGTGTAGGTTAATCCATACCCTTTTGCCAGGCTTGAAATATATTCGTCTATGATTTTTATTATAATGTTTCTTCCTCTGATCTTGTTTCATTTCAACAGGCTCTTTCACATCTTTCGAAATATTTGCAAGATGTTTAAGATATGAGGTCTTCGCTCCCCCTGGTTGAAAACATTTTTCATACTTTTTCGGGATACCTTTAAGTTTCTCCCTTCCATTGGAATTTAAATTTTTGTCTTCATCTTTATGTAAAGCACACGGACTGATGTCGACCGCATCAGCAGACATTCTTATTTCTTCTTCGTGTACATCTACAAAATAGTACTTTTTCTGGGGTTTATCGCTAAAATGCCATCTTTTGTTAGCTATGTCTAACACTATGTTAGGTTTGCGCAGGAAGTCCATTCCTAAAAGTGTTCTATTACCTTTGGCATTTGGTAATACAATAAATTCTGTTTTGAAAACTCGGCCTTCAATCTTTACACGCACAGTGGCAGAAAGAGTTTTTCTAGCCATCGTAGTTCCATCAGCTAATGTTACTTCATGAGTATGAGGTTTCATTGCAACACCAGCTTTAAAAAATAATTTATACATACGTTCTCCTGCAATAGAACGATTCGCTCCTGTATCTGCACAGACTAATACCTTCTTATTGCAGATCGTAATAGGTACATTTAGAGCTGAAACTGTTGATGTATTTAAACTATACAGCTTAAGACGTTGAGCTTGCACTGTTTGCTTCTTAACCGTAGGGGAACAATCTGGGCATTTCTTCTTTATAAATCCCACTTTGCCACAACCATAGCAGAATATCTCGGATTCTAAGCGACGATTATCAAACGTGGGGGAAGGTCTGTCTTCTTTTGGGGGCTTACTCTGCTTCCATGTATTTTCTCGACGAGAATAATCTTTTTTCTTCTGGGGTACAGCCGGGTCTTCGTTAGGGAACGTAGATCTTATGGTATCATACGCATCTAATTTTCCGGCAAGGTCGACTGGCGAATTTAAATTTTCCCAGTCATCTAACATATGTTGTTTGCATTCGACAGGCACGCGCCTTTTCATCTGATCCGCTATGATCAGATCCTGAAGAGCTTCAAAAAACGTTACATTTAACTCTTTAAGCCAGTTTTCAAAGTAAGCACGTAACTCGAAGTAATAATCTCTCCAAGTAATTTCTTTATCTTTGCAATGCGTGAAAAACAGCTGCCTAAACCTTTCAGCGCTAATTTTAAACCTTTTTAGAAGTAGACCTTTAACATGTGAAAAATCTGAAGCGTTTTCTTCTTTTTCACGAGCAATAAACGTAGATATCGAAGAGAGTACAACACTTAGTAAATAAGAAACCCAGAGGTGTTCTGGTACCTTCGAAAGCTTTAACCAGCTTCGAAAGCTTCAACGTTCCAGGAGCACCAGAAACAATGTTACATCATCTGTCTCTGGCTTAAATGTAGGCAACAGCTTCTGGATATCTATTTTACTCTCTGGATGAGACATTATCCCTGCCGCATTACCACCTACCGCTCCACTGGAAACACTTTGGCTCTGAGCCTGTAACTTAAGCTTCTCAAGCTCAAAATTCATCTCAAACTTTTTTAATTCCAGTTCTTCCGAACGATGTTTTTCTTCTACTTCTAATTTACGCTGTTCTAATTCAGCTGCTTTTTGCTTTTCCTCGCGAGTCGCAATTTGGTTTCTGATTAACGAATTTACGAAATCAACTTCATACGAGGGAGAGGATTTAATCTTATCACGCAATGTGACAACAGTCATAGAGGGTTGTACATCTAAATTCATTTCTAAAGCGACCTGAAACAGGTCTTCTTTTCGTGCTTTATTGAGCTCGGACATTTGTAAATTTAGCAAACAACAAGATATATACCCACTAATGCTAAAAATTCGTTTAAATAAATTGTTCCCCAGACGTGAGCTTTGCTTTACAACTCATAAAAACAAGACATCAATAAAACAAAACAGTGAACTTTAACGTTAGCAAAATATACCTTTAAAATAATTAAACTTCATTAAACTTTTAAGACTCTTTAAAATTTAAATTATTTTAATTTAATTTAATTTTATTTTATTTATTTATTTTTTTTGAAAGAAAATATACTTTAAATTACGTGTCATTTAATCAAAACATTATTTTAACTGATATAAAACTAGTACTGAATTGTTGGCAACATTCATAAACTATGTTCTAAATAAGTCAAAACATATCTGAATAATTAAAATGTCAATCAATATTATTATCATATTATCAAGACAAGACTACGTAATATAGTTTTTTTCAATATAACTTTAAAAGAAAAGAAAGTCTTATTTCATAAAAATAAATAAATAAATAAATAAATGCAAAAACTTACTCAATCTGTTTTGAAAATCATATTCAATGCTATTTCACAATATATCAGGAACTCTAAATTAAATGCTTAAAAATAACTAACAACTGAACACTAAAATAGAATTTCTAATTAAATTCTGTTATCTTGCGAAACCAACAACAAAACAAACAAAAAATAATAAACACAGACCATATGACACTTGAAATAAAAGGTATAAATACTTTTTGATATATTTTTTTTTCACTATTAATTTAATTCCCTGTTTGTAAAAAGAAAAGAAAAATAATATCAACGTAAATAAATGCTTATTTCATTATTTATCAACCCTTTTTTTAATTGTTTTTTTTTTTTTTTATTATTCGAAGTAAGAAAAGTTGTTATTTAATCAAGATAAAAATTAAACATGCATGCACAGAATGAAAATTAAACTAAAGAATAAAAATATAAGCATGGGGAGGGAAGGGGAATTACACAATACATAAATTGTAAAGTAATCAATAAATTAAAACTAATAATATGAAAAATTTTACAAATAGAAAACAAAATATAGACACTTGTGGAAAGAATGCATTCTTTTGATAAAAATATGGATCCATTTTAAGAAATTAACTTGAAGATTAAATAAATATTGTTGAGTTACACCTGCAGGCACCAGAACTGAAAGTTTTTTAAAGCACAGAAAATGTAGAATTCGCCATAATTCACAAACAAATATAAATGGCGTTATCGAAGCAAGATTAAATTCGAGAACATGTATCGCAAACAAATGAGAATGGTGCTTGGCATAAGATTATTCCGTAGAAATTTTTTCACAAACGAAGAACGAGAACTTTAAAGGCACAGAACATGCAAGCTTTGAAGAACACATTTCACAAAAAAAACGAGCAACGACTGCTCGTGCCATTTTCTTGCATTAAACATGCATGCATTTTTATTTCGTACATATTTCACAATCGAATGATTTCACATCAACGAAACAAACTTACTATGTTAATCATTTAAAATATACTTCACAAACAGACGAGCACGACCGCTCGAGCCATTTTTTTCATGCTTATTAATCATATTTCATTATCAAAATATCGAACTTTTCTGGAACTAAGATTGCTGAATACTTTGGAATTGATTCGTAGCCCGAAGTTGGGTAGCCATTTTGTAAGAAGTCGTCTTACAAATGTAGAAGAGAAGAAAGAAAGAAGTGATAACTTATCTTAATAAATATCTCGGGGTTGCATTCTTCTTTATAAACTTTTTATTACTTGAAAAGACGACACTTACAAATATAACACTAACGCACACACATTATATACAAATAAAGCTTTTACATAATTCTGGCGCACGCCACCATCACAAGATATAAACCACAGTTTACAACCAACATTCGAATATCACTAAGAAAAGAACATTTTTTAATAGAACTATTGTTGCCAGATTTCTTTTAAACGAGAAATATTACAACTACATTTTTTTTTAATTTAGCAAAACTCAGGTCACGTGACGCGTGACAGTCTTATTTTCTTTCTTTCTTTTTTTTTTTTTTTTCCTTTGGAATGCGCGTGTTACAGAGTCACATTTATTCTGAATAAATGCATTTTGCGTCTAAGATAAAAAAAATAATTCATAGATATGTCAGAAATTACCCACTTTAGGTTAAAGTACGGCTTTAAAAGAGTAAGAAAGATTCTCATTGTTAAGCAATGTATAATATTCAATATGTATTTCATTTTTTAAATATCCTTTAAAAATTTTCTCAGGAAAGAGCTGTAATTTATTGATACGTGAATGAGTTGTTTTTAAAATGTTTTACTCATTTTGATTTAGATTGCTTATTTAAATAACTCATCTTGATTTAAATTGCTTAAAAACAACTCACTTACTTGAGTTTTTCAACTCTTTATGAGAAGCCGCTTTTCAAAACGTGAGATGAGCGAATTTCGGCTCAACTTGTATTATTTTTTGGGCGACATTTTAAGAGAGTATTGTCGTTAAATAAGACTAGGAATGGTATTAAAATGCTGCGGTAAGAATGGAAATTTATGAAGCAGTGCTTTCATCATTGGTCGTTAAGGATTTTAACTGCCATTCAACACATCATTGTAATTTTTATCATTAGTAAGAGAAATAATCATTACCCATAATTTGAACCATTCAGTACTATGCCATCATTATGTCCTCGAAATGCATTAAATAAATTATCCATATGCAACGCAGAAATAAAATGAGAAATATCGTTCAAATTCATTGACGAGTATCATCCTCATAAAAAAGAATGTGTATATCGATATCAATTTAAAATGTAAATTATTCTCATCTGAGAATATCTATTTGCTTCGAAGGTTTAATCTGTTTGAGGTCTGGTGGCCATTACACAAATTTTATTCATATGTATTCACGTATCAAAAAGAAGTTACTTTCAATTAAATGACTTTGAAAATCTCTAATTAAATAAGGCAAATTTAATTATTCTTTATTCCTGGTGCCAAAAACAAATTTTGATATTTGAAAAAATAGATTCCGAGTCATACTTGAATTAAGATTATTTTAAGCTTCCATGACTGTTATGTAAATTTAATTACATAATTTAATTTAATACATATGCTATACCTTTTTGTTAAAAATATCATACATTTCTAATGTGAAATACAAATTATAGAGATACTGTATCATATGACAATATCATGAAAAAATTTTGTTCATCCATATAATGAATAAAAAACTGCTATAAAAGTAATGGCATTAATAACTGAGAAATTTTGCAATATTAATTTAACATGCAAACTAATCTACTTCGCCTTAATTATTATGCTAATTACCAGAGAAAAAGGCAATTCTACCACATTATATTTGACTAAATTAAACCTAACTATAATTGCAAAAGAATTCATCAAATATTTTTAATGATTTATAACTATTTCAGATATTGGATTAATGCTACTTTTGTAAAATAATTGAATTATATATACTTTTAGCAAAATTTAATTATACGACTTAAAATTAATTAAAACACTTACAGAAAAATATGTAAAAAAGTTAAAATACGAATGTTTTCACCAACGATAGATTAAAGAATGCTTTAGTAATAAAAGCATTAAATAAAACAAGAGTCATTCACATGTGCACCACAAATGGCTATTTTTCACCATTAAATTTGATTAGTATTCTTTACCTTATTTATTCTTCAATGTTCTATCATTAAATAATGCTAGGAATAGTATAAAAATTCGGTGGCAATGGCTATTTATGAAGCAGCGCTTTCATCCCTGGTCATTAAGCATTTTCACTCTCATGCATGCACATTATTGTAATTTCATCATAAGTAAGAGAAATAATCATTACCCATAATTTGAATCATCAGCACCACGCCGGCACTAATGCCTTCGAAATGCATTAAATGAATTATCCATATGCAAGAGCAGCAATAAAATGAGGAATATTGTTCATATTCATTAATGAGTATCATCCTCATAAAAGAATGTGTGCATCGATAACATTTCAAAATGTAGATTATTCTCATCTAAGAATATCTATGCTTCAAACGTTTAATCCTTTGAAGTCTAGTGTCTATTATACAAATTTTATTCTATTGCTTTCACTTTTTAAAAAAAGAAATTACCTTCAATTACGCAATTTGGAATATGCTCTAATTAAATAAATCGAATTAATAGCTGAGAAATTTTATAATATTGATTTGCTATGCAACGCCTGGTTTGCCTTAATTATTATACTAAATACCAGAGAAAAAAAGAACTCTGCCGCATGATATTTAACTGAATTAAATCTAACGTTAACTGAAAAAGGATTCATTAAACATTTTAATGATTTATAACTATTTCAGATATTGTATTAATGCTATCTTTGTAAAATAATTGAATTATGTATAATTTTAGCGAAATTTAATTAAATGGCTGGAGATCAATTAAGACAATCACACAAAATTAAGGAATAAAGTTAAAATGAGAAGATTTTGAGCAACGATAATTTAATGAATGCTTTATTAAGGAAAGCATTAAATAAAAGAAGAGACATTTAGGTATGCACCACAAATAGCTGATTTTCACCATTAAATTTTAATACTATTCTCCACTTTATTGAATCTCAAAAGTTCTGTCATTAAATGAGGCAAGGAATACTGCTAAAATTCAGTGGTAGCAAACGCCATTTACGAAGCAGCACTTTCATCCCTGGTTATTAAGCATTTTCACTGTCATGCACGTTCATTGTAATTTCATCATTAGTAAGAGAAATAATCATTACCCCTAATTTGAATCATCAGTACCACTCCGGCTCTAATGTCTTTGAAATGCATTAAATGAATCTCCTTACACAAGCGCAGGAATAAATTAAGGAATATCGTACATATTCATTAATGACTATCATTCTCATAAGATATTGTGTGCATTGATTCCACTTCAAAATATAAATTATTCACATCGAAAAATATCTCTTTGAACTCCGGTGACTATTACACAAATTTTATTGTGTTGTCTCCACTTTTTAAAAAGAAGGGACTTTCAATTATACTAATTGGAAAATGCTCAATGCTCTAATTAAAGAAGGCTAATTTAATTTTCCATTATTCCTGGTGCCAAAAGCAAATTTTAAAATACAAAAAAAAAAAAAAAAAAAAAAAGATTCCGAGTCATAGTTGGATGGTAATTACGATTGCTTTAAGCTTCCGTTACTGTTATGTAAATTTAATTACATAATTTAATTAAATACTGATGCTATACCTTTGTCTTTTAAAATATCATCCGTTTCTAATGTGAAATACAAATTATATATCCACGGACTCACACACCAAAATCGCGAAAAAATTTTGGCCATGCATTGCATATATTGAAAATCACACTGTCATAAAGGTAATCGCATTGATAACTGAAAAATTTTACAATACTGATTTGCTATGGAATCTTATATGCTTCGTTTAATTATTATACTAATTACCAGAGAAAAAAGATAACTCTACCTCATGACATTTAACTAAATTAAATCTAAAATTAATCGCAAAAGGAATCATTAAATATTTTTAATGATTTTTAACTACAGTCAAACCTCGTTAATATGAACACGCTTAGCATGAATTACTTTTAACATGAATTGTTTTCACAGTTCCCTATAAAAACGAATGCAAAAATTTGATACTGATAACATGAATTACTCTTAACATGAACAAAATTTTGATTCCCCTTGAGGTTCAAGTTAACGAGGTTCAACTGTATTTCAGATATTGTATTAATGCTACCTTTTTAAAATAATTGGATTTATGTGTAATTTTAGGAAAATTTAATTGCATGGCTTAAAATGAACTAAAACAATTACAGAAAATTATGAAAAAAAAGTTAAAATACGAAGGCTTTCACCAACGATAGATTAAGGAAGGCTCTATTAAGGAAAGCATTAAATAAAAGAAGAGTCATTCAGGTGTGCGCCACAAATGGGTGATTTCAACCACTAAATTTTTATAGTATTCTTCACGTTATTGTATCTGAAAAGTTCTGTCATAAATTAGGCGAGAAATGCTATTAAAATTGAGCGGCCACAACGGCGATTTATGAAGCAGCGCTTTATAAAAAGCAGCTCTTCATTCCAAAAGTGGCAAAAGTAAATTAATTTCTGAAATAATTCCATTTTTAAGGAAATTAACGAAATTTCTGTGATAAATTAAGTGATGACAATTACGTTTTCCACTATTACTTAAATAAGTAAAGGGGAAATTAAACAGGACCATTATCATGGTAATTTTATCATTAGGAATTGAGATAATCATTAGCTGTGATATGAATCGGAATCATTAGCTTTATGCGTCCATTATTGTACTGCTTCTGGAAATGCATTACGTAAATCCTAATAAAATCTAACTCTGAAAGTGAGTAAGGTAAATTGTTCTTTTCTAATGTGACGTGCAAAGAGAAAATTGCACCCAGGGCACCAAGTTTCCAATTGGCGCCCCGTCCCTTACCACCTCCCCCATTTCTCTTTGCGACTGGCGTCACAAAATTTAGTGAAAAATGTTAAAACACAAATAAATACTATTGAATACATGTTAGGAATTTATCTTGGAACTCTAAAAAGTTTAACAAAATTATAGCACTTAAATTTGATGATATTCATTCTCTAAAAAGAAAATCGATGACCCCTTACTGATTTTGCTGCAAATAATTGCATAATGTCTAATTATGATCAATGCTATAAGGCAAGTTGGGATAACTGGAACATAAGCTATTTCATAAAAAACCGTTGATGACTTTTAAGATTTAGATTTTGTCGACATTGCACCCTTATCTCTACTTCTTAAAACAGCGTGTGTCAAATCAATCATAACTCTGTCTTTGCTGTAATAGGTTACAGAAAATTTAGGCTCCCTTTATTTTTCCTTTAAAAAAAAAAAAAAAAAAAAAAAAAAAATCTATTTTGTTAAACTTTTTTGGCTTTTTACTAAAATGCAATAAGTACTTTTATTAAACAATCACTTGTTTTAAGATTAAGCATATAAATAAATTAATATTATTAGATATGATATCGATGCATATTTACTTCATATTTCAATTGTATTGCCGGTGTTCCAGTTACTTTATAAATGTTTCTAAAATGGGGTAACTTGGATATTTGTCAGGGGTAACTGGACCATGTGGGATCCAGTTATCCCAACTGTTGCAAATATTTTTTGAAGTTTATTTTTTACTACGGATAATTTGAATGAACATTAGCTTTAGGAAGCTGAACTATAGAATCTTCAGACTCATACTGTAAGATCATGATCCAGTTGTCTCAAGAAACCTTACATACATTACTTTACCGAAGTAAGTGATAATATTCACTTTTAATGCTACATTCGTGTTCCTTAAATCAAGTCAGCTATAAAAAGTATATTTATATACTTTCCGTAATTGTTTATAAAACTATAAGAAATAAAAGACTGAAGTTGCTGATGTTAAATCTACATGGCAATAGACGTGATTTATACTTTGCCAAAAAATCAACCTTTTAAATTGCTTCTTTTTTAATTCTATACAATAAATTAAACTAAACATAATCTTGGCATTTTTGAAATCAAGAACATACTTTTAATTACAATAAATGTTGACGTCTTCATTAGAGATTGACTGAAATTTTCTTTCGTTTTCGTTTTTGCAACAAAATCTCGTATTATTTGAGAAAATTTAATTTAAGATTCTCAGTTTTATGACAAGTAGATTTTTATACTTATTAACTTTCTTTTCTTTTTAGGAATGATCTAAATGCTTCAGCCTCTTTTTACTAGCTGTCAGACTAAAAAAAATATATACTCAATTCATGCAATAAATATTTTTAATACTATTTTTTTAGGCTTTATTCCGGTATTATTAAATAAAAAAATTTCGGATTTTCACTTTAATCACATGAAAATAGATTTTTATAATAATTTTATTTTCTTTTTCAGAATGATCCGTATACTCGCCGTTTTCATTATCTTTTCACGGATTGGTATATTTAAATTTCAACTCAATTCATATAATGAATTTTTAAATACCTTAACTCTAGCAAACGGTCCTCCCAAACTGGCACATTTTTTAAATTCATAAACTGTATCAAATTTTCCAAAAAGTTATCTTCAATTTGCTTAAATGTTCAATTATTAACCATTACATAAAACAAAATGTGGTATTAAAATAGTCTGGTTCATGATTTGTATTTAAAAATCCCGATAATTTTGCGACAATGATAGGAAAATGTATTTCAAGTTCAATTCATGGGCCGGTATTTACTTATTATCCAATCCATGTCAGGTACGATACATTGCATGATCTATTACGCTGGTATTACAAACAGCAATATTTCTCACTTTTTAGGTACATTCATAATTATATAAATACGTAGCACCTATAATCTTTGTTCAGCCCGTCCGTCTGTCCGCATATAACAGAGAAACACTACTCAACCGAATCCTTTGAAATTTGAAATATATAATTGTTACATAATTTTGTCGAGTAATTCAAATTTCACGAAAATCGGATGTATAGTTTAATTACAGGTCCAATCAAAAGTATTCCGTTACATTACGGCCAATGGGAAAAAAAAATTTCAAGTGAATTTTGATTATGTTACACTCTTTAGAACATAATAAAATTTATATGCATCTATGAAGTATATACTAAAATATACATTATGTACAATATGTGGTACAAAGAATGTTTACTATTAATTTACAGGGTCAGACAAAAATATTTGATTGCATAATAGTATAGGGGGAATCACTGTTTGGGGCGCGTTTTAATAATATTAAACTATTTAACATTTTACGAAATTCATATACGTTTCTGAGGTTTACTACAAGTTACTACCTGTACAATACCAAGCAGATATTATTTACAGGGACGCAAATAAGATTTAGGCTACTATACTGCATCTGAAGTACTGTATATTTTCACGGCAAGATCTAAATATTTTTAAATCTTCGTTACAGTCCGAACGCACCTCATTTTTTAAGTTTGATGTGGAATTTCAGACTTGTTACCATTGTTTTAGACCCCAAAATGCTATTTCTGTCCGTCGTTTCTAAAAAAATAAAGCTTCATTGCAGAAACCAGCCGTAAAATAAAGCAGATAAACTCTATTGCAATTTTTTAAACTTCTAAGGATCGCACATTGACAATTTTTATACCGTCGTATAAGGAATAAAGATTCTTTTAATTTAATTTGTTTAAAAATTGCATCTTGGTTTAATTTTAAATATTAATTTTCGCTGATTTTAGAGCCATTTCTTTAATTTCGACTTCCTTCATTTCTGTAGAAAGGAAAGGAAAAATAGTTGAATAATAGTAATTATGTTTTTTGTTTCTATTTTCCCATAACAACTGAAAAAAAAGTAATTAAAATACGTACTATTTTGAAAAATTATATAAATGAATCATTTCTAATTAAATATGAGATATTGTATAACCTGAAATATTATAAATTATAGTTAATATTAATTATCTATAGTAATGTAACAAACAAATGAAAACACAGGAAATCATTAGATAACCATGTTTTTTTGTTGAGTATCTTACATGTCTTCATCGGTTTTGCTGGATTTGTGTATTATTCAGCGATTGTGACATCATATCATGCTTTCTGTAGGAGTTGTTTAAATAATGGATTGTAGATTTAAAATTCTTCAGCGAATGCAAATGATTTCATTTTATGTAAAATAAAAAAGTGTTTTTAAGTATTAAAACTGAATTATGTTTCGTACTATCTATATTTATAAACATATATGCATATATTGTTTTCGTGGGCGACACAAAATTCTGACAAAGCAAAATTTCTGTTTTTCTAGTATTCATTTTGCATTGTTACTGTGTTTTATATCTTTCAATTGTGACGCTTGTTTTATTTTCTTTCATTAATATTTTTAATCCCAAATTTAAAACAATGCACTTGAATAGTTTGCAAAACACAAAAACGGAATCCTTATATATATATATATATATATATATATATATATATATGCTTTTTTTTAATGTGGTACTATATCAAAAATACATAGGTTCCGATTACAACCACAAAAGTAACTTAATGACATTGTCATGAAATATATTTTCTCTTAGATAATCCGAGAATAAATTAAATTACATAAATTTTTAATATCAATAAAAATAACTAGGACTTCCCTCAGAGGGATTAGTCTGAGCGATATTGCTGAGAATAAACATTTAATAACTTGCATAAGTAAAGAAAATGAGATGTTACCTTTAATTGGTCATTCATTGTGATAAAATATGATGAAAATAAGCATATTGAATCACAGAATTACAAAATCTTATATATAAAGTTGCATATACCATTTTTATAAAAGAAAAGCAAACCATGCATGGATATAAAATTGGAAATATGCAAAATGTTAAAAGTAATACAGAAAATAAAACACCAAATTTTCCTATATTGGAAATATAACTCTTTGAAATGATGTCATGAGCATAAACAGAAGCTTCGCACCGATTTGAGAAACTATAAATAACATAAACTATTATGCTTGAAGAGAATGGAGTGTATTTTATACGGTGTGAAATCCGTCCGAATAGTTTATAATGTTGAATATCTGTTTTCAACGGATGCAATGAGGTTCTCGATAAGAGTTAAGGAATCCTAAGGAATCCTTTTTTTAAAAATTTGTCCTAAACGAGCACTTATATCTTATAAGTTACTGTGATGCCAAAGTTATAGTTTCTGACCCCAACAGTATCCTAGAAATTGCAATATTCTCAATAAATTGGGTTTAAAACTTTTTCTAGAAAAAAAATGTTTAATTTGTGAAATTAAATTGTCGAATGTTTTAGAAATCGTTCATAACGAGAATATTATATCCTAAAAGTTTCCACCAAAAAAAAAAAAAAAAAAAAAAAAAAAAAAAAATATTTTAAATTTTTAGTCACATTGACATCAAAGAATTCTCAATTTTAGAACTTTTTTTGCTCGTGCATAGATTGTGACTATTGTTCCTACGCAAAATAAAGTATATTTTGCAGAAAAGATAGTTACCAACATTTTTTGCCCACATTATTTTTTAAATCGGCTGGGTACTCCCAATGATAACGAAAAACACACAAACGTTAATGCTTTAAAGCATAGAAATACAGAATCAAAAGCTATTTATCTCTTATTATATACACATAAATTACCTAATTAGTGCTAGCGGATGCATTTTTAAATATACATAGATCAATATAACGCTTCATTTTTCTTTTATTAGTATTTCTTAGTATTCATTTTTCATTTATTTGTATTATTCAGTAAAATACTCACTTTCTTAAGCCCGAACTACGTCAAACTTTTTATAAAACCGCCCAAGTCCATATAACAGCGAAGTATTGTGAAGAGTATTAAATACAAGGTAGTAAAAAACTTAGCCAAAAGCAGGTAATAAATCGCCAAATATTGTTCTTTTCGCCCTCTCTCGAAATGCATTTTTTCCGTACATTTAAAAAACACGATTTTGAGTCATCTTATTTAAAATTCAAATAAATAAATAAGAGGAAGCAATAATAGCTTAAGTCAAAACATTTTATTTCAGCATCAAGGAATTGTATCGTAGTTACACATGTGGAAAAAAAGCTGCTTTTGGCCAAAAAACGTTGTCTTCACTAAATTTGAATCCGATTAAAAAAAGTACCGTGATTAATTAAAATGTTATAGGCAGAGCTGCCAAGTCTCCGGCATTTTGGATACCGGTATTTTAACACAGAAAATCTTTTATTAAATAGGAACATTCTGCGGATTTAAAAAATAACTTTTCCTATTAGGTAGCTTTCATTACAAAAAGTAAAAAGCTACCTATTGCAGCCGTCCGGAGGAAAGCACTTCCGGAAAATTTTGGTATATTTTCACCGATCATGACCCCCAGACCCCAAAACAACCCTCCGTTCAAATGTTGACATATATATATATATATATATATATATATAACCATATATATATATATATATATCTGATTTTTGTCATGCGATAACTAACGTATTTATGAACCGATTTGAATGAAACTTGGTATGTACATAGTACATATAAATGTTTCGACCGAGTTCGTTGGTCAGCATAATCCGCCATTTTGTTTCAAAATGGCGGCCATTTTAAATTTTTAAAAAAATTTTTAATTAAAAATTAAATGCGAAAAAATTAAAAGTTGAAAAATATTTTTCTTTTACGTGTTAGAAATTAAAACAAAGATTCCAGAACACTTTTTATTTTGGCCATATCTTAAAAAATGATTGAGTTATAGCACTTTGAATTTTTCTTATGGCTGACATTTTGAAACGATCTGATTTTTGTCACGTGATAACACGCGTATTTATGAACCGATTTCAACGAAACTTGGTATGTACATAGTATATACAAATGTCTCGACCGAGTTCGTTGGTCAGCATCATCCGCCATTTTGTTTCAAAATGGCGGCCATTTTAAATTTTTGAAAAAATTTAAAATTTAAAATTAAATGCGAAAAAATCAAAAGTTGAAAAATATTTCTCTTTTAAGTGTTAAAACTTAAAACAAAGATTCCAGAACACTTTTTATTTTGTCTATATCTTAAAAAATGATTGAGTTATAGCACTTTGAATTTTTTTTATGGCTGACATTTTGAAACGATATTATTTTGTCACGTGATAACACGCGTATTTATGAACTGATTTCAATTAAACTTGGTATGTACATAGTACATACAAATGTCTCGACCGAGTTCGTTGGCCAGCATCATCCGCCATTTTGTTTCAAAATGGTGGCCATTTTAAATTTTTAAAAAAATTTAAAATTTAAAATGAAATGCGAAAAAATCAAAATTTGAAAAATATTTTTCTTTTACGTGTTAGAACTTAAAACAACGATTCCAGAACACTTTTTATTTTGTCTATATCTTACAAAATGATTGAGTGATAGCACTTTGAACTTTTCTTATGGCTGACATTTTGAAACGGTCTGATCTGAGCGATCCACAATGATGCGTTAAAATGGCATACACTTTATGATATCGTGGAATTTAGTGACTCTCCAAATCGCTTAAAATAAAACCAGATTGAATAAAAGATGACTAATTTCTAAAAATTCCTATTAATATTAAATTAAGTCTTGACAAAAATAGTATTCAATCTTATAAAATCACTAATTTTATAAGATTATTTCCACTAATTTGAGATTAGTATTTTTGAACAATGTAACTTACTTTAAAATAAATAAATAAATATATAAGTATATGAAAGCTACCTCTTCCTCCCGGCATTGCCGGAAGGACTTTAAGAAAATTCTGCTGTGCAATAAGCGGGGGCTTGGCATCTCTGTATAGGAATATTTCGTAACCTCCTTTTTAACCTTAAAAAAAGCAACGACCATTTTTCGGGTACAAAAAGCATTGCTAATTGTTCCATTTTGCATACAAGGTACCGATTGTAATATTGATACATCTATGGTGATAAATTTCCAATAATTTTTTCAAATCCCATTTATTTCATTAAAAATATAAATCTTTTATTCATTTAGTTTAAAATAAATGGTTTTTAACTGATTTCACAATACTTTTGAAATATCACTTTTCATTGGCCATCTTTTTAAAGCATTTAGAAAATGGTTGTTGTTTTCAGTCAAATGTAGACTTTGTTCTGTCCGCATTTTATTTTATTATTATTATTATTTATAAATGGTGGAGAAATATTCATACTTAATCCATAACGTACATAACATATGACTCTGTTATTACATAAGTCACCTTTTTATTATCATAAAAATTATGTTTTTACTGCTTTTTATTAACTCAATAGGAAAAATTTTGTGCTTTGAGCAATAGATGTCCGCATTTCATTTATTTATTTATTTTAACAAAATTCTTTATATTGAGAAGAATTTTTATTTAAATAGGAAATCCAAATGTCGCTGTTAATAAAGAAGAAAGTTACAAAAAGAGTAGACGCATACTATCAAATATGGAAAAACGACGAATCCAAAAAAGACGTCGTATGAAATATCATCTTTGAAAGCAAAAAAAACGAGGTCTGATTATCGAGCCTACTGATTACAAAATGTGTATTACATAAAAAAAATAGTAATAATAAAAAAATAATAATAATAATAAAAAATACTGCAAGTATTGATTTTTTTTCTTTTGTGCAGTTTTGGCTTCGGAAGGTGCTCTATGTTGCAAAAAGATATAAGCGACTATGAAAACACACTTGGTAAACGTTCATGCTCAGTTATACAAATAAATATGGCACATATATGCCCTATACACATCGAGGTACCTAATTGGTGCCAAAATGGCGTTCAGTTGCCTAACATGCTGGTTATCATATAAATGTTATAATAAATTGTTTGTTCTAAAAATATTATCATTTATTGATTGTTATTTCTTTTTTTTAATAACAGAAAATGTTTCGTTTATTCCTTTTTTTCATTTTGAAATAAATAAATAACGTGTTATTATAGCATGCTATATGTATCTGGTAATCAAAACGATGTTTTCGCCTAATTGGCATAAAATATCTCGCCAAACCCGGTGCTTATATCTCTAGTATATTATCTCAACTATTTTATTTATGTATACTATAATTGTTTTTACATACCACTTACTTCTTATTGTATATAAAAATAGGTAAGTGGCTCCTTTATGCAGTATAAATCTTTAAAAAATAGCCCCCGTTGCCCCTTTTTGGATCGAATTAAAAAAAATCAATGTCTAATTCCTGTATTGCTCCCAAGTATGCATACATATTCCAAATTTCAAAGTTGTATGCCAACAGGAAATGGATAAAAAATGGGAAAAGATGGCACATATGCACCAGGGTACATAATTGGCGTCAAAATGGCATTATTTTACCTCAGATGGTAACCCGGTTTTATTTATTTATTATTTGTTTATTTACCCATAAAATGTTTATTTACTTTCATTTCCTTTTTTTAATTATATAAAATATTTCTTTTTATAGTTATTAATTATTATTATTATTTTATTTACTGTAAGTTCTTTTTGAAAATACAAAATTATTTAAAAATGTGTATGTAAGCGTTATTTGAAAACGGAGTTTTCGCCAAATGGGCTTTGAAAAAAATTGCGCCAAATCTGATGCGCTTGTAGTATCCGTGCCGAAAAATTAGTGACGAGAATTGACTTCCACACACAAACAAAATATAAGTTAAAAGAAAACATGCAATAAAAATAAATATAAAGGGAAAATGATGTCATAAAAGAAACTTTTTATTTAAAAACGTAATTGTTTCTAATTTTTACACGTGAAATATATAAAACATTCTTTTAGCAATCAAAAAATCTCAAAATCAAAGTTTTTATGACTTTTTTTAATATAAAAAAATAACAGTTTTATTTTCCTGCATGATTAAATTTTAAAATGTTTTATTGCATTCAATATTTTTGAGTGCGTTAATGATAACTATTTACTCCATGTACTGATTCGGTTATCTACGAAAATATCCAGCTGGTGTAAATCACGCACACAAATTTCTGTGACGTATGCAAATAAATTTTGCTTTTTTATCAGTTTTAAACTATTTGGAATTAATTTTTAAAAGTAGGTGCATTCATCAGATTACCTTCATAGGTACCTATTGGTACAAACAGAATCAAAATCCGACAAGTACTTTTTGAGATTTGCTTGACGAAAGCATTTTTTTTACTTTTAATATCGTTACGTATCTCTGAGTATAAAGACTTCGCTTCGCTCAGACAATTATACAATAAAAATTAATTTTATTTCTAATTATATTTTATGAGGACGCGAGTTTCAAAAATTGTCTTATCCAGATAATAAAATTTTGGGAACCTCGCTGAAAACCTATATCTCCGAACATTAGCTTTCTTTGTTAATCAATATATTTTTTAATGCCAGCAATCCAGAATAAAACGGGTCTTTTTTTTAATTATAATGATATTTTGTTACAAATTTACCAATATTCTGCAATGAAATTATTTTCAAAGATCTAAGAAAAATTCGATTAGAAACGCGTTTTTTTCCCTTTTTTTCTTTTATTTCTTTTTATTTCTTTTTTCTTTTTTTTTTTTTTTTTTTACTAATGTTAATATTTTTTCGGTGCAGATTTAAAAAAAGAGCCTACAATGAAATTTTTTCAAGATAGGGAGAAAGTTTAATTAGATAACCAGATTTTTTACACATTGAATGTTTTTTCAGTGCTCATTTACTAATAGCCAGCAATGATATTACTTTCAAAGGTCAGAAAAAATTCGATTCAATAACTAGTTTTTTTTAAACATTGTAATATTTTTTCGGCGTATTTTACCAATAGTTTTCAATGAAACTATTTTCAAAAATCGGAAAAAAAAATCGATTAGGTAACCAGTTTTTCTGCACATAGCAATGTTTCTTCCATGCAGGTTTATCAATAGCTTGCAATGAAATTATTTTCAAAGATCGGGCGAAAAATTGGTTACATAAGCATTTTTTTCCCATTGTAATGTTTTTTCTTTTCAAGTATACCAGTATACTGCAATGAAACTATTTTCAAAAATAGCATCTATATATATATATATATATATATACATATCTATCTATCTATCTAACTATCTATCTATCTATCTATCTATCTATCTATCTATATATATATATATATATATACACTATATTGCCATTGATTATTGGACACTTGTGATTTTAGACATTATACTAAATATCTAGAAAAACACATGAGGAATCATCTCGAAACTCTTAGTGTATAAATATAATAGTATACGCCATACATTGCCGTGAATATTTTTTACCGAAACTCCATAGGGGACCGTCAACAAATTAAAAAATAATGAATATCTTTTGAATAACCCTGTCAAAACTAATGTAGCAAAAGCGCTCAAACTCTAGATTATGATTGAATGCCTTATTGTAATACGCCTTGTTCATTTTTATGCAAATAGCATGCATACTCGCAGAGTAATTAAGGTTTTTATAAAAATGGTCCCAAATTTTTCCAAGTTTTTTCTTTATAATTTTCAGAGTTCTTAATATAAAATAATTTTTTTTTCAGAAAATACGAGAAAAAACATAGCGCACAGTACCTTGTAATCAGAATTAAAAAATAATGAAAATTTTGTACAAAATGAGTAGGTTTACTAAATAATTTTTTACTGCGCATGCGTCAACGATATCAAAATTTCATTTGCATATTATGTTAGTTAAATGTATAGAGCAACTTTTGTAAAAGTCACAAAATCATAACTTGAAAATTCTGAAAATAATCGTCAATTGAATTAGTTGAAAATCCGTTATTCTCAAAATGAAGCAAAAACAAGAGGGGTTGTATCCATATATTCATTGATTAGTGTCAATATAGAATGCACAATACGGGATGTACTACTACATTTGGATAAAATCCCTCATTTTTTTGCTTCATTTTGAAAAGAACGGATTTTGTCCTTTTTCTATAGACGATTACTTTCAGAATTTTCAAGCTATGATTTTGAGACTTTTACAAAAGTTGCTCTATACATTTAGCTAACATAATATGCAAATGAAATTTTGATATCTTTGACGCATGCGCAGTAAAAAATTATTTAGTAAACCTACTCATTTTTCATACAATTATTATTATTTTTTTAATTCTTATTACAGGGTACTGTCTGCAATGTTGTTTGTCCTATTTTCTGAAAAAAATATTATTTTATATGAAGAACTCTGAAAATTATAAGGAAAAAACTTGGAAAAATTTGGGACCATTTTTATAAAAACCTTAATTACTCTGCGAGTATGCATGCTATTTGCATAAAAACGAACACAGTGTATTACAATAAGGCATTCAATCATAATCTAGAGTTTGAGCACTTTTGCTACATTCGTTTTGACAGGGTTATTCAAAAGATATTCATTCTTTTTTAATTTGTTGACGGTCCCCTATGGAGTTTCGATAAAAATTCTTTACGGCGATGTATGGCGTATACAATTATATTTATACACTAAGAGTTTCGAGATGATTCCTCATGTATTTTTCTAAATATTTAGTAAAATGTCTAAAATCGCAAGTGTCCAATAATCAATGGCAATATAGTGTATATATATATATATATATACAGGGTGTTTCGCTACCAGACCGACAAACTTTGAGGGGTGATAGTAGACATGAAGACAATCATTATTAAATGGGAAACCATGGGGCGCAAACGTCTTCCGTAGGAGCTAGGGGCCATTAAAGTTAAAGGTCTAAAACTTCAAACAGTTATAAAAAACAGAAAAATGGGTGGATTCGTTTACGATTTTCGCTAAAATCATTCTCTATATCACGATTTGTTTGTAAAAAATTTTTAACGGTTTCGTCCAAAAATTGTCGATAGAGGGCGCTTTACACTTTAGAGTAATGAACAACTACTTTTTACCCTTATTTTGTGCATGGGGTTGAAATTATTTTAAAGTTTAGACTAACTTAAATTTTAATCCCAAAATCGGAAACATTGGGATCGAGTAACTAGCGAAAATTGAACTGTGAACAGAGGGAGGAATTTTAAACACTCATAAACATTATACAAACTGTTCGATTTAGTTGCTGTTTGCGTGTAGGTTATTCCCTTGGTAATTATTTTATTCAAAATGATTTGCAGCTCTTGTGTATCCATTTTTTGACAGAGGGCGCTTCTGACACATCTCCAACATTTCAATGCATCACTCCTGTGTGTTTTACTACCAGACCAACATACTTCCAGGAAGTGTTAGAGACGCAAAGCGACTCGGAATCACATAGGAAGGTAACGTTGAAAATGCCTTTTTAGCGAGTTGTGGTTAAAAAAAGCAGGTAAAAAAGCAACAGAAACAGGTAGTGAAATAGCAAAAGGTTAATGTGGTAGAAAACAATTTAGTTAAAGGTTTTACCACAAAAGGTGTCTGAAATTACGGTCAGAAGTAGTCGGGCATGCTTGACAGCAGTGTCGCACGCAATTCCTCACGCTTTGAAAGATTCCTGGCATCTCGGATAGCTTTCTGGCAGCTACAGAAATTCCAGCTGAGGGATCTTCCACTGACGGTACGGGAGTCTCATACATTCAACTTTTCATTTGAAACCACCAGAAGAAGTCCATACAGATTCAGATTCAGATTGAGCCAGGTGGGAAGGGGCGGGGGCTACTAATTGGTTTGAGCTCAACTAGCCCCACCCAGCGATGTTTATTTAAAAAATATGGAACACTTATACAGTAATAAAATAAAAGTAGGTAACAAAAAGTAATTGATATAATAAAGTAGGGGCGACGATCTGGCAGGCCAACGAACCGGGCCATTATTACCTTTCCACCACTGTCCATATGTTACGTTGAGGTATCTGGGAACATCATTGATAAAATGAGGAGGAGCCCCATCGTGTTATAGAGTGACACAACGAAAGAGGAACATGTACTTTTACCAGAAGCTCGACACAACGTGTTGTAGAAATATCAAGGTACTTTTTTCTCTGCTTCTTTTAACCCTAACTCGTAAAAAAGGCATTTTCGACGTTACATTACAATATGATTACGAGTCATCTTCGCATCCCTAACACTTCCTGGAAGTATGTTGATTTGGTAGTAAAACACCCAGGAGTAATGCCATTGAAATTTCGGAGATGTGTCGGAAGCGCCCTCTATGAAAAAATGGGGACACCAAGGCTGTACGTCATTTTGAATAAAATTATTACCAAGGGAATGACTTACACGTAAACCGCAACAAAATCGATTAGTTTGTCAAATGTTTATGAGTGTTCAAAATCCCCTCCTCTGTTCACAGTTCAATTTTCGCTAGTTACCCGATATCAATGTTTCCTCTTTTGGGCTTAAAATTTAAGTTAAAGTCTAAACTTTATAATAATTTCAACCCTGTGCACAAAATAAGGGTAAAAAGTAGTTGTTTGTTACTCTAAAGTCTAAAGCGCCCTCTATCGACATTTTTTGAACGTAACCGCTAAAATTTTTTTACAAACAAATTGTGATACAAAGAATGATTTTAGCGAAAACCGCAAACGAATCCACCCTTTTTTCCGTTTTTTAGGTGCGTTCGTAATTATATAATACGTAGCACCTATAGTGGTCGTTCAGTCCGTCCGTCTGTCCGTCCGTCTGTCCGTCCGTCTGTCCGTCCGCATATAACAACGCAAAAACTACCCAACCGAATCGTTTGAAATTTAAAATACATAATTATTACATAATTTTGTCGAGTCATTTCAAATTTTATGAAAATCGGATGCATAGATCAATTACAGGGGCAATCAAAAGTATTCCATTACATTACGGTCAATGGGGAAAGAAGTTTCAAATGCATTTTAATCGTTTGAAATTTAAAATACGCAATTATTACATAATTCTGTCTAGTTATTTCAAATTTTTTGATAATCGTGTGCATAGATCAATTACAGGGGCAATCAAAAGTATTCAATTACATTATGGTCAATGGGGAAAAAGTTTCAAATATATTCTATACGTTTGAAATTTAAAATACATAATTATTACATAATTTTGTCGAGTTATTTCAAATTTTATGAAAATCGGATGCATTGATCAATTACAGGGACAATCAAAAGTATTCCGTTACATTACGGTCAATGGGAAAAAATGTTTCAAATGCATTTTAATCGTGTTACAGTCATGCGAACTTAATAAAATTTATATGCAACTATAAAGTACATATTATAATATACATCTTACATAATTTGTGGTGCAAAGAATATTTGTTATTGATTCACAAGGCCACACAAAAGTATCCCATTACATAATGGTATAGGGAGAACATTGTTTGATGACAGTTTTAATTGTAATTGACTATTTACAGTTTTATGAGATTGATATATGAAAGTAATATTTTTAAAACTTCATTATCGTACGAACGCACCTAATTTGCTACGCTTCACGTGCAATTTCCAACTTGTTATAATTGTTTGAAGTTTTGGACCTTTAACTTTAATGACCCCTAGCTCCTACGGAAGACGTTTGCGCCCCATGGTTTCCTATTTAATAATGATTGTCTTCATGTCTACTATCACCCCTCAAAGTTTGTCGGTCTGGTAGCGAAACATCCTGTATATAATTAGATTTTCTACTAGACATTGTAATTTTTTTTTCTCTTTTGGTTTAAATAATCTTAGAAATGAATATATGACAAAAATAAGTAATATCAATAACTATTTTAACTTAATGAAAATTCAATTAACTTACTGATATCAACAAATATTTTTGAATCTTTGACATGTGCATTATTTTTTTCTTCTAGTTTTAAGATCGTCTCACTTTCCTCCAATTATGTAAATGAAACAAAGAAAAGAATGAAAAAAACGATTAATTTGCAACGAAATTATTTTTAAAGTTTAATTCTGAAAAGTCTCATTTTCTTTCCTTGAATAGAGAAAAAATAAAGAATACTGCCCAGTTAAACTGAAGGCATTGAGCTCACAGGCTACAAATACTAATTGCACATTAAAGCTTTATATTTTCAAGGGTTAATTCCGTTCGAAAAAAAAAATTAAGAAGGGGAAACAGCTCTCCCCTTTTCTCTTTTTTTATACTTAATCATTGAACCTCCTATACTATCAAAGACATGCTTTATCATATAAAAAATCTATATCCAAAATTCAGAGCAAATTAGATAATTCTTAATAAAAACCCATTTAGCATTTATATAATTTAAAAAGAGTTATGCCCCTCTTTTATACTTAACCATTAAACTTCCAAAACTATTCAGAGATTTGAACGAAACCTGAAAATTCTGCTTGAAAAACCCATTTATATAAATTAAGGGGGGGGGACATTAGAACCCCTGTTCCCCTTATTTATACTTATTCAATGAACACCTAATAACAGTCACGGAATCGCCTCATCAGAATGATCCTAATCTAAATTTTGAACGAAAACTTAATTCTGCATTAAAATCCCATTTATATCAACTAACGGGGGGGGGGGCATTAGAACCCCTGTTCCCCCTATTTATACTTATTCAATGAACAACTAATAACAGTCACTGAATCGCCTCATCAGAATGATCCTAATCTAAATTTTGAAAACTTAATTCTGCATGAAAATCCCATCTATATCAACTAACGGGGGGGGGGCATTAGAACCCCTGTTCCCCCTATTTATACTTAATCAATGAACACCTAATAACAGTCACGGAATCGCCTCATCAGAATGATCCTAATCTAAATTTTGAACGAAAACTTAATTCTGCATGAAAATCCCATTTATATCAACTAACGGGGGGGGGGGGCATTAGAACCCCTGTTCCCCCTATTTATACTTAACCAATGAACACCTAATAACAGTCACGGAATCGCCTCATCAGAATGATCCTAATCTAAATTTTGAAAACTTAATTCTGCATGAAAATCCCATCTATATCAACTAACGGGGGGCATGAGCCCCCCGTTCCCCCTCTTATACATATCGAATGAACTCCAAAAATCAATCAGGGAAGCGCCTTGTCAGGATATACCTACATAGAAAATTTCAAGTGGATCGGATATTTTTATCATGAGTTATCGCGTTACGTACATACGAACATACATACAGAACGGACGGGCACATAAGCTCTCAGGCTATGATAGCCTGTGAGCTAAAAAACAGATTTTCTGTTAGAAGATATTCTAAATAGTTTAATAGATGATATATAATTAATATATGCAAATACAATTTAAAAAGGAATTATTAATTTAATTATATCAAGGTTTATTAAGACTTGACACTTTCAGAAGCTTTTTTTTTTTAGGTATCAGCTAGTTTTAATTTTGCTAATTACACAAATGAAAAAATAACTGCTATATCTACTGAAATTATTTTTAAGTTAAATTCTAAAAAAATATTTAATAACATTTTTTTTATATTTATAGATATATATAAATAAATAGATATATAATTATATTTATGTATAAAATATATTAATATATTAATAGTTTTTATTTTTCTAAAAAATATATAATTTTCTCTTTTATAATCTTGGAAATCATTATAATGTATAAATATTGAATATAAAAGAAAATTATTTGGTTACAATTATTTACTTAAATACATCGATAAATATTTATGAACGCTTGACATTTTCAGCAGATTTTGTCTTGCTGTAAGATCGATTCTGTTTTACAGAATATGTAAATCAATAAATAAAAATAAGATTCATAATCTGCAATGAAGTTATTGTTAAAACGTGATTCTGAAAACATTGCAATATTTATTCTTTCGAAAAGAAATTCAATTTTTGCTCAGAGGATCTGATAAATATTTATATTAGATAAATATTCAATGCTCATAAATACTTTAATGTAATTTAATTAAAGACTTAATTTAATTATTTCTGTAAATATTTTCTAACACTTGGTACTTTCTGTAGCGTTTTTCTATTTAATAGACTTCAACAAAAACTTGTTGAAGCAACAAAGGCTGTATTTCTTTCCCTGTATGGAGGTGATCACAATGAAAACTTGAATGTGTTGCGGTATGTTTGCTTCGCTAAAACAGCTAACAGTATTAAAATAAATTTAGAGAAACTATCACCTACTCGAGATTCGACTCAACATCATGCATTCCGGACATACTACAAGTACAGACATAATTGAACAAGTTAGAAATTGCACGTGAAGCGTAGAAAATGAGGTGCGTTCGTACAATAACGAAGTTTTAAAACTATCTCTCTCATATATCAATCTCATAAAATTGTAAATAGTTAATTACAATTAAAATTCCAACAAAAATGTCTCCCTAAACCATAATGCAATGGAATACTTTTGTGTGGCCTTGTAAATCAATAACAAATATTCTTTGCACCACAGATTATGCAAAATGTATATTATAATATGTACTTTATAGATGCATATCAATTTTATTACGTTCGAATGAGTGTAACACCATTAAAATGCATTTGAAACATTTTCCCTATTAACCGTAATGTAACGGAACAATTTTGATTGCCCCTGCAGTTAAACTATACAATCGATTTTCATAAAATTTGAACAAAATTTGAATTCGACAAAATTATGTAATAATTATGTATTTAAAATTTCAAACGATTAAAATGCATTTGAAACTTTTCCCCCCATTGACCGTAATGTATCGAAATCCTTTTGATTGTCTCTGTAATTGATCTATGCATCCGATTTTCATAAAATTTGAAATCACTCGACAAAATTATGTAATAATTATGTATTTTGAATTTCAAACGATTCAGTTGGGTAGTTTTTGCGTTGTTATATGAGGACAGACAGACAGACGGGCAGACAGACAGACAGACGGACAGACAGACAGACAGGCAGATGGACGTACTGAACGACAACAGTAGGTGCTACGCATTTACATAATTACGAACGCACCTAAAAATGAAAAAGACCCTCTTTAAAGGCGCTGGAAGTCGGATGGGCATGGACTTGGATGGATTTATTCCAGTCACAATGATGAACGAACCAGCACCTCAAAACCTATTGAATTTTATATCTTGCCAATGTAAAAAAGGTTGCAATAAGGAGTGCAGTTGTAGAAAGGCAGGCCTAAAGTTTTCTAAATTACTATTATTATTATTTTTTTTTAATGACGAAAACAGTGCTTTATTTTTCTTTTCTGAGATGATGCCTTTCTCAGAAAAGTATTTAAAATATATTCATATACTTGATTAATTATCAATATTTTTCCCGATGTTGTTTTAAACGTATTGAATCATGCATTTTTGACTTGCCGAACTCATTTTTAGCAGTTATTCTAAATCGATATTCCCAGGACGAAACAAGACTTTTTTTTTTTTTTTTCCATTAGAGGTAAACATGCATTTTACCTCCCGGCCCTACTTCCGCAAAAAAAAAAAAAAAAAAAAAAAAAAAAAAAAAAAATACTAAGAGAATTTTTAAAGTTTGAAATATCCATTGGTTCATTTTGAAATTCTTAATTGAATTTTAAAAAGTCCTGAAAAGAATTCCTTTATACAAATTTCCGTCTTAGAAGATACATTTTTTAAACTTTTTTTTAGCCCTGGATACGTCAATTTCTTTTTAAATTTCTAAATTATATTTTATTTATCTTTGAATTTTTTTTTATCTTATTCTCAGCTCTTAAGTTTACTTTCAACTTCCTATTCTTGGCTCATCCTCTGGTCTGCGCCTGTATCTACTGACCAAGTTTTTTGGTTATTTTTCTCCCTCCCCCTCCCACTTCTCAACTGTTCCCTAGTTACTTTTTATTGCTCTGACTGTAATAAATTACATGGTTTATTGAATACGAAAAATAAATACTCGTTTTTAAATTAGTGACTTGCCAGCCGGTATTTTCCTGTTTTCACCCATAATCTTGTTGCTGTTATTTTCAAAGTTCATTACAAATAAATAATTATCTTATGAATGGAACTTGTGGATTCTATCATGCTTTTCAAAGTTTATTATGACACTTTTGTCTTTTATACTCAAAAATATAAAATAGAGAAGTGTTTTTACGGAAAAACTAACGCCATTTCTTTACTTTTCCACTTTTTGCAAATTTTAACTTATTTTCCCGGCTTCGTATCTCGCTTCCTGTTTGAGCAATCTACAATGAATAGTGAATATTGTTGGAAATTTTATCCCCTACAAAACTGTAACTGGAATTTGTAAAATGCACTGGAACAAAGTCATTTAAGAAAAATTGAAAAAGTGCCAAAAAATATTGTTTTTACTATACTACAGTACAGTACAGCACTACAGTAAAAAACGCACAAGGTCTATAAGGTCGAATACTTGGGTTTTTTCATTAGAGGGTCACCTATATTATTTTTAAAGAAAAATCAGAGTTACCCGAATTTTTGCAAGGTAAAATGCTATTTCTACTGGGCTAATCTTTTATCTAGCTGACAAATCTATTTTCTTTTGCCCTATCCTGGTAATTAAAAACTAAGATTCTCTATCGACAAGAAAATTAATTTTAAAGCTTAATACGGAAAAGAAAAAAATAATTTGGTTGACAAAATTTTAAATTTTTGTTTAGATGTTTTTAGAAATAGTTCTAATAAGGTACCCTGGGGTAATAACGCCACGTTAAGGTTCTAGCAATTTTCACGGCTCAGTTTTAGTTTGTATTTTTCAAACAAATATATGATTTGATACAGCAACTCATTGACTATCTATATAAAAAAAATAATTTAACAGATATGAATACATAAAATGTAATGGCGTGATTTCTTGACCAATGCTATTTGGCGTTATTACCCACCTATATGGGTAATAACGCCATGCAAACAAAACAATGAAATAAGTTGGATTAATTGCATGTAGATTACCCAATTCTAAAAATACAAACTCTCAGCTCTAGAAATTGACAAATTGCATCCTAAGCTATTGATAATGTTCATTTTTTCGTGAAAGCGTAAGAAAAATAAAGGTGTGGTGCGGGGAGGGGGGGGATGAGGCAAAAGAATATCAGACCGTGAGCTTCTTTTTGCTTAAAAAGGAGCGTTCAAATAGAATTATTAGAAACATTGCACAGTTTTAATTGTGTTTATTTGAATCAGTATTTAGGATGTAGCTCTGCCACTGTAGGGAATCAACCGGGGTAAAAATTGCAAGGATTGACGTTATTACCCCGTTATAGCTATTGCGCTGCATATTTTAAATTACAAATTATCTCGAGAAGATATCCAAAATCTTCAACAACATTTTGAAAGGCCATGAAATGTACTACAAATTTATGTAATTAACAAAGTATTTCCGGATAAAGAAAATAGGCTTCACATCACAAAACGTATCTCGCAAATTTTAGATCAAGCGTTAAATTTAGCTGCTTGTAAAAACAATAAGACCTAAAAATGAAACAAATTAACTTGAAGCTGTTTTTTGCGATTTATATGACTCAAAACCCTTCTGCGCAGAACACATGGGTGTCATTTACCAGATTATTTCATAATTATGCAAAATATTAGCACTTGGCGTTATTACCCCATCTGGCGTTATTACCCCAGGGTACCTTATAAAAATAATTTACATTGATTAACATTTAAATTTAACTAAAATTTTAGTAACTTTATAATATGAATAAATATTTTTTAACGATTGAATCTTTAAGCAGCTTATTATAAAATTGTAAGAAATTAGTCATAAAAATAAATATTTTTCAACACTTGACACCTCTAGTAGTTTTTTTTAATTGTCATATAACACTAAATCAGATAAATAATAATAATAATAATAATAATAATAATAATAATAATAATAATAATAATAAAAGATTCATAATGTACAATTAAAATATGTTTAGAGTTTAGCTCTGCAATAATTTTTTTCGATCGAGACCAGATTTATTTTTAGATCATTTTAGTAATAGTTATATTCGATAAATAATTTAATATAATTCAATTAAAAAATAATTACTTAACATATAACGATAAATATTTTTTGACCATCATTTCAGTTCATAATCAACATCATTTTCAGTTGTTTTCTTTATCAATTAAATCTTTTTTTAAAGCCCAATTACATATACAGGGTGTATCTAAACTACTGGGCAAAACTTTAAGGGGTGATAGTACACATCAAGACAAATAATATTAAATGGGGAACTAAGGGTCCCAAATGTCTTCCGAAGGAGATAGGCGCCATTAAAGTTTAGGATCCAAAATTTGAAATGATTGTAAAAAACGAAAAAATTGGTCGATTCGTTTGCGGTTTTCATGAAAACTATTCTTTATGTCAGTATTGCCTTGAAAATAAATTATAAATATAAATTTCAAAAAATGCCGATAGAGGACGCTTTAGACTTTGGAGTAACGAACAACTATTTTTTACCGTTATTTTTTACATCTCATTAAATTTTTTTAGAAGTTTAGACATAAACTTAAATTTTGAGCTCAAAATCTGTGGTTAAGAAGCGCAAATTGAACTGTGTTCGATGGGAGTGGGTAGGTTCAAATTTCAAATGATTATAAAAAACAGAAAAATTGGTTAATTGATTTCCTGTTTTCACTATAATTATTCTTTATGTCAGTATGTCTTGAAAATAAATTAACAGATAAGTTTTTAAAAAATGTCGATAGAGGGCGCTTTAGATTTTGGAGTAACGTACAACTATTTTTTACCGTTGTTTTTTGCATCTCATTAAATATTTTAGAAGCTTAGACATAAACTTAAATTTTGAGCTGAAAATCTGAATCGCTGAGAGTGGTTAAATAGCGTAAACTGAATTGTGTTTAATGGGGGGGGGGGGGGGAGTTCAAATTTCAAATGATTATGAAAAACGGAAAAATTGGTCGATTCGTTTACGGCTTTCTCTAAAATCATTCTTTATGTCAGTATTATTATTTTTTTTTATCTAAATAAATGTTTTAAAAGCTTAGACTTAAATTTTGAGCTCAAAATATGAATCGTTGTGAGTAATTAAGTAGCGAAAAATTGAACTGTGCTCGTAGGGGGGGGGGGGGGCAGAGTAACATTTCAACTCCTGAACACAGCTCAGTTTGCGCTTCTTAAGCCCTCTCAACGATTCAGAATTTGAGCAAAAAATTCAAGTCTAAGCTTTTGCAAGCATTTAATTAGATACAAAAAATAACAGTTAAAAATTGTTGTTGGTTACTCTAAAGTTTAAGGCGCCCTCTAACGGAATTTTTTGAAATTAATCTTTAAAATTTCTTTTCAAGGAAATACTGACATAAAGAATGGTTTTAGAGAAAACCTCAAACGAATCGACCAATTTTTCCGATTTTTATAATCATTTGAAATTTGAACCTTCCCACCCCCATTGAACACAGTTTAGTTAGCGCTACCTAACCACATTCAACGATTCAGATTTTCAGCATAAAAATTAAGTTTATGTTTAAGCTTGAAAAAAATTTAATGAGATGCAAAAAATAATGGTAAAAAATAGTTGTACGTTACTCCAAAGTCTAAAGCGCCCTCTATCGACATTTTTTGAAATTTATGTTTATAATTTATTTTCAGGACAAAACTGACATAAAGAATAGTTTTAGTGAAAACCGTAAATCAATTGACCAATTATTCTCTTTTTTATAATCATTTGAAATTTGAACCTACCCATTCCCATTGAACACAGTTCCGTTTGCGCTACTTAACCACAGATTTTGAGCTCAAAATTTAAGTTTATATGTAAACTTCTAAAAAAAAATTAATGAGATGCAAAAAATAACGGTAAAAAATAGTTGCTCGTTACTCCAAAGTCTAAAGCGGCCTTTATCGGTATTTTTTATTTATCTTTATAATTTATTTTTAAGACAATACTGACATAAAGAATAGTTTTCGTGAAAGCCACAAACGAATCGACCAATTTTTCCGTTTTTTATAATCATTTCAAATTTTGGACCCTAAACTTTGATGGCTCCTATCTCCTTCGGAAGACGTTTGGGACCCTTAGTTTCCCATTTAATATTATTTGTCTTGATGTGTACTATCACCCCTTAAAGTTTTGCCCAATAGTTTAGATACACCCTGTATAAAAAAAATAATAATTATCAACAAATATTTTTATGTAATCTATTAAAAAATAAATTAGATTAATTAAATAATTATTTTTGAGCACTTTGCACTTTCAGCAGTTTTCAGATTTTATTTTAGCTTACATAAAAAATAACCATGCATAGTAAATATTAAATTATAATTAAAATTTTAAAATTAATTAATTTAATTCATTGAATAATTATAATTGAACACTTGACACTTTAAGCAGTTTTTTCTGTTTTTCAGATCGTTTTACTTAATAAAAATAAAAAATTCTAATCTGAAAGCTTATATCGAAAACAAAATATGGTATTTTACTTAAAAATTCTATTCGAATTTTCAATTAGATGATTTTAAAAAGAGATATCAATTACATCAATAATTATATCAATAATCATATTAATTTAATTAAAGCTTAATTAAATTAGTTCTAATAAATATTTTTGAGCACATACTTTGAACAGCTTTTGTTTAATTTTAATTTACTTTACACAATTATATAAATAAAAATAAAATAAATGAGTTTTATTATTTGCAATGAAATTAGTTTTAAAACTTTATTCTGCGAGCATTTAATTTTTTTTTCACGAGACATAGACATATAATTGTTTTAATTTCAGACATAATTGCATTAGATAAATGTTTTAAATCCAATTTATTTATATCAGTAAGTAATTTTTTAATAGTTGTTTTCTATTTGTAAGATAGTTTGACCTTTATCCAATTACATAAAAAATAATAATTATGATAAAAGAATGATAATCTGAATAAAATAATTTTTTAAACTTATTTTAATAATAGTAATAATAATTTCATTACATGTATATGTGTCACATTAAGATTCAACGACAGAATACAGGACATTTGGCATTAACCCATCCTCTGCCGATCACGCGCAAGCGCGTGATATGGCGCCAATGGTTAAGGGCCTTTCACGCGCCAGCGCGTGAAGTTCAATAGCCAGTCACGCGCTGGCACGGGAAAATCTTTCACTAATTCTTTGTTATAAAAAGTAAATCGGCTTCTGGGAAAAACCTACTTCTACAGTACGGCATTAACTATCAACACATCTTCACGTAAACGGCAGCGAACGTGTTAATTAAGTTTTATTTAAGTATTCTAAAATATAGGAAAATTCTTTCACAGGTGCTTATTGCATGGTCTCTGGCCAGCAAGTGCTCAGAAGTATAGTTACCCTGTCAAACCCATGATTATTAGACATGGGACCCGTATCCAAATTGAGGGGCGAATTATTTAAAAAACAAATTAATAGATCTGATTTTTATAATTTCTTACATATATATTCTAAAGATTTTTGAGCTCGCAGCCCTTTCCTCGATTTTGTCTAGCTATAAGGACTGTTTCCTAAAAAAAAAATGCAGAAAATTTGCAGTTATGTAAAACGGCAAATGAAATCTAATCAGGCGAATCCTGCTTGTGAAGTGTTGCGTTATCGTGTCTGAGGACATGCCCGTTAGACGACAGTTTATTATAAAATCGGAGTTTTTCGAAAATGGAGTTGAAGGAGGAGAGTTTGCGTTCGCGTAAGTACAAATTTTATGAATACAATATCCATCAAGAGTACAAGTTCGGACCATTTTTTTTTCCAAAAATATCTTCCCCAAATGTATTATATGCGATGTTCTATAATGTTAATAGAAAGGACTCCCGGGCAAAAAACAACCGGGATCGTGTGGAAAGGCCCAAAAACTCACACAGCCAAAGTTAGAGTAGTTGAAACGACTGTTTGGTAAAAAAGACAGCGTATTATACGATATCACGACTGTGAAATTCACTGTTGAACCCGGCTACTTACGTAAAAATTAACACGGGGTTTGACATCAAATACAACTAGGAAAAGATCAGACCAAAACGAGCAGGAAACGAAACAGTAACCGCGAAAATTAAGTCTAGTTGGTTGTATATATGTATATATATATCCATTAATTATATTACAATATATGAGCCATTGAATTTAATAAAAAATACCACATTAAAACATGGGGAAAAAAATAAATAAAATGAATACAATTGGAATTTGCAGAACCAAAGCAGAATCGCCAAGCCCTAAATACTTGGGAACTACAAATGAAGTGTTTGGTTTCATCTTCGTATTAGCCATGAAAATGCAAAATAATACGAATTTGGGGCTACCAACACACAGAAAAACCAAAATTAAATAAAGAAAAAACATCAAAAACGAAACACAACAGAATTAGAAAATGGATAGCAAAATGAAAAGGGATAAAATAAAAATAATTATCATCAACATGATAATAATAAATAAATAAAAAACGGAGTAGTGTGATAAAAAAAATAAAAATTACTAAATTGGACAGAAACACAAAAAGGGAAAAATAATAAAAATTTTAAATCGCATTTGCATTGTATTAACAGGAAAAATACACCATACAATAATATGTAACAAAATCATTAAATTTGACTATGCTAAACTAAACTCAATATCTTAATGTAAGATAAAATAAGAAATAAATATATATATTTAATATATGTATTTAATACACTTAAAAATACTATTTTAGGAATCCAATTTGTTAAATGTTAGGTACTATTGAATCATAAAAATTAAATTATATAAATATTGTTACGAATTTTGTAAATAGTTAGTGTTTGTACTGTAAAATGATGTAAATAATCTTATTAAGCTCCATTTCTTTACTAATATTAGTTTTTGTTACATTGTCTCTGTTATCAAGCAAACTTGTCTATTATTTTCAGTGTATGTCTACGGCAGATTAACGAAATATTAGAGATATCGCCAAGTTGGCGTCACTTTTGGCGACTAATTTTGGTCGCCAAATTTGGCGATATATCGCCAAGTTGGCGACAAACTTGGCGATTGTTGGCGATGGTAACCCTTCCCTATTTATGGTAACCTCCCCCTTAGGTCTACTGATACATTGAATGTTGTTCCGTGGTTTTCCAGTTTTTTCTAGAAGTTTGTAGAAATTTCCACCGCATGCGGCGAGACTATATATAAGGAGAGCGATACGAGCTGTTGTTGTTATTATTTACCAGTCAGGCATTGAGTGAACAAGGCGTTTGTTAAGCGAGTTTGCTTGAGTTTCATTTATGTTGTTTTGAATGTTATTAAGTGTTGAGACGTTGTATAAAGAGTCTCTGGGATCTAAAGCTGTACTTATACGATAGATTTGAGCAGTTATTTTTGAATATCCAGTAATATTTGTGAGTTTCGAAGACTCTGTTGTTCTGAAGATCTGTAAATAAATTATTTTCTACTTTTCTAAGAGAAAAGAGTTTTGAAGTTCTCTAACCATAAGATCAAAAGAACCATATACGCTGCAACAATATTATTAATAGAAATTAATTGATGTAACTGTACAATTATCCATACATTAGTGTCAAATAAACAACTTGTATAAAATGTTTTGCAAATTATCAAATGCCTCTCCCCTTCTCAGTTATGTATATAGGGTGTCCAAAAAGTCTGGAAACGGTCGAATAACTCGAGAAATACATAAGAGATTGAAAAACGAAAATATATGTGTTAAATATTTTTAAATAAGCTACTCAGTGATACCAAATTTGATATTCGCAACCGACCCCCTGGGGATCAGAGGGGTCCAACTTCGAAATCTTAAATAATAACCCCCCTTTTTTAGTGCAGGTTCGGATTTTACGGACAAAAATACGTAACTTTTGTATTTGATGTTTATTTCGAATCCTCGTTTATCACTGTGTAATTGAACATATTAAATTGATACATATTTCGATTTTCCCAACCAGGTTTTGCCTGATTGGCCAGAATTTTGACGTCAAATTCCTCGTCTTTTGCAGGAATAGTGGTTTCTTGAAAATCACCCGTGGCGATTATTTCGACAATGCTACTCTGTTAAAAAATTTGACCCATTTGCTGTAGCGTCACTCCACAGCTTTTATAGAATGTATCTTTTATGACCAATGAGAATGGTCCATAACACAGTAAACTAACTGTTTTCTATAAAAGCGGTGGAGTGACGCTGTAGCAAATGAGTTAGATTTTTTACAGTGTATAGGGTTTTTCATGTTTTTCTCTACAAAAATTCATTGAATTATATTAATTTAGTTTTCTATTTGGATTTTTTTTTTATCTAGTAAATGGTTTCTAATTACGGCTGATGTGGGTGTCTGTTTTTTTTTAATTATTTGCTGTAGCGTCACTCCACCGCTTTTAAAGAAAACGGTTACTTTAATGTGTTATGGAGCATTCTCATTGGTCATAAAAGAGATATTCTATAAAACCTGTGGAGTGACGCTACAGCAAATGGATCAAATTTTTAACAGCGTAGCATTATCGAAATAATCTCCACGGGTGATTTTCAAGAAACGCTATTCCAGCAAAAAACGAGGAATTCGACGTCAAAAATTCTGGCCAATCAGGCAAAACCTGGTTGGGAAACCCGAAATATGTATCGATTTAATATGCTCAATTACACCGTGATAAACGAGGATTCGAACCAAACATCAAATACAAAAGTTACCGTAATTTCGGGTGTATAAGCCGCGGCTCAAACAATTCTTTTTGGACCCAGAAATCTTATTTAGTAATTGAAGACAAATATTTACGGCGATCTAACTAGTTACATTTGTTTCTTAAAAAATTCTGGGTCGAAAAAGGATTGTTTGATCTGCGGCTTATACACCCGAAATTACGGTACGTATTTTTGTCCGTAGAATCCTAATCTGCAATAAAAAAATGGGGGTTATAATTTAAGATTTCAAAGTTGGAACCCCTCTGACCCCCAGGGAGTCGGTTGCGAAGGTCAAATTTGGTATCACTGAGTAGCTTATTTAAAAATATTTAGCACGTATATTTTCGTTTTTCAATCTCATATGTATTTCTCGAGTTATTTGACCGTTTCCAGACTTTACGGACACCCTGTATATTTATATATATCTATACATACAAGGTGAGTCATAAATATCGAAACAATAGGCTATCCCCTTAAATATTGGCCCAGGACCCATACTTCCAATTGCAAACCTTCAAAAAAAGGTGAAATTTTGGATAAGATAAGTTGCAACTCCATGGGGGGTCTATTTGAAAAAATACGAAAATTAAATTTTATACGGCCCCCGTAGGACAAAGTTCCAAATTAGGAAATTACTCCTTATCCATTCCTAAATTGAACAAAAAAAATTCCATCTCCATATCTAAAAATCTCACTGAGATATTAAAATACAAAATTTTCCAAAATTCCTGACTTACACCACTTAACCATGCCTGTAAAAGAAGAGTTTTTGACTCATTTTGAAAGCAAGTGAGGGATCGTCCACAAATTGTACATTACTAAATATCGATTTAAGACAGTGCCTCTTATTTGCACATAAAAAAGCAGCGTGTTGGTTTAAAGTTAAAGTTGTTTTCAAAATGTGTTGGTAGTCTGCACTGGAGTCTGAAATATCTAGGTCCTGTCCCAAAATGACCCATAGAGAAAAAAGTTCGGCCCGGTCTAGAAAAATGTTAAAATCATAACCCGGACGCCTGGAAAAAAGTTTAAATTATAGCCCGGTTCAACCGTGAATTTCGACATAGACTTTTACTTCGTGTGGTTATAAATTGTTTCGTATGGAGAAGTTCTGATCCAAAATACTTATTATAGCTTTTCATTTCTCTTATTACTTTTTATTATTAAAGAATCCCCAAAGGCTGCGATATATTTATTTTATCAATGAATCTCAATTTATATGTAAATGTTTCACTTATATTTTAATATTGTTTATCCATATTCGATGCGTTGCAGACTTTGAAAAATATCATACAGTAAAACCTTTTAAGATGGAATCACATAGGAAAGAAAAAATACGTTATAGACAAATACCCTACTTAGGAATTGTCTAAATGGAGTTTATTTTTTTCTCCTCTATTATTATATTTATTTTGCATGGATCAAAAAATTTTCCGTTTAAAACAGCATTCCGTCATTGACAGATTTCTTTCACTGGATTTATTGTATTTAAATTGCTTTTAAATATGCTATTCTTTAAAAAAAAAAAAAACTTAAAGAGTTTTTTTTTTTTTTTTTTTTTTTTTTTTTTTTTTTTTTTGTAAAATGAAAGCGATTTCAAAACCTATGTGCTTTTCGTAAAAATTTTGATTGAGGCAAATTTTACTTATTTTATGCACGTATTAAGTCAGTCAGAGACAGTGATTTTAATACGGATTGTGTCGAGACCGGGATTGAAAATTTCGTCCAGTGCAGGCTTACCAAGAAGCAAGCAGTACTCTCCGGTATGAAAAATACGTTACGCCTGTCAAGGTGAGACTTCAGAAAAAAGTCCTGAAAAAGTCTTGGTCCTGGCAAAGCCTGGTCCCAGAATACAGATTTTTTTAAACAGCCTCTCTGGGACGATAAAAAGCCTGAAGTTATGAGAACTAAATTGTTAAAAAAGATTTAATTCCCATCTTAGAAAAAGCAATGTTTTAAATAACTGACGGACATTTAAACAGCATAGAAAGGAGATGGAAATGAGAAAAGTTAAACTTGATCAGAAGTTTGAGCTAAATAAAGGAGTTGCTTAACACTTTCAATTTTTTAAAAAATTTTAAACATTTTATAAGGAGCCAAACTTTCTTTAAAACTTTAAATTCACTTTTCTGCATGAAAAGTATTTTCCTCACTATTTCTCATCGTTAATCATTAAAAGGCTAGAAGTGTTGAAGAAAAAAAAGTGCAAAAACATGAAACAGGTCTTTTTGATTATTTTACATTAAACTGGTGTCCAAAAGTTAAGCATAATTGGTAATTAAGTAACTAATGAAAGAAATGTAAATCGGAATGGGGTGAAACGTGTTATGCGAGTGTAAAACGGTTATTGTTTGATAAAAGGCTATTTAATTTTCTACTGACTTTGTCACCTAGCAACCAAGATATACCTAATTATTTCAAAATGTAAAAAGTTTTCTGTGCAAACGATTTTTTGTGATAAATACATTATCTGTTTTATTTCTTCAGCTTTTACCTAAGCTGTGTGAAACAATATTCTTTTTGTTTTTGAGTTTGATAAGAATGTTTTTATGAGAATATGTGTAAAAATGTTACGGTTTTTATTGGAGTTGTGTTTTGTTAAATTATTAATGTTCGAAAGAACCTGAGTTGAGTTTACTCATCAGAATAAATTGTTTAAAATGAGAGATGCGTATTTAATTTTGAGTTGAGTAAAATATTAATAAAATAAACTTTCGAACAATTGAATTCTTCATATGGTCCGTCTCTACGGAGAAAAATCAGCAAGTTGTTCTACGTCAATGATTGAAGGATAACTGGTGAATATTTTGTGCTGTTTTGCTATTTCTTCGATGTTAGAACTCATCTTTTAAAGAGCCAAGAGGGGTAAGTGCACCCATTTAATTTTTATTCATTAAAAATGAGTATGAAAGAATTAAAAGCAAAAAAGAAAATTTTCAAAACAAACTTGAAAAAATTAAAAGAAAAATTATCGAATACTGAGCTAGAATTAAATGAATTAATTCTCATAAAGGAGAAACGGAATAAATTAGAGAAAAACTTTTCTGAGTTATTTGAGTCTATTTATAAGATAAGTAAAGAAGATGAAATTGAGGATTTTATTAAGGAAAACGAAGAAATTAATGAAATTTTAGAAATAACGGAATTTGAACTTACAAAAAAGTTATCAAAAATGAAAGTGCAAACTGTTAATTTAGAAAACGCCACAAAGGCTGATAATAACATTAAATTGCCAAAGTTAACTCTTCCTGTATTTACGGGTAATTTACATGAGTGGCTTTCTTTCAAAGATATATTTAAGGCTACTGTACATGAAAATTCTAATTTGTCAGGGGCAATGAAATTACAATATTTGAAGTCTTCATTGAGAGGAGATGCCTTTCGTATAATTCAATCTATTTCAATCGTGGATTCTAATTATGAAGTTGCATGGTCGCTTTTGGAAGAACGGTTTTCAAATTCGAGAGAACAAGTTTACGCGCATTTAAAACGTTTGTTAAATATTCCTGTCATTCAGAATGAGTCCCCAGCAGCATTATTAAATATAATAGCTATAACAAATGAATGTATTAGGTCGTTAGAGATTTTAGAACAAAAAGTTGAGGGGTTTTCTACTACTATGTTTGCTTATATTTTGGCTCAAAAATTAGATGTAAATACAAAAATGTGGTGGGAAAGACATCTTAAGCGGGATAATTTACCGAGTTTAACTGAATTGCTAGAATTCTTGAGAGACCACGCGCGTACACTAAGTGCGTCCAAACAAGTAAATACAAAGCGAAATTTTCAAAACGAAAGCCGAACAAAGCATAGCTTTTCAAAGGTAACATTCATGGTTGCGAGTTTAAATGAGAAAAATATGCGCAAATGTGTTGCATGTAACCAGGAAAATCACAGTGTTTTTAAATGTCCCAAATTTCAAAAATTTAATGTACAGGAAAGAGTAGATTTTGTGAAAAAAAACAATATGTGTTTTAACTGTCTTTCAGAATTCCACTGCGTCAAAAAATGTAACTCAACATTCTCGTGTTCAAAATGCCATAAACGCCACAATATACTTCTTTGTTTTGATAGGCGTGAGAGAAATTCCAATGCGGTGGGAAACACAAAAAATTATAGTGATAAGGAAGTGCCAAATGCATTGTCGACGAATGAAAGTAAGCCAACATTAAATGTTGACGCCATACCATTTGAGTTAAATAACCAAATTCAAAATTTCACTGGTACTTCAAATGTGAGATCGAATAATTTTAAAACAGTTCTTCTTTCCACTGCTATTGTTTATATGAGAGATAAATTCGGAAATAAAGTTCCGGTGCGTGCTTTATTGGACAATGGTTCAATGAGCAATTTTTTAACATTGCAGTTAGTTCAAAGATTAGGAATTCGAAAAGAAAAAAGTAATATTTCGGTATCGTGTTTAAGTAGATCCTCTGTAGCGGTAAAAAATAAAACTACTGCCTTGATCAGTAATAATTCGGGAGATTATAGTCGGGAGTTAGATTTCCTTATCATACCAAAGATTTCGCAAATTATGCCCTCGAAATATATTAATATTTCAGAGCTAGGAATTCCAGAGTCTATTATTCTTGCTGATCCTGAATTTAATAGACCAGGGAAAATAGATCTTTTGCTAGGAGCTGAAGTATTTCTAGAATTGATAAAGGTGGGTCGTATGAAGCTACCAAATTCTAAATTAATACTGCAAAATACGGTGTTCGGTTGCATAGTAAGTGGGAGTGTTTACGATTGTAACGATCAAGAACAAATACATTGTGGGTTAATTACTGAAACAGATTTAAATTTCGAAATGAAAAAATTTTGGGAAATTGAAAGAGTAGAAGAAAGTACACCATTGAGAAATACAGAAGAATTAGCATGCGACACCCACTTTATAAACACACATCAGAGAGATATAACGGGCAAATTCATAGTACAAATGCCGTTGAAAAAGGATCCTAGTTTTTTGGGAGAATCAAAGCAATTTGCGGAAAATAGATTAAATTCACTTTGGAATAGGCTAGTCAAAAATCCAAATCTTTTAGAGTTATATTGCGCATTTATGGCAGAGTTTAATGGTTCACATGCAACTTCATCAGGAGAATCCCTAAATTCCATACAGCTGAATGGAGATGTCATTCAAGATGATTTGTTTAGCATAATACTTAGATTTCGTACACACCGCTATGCATTTACAGCAGATGTAAAAAGGATGTATCGCATGATACTTATCGATAAAAGTCGAGCAGTTGTGACGAAAGCAAAAATTTTCCTACAAAGACTGTGGAGATTGCAAATTGGTTGGGATGAAAATCTCCCTACAGCTGAGCTTGATGATTGGTTGCAGTTTTTAGAATCATTAAGAGCCATCAACAATATAAGTGCTGTTAGATACATTTTTACACATAATCCAGTGCAAATTAAAATTTGTGGCTTTTCAGATGCTTCGGAGAAAGCCTACAGTGTGGCATTGTATGCTGTGTCTTCAAATTCTTTAGGAGAGCAAATTTCTCAGTTGCTTTGCAGTAAAAGTGGAGTTGCACCAATCAAAACAATCACTATTCCTCGCTTGGAGCTCTGTGGTGCAGTTTTATTAGCCAAATTGATGAATAAGGTTGCCAAAACCTTAAAAGTTCCTAAAGAATCTGTTTACTATTATTCAGATAGTACTATTGTATTATGTTGGATTCGAAAACAGCCGTGTGACTTAAAAACCTTTGTGTCATCACGTGTGGCTACGATTCAGAATCTTTCTGATATCAGTCATTGGGGACATGTGGCTTCTTCTGATAATCTTGCTGATCTTGTGTCACGAGGTGTAGATCCAGACAAACTTCTCCAGAGTAACTTATGGTGGAAGGGTCCACTATTCCTAACACAACAAACTGAACCTTCTTTAAATACTGTCGAACTTGAGCAAAATGATAAGGATCTATACAGAAGTGAACTTAAAAAGACTTTTGCAGAGACTTCACTTTTAATATCAGATTGTTCATTTTTTATTGACTATTTTTTGCAATTGAGTAATAATTATGCTAAATTAATAAGAATTCTTAGCTATGTTTTCAGGTTCATTCAGAATGTCAAGAAGCCAAAAGAAAGGTATTCAGGTAAGCTAACATCTGCTGAATTGAAGAAGGCTGAGCAGTTTATCATAAAATCTGTTCAAGAAAAAGAGTTCAGTTCTGAATTCACATTGTTATCTAAGGGTAAGGAATTACCAAAAAATAGTAGATTACTTTCATTAAATCCTTTCTTGGATAAAAATAATTTAATCAGAGTTGGAGGTCGTCTCCAAAATAGCACGGTAAATTATGCCCCAAAACACCCAATTGTACTGCCCTCTAAACACAAATTAACAGAATTAATTATCGAGTTTTATCACAAAAAGTACCTACATATAGGACCACAAAATTTACTTTATTGTGTTCAAAGAGAATTTTGGCCTTTAAACGGTAGGGCTTTTTGTAGAAAAATTGTACATAAATGTATTACATGCTTCAGGGCCAAACCTAAATTGTTAGAGCAAATTATGGGCGAGCTCCCAAAAGAAAGAATAAATGTAGACTTTGTTTTTAATTGCACAGGAACTGATTTCTGTGGTCCATTTTTGATTAGATACAGAGGTCAACGTAAAGGCATTTATCATAAAGTTTATGTTTGTATTTTTATTTGTATGGTAACAAAGGCAGTGCATTTGGAATTAGTCAATGATTTAACATCTGAGGCTTTTATTGCAACATTAAAGAGGTTTTTTGCCAGACGAGGCAAACCTCGAAAAATTTTCAGTGATAATGCAGGCAATTTTGTGAAGACTAATGTAGAGCTTAAAAGGTTGCATGAATTGGTAAACAAACCAGACCAGAACCTTACTAATTACTTGATATCTGAAGGTATTGCTTGGGAATTTATTCCCCCTAAAGCTCCAAATTTTGGAGGTTTATGGGAATCGGGAGTCAAGTCCTTCAAGTATCACTTTAAACGTGTTGTGGGCAACTCTAAATTAACTTATGAAGAAATGTTAACTATAATTGTCCAAATTGAAGGTATCTTAAATTCGCGCCCGCTTATTCCCTTGAGTACAGATATTGATGACTTGGAGGTCTTGACCCCGGGACATTTTCTTATTGGTCGCCCACTTAATGCCATTGCTGAATCTGACCTGAGTAATATTGAAGATAATAGACTAAACTTATGGCAAAAGACCACTAAAATGGTTCAGACCACCTGGAAAAAGTGGAAAAATAGTTATTTAAGTACATTGCAGCAAAGGCATAAGTGGATGATATCAAAAAACAACCTCAAAATAGGAGATATGGTTGTAATAAAGGAAGATGATCTTCCAGTGTCTAAATGGTTATTAAGGAGAATTGTAGAAGTATTTTTTGGTAATGATAATAGAATAAGAGTTGTAAATATAAAAACCCCAAATGGAATATATAAAAGAGCAGTATCCAAAATTGCTGTATTACCTCTTGAAAAGTAATTCAGTTTTTATAAGAAAGTGTACATTATTGTAAAATTTCTTTATTTATTATGTATTATGTAAAATTGTTTAAATATTTGCTTAAATTTAACTTAACTGTGACTCATTTATATTGTATTTAATTGTATTGTTCTTTATATTTTTTACAATGGTTGTAATTGCAGTGTTTTAGTTTGAAACCCCCCTCAGAGGTTTCAAGAGGGGCGGTATGTTTGATAAAAGGCTATTTAATTTTCTACTGACTTTGTCACCTAGCAACCAAGATATACCTAATTATTTCAAAATGTAAAAAGTTTTCTGTGCAAACGATTTTTTGTGATAAATACATTATCTGTTTTATTTCTTCAGCTTTTACCTAAGCTGTGTGAAACAATATTCTTTTTGTTTTTGAGTTTGATAAGAATGTTTTTATGAGAATATGTGTAAAAATGTTACGGTTTTTATTGGAGTTGTGTTTTGTTAAATTATTAATGTTCGAAAGAACCTGAGTTGAGTTTACTCATCAGAATAAACTGTTTAAAATGAGAGATGCGTATTTAATTTTGAGTTGAGTAAAATATTAATAAAATAAACTTTCGAACAATTGAATTCTTCAGTTATAAAGTAAGGAAACAATTCAAAAGAACGATAATATTTACTTTTATTATCCAAAGTAGCAGTTTTAAAGAAAATTGAGCATAGTAAGGGTTCATATTAGGAAAAATGAAAGAAAACATTAAATAAAAGATTGATGCTGGAGTTTAATTAGGAGTATGGCCACCTCTGACAGCCAGGCACGCTGCACAGTGATTTCCCATACCTGGTATGAGATTATGAATGAGTTGTGAGCTCAAGCGATACCAAGCTTCTTTGAAAGCTTCTTTCAGTTCTGAAACGGAGCGTGGTGAGTGCGAAAGGGCTGCAAGTTGTCCCCCGAGCATATACCATCCATGCTGGATAGGATTTAAATCCGGGGAGTTCACAGGCCACGACATTCGCTGGATGTTTTCCGTTTCAAGGAAGTCGTCAACCAATAACGCACGGTGACAAGGCACATTATCATCCATGAATATGAAGTCAGGACCGACAGCACTTCGAAACAAGCGAACATAAGGCTCAAGAATTTCGTTTCTGTATATCTTTTACCCGTCACAGACCCCGTTTCAAAGATATGGAGGTCTGTGCTGCCGTTCAACATGATGCATGCCCATAACATTACACCCCCTGATGGAAAAAGTTGTCTTTTCATTTTATTAATTGGTTCAAAACGTGTTCCACTTTCTCTCCATATCGTTACCCGACGGGCGAGAATCAATACTCAGACTAAATCGGGACTCGTCATTGAACATCACATTGGCCCACTCTCCCTCACTTTAACGTTGATGTTTCAAACACCAGTTTAAACGAGCGCGCTTATGCGCAGACGTGAGGCGAATGCAAACTGCTGGTCTTCTGGTATACAGACCAGCATGATTGAGTCTCCTGTAAACAGTTTGTCTTGAAATTCGTGCTCCTGTGGCGACTGTGAGCGCCGAACCCAGGTCTCTGGCAGTACTTCCCCTTTGACGTTGCGCACTTATTGCCAGATATCGTTCTTGGCGAAGGGCTGTGACTCTTGGTCGATCTGGTATTGGTCGTCAGATAACATCTCTCTTACTTTGAAACCTCTGCCATGGTCTTGAGATCACAGACTGGTCCACGTTCGGAATTCGAGACACTTCGGTTTGTGATCCTCCGGATTCCAGCATTCCAACGATTCTTCCTTTCGCAAACATGTCCAGTTGGCGTCTTTGTGCCACCATTAATCCTTTTTGATCGTAACAATGTTTCTTGGCACATCAGAAATTGGTCTAAACTGCCTATACCGCGTGAACCAGTTTATAAGTGTTCTGACATGCGCAGGTATTTCGCACATGACGTAGTCGACTGAAAAGTTTTGCATAAACCTAGTGTTTCTTCTTCAACCAATTAATCTCCACAAGTAATTTTGAAAAATTTTACGAATATTTACTCCACGTTTTTAGCATTTTATGAATTATGCTTAACTTTTGGACAGTGGTAACTTTTGGTGTAGTTTTGTTTCGGCAAATTTGAAAAAATACTTTTTTTGAAAATATCATTTTTTTTAACAATTATATAATTTTTTAAATAAATGTTTTAAAATTAATATTGAAAAAAAATCCCTGGAACTAAATTAAAATTAGATTTTCATCTTTATTGAAGTGGAAAGAAATTGAAAACCTATAAATAATGTTTCCATTTATAATGATTTTAAAATATCCCATTTAATAAAGTACTAATCATTTGAAATTTTTATAAAGTTTATGAGAAATTTTAAGATGAGATTTCCGTAGAAAAATTTATGGCTAACCATCACAAAAAGAAAAAAAATAGTCAAAATTCTAACTCAAAAGATAGATTTTTACATGTTTCTTAAAACTGTTAAAGTATAATTGTTTCTTGAATTGCGCGCATTTCAATTTGTGTCTAATCCCTGCGAGCTATGAAGATACGAAGATGCATTTTTTTGTGTCTAATTCAGGACTGGATAAGGAAAGTTTTCCTAACTGGAATTTTTATCCTACGGGGGCCGTATAAAAATGTAATTTTCGTAATTTTTCAAATAGACCCCCCCCCCCCCCCAATGGAGTTGCAACTTATCTTATCATACATTTTTCCATTTTTTCATGAATTTTTGCAACTGGAAGTATGGGTCTAGGGGCAATATTTAAAGAGATAGCCTATTGTTTCGATATTTATGACTCACCCTGTATATATATATATATATAACCATTAATTGTATTACAATATATGAACCACTGAATTTAATAACTTATATAACAGTGAACATGGAGGGAAAAAAATAAATAATTAAAATGTATATAAATGGTATTAGTAGAACCAAAGCAGAATCTTCAGAGCGAATCTTTGCAAATGGCGGCTGTTTTTTTTTTAATTAAATATAAAATTAAGTGCAATAAATAAATAAATAAATAAATAAATAAATAAAAAAGTTGAAAAATATTTTTTTTACGTATTAGATCATAGAACAAAGATTTCAGAGCCTTTTTTTATTTCGTCTATATCTTAAAAAAGGACTAAGTCATAGCACTTTGAATTTCTACACTGTAAAAAAAAATCTGCAAAGGTACTAAACCTTTTCTAGGAAACTGGGATTCCAAGAACTTTTCCTGTAACGGTAACAGCAAAAAGTCAAGTTTCAGAATCGATTACATGAATTTTTCCTGTTATCGTTACATGAAAAGTTCTTGGAATCCCAGTTTCCGAGAAAATGTTTAGTACCTTCACAGATTTTTTTTTTTTTTTTTTTTTTTACAGTGAAGTATAGCTGACATTTTGAAACGATCTGATTTTTGTCACATGATAACAGGCGTATTTATGAACCGATTTGGATGTAACTTGGTGTGTACATAGTACATACTGAGACGTGGACCGAGTTTGTTAGCCAGTTCCATCCGTCATCTTGTTTCAAATGGCGGTCGTTTAATTTTTTTTTTAAATTTAAAATTTAAAATTAGATACAAAAGAGTGAGAAATTGAAAAAGATTTTTCTTTTATGCATTTGATACAAAGATTACAGAGCATTTTTTGTTTCGTTTGTATCTTAAAAAATGGTTGAATTATAGCACTTTGAGTTTCTAGTGTTGCTCACATTTTGAAATGATTTGATTTTCCCCACATGATGACACATGTATTTATAAACCGATTGGATGTAACTTGGTGTGTACCTAGTACATACCACCGATACCTGGACCGAGTTCGTTGTCCAGTTCCATCGCCATATTGTTTCAAAATGGCGGAATATTAAATTAAAAAAAAATTAAATTTAAAATTAGGTACAAAAAAGTAAGAAATTGAAAACATTTTTCTTTTGTGTCTTTGACCTTGATACAAAGATTCTAAAGCATTTTTTGTTTCATCTATATCTTAAAAAATTGCTGAGTTATAGCACTTTCAATTTCTTGAATGATTGAGTTTTTGTCACGCGATAATACACATATTTTTATAAACCGGTTTGTATATAACTCCGTGTGTACATACACTGTAAAAAAAAATCTGTATAACTACAAAACTAGTTTTTGTAAAGCTACAGAAATCTGCATGTTTACTAAAATTTTATCTGTAACCAAGTATAATATTTACCACCCGCATAGTACAGATACATGAAATGCCTTAGTTTCACCTGTCAGCCAATCAGAAAGAGGTTCAGTAGTGACGCAATCACTATTTACGTAGCCTCAGAGGCGTGAAGTGCATCCATCTTGAATCCGGTATTGATAAACATTTCTAGTTACTGAGTAAGTAAGGTTTTATTCTGTATGAGTTATATTTCATTACATTTCCTTTCTGCTTGATTCATAATAAGTAAAAATCAAAAACTCAGAAACGACTATTTGATTTTTAATTATTCGCAAGCTAATCTGCCAATTATGTTCTGTTTATCACATATTTATCTTTCGGTGAAATAACTATTCTTTACATCTGTGTTTAATACATGTGAAATTTCAAATGTTTTATGTAATAAATCAAATTTATGTGCACCTTTTCTAAAATTTCACTTCGCTTTCTTGCCCTCTTCTCCACAATAGCAAAATTTAAAGTGTTTAAAAGTTGCTTTAAAAAAATATTACTCAATTTGTTTCTCCATAGTGAATAAATTTCATTAATCTTTCTTACATCACATTCATTTCATTAAAACTTCATATGAATTTCGCTTTTAAAATTTTGCTTCCGAATTTTCTTCAAAAACTCTCTTCAAAACTGCTTAATTTAAAATAACATAAAAAAAAGTACAATCTGTGCTCTGTGTGTTAATTTATTGTCGTAATGAAATATCAATTAAGTCTTTCCTGTTCTTCCCCCATCCCTTCTTCAACTAAAAGAACGCATAGAATTACACGCAGGAAGTCTAAAATTCTTTATACACCAGTGGTAGGAGAGGAAAAAGTCTAAATCGGAATTATTTAGAGGAAAGCTGGAAGTTAATTAAATTCATTTAGTTTAGGTCTAGGATGAATGTTTTAAGTTTTTCCCCCTTCATACTAGGTTGCGTTAAGAAATATGCACAAATTTATGATTGGAAAATACAATTTTATTAAATACCATAAAAATATCTATTAAAAAAAACCTCATGAAAAAACTGTCAATGCAAATATTGTAGAATTTAAAATTATAAATAAAATGATAACCGACATTTAACATTTTTGTTGAATTTTCCACAATTTTACTTCAAAGTGTTGGCTAAATCGCTAAACAAGAACTTAAAACGCGAAAAGACGAGGTTATCAGTTTACCGTGCTTGTTATTATGTACATGCAACTTTTTTTTAATTATTGATGCGTTCATTATTTAGAATGGATATTTTTGAGAATTATGGCTTAATCTCTTCATTGCGGATTATAGCCCAGTGGTGGAGTATACAAGAAAGGCTAAAAGTCTGGTTTAATTGCAAGAAATCTGGAAATAGTTTTAATCCTATCGACATAGATTAGAAATGAATGTACCAAATTTCCTCCTTTTGCAAGTGAGCTTTACCACTACAAACAAATTAACTTTAAAAAGTATATATTTTCATAATTTTTAGAATATTTCAAAAATGATTCGTAAATGATGGGAAATATTGTTTATTACTTCCGGTATTGTATTTGAAATACGTATCGCATTTAGTATGATGCATATAGAGTGCATAACTTTGCGTATGTATTAAAATTAAGGATATTGAAAATAAAGAGCAAGGAAAGGGAGAAGCGGGATAGAGCGAACAAATGGGTGTGCATAAGACTTTTCTCTAGAGGAATTCAAGGTCAAATAATAGCACAATTATAAATTTCGATATTTGCGTAAAGGACAAAGATGGTACTAATAAAATGATTTTGACAAGTATACAAGAATCTTCAGTTAAATTCATAAAACTTTCAAACATTAGAAACATTGAAAAAAAAGTATTATATTCTTTACGTAAAATATCTTTCACTTTAAACTATGGTTTAAGGTTGACGGTGTTCGCTGTGAAATGAAATGGAAAACAGCTATCATTTATGCAACACTTTCTCGATAACCACCAAATTATAATTCTCAAAATAGACAAAATAAATTCCTAACATAATTACAAAAACATCGTGAAGGCCTCAAAAATTAAAAATGTATATGTACACGTATCTAACAAATGTAGAGAGGATGAATGCGTAACTTGGTGTCTCCTTGTTCCAAGCTTTGGATTAGCGGTTAAGGCAAAATTTTGAAATAGAATTGCGACAAAATTATGAACATGGGTATTCATTTTATTGCAAATTTAAAACTGTAAGACATTTGAATTGTCAATGATTTTTACAGTATTACTTGTTTTGAGATATTAAGATAATTTTTAAAAAAGTGTATTTTCTAACGTTAATTTAGAACATGGGGGGGGGGGGGTGAGGATCTATCTTAATTCTAGATCTAAACTGGAGGGATTAAAACAATTTCCAGTGTCCACTAATTAATTTTGAGTTAAACCTCCTGATCACTGCGGTTTAAATTTGAAAGAGAATTGTGACATTAATGTTCAGCAAAAATATTAAATGTAGGAGGTCATTTTACACAGAATTTTAAGCTTTACAACATCTGTACTGACAATGTTATTTAAAGTTAATTCTTTTCAGATATTTTTATGGTATTTAAAAAAACAATTTCACTGTACTTCTATATCTTTTTTCTAACTCTCATCTAGTAGGGGAGGAAAATTAAATATATTCATTGTAGATCTAAGCTGAAGGGATTAAACCAATTTCTTACTTTTCCCTAATAACGAGCTCTACAAACTAATCACTGGGCTATTAGAAATTTTACTTATTCCTAATTTTTAACTAATGTAAATAAGTCATCTAATACTCCACCTTTCTAAAAAAAAAAAAAAATAAAAAAAAAAAAAAAAAAAAAAAAAAAATCCTGAACTGTTACTTTATTGTAACAATAAGTAATAGATCATATAGCTTTACCCTCCTCTTACCGAAAATGACGTTATCTCTTCCCCTCTCTCCTTAAAAGCATACAAAGTTTAGTCTTTTGCAGTGATTAATTTTCATTTTTTGCACAATTTGTAAGTCTTCAATAACTTAAATTGTCAACTGTTTGGAAATTCCTCCCTCCTCTCCTTCAACAAAAAAAAGAAAGAAAATATGGTTATCTTTGTCGCCATGCTTACTTTTAAAATTATAAATCTTTAAATGTCAATTTTCTTCCTGCTGTATTTGTAATTTTAATATGACAGCAACCACCTGAAATCTTCTCTAAGTCTCTCAACCTAAGATTTTATTACTTAGTGAGGGAGATGGGAGTAAGGAAGAGTGGAGTGGAATGGGACAGGAAAATTTTCTGTTTATGTTTCATTTATAAATATTTCACCAGGCATGTATTAGATTAAGGAAAAGCATCCCCAATGTTCAGTTGAATAGAGTAGCTAATTTGCACAAACTTGCAATTGTAAAAAGAAAAAGATTATTTCAAGAACGAAAAGTAAATTTGCTTTATAATTTTTTATGCTTTCTGTATGTTAATGACTTGTTTATGTATATATGTAATTGTTTTTCTTTTTATAGAACATTATACTATATATCATCCATAATTTAAACTATGTCGAAAAGCAGCATTTCTGTCTATACAAGAAGTTTAAAGTTAAGTATAGGGAGGAATGGGACATGCCAGCAAATGAAGAATTAGGACAAGTCCAATATCTTTACTTTTTTTTTCTGTTAGTTACAATTTCATTATAATTATAAAATCGTTTTGAAAGTTATGTTTCTATAACGTTCAAAAACATTAAAAATGTTTCATTTTGTATTTTATAAATCTTTGAAAGTGGTCTCATTCCTCCCCACTCTCTTTTTTTTTATATTCAGGTAATTTCAGAGCTTTAAGCATGTAGTTCAGTTCCATGTTTGTTAATTTAATTACTTATAGAGAAAGTTTTATTTTTATGTAAAATTAGAAAAAAAGAACTCTTTATGTTTTAAGAGCAAACAAATTAATTTTTGGGGCTAAACAAATATAACGTTATCATTTTTTTTAATTTTTTTTAGGGGGGGGGGGAGGGTTGTCATTTGACATCGATGTCATTTCTGATCATCAATTTTTTCTCTTTTTATTTGTAACATAATCTTCGGTACAAAATAGCATGTTATTTTTTAGCCTGTTATTTATTTTTATGAAAATACAAAGTTATTAAAACAACTGAATTATTATAAAATTATTTAATTCTAAAATATAGTATACCCGAATGTTTAAGATTTTTATTTTTCTTCATATGTGTATGCATATATAATCACAGTTCGAGAATCCTTATGAAAAATGTACTTCAAATGAAGCTGTGTTTATTAATAAAGAAAAAGAATGTTGTCCTTCTTTTGCTGATATGAATTTCTATTTGCCCCTCACCCCTCTCTGTTCGGTGCAAATACAACAGTTCTTTATTATTGTTACGAAGTGATCTGCATTCGCAACAAAACTGTATTTGAAAGAGTTGTAGTAAGCTGCTTAGGGAGTAAAAAGATTTTGGAGAAATAGATTGAGATTTCATTTTTCAAACGGCTTACTGTGAGGGCTTGTAGATATCAGAAATCTAATATCAGAATATATAAACATGTTGAAATTGGTACTGATGATATATTGCGATAACTATCGTAAAGTGTATGGGAATAGAAAAATTGTCAATTTTAAAAGATAAGTGTATAGCAGATATTTCTGTACAAATAGATGCAAAAAGCAGCTAATCATTTTTTATACTATTTGCTCTTGAAGCATCTTTCAAATCTGTGTGTATTTTTACCTAATGGGAGTATTTTTAAGCAAGAACTAAAAATCAATTTAAAACCATAGATTATAAAATACTTTCCAACACATTCAGAATTGTATCTAAAATTTCCGCCGCTTAAAAAGGTTAAGTATGATGGCTAAGTACGCATTTTATAAAACACGTAATGCATTTGAAAACTTAATTTTAAAAAATACTATCAATTATCGGAAAAATATCCAAATTATTTTGTAGAACACTGTATAGGATCTATAGATTTGTATGTACACTACATGGCCAAAGATGACCGGTCACTTGCGATTTTAGACAATTTGATAAATATCTAGAAAAATACATGAAAAATTATCTTGAAACTCTAAAGGTGTAAATATAATAGTAAAAGTCATACATTTCCATAAAGATTTTTTCCCGAAACTCCAAAGGGGGCCGTCAACAAATTAAAAAAATATGTTTTGGATAACACTGTCAAAACTAATGTAGCAAAAGCGTTCAAACTGTAGATTATGATTAAGTGGGTTATTGTAATATACTGTGCTTATTTTTATGTGGATAGCATGCATACTCGTAGAAAAATTAAGGTTTTTATAAAAACAGTCCTGAATTTTTCCACGTTTTGACGGATTCTATCAGCTAATTTTGATATAGTTACAGCATTCGATACGAAGATGAATATTGGTTTTTCTACAATAAAATTCATTATAAATTTTATTAAATTTTTCTTTAGTTTTTATGTTAACATTTAACTTTTCTTTTTAGATGCATGAAGAAACTGAAGTACATCTTAAAAATAATGTGAGCCCGCTTGACGGCGAAATTTGAGGAAAAAGAAGCTCTAATCAATCTGAAAAATTTCGTGAACACCATTCTTGTTTTAATATATTCTGCAGCACTGAAGTTTTCCATTTGTTTTAATGTAATGACATTTTGACAATCATTTTCTAATAGTGTTTTAACATATATATACATATGAGCTTGATTATTGTTATTTAGACAAAACATGACTTCAAAAATATAAAGTATGAAATCCATTGGTATTTGTATAAATACTAATTATGTAATATTTGCAAAATGTGAGTTGCATAAAAAATATGCTTTTTTATTGCAATGAATTTAATAAATAGTTATTTAATAAATTTACTCATATTTCATTGTATTTTGTTATTTATTTATATTGCATTTTTCGGTTGTACAGATATGGATATTACATTTATATCAAATGACAGCTTATAATATTTTCCAAAGCAATATACATTTCTTTTTGTTTCCATTTTAGTCTCCATAAGCTTTCTACTTTTAGAAAATTGCTGAGTTATACTGATTATAACATACTGATAAATACTAAAAAGTTCGAAACCTGCCCAAAATTACTGTTGATGTATCAAAGATTTATTTTTTCCGTACATATGTTAAGGTGTATATCAACTCTCATATATGTAACTATTTGAGTTAAAGATTCTAATTCCAAAGGAATGTTAACCACATAAGAATTCTACTAAATTCATACATATTTGATCCATTCTTCTGGATCTTTAAGCTAGGTTAGTTTTGAATTCGTGGTCTTGTCAATAATTAAATTTTTCCTCTTTAATATTTCAATTTGAAACAAAACTCTCAAGCAAATAAAGTATTAAAGACATATGTAAAATATGTTATGTAGTAAGTGTAGGTGGTTCAAGAAATGTATGAAGAATAAGTCGTGGAAAAAGATTACCCCCCCCCCCCCTCACGAAAAGAGGGAGGAGAATAAATAATTCTATGTATTTCTAATAATTAGTTATAAGTTCACTGCATATTCACTTTGGTGTTTTCTCATAATATAAAGTTTTCTAAATCATGCATCGGATTAGATTAGGCACAGTGCTTAATTATATATGTATACATATATATATATAGAGAGAGAAAGACAGAGAGATAATATCGTCCTTACAAATTGTAAATTTCGTTTGTCACAATTATACCAATAACATTTTTTAGGTATATTTTAAAACTCAATTATGTACCTTACTTTGTTTTTATTGGCCTTTTTTAATTTAACTAAAAACGGTAAGATCTGTGTCAGGAAGTGCTAGCACCTGTGCTAAAGAATGTAATGTCTACTCTTTCTCTATTTGAATATCTAGTATTGTATGGTTGTGTACAGAATTTCCAAGGTGACATTCCCTCTTCGTGGAAAGGGGAATTGCCAGCTAATCCTTTGCAGGTGGTGTGTTAGAGAAAGGAGATGGCTCAGAGGCATGTCCATCTGTCAATGAAGTATGCGGATGATGAGCAGATTAGCAGCATGACACTAAGCAAGAAAAGAATGGAGTATGTGTCCAATGAGGAAGCTCCAAAGGGGTTTATGTTGGGGAAAGCAGTGATTTGGAAAGGGCAAGTTTGTCTCAGATCAGTCATTCGGTACCTAGGTTTTGTACCTAGAGGTTGCTCTGTGTGGAAGAGCGTAAAGTGTGCGTTTTCTGGTGCGCAAAGGACACAGACGTCCTGGTGTTTAGTGCTCTGGGCTAAGAAGTGCAGGCCCAGTATACTTATGTTGGGAGATTCAAGGTTGAGCTCCAAAAAAGTGAATTTAACGTGTATTGAGTGTGAGGTGGAAAGTGTAATTGGAATAGTACACAACCAATCTTTACGGTATCTAATTTAATGTTGAACCGGATCACCTACATCCGAGTTGTAATTGTATGTATTTGTAAATAGCGTATTTTGTGTGTACATATATTCTTAATAAACTGATAATTCAGTTACTAGCGTAAGTCTTCATTTACACAAACCTCACAGTGGGTGACCGATATCACCTAGTAATATCGGTGGTGGCAGCTATATCTACCACGGACATTCTTCGAAGTTGTGTGGACTGAGAGGAACGTCCGACAAATTGTTGGCAGCGTCGGGATAGAATCGCCTGAAACCAACGACCAGCGAGCCGTGTTGCAGTCTGTTAATGCCGGAGTATCCAGTGGAATTCTTGTGTGGTCGTGCCATATTGTCGAGTGGGTGCTAAAGTATCGTGCCGGGTCGTCGACGTATGCTAAAGTGTCGTGCCATATCGTCGAATGTGTGCTAAAGTATCGTGCCGGATCGTCGAGCGTCTAAACTGAACTGTTGTGCCATATTACCGCTACATCGTGGAACTACCTGTGATTTGAAAAGTACCCCAGCAAATAAAGTATAAGGTAAGGTGTTTTGATCATATCTTTCTGCTGACATCTCGAACCAAAATTTGTTGTTGTATAATTAATAGTAATTTAAGTAAATTGTCTATATCATTTATGTGTTTTATCAATACTCCCTACCTATAAAATGTTAATAACCATATTGGCTATTGTTTTAAGGAAAGGTCATAATAACTTGAGCTAGTATTGATTGTCTATAATTTTTTTTTACTAATTGTGGTAATAGTAGTTGGAAGGAATAATTAAATTTACTTAAAGTTAAATTATGGTTAAAGTAATATTTAAATGAAGCAACATTTTTTTATGTTTGAAGAGTGTATAATAACATTTGCTTAGAATTTTAATTGGCCAGTAGTAGAGAAAGAAAAAAAAAAGGCTCAAAAGAGAGCCATAGTGGAAAAAAGAAGGCCCAAAAGAGAGCCATAGAAAAAAAAGGCTCAAAAGAGAGCCATAGTGAGGAAAAATAAAAGTGAAGAATTTCGGTATATTTGTTTTAAGTGTGAGAACCAATATTGAATTCGGAAATATTTTAGTGAGGATAATTGTAGAAATTTATATATGCATGTTTTACAATTTTTCTTTATGTGAATTTTTTGATTGACATCAATACTTCTATTCAATTTCAACGTATCAGTATTATTATATAAATTGTATGTTGTTATCTAAGTGTATAAATTGAAATCTGTATTGCATAGTAATCAAATCGAATTACTGTTTTACCTTTTGTTTTATTGGAAGTGTATTGTGTGATAGCAATGGTTGAGGAAAATAAGAGTATTCAGTAGGTTAATTAGAAATGAAATGTATTGATTATCTGAAGGGTATTATTTAGTATAATATGTGGGATATAACTGTACTAAGTTAAAAATTTAGGAAATATTAATTTGGTAGGTTTAAATATTATTGTAGGGTAGTAATAACAATCGGTGAAGGTATGGCTTTCTTATTGAAACTAAAAAAGGTTGATCTTCAGGTGATAGCTGAAGAATTGGGCGTTGAATTCGCGGAAGATGATGCCAGAATCCAGCTTAAGAAAAAGATAATGGACAGTGATGAGTATGACGAGGGGGTTATTAAGGAATTATCTGACGCTATTGTTGCAGAACGATTAGAACAGGAAAAATTAGAGCGCGAAAAGTTAGAAAAACAGGAAAGATTAGAGAGCGAAGAAAAACAGGCAAAATTGGAGCGCGAAGAAAAACGCGAAAAATTAGAAAGAGAAGAAAGGGTTGAAAAATTAAGGATGGAACATGAATTAGAAATGGAGAGATTAAGGGTTCAAGGATCGACAAATGATTCTAATGTTTCTAGGGAATCTAATAATGAAAGTAATATAGAAAAATTGATCAAAAGTGTGAAAACTCTATCTATCAAAGTACCGGAAGGGACTGAGGGATGGAATTTATTTTTTAACAGCTTAGAAAGGGCATTCAAAACTAAAAATGTACCGGAAAACCAGCAGGCCGAAATTCTACTAAATATGTTAGGAGATAAGGCGGATAATTTGTTAATTTGTACGACTACGGAACAAATGGAGAATTATGAGGAATTAAAGGAGTTAGTTCTAAGGGAACATGAGCCGACACCAAAGGCATGTTTGGAAAATTTTAAGAAGGCTAGGAGAAACCAGAACGAAACTCATGTATTATTTGTATCGCGTTTAATAGCGACATGGGAAAATTATTGTAAGATTAGAGGTGCTGACTCTTATGAAAAGGTCAACCAGTTAATAGTTACGGATAAGTTAGTGAGTACGTTAGATGAGGATACTGCATCATATATTGGGTTAACTCATCAAGGTAAATGGTTAGAAACTTCTAAAATTGCTAAAGAATGTGACAATTATTTTGACGCTAAACATAAGTCTTACGCCGTTACGTATAAAAGTTTTAAAGGCAAAGATAAGTATGTAAACAATGAAAAAATGAGACCGAGAGAGGATAGCAAAGTTAGTGGTAATTGGAGGCAAAACGGGAGTAATGAGACTCATTCTTCTTCAGATAGGAAAATAGATTTTAAGAAACCTAGTGATGCTTCAGCGCCTAAATGCTTTAAATGTGGTTTGAGAGGTCATTACCAACGTTTTTGTAATAAAGTAGGTAATGAGGGAAATAATGGTAATAAAGGACGAGATCCGAAAGCGGGTGTACATAAGGTTGTGGTAAAAGAAAGCAAAGAGTTACCTAATGGAGCTATTGTGGCGAGAATATCGGCAAAGGCCGAACAGAGAACTAACGTTATTGGTGAGAAATTAAATAAACTCGAGAAAATTGAAGTTAGTGTAAATGGGCAAAAAGCAAAGGGATTGGTTGATTCTGGATGTGAAATTAGTGTTGTTCATAAAGATTTGGTACCGGAAGAGAAATTAAAAGGAGCGGGTAGTATTTATTTACAAGGGTTATTCGCTGAAGCAGTTAAATCGCCGTTGGTTAAACTACCATTAGCTATTCCGCAATTCGGACAAACTAATATAATTCATCAGGAAACACTTTGCGCAGTGACTGATAATATTAATGAGCAAGTGATTTTACATCCCGAAGTGATTAATGAGTTGTCAGGGGTCAACCGCGAGGAGCCATTGCTTGAGGCCCAAAAATTAGAAAGTTCAGAAATTATTGTTGATAACTTGAATGAAAAGGAAGGTATGAATAACGATAGTTGTAATGTTTACGCAATCGAAGCGAGTCCGAAAAATGTACAAACTCAGAATACGGAAAAAACGGAAGTGGAGAAAGGTAATAAAGCTATTGTTAGCAATTCCGAGATGTTTAAGGAATCCCAATTAGAATGCAAAGAATTAGAGAAAGCTTGGGAATTAGTTAAAATGGATAAGGGGGATTATTATATTGTAAATGATTTATTATATCATAAAGAGAAATTGTTAGGCGAAATTATAGCGCAGTTAGTAGTACTCAAAGTAAGAAGGGAAGAAATCCTAAAATTAGCGCATAGTTCGGTATTTGGATGGCATCATGCAGCTAAGAAAACTTTACAGAGAATCAGGTATTCATTTTATTTGGAGGGGATGGCGAAAGAAACTAAACAATTTTGTGAGTCATGTTTAGAGTGCCAATTGACTAGAGGGGTTAAAGTAAATGATAGAGCTCCTATTTCCTCAGTGTCACGTCCGGAACTTCCATTTCAGGTAGTTAATGTTGATTTAATTGGGCCTATTGATCCTAAAAGTTCCCAAGGGCATCAGTATATACTAACCTTAATTGATCAACATACCAGGTGGGCGGATGCGATCCCTTTAAAAAGTTTAACTGCTAAAACCGCGTGTGATGCGTTACTTCAAATATTTATGAGGACAGGAATTCCGAATATAATTGCTTGTGATAATGGAACCAATTTCACCGCCGACTTAACGAAAGAATTTGAGAAAAGGTTAGGTGCTAGTCCAAGATTTTCGACCCCACAGTATCCACAGTCTAACGGGCTTGTGGAACGATTTAATCAGACCCTTAAACGTATGTTACATCATACTATTCGAGAAGAAGGGAAAAGATGGCATGAAAAAATACCATTTGTATTATGGGCGTATAGGGAAGTCCCAAATTCTACGACGGGAATCGCACCTTTCCAATTATTATATGGTAGAGAGCCGGATGGTCCTTTATCGATTCTCAAGTCATCCTGGGCAGGAGAAAATAGGGGGCGCAGTTAGATACTACGCCGATTCATGAGTATCTGAATAAACTTAGAGGACGTTTAGAAAGAGCCGCAAATGAGGCAAAATTATCGTCTGAGGTGCAACAAAATAGAATGGCGTATCATTATAATTTAAGGTCAAAAGAAAAAACGTTTGAAGTAGGCGATAAAGTAATACTGTTAATCCCCGATTCAACTAATAAATTATATTCTAGGTGGCAAGGGCCGGCAACCATAGTCGAAAAACGAAATCAGCATTCGTTTATAGTTGAGTTAGCCGACGGGAGTAGGAAGCACATGCACCAAAATAAAATAAGAGAATTTATTGCTAAATGTAATATAGTTAATATTGTTTTCGAGGGTGATGAGGAATTTGGAGAAGTTGGGGAAATTCCTATTTTGAACCGGGATCAGGAAGTAGAACGAGATATAGAGAGGTTCGAAATAAAAGGGTTATCTAACAATCAAGTTAAAGATATAAAGTCTATTTTGAGGGAGAATAAAGAGGTATTTATGGGTCCTGTACGACCAGCAGATGTAGGGGAGCATCGTATTGATCTGAAACCGGGGGTGGAAAGGAAAAAGCCGAAGTTATATAGTGTGCCGGTAGCTTACAAGGAGGAAGTAGATAGACAGATTCAGGAGTTATTAGAATTAAATCTAATCGAAGTGTCAAACGCTGAAATTAGTCATCCAATTGTTTGTGTGGCGAAAAAAGACGCAACTGTTAGGCTTTGTATAGACTATAGAGCATTAAATTCGGTAACTCAGGTGCCAACCTTTCCGATCAAAGATTCTCAAGAAATCATGTATACCGCAGGGGCGGCTAAGTATTTATCATCAATTGATTTATTGAGGGGTTATTGGCAGATTAAAATGGCAGAGGAGTGTAAACATTTGACAGCTTTTACAACGCATGATGGAACTTATCAGTGGCGTACAATGCCTTTTGGATTATCAGGGGCGGCTGCCACGTTTCAGAAAGATATGAATGAGGTTCTTCAAGGTCATTGGAGGTATGCGGAAGCATATATTGATGATGTCATCATTTTCTCCGACACCTGGGAAGAGCATTGTGAACATGTTAGGGCTGTCATTGAAGAGTTGAAAAAGAGAAATGTTACGATTAGGCTAGACAAATGTAAATTTGGAGAGAAATTAACTAAGTTTTTAGGTCATGTAATTGGAGGTGGAACGCATGCACCTGATGAGGAAAAAATAGGAGCAATAAGGGATCTAAAGAGACCAAAAACTAAAATGGAAGTTAGATCTGTTTTGGGATTAATGGGATTTTACCGATCTTATATTCCAAATTATGCCGAAATTGCTATACCTTTAACCGAATTGACTAAAGGGAAGGTTAAAAATACTGTACCATGGGATGAAAGTGCAGAAAAAGCATTTAATACTCTTAAAGATGAGTTATGTAAGGTGACGAGTTTGGCTACACCTATCGTAGGCCGGGAATATCAGCTCCACGCAGATGCTTCCGACCTGGCAGTAGGATGTTGTCTTACTCAAAAAGATGAAAAGGGTCAGTTTAAACCGATAGCTTTTGCCAGTCAGAAATTGTCAGGGGCTCAGCGTGCTTGGCCGTGTATAGAGAAAGAGGCTTGGAGTGTTCTCTTTGGGTTGCGAAAGTTTGAAAAATGGATCTCAAATTGAGATCATTATGGATCATAATCCATTAAAATTTCTCACCGAAACAACCCCAAGATCACCCAAACTCACTAGATGGGCTCTTGCCTTGCAACGCTGGAACTTGAGTATTTCTCATCGTCCAGGAGCTCAACATTTAAATGCTGACGCAATTTCTAGGCTACATAGAAAGAGCTGGGAAGAACAACCAGTTGTTAGCCCATCAACATCAACGACCCAATAGTGGACAACCTTAAAGGGATGTCGTCACACATTTAATTTTTTTTTCTGTGTGTGTGTAAATATTTTTTGATTTTTTTGTTTATAATATTGTATTAACATGTGTATTGTTTATGTAATAATAATATTAGTAAAAGTTCAGTAGAGATGTCAGTAGATAGTGTTCAGACACCTGGAAATACCTATGTAATAAGCATAATGAAGAAATCTGTAAAGAGACTATTGAACTCTTCTGCGATATTACTATATGTTTGGGGAAAATTAGCCCCTAAAAGGCATATTTTCCGCTAAGGTGGGGGGTGTCAGAATCTGATAGCACCTGTGCTAAAGAATGTAATGTCTACTCTTTCTCTATTTGAATATCTAGTATTGTAGGGTTGTGTACAGAATTTCCAAGATGACATTCCCTCTTCTTGGAAAGGGGAATTGCGAGCTAATCCTTTGCAGGTGGTGTGTTAGAGAAAGGAGATGGCTCAGAGACATGTCCATCTGTCAGTGAAGTATGCGGATGATGAGCAGATTAGCAGCATGTCACTAAGCAAGAAAAGAATGGAGTATGTGTCCAATGAGGAAGCTCCAAAGGGGTTTATGTTGGGGAAAGCAGTGATTTGGAAAGGACAAGTTTGTCTCAGATCAGTCATTCGGTACCTAGGTTTTGTACCTAGAGGTTGCTCTGTGTGGAAGAGCGTAAAGTATGCGTTTTCTGCTGCGCAAAGAACACAGACGTCCTGGTGTTTAGTGCTCTGGGCTAAGAAGTGCAGGCCCAGTATACTTATGTTGGGAGACTCAAGTTTGAGCTCCAAAAAAGTGAATTTAACGTGTATTGAGTGTGAGGTGGAAAGTGTAATTGGAATAGTACACAACCAATCTTTACGGTATCTAATTTAATGTTGAACCGGATCACCTACATCCGAGTTGTAATTGTATATATTTGTAAATAGCGTATTTTGTGTACATATATTCTTAATAAACTGATAATTCAGTTACTAGCGTAAGTCTTCATTTACACAAACCTCACAGTGGGTGACCGATATCACCTAGTAATATCGGTGGTGGCAGCTATATCTACCACGGACATTCTTCGAAGTTGTGTGGACTGAGAGGAACGTCCGACAATCTGCTTCAGCTTTATCTACTCATTTAGTGCTGTTGTTATAATCGTCATTTAATATAAAGTATGATTTTGTACCTATTGAAATGTCTACAGTGAAACTTTAGTGCGTAACATACAAATATTTATGTCAATTGCTGTGGTAATACAGAAACTCATGTCCGGTCATATTGTTCATTTTATTTCGAAGTATTTTGATAGATGAGAAAAACTTCACTCTGGATATTTAAAACTCTAAAAAATCAACTTCATATTGAAAGAATTCTGTAACAACTCCAATTAATAGAAGTATTAGTATACAATATATTTATATACAAGTAAAATCTTTTCGGATTATTGCTGGTAAACCACTGATAATACAACTGCAGAATTATTTTACAGTTACAAATATATTTTGGTAAGTGCAAAAAAAAAAAATGTTTTAAATACAATACTAAAAAATCATTAGCATTTTTACTGTATTAATTCTTCTTCTGTTGCAAAGAACTTTCTGGCGAGAATACAAAAACTGGCTCAACTATAAAACCAAAAAAGGTAATTTTTCTGACGGTACCTTAATAAATTTCCATTTTTTGTAAAGTACATTAAAAGTTTAGTTTACAATTTAAAAAAATTCCAAGTAAATGTGACATGAAATTTCTTGCAAATGTACAAGAAAATTCTCAATAAATTTACTACAAAATCCTTTGTAAGAATACTAAAAATCTATAGAAAACTCACTAAATATTGTTTAGAAAACTCCCTAAAAATCATTTGTACGTTTACTAAATAATATTTGGGAAATTTACCAAAATATATTTAGTAATCGTCCTAAAATATCGCTAGTAAGCTTACTAAACTATATTTAGTACATTTATAAAAACTAGTATGAGAAACCCCCTTAAAAATCATTAGTAAATTTACTAAAAATTCTTTAGTAAACTCCCTGAACAATCATTAGTAAGAATACTAAATAATATTTAGTAAATTTACAGGTGATTCTTTAGAAAACTCGCTAAAAAATGGTTTGTATGTTTCCTAAACAATATTTAGTAACAATTACTAAAGCAACTTTTGTAATATTGCACGATTTTCTTCTGTTGCTGTTACATAAAAAATTCTAGGCATCCCAGTTTCCTAGAAAATACTTAGTAACCTTACAGAATTTTTTTTACAGTGTAGTATATACCAATGTCTTGATCGAGTTCATTGGCAAACTTCATCCTCCAACTTCTTTTAAAATGGCGACCATTTAAATTTGTCAAAAATATTTTAAATGGATAAGGATGTACAAACAAAATTTAGAAACTGAAAAAAAATTATTGCTGAAATGTTTGATATTAATACATGAATTCCGGAGTATTATTTGTTTTGTCTTTAATTTATTTAAGAAATAATAATAATAATAAAACCTGAAATATAGCAGTTTGAATTTCTAATGTGGGTGACATCATTTTTTAAAAAATCAATTTGCCGGTGACAGCATTTGTATATATTAATGGATTTCGATGTGAGTGTGCATCTGCACACAAATTAAGATTTCGACCAAGCTGATAGGTTTATTTTATCCATGATGTGCAATGGCATGCAATTCATGATATCGTGGAATTTGGCGACCTTACAAATCGCTTAAAATAAAACCAGCTTAGATAAAAGATGATTAATTTATGAAATTCACATTAATATTCAGTGTATTGACAAAAACTAGTATTCAATCTTATATCATCGTATTCCGCTAATTTGAGCTTCTATGTTTGAATAATATAACTTAATTTAAAATAAATGAATAAGTATATGAAAGCTACCTCTTCCTCCCAGTACTGCCGGAAGGACTTTCACTTTTATTCCATTTCGTAAAAGAGTAATAAAATAATCATAAACTGCAATAAAATTATATTTATAATATTTTAATAAATTTTTCCATTTAATTGACGGTGCTGAAATTACGCTTGAAATTATTGAAAATTTCAATTATTAAATAATCAAAATTATTAAAAAGAAATAATTTTATTGCATGTAATTTTTATTCGAAAAAAAACTATATTATTATTATTATTATTATTATTATTATTATTATTATTATTATTATTATTAAATTTTTTCTTAGGTGTGATTTTATAAATGATTATATTTTATAAAAATTTCATATTAATAGCCATTTTAATTTCATTTAAATCTAATTCTCTGAACACTATTAATAAATATTTTGGAGCATTTTACACTTTCGTCAAGATGTAGAATAGTTTTTTATTTTCACAATTGTATAGATAAAAAAAATAATTTATTAATCATTAACTGCAAGAAAATATTTTAAATAAAGCAATTTTATTGCATTTAATTTTATTCAGAAAAAAAATCCATTTTGTTTTTTGACCCCCCCTCCCCCCCCAAAAAAATGGGTGATCTTATAAACAATTATATTTTCGATAAATTTAATATTAATAGCCATTTTAATTTAATTAAAGTCTAATTAGCTTGACTATATTATTAAATATTTTTGAACATTTTGCACGTTTTTCTCGATATAGGATCATTCTTTATTTTTACAATCGTATAAATAAAAAATAATACCTATAAACTGCAACGAAATTATTTTTTATTTTGAAAATCTACCCCTCCCCCTCTTTTAAATGGGAAAAAAGTCAGATTTTCTTTTAAAACAAGTCAAAACTATTGATGTTAGATAAAGATAAATATGTTTTTTTCTTTTTCTTTTCTTTTCTTTTTTTTTGTATTTTAATTAAAAATAATAATTAGTTTAATTATATCAATAAAGACTTTTGAAGATTCAGCATATTAACAAGTTTCTCGCTCTCTCTCTCTCTCTTTTAATCCAATAGCTTACTGAATAGAAACAAATGGAAGCAAGAAAGAAGTTCTTTCAGCTAATTCATTGAAAAAAAAAAAGAAAAAGAAAAAAGAAAAGAAAAGAAATCGATGTTATTTTTGTGAAAGATTTGAATTTTCGCTCCGATAATCTAAGAAATTGAAATATTCAGAGTTGCCAAGTCGTCGGCTTTTTCCACACCACTATTATCTTAGAGAAATATTTTTTATTTTTTTTTAAATTGACCAAATGTTCCAATTAAACAAAACAATATTTTCTGTATTAAATTACTGGTATTCAAAAAGCCGGAGACTTGGCAGCTGTGTTATATTATATGAATAATTAATGTAGTTAAATATTCAATTTAATTGAAATTCAATTTTTAAATTGTGGCAATAAATATTTTTGAACATTTATTGGCACAGAGACTAAAAAAAAAAAAAAAAAGATTTTTTTCATGTAAAAAAATGCAAACAAGTAAGGAAAGTTGTAAAACACATAAATATGCAGATTGAAAAGAATGCAATTTTTTAACCTTTGAAAGATCAATAAAACGCAGAAAATTACTGCATACTGCAATGCGCAGTTTGAGGAAATATCTAACGAAATTTAGAAAATCGGTATTCAGAGTTGCTTTTATTATTATCAAAACTGCGAATTTATTTTACCGATACTGCAGGGAAGCAAGGATATCGAGAAGAAAATCGATTCCGTTATGGCGGCATATAATCCTCCTGCTCAGTTCCATTCTGTTTTTCCGAGGCTGACAGGAAATGATTCATTTCAATTTCCAACATAATTCAATTACAGGAATTTCTGAGTGGGAATAACAGTAAAAACAGAGTAGAACCAAATACAATTATGATAATGACCTAGGAATCCGTCAAAAACATTAACATAATATATTCTCTGGAATGCTATTGGTCGAAAATGCCATTGTACCATTACACAGAAAAAGAAGAACAAAATGATATTGAATTCACCTTCAACTACATCTACACTGATGATTCATTTTCTCATGATCCACTGTTCCCATGACAACCGATCCCTGGATTTCAAATGGGCGGAGTCACTGCAGGCATTGGTCGATCGATAAGTCTGCAAGCAAAAAGAATTACCAACTGCTGCAGAATGGAATCGCCCGGGCAAAATCCTGTGAAAATTGGATTTTTTTTTCACATTCTTCGATCCAAGCCAGGATGAAACTGCATTATGGAGCAAATTGTTCCAGAAGCTTTTCAAAAAATCGACTAGAAATTTAACAGATTTTTTTTTTCTCGTTATGCCAGTAATTTACTTTTTTCAATTCTTCATTATTGTTCAGTTTTATCTCATTAAAGATTTTTTTTTATGTGCATTGCAATAATGAACGGTTTTCGAAATTTTTTTTCAACGTATACTAGGAAGTTTAAATAAATCGATGCAATTTTAAAAGAAAATTTAAATAAACTTTTTTTTTCGCACTCATTTCGTATTTTTCTAAAAATGAAACAAGGAGAAAAATGCTATAGGATCGATAAAAGTACTCTGAGATAAAGACGACGAAGCTATGTTATTCTGGATGGTACAGTTAACCCTTTCGCTGCATTTTTTATTTTAAATCAAAGTAGATTAAAAAATTGAGCATACGTTTTAAAGTTAAGATATGTGAAGTATTTTTTTTAAATATAGATTAATTGTTTAATATAGAATTAAATTATAAAACAAGTCGGAAATTCCACGTTTAAAACGTATTGCACGTATAAAACGTATTGCACGTATAAAACGTATTGCACGTATAAAACGAAGTGCGTCCGTACTATAACGAAGTTTTAAAAATATTCAGACCTTATATAAAACTGTACTTGGTATACAGCATGGAATCCGATATCTTTTGCGTGTCCCTATAAATACTATCTACTTTCTATTGTAATAAACCTGAGCAACGTACATCAATTTTAAAAAAATGTGAAATAGTTTATATATAATTAAAATGTAATTATGTATTGTGTAATATAATGTAATATAATTAAAACGCACCTCAAAAAATATTTTCCCCTATACCATTATGTAATGGAATATTTTTTGTGTGGCCCTGTAAATTACCAATATTCTTTGAATAGCAGATTGTACAGAATGCATATGTTTTAGTATATACTTCATAGATGCATAACAATTTTATTATGTTCGAAAGAGTGTAACATATTTAAATTCACTTGAAACAATTTTTTCCCATTCACCATTATGCAAAGGACTCATTGTCTCTGTAATTGAACTATGTATCCGATTTTATAAAATTTTTGGATGACTCGACAAAATTATGCGAATATTATATACTTCAGTTCCAAACGATTCACTGAAGAAAAATCGATTTTACGGAGATTGTATTGGTATTCGGATCGTCAGTAGAATTCACTGTTTTTTATCGAAAAACTTTCCGTAAATACACTACAATTTTCCCTAGAATTTTCCGCTAAAAAACAGTAAATTCTACTGGCGTCCCGATTCCAGTACAATATCCGCAATATCGTCTTTTTTTTCTTTTTCTTTTTTCTTTTTTTTTGTATTTAGTTGAGTAGTTTTTGCGTAGTTATGTGCGGACTTACGGACTGAAAGACGACTATAGATGCAACGTTTTGTACGTTTTGCATAATTACGAACCTAATTACACACATAACAAAGAGCGAAAATACTTGAGTTGCACGAAATTTGCTGCTTTTCCGTTGCCCGTGGATATCTCAGAATGCGCAGCAAGAGGATTAATAAAATGATATTTTCTTAAAAAAAAAAAAAAAAAAAAAAAAAAATGGGGACATTTTTAGCACATTTTTGTATTATTTAATCGAAGAAATACAAGGTGTCCGGCGGAAAAGACCGTGATTTCAAAATTAAATTTCTCAAAACAAAGAACGATATAATTTTGCGGTAAACAGTTTATTAGGAAGCTGAAAAGATTTTTCGAAGTTTCTAACGATGAATATTTTGAAAAGATTGAGTTGCGATTTTCAAAGAATGCTTGATTTGACTTTTTCTTGCTTTAGATTCTTGATTTAGAACGAGTTTTTCGGCTTACAGTGGCATATTTTAAGGACTTTTGGAATTAAATTTTTGAAATTTCGAAATTCCAAAATTTTAAATAAAAAAATCGTTAAAACATGGCACTGTTGGCCGAAAAACTCGTTCTCCGCAAGCAATCCAAAGCAAGTAAAATGTCAAGTCAGGTATTTTTTGCAATCAGAACACTATCTTTTCAAAATATTCATCGATCGAAACTTTTGTATAACAATTTTACAGCATACCTAATAAACAAGCCGTTTAATAGATAATTCTATCGATCTTTGTTTTTGAGAAATTTAATTTTGAAATCAGGGTCTTATTCGATGGACATCATGTCTATTGCAAATACTGCAATTAAATGGGACAAGTAAAGATGTCTTGAAAATTCAAGAAATGTACCCATTTTGAGATAAAAAGTTTAAACAGTAAAACTTTAATGGCATTAAAATATAATTTAAAATTTCAACAGAGATTGGGGTGGCTAGAGATGATAATTTACAAATTATGTTACTAATAAAGGAATGCTTATATATGTAATACATTTTCATAAGAATATGAATCAGTTGACTTCACATATTTGTATAATTAGAAACGCTATTTTAAATGTAAAAATATACGCCTAGTTCAATTAAAGAATAGAATCTTTCGGGGTGGAACAACAGAATATTTTCTACCTTAATTGAAAACATACATTGTTAAAATTCTTGTCCTAGTTCGAACCAAGTTTTGGTACTCAATAGTGCTACTGTAAGATGGAGAAATCTTGAACCAATATTTGGAGTTTTCCTGTTGAAGAATAATAGTTCCAATAGTTGGAACGAGGTTGAAATAGGAAGCTCCAAATGTTGGTACCAAATTTCACCATCTTATCCATTTCAACGGCTGCCCCGAGATAAGTCGGCGTTAAAGCACTGTTTCCTCATACCCGTCGCCATTGGCAGCTACAGAACACCAAAATTTGGTTTAAACAAGCGCAAAATTTTTAACAGTCTAGTCCCAAGTCTCTCGATTTCTAATTGTCATAATAAGAAATAGAAATAATCATTTTATGAAATCCCTGCATTCAACAATTGTATAAATTGATTATTTCTGTACCGAAAAAAATAATAAGAAATAAAATTCATATAAATAAATACAAATATTAATTGTGATACTCTGATTACACAAATAACAAATTTTTGGTTTAATAAACATACAAGTAAAATACTTTTTGTTACAAATTATATATATATGTTACGTAAGTGGAACACAATGATATTTAACTGATTATATCAATTTTTATTTTAATTATATTTTTTATTAAATAATATGAATTATTTATAAAAAAAAAATGCTCTAATCATGACTTTTTCAAATCCATATTTAAATAGAAGAGAAAAACGAACAAAATTTCTATGTTTACTGTTTTGTATTCTGACTCTTTATTGAAATAACATAAATTTAAGCTTTCCGTAATATTTGTTTTACTTATAGTAGAAACTTTGTTCTGATTTTTTTAATTATTATTATATATACTCTAAATATAAAAACTACTGAGTTTGCCAAAAGTCTCGCCTCATAAGAATTTTTCTTTATTTATTTTATTTGCTTGCGACTAACAAGGAAGGCCTCCATACGGGCATACTCCGAAACAGCTGAAAAAATTACAGAATGTTCTTTTTACGAGAATATATACGTTTATTAAAAAAAATTGGCGGAACCCCCATAAAGCGTTCGTAAAAAATAATGAAAATTTCGGTATCTGGCAATTTTTCATCGGTTGGTGATGGAATGCAATTTAAAAAAATACTTTTTTATGTCAAATACATTTTAAGAAAGAAAAAGTTTCATGTTGGGCTTGCTTAGATAAATTTGATTTAAATTATTTTAGTTTTATCAATTTTAGTTTAAGTATAACATTCTTATATAGATATTTATATGTATTTATATTCAAATTTAACCATCGAAATTTGCGATTTAAAACAAAATTCATAATTTGAATTAATTAAAATTGTTTCAAGCTCAAAGTTCTGTTGAGTATTGTCGATTTGATTTTGTTACTATAAAAACATCTGGCTTTAATTTTGAGTACGCTTCAATGTATGAAAATAATCTTTCTCAATATGAATTTTTTATTTATAAATATATTTTTCCAGTAATAAATTAATTAACTAGTGCAACAAGCAATATATATATGTGTTATAATAATATATTGAACTATTACATTGTGTATGTTTAAATTCATTAAATACCATTTACACGTATTCTAAAAATCCAATACTTTAGTTGTATTAACATCGTCTGCCTTTTGTGAGGAAAAGTTTTGTGCTTGCCAAATCATGCGACGTTTTCGTTTTTTCATGCCAAATATTCGAAATTTTATTTTTATGCCGATTTCCTACTGTAATTCCATAGCTAAGGGGGTGCTATGGGCGGCTCAGCCCCCCCCCCCCTGGAAAAGATACCAAGGTCACTAAATGAATTTATGTTTCGAAAATCCAAATGAAATTCTGTTAAAAAACTGAATTTAACTTTATGGCCCTTTCTCAGTTTTGCAGAAATTCTAAATTGTAACTAAAATGAGAGTTTCAACACTCGTTCATCTTATTTGCAGATAGGAAGGTTACATGATGTTTAATATTGCCTTAGTTATGCACTCGAATTTTTCATCATCCTATTATTTTCTTAACATAAAATGAAGTTATACAAACAGTTTAATAGGAAACATAGTACCTATCGTGTGAATATGTACTAATTTATCTTTCTGCGTCAACGAAAGGAAGAAAAAAAAATATGAGCCCTCTTTACATTTTCTTGACCCCCCTGTTGTTCACTTTTAGCTACGGGATTGTGTTGAGATAGTGCACAGACATCCGGGATTGTTCTTTGGAGATTATGAGTCATAATAACCCGGAGCAAAATAAAGCGGGTATAAATCGGAATAAAGCCGGAGCTGTTCTCCGACAAAAATATTTTTTAATAGAATATTTCATTATTTTACATGTTAAAAGCATTCAGAACTAGCCCACAAAAACTTTCCAGAATTTTCTGACCTGATCCGGCAAGTTTGAAATGAAAGAAAGATAGAGATTTGCAGCAGGCCGGGTCAGATATGGGCACTTATAGTCCTCTAAAATATTATAGCTTCCTCAAAAGCATAATGCTGGAAGTGCCACTGCTTGGTCGAAAAAACTTTTGGGGCTGTAGTCACTGCAATTCTAACCAATTGCACATCCTATCAAGGTCTATGAATACTGCAAATTTGAAGTCTATATAGTATTACCTTCATGATGTTGCATTTAGGAAGCGCAATACACTTAAAATTTTGTGCGGGGCCTAGTTTTTATTACTTTAGTAGCTGCAACTGTAAGATGGTGAAATTTTCTTTAAGTAGTTTAAGTTATGGTTCAATCGGAGTAGTACATGTTAGAACGAGATTTTACCGTTTTATAGTTAAAGCTACTAAAGTTGGTTCAACCTAATATACAATTCTTAACAGTGTAGTGAAATTCACAATTTGACTCCAAAATGCGAATGCAGCTTTTGAAAAGATTAAAACTTGACCTTAGTATCAATTTGCAATGAAATTATTAAGACATCACTGTTTAACTTTTGAATTCGCAAAGTAATATAGTTAAATATAATTTTTTTAATTCATATTCATACTTGTCAATTTCCCGAAAATGCATGTTAAATACAATCACATAATCACACAATTAAATAGAACATTTTTCTAAATTTTAATGGCATTGAAAAAATCGAGAGGTTGGCAACTATGCATTGATTTGTATTGTCTGTATTAATTGTATCGTCTAATTGCAAAACCGGCCAACTCCTCAAAATTGAAAAATGTGTAAAATCTGTTTTTTTCTGTTTTTTCATTTTCAAGTAATCGTGTCTACCATGTGGAAACAATAAACTATGCCAAAGCACGTGCAATTCTTGTGTTATATACATTTGAAAATCATGGTGTGCTGCAAAACTGACCAAATCCTCCAGTCAGTGAGTTTCAAAATCAGCCATCTCTATATCCGCAACTAGGCGCTTCTGCTTCTCCTTACAACAACCAATCATTGTTGATTAGATTAACTTTAATATATTGGAAGAAGTGTCTCCTAATTACCTAAAGTGACACTACAACGTGGGAAAGGAACGAAGCAAAAGATCAAAGGTATCTTATACCTTGTGATAACCAGGGGTGAATTAACACGTTATGAGGCACGCAATTCCAACTACTACATCATCAAAAGTTCGATCCCGCACTAAATTTTAAAAGAGTATTGCAGAACGTAAAAGCAACATCATGAAGACCATCATCATACCACATAGACTTCAAATTTGCAGTATTCATAGACCTTGATATGATGTGCAATTAGAATTGCAGTTACTACAGGACAAAGAGTTGTTTCGACCAAGCAATGGTCCAGCATCCAGCATTACGCTTTGGAGGAGTCTAGAATATTTTACAGACCGATATATGCACATATATGACCCGGCCTGCTGCAAAGATCTACCTTTCTTTCATTTGGAACGTGCCGGATCAGGTCAGGAAATTCTGGAAAATTTTTGTGGGGCTAATTCTGAATGCTTCTAACATGGAAATTAATGAAATATTCTATTAAAATATATTTTTGTCAGAGCACAGTTCAAGCTTTTCTCCGCCTTTTTTCGCTTTATGTCCTCTTTAAACTAATATAAAACTAATAATAATAGTACAATAAAACTATTTTTTGGGGAAAATAAAGTCGGACCCCAATGAGACATGTTACGTTACGACATAGGAAAATTCTCGTCATACCTCAAAAGAGTGTTAAATAATATTAATATATTTCGAAATAAGCAAACTAATAATTCTCCTGTAATTAGTTACTACACCTACTTCTTCATAGTTATTCACAAAACGACCGTAATAATTAACATAATTATCAACATGTGTAAGTATAATTACCTTTGTAATTATTACCAGCTTTTGAAATAGTAATTTTGAAGCTCCATACATCAAGCGTACCAAAACCAGCTGGCAGTTTAATAATGAAATTAAACCCGCACTATCCGCTTTCACGAAGGCATTTCACCATTAAGATAATTGCACGTTTTGCTTAATTTGATTCAACAAAGTTTACAATAGATGTCTCTGCGTTTGTAAATGCTTTATAAGATTATCTCTGGAGATTTAATGAAATTTAAGGAATTTTCAATAAAAATTAATATTAATAAATATGGAAATGCGCACACAACCTTTTATTAATTTACACGGTGAAAATTGCGTTGATTTACTTAGTGTTCATAAAATAGATTCCCAATTAGAAAATTTATTAATTTAAAAAAAAAAAGGTGGAAAAAACATTGGAACTGTGTCGTTTAGGTACAAAACTGGCCATCTCAAAAAATCCATGAACCATCCGTACACACATTTATGGAAATTTGTAAAAAAATTTGTACGGCTACTTTTTAGTAATTTAACCACTTCGGGAAGAGCGACCAGTATACGTACCACATAATGTGCGCAGAATCCTTGATTATTCTCACCAGTTAGTTTTTATTGCAAATTTTCCTTTATTTAATCAGGGCATTTTCTCGATTCAAATAGGCCAAAATCTCTATTATGAAAAACTGGTGACAAAATATTAAAAAATCTGTAAAAGACGCTCGTCACCAAGGGATTAAAATACTAACGGCTAGATTGTTATTCAATATGGTTAAGAAGCTTAAAACTAACCGAGTGAAAAATACAGATTTGGACACATTTTTTACTCTGTTGAATTTACTCATCGTAGCCATGTTAAACAAAAGTTCAGCAATTAAAGTTTCAAATATTAATAAATCTCGAAATAAATAAACTAATTATTGGAAAAGATCTGGGCGGACCCCTATGAAACATGTTTGTTAACAGGAAAACTCTCGTAATACGTCCAAAATGTGTTAAATAATATTAATAGTTTTAAAAATAAGCAAACTAATTATTCCTTTATAATTAGTTACTACAGCTACTTCATAATTATTCACAAAACGACCGCATGTAATTAGCGTAACTATCTACATGTGTAAGTATAATTACATTTCTTACTATTAACCAGCTTTTGAGATAGTAATTTTAAAGCTCCATTCATCAAGTATACCAAAACCAGCAGGCAGCTTAATTATGAAATTAAATCTGCACGATCTGTTTTCATAAAGGCATTTCACCATTAACATAATGGCACGTTTTGTTTAATTTGATTCAACAAAATTTACAATAGATTGTAGCCGCTTTATGAGATTATTTCTGGAGATTTAATGACATTTACAGATTTTTCAATACAAATTAATATTAATAAATATGAAATACTCATACAACCCTTTTATAATTTACTCGGTGAAAATTGTATTGATTTACTAAGTGTTACGTTGTGTTAAAAATGCACCGCTAAGTAATTTGTTTCAATATATTTTATGAAAAAATGAGACACATATACACCATAAATGAATATACAGGGTGGTCATAAAAAAACTTTGCCGATATTCGGAGCTCTAGTGGCCAGTCCGCTCAACCGATCGAAATGAAATTTCAGATATAGCTATTCAGAGGTATGAGCTCGAGATTCTGTGAGTGACAACAAAATGGCGCTCACGGTTACGGTTATAGTTACAGAAACTCGAAAATTTCCAATGGCAACACCCATTTTCTTTCATCGCAAAATGCTCAGCGCATGCGAAAACCCTAAATAGCGCTGGAACCGTACGTGTATCGCAAGAAACGGACATGTTACGCACGCACAAAAAACCATTCTGGGAATCCTTCCCCCCCATAGAAAAAACTCGATTGGGGCGCAAGGAAGAAATTTGCATATGACACAGAGTCAATACACTAATCTCTGATTACAGTACAGATCGGAGAAACTAAAACTTTTATTTTGATTGCACATTTTTCATATGGGTGCCGTCACCATCACAGGCAATTACGGCATCCATGTTTAAAATGTGTAATCAAAATAAAGATTTTAGTTTCTCCGATCTGTATTGTAATCAGAGATTAGTGTACTGAGTCTGTGTCATATGAAAATTTCCTTCTTGCGCCCCAATCGAGTTTTTTCTATGGGGGGGGGGGGGATTTCCAGAAGGGTTTTTTGTGCGTGCATAACATGTCCGTTTCTTGCGATACACGTACGGTTCCAACGCTATTTAGGGTTTTCGCATGCGTTGAGTATTTTGCGATGAAAAAAATGGGTGTTGCCATTGGAAATTTTCGAGTTTCTGTATCTATAACCGTAACCGTGAGCGCCATTTTGCTGTCGGTCACAGAATCTCGAGCTAATACCTCTGAATAGCTATATCTGAAATTTCATTTCGATCGGTTGAGCGGACTGGCCGCTAGAGCTCCGTATATCGGCAAAGTTTTTTTATGACCACCCTGTATATCTGCATTGCAGGCAGCATAAATGCAGATTGCTTGCACCAAACATTTTAGAATCTTTCTGTACAAATTACTCTTCAATACTTCTTAAAATTTCGTAAAAAGCTTAATAAAAATATTAAATTTGAAAAATAAAATGAATACATGAATGATGGTGCATTAAAATAGAGAAAATAATTAAAACCTGTCACTCACAATATCTGAGAATTGGTCAAAACATAATATATAAGCGTAAAATTTTAATTCAGTGTACATTTCGTGGTTTTAAATATTATTATGAAGTAGATGGAGTTTTTTAATTCTTGAATCAAACGGAAGAATATTGTTTATAGCGTCAGTATAAGAGTGATTGCCAGCGATATTTTAGACTTTATATGGGGGATCGGGCTGTCCGAGTCCCTGGGTAAAGTTTAAATACAATCATTCTTTTTAAGCGGATTTTCAAATATGTGACCGATTTTAATTATCAATTTCCTAAGTAATAGTCCAAGAACCGACCGTACAAAACCCTAAGCCATCGAGCACAAGAAAAATTCCTTTATTTTATGGAAGAATAGTAATAGAAGAATCCAATAACCCATGTCTGCAGGAAGCGAAGTGGCACATAAGCCAAAAATTGATACCACTAATGGTTGACTCGTAAGCTTAACACTTTGTTTTCCTGCACCCAGTGTTCCATGTTTTCATACTTTTGATTGTCAACCAAACATAATGCTAAGCCTACGAGTCAGCCACTGGTGGCATTAATTTTTGGCTTACGCACCACTTTGCTTCCAGCAGGCATGGATCATTAGATTTTTCTATTACTACTCTTTCATAAAATAAAGAAATTTTTCTTGTACTCGATGACTTAGGGTTTTGTGCGGTTGGCTATTGAACTATAACAATCAACTGTCGCGACAGCAGTGGATAAAAGCATGGTAACCGAAAAACGCTCCATTTAAAAATGAAAGACCCGTCTATGAAAAAATATCGTTGTTCGTAACAATCTTCCATAATTTTCTAATTTTCTTAAAGGAAAGACAAATTACTATGTTTTAAAACTCTGAATTGGGATTGGCGGGAGTAGCTCGGTGGCAGAGCCCCCCTAGTATTAATATAAAAAAGTTGCAGAGTGTTAAGAAGATAAAATTAATTAATTTAAGCTCATTTAATTTCAAAATTAAGCAGCACAATATTTTAAAATCCTAAATGTGTAGATATACGCACAATAAAATTTCATATTTTAGCCCAAAAATTTAAATTTAACTTTTTTTTTACTATTTTTTCCAGTATTAGACCAATATATAAATTTTAAAAAATGATAAAAATGGAAAAATTTCTGCAGTAAAAGGTTTAAAGTGCTTGTTCATTTTAAAGCTAGCATTAGAGGTAAAAGCTATTTTACAATTGTATATCATCATTAATGAGCGAAAACATGATGATTACTCTTCTAATAACGCTGTATCCGCACTTTGCACAAGTAACATCCTAATCTGTAGTTTAATTCCTTCTGCTAATAAGGCTTCCTCTAGACGATTGCTAAATACGTTAGTAAGGGTCACTCAAATTTTACACATCATGAGAGCGTACTAATTTAGCTAGAAGTTTTCTCTTCATATCATGACAGATTTGTACGACGTAATTGAAATCCAATGAATACGCATGCCAGGGGAATAACTGAAATTAATTAGCATATTCTTCAAACCAGTGCTGCACAAATACTATATACATTCTATATTCTACTATATTCATCTCTATATTCTACATTCTACTATATTCTATATCAAGAAAATGTTGCTTTGTTAGTAGACTTCATCTACGGTGGGGAGGGCGAAAAACATGAAAAGCAACACGTAATTAGCAATATGTTTTAATAATAATGTACTTTCAAGATACATTCTACAACAACTACCAATCCAGGTTCTCCAATATGAATGTCCTCCAAAGCACTGTACTTCCTGCACTGTTCTGTATGTTTTGCTGAGACATCAGATGCGTTCAACAATATCAACATCCATTAAAATCGGAGATGAGATCAGCAAATGGAACACTGGCATTTTCTTGGAACCACTGGAGCACATTACAAGACTTATGGTGGAGAATATTGTTTTCTTAGACCATTTTATCAGCGATGGGAAAGACAGAAAAACTTGAAAAACAGTATGATTTATTGCAATACGATCTATTAATTATTTATTTTCAAAGCATATTTAAAAATAATCACCTATTGAGGTTCTCCAATAAAATGTTTTCCAAAGCGCTATGGTACCACAAAACAATTTGTGGTTCGGTTGGAGTTTCCTGAAAGCCAGCAGATGTGTCCGACACTACAAGGATACATATGGCGTAGACATATTCTTATTCTTCTTCTTCTTCTTCTTCTTCTTCTTCTTCTTCTTCTTCTTCTTATTATTATTATTATTATTATTATTATTATTATTATTATACCACAGATCAAGCCCCTACCAGCTGGGCAATATACTTAGCTTAAAGAGTTTTGTACCTGGTCACGGTCCAGAAGCCGCTTGATCACCTCAGTGGAGATTTACATGATTGTACTTTAAATTACATTGCATGACAATGTTATCTAGACCATATTGGGACTACTGAAGAAAACACGATAATCAAAATATATGACAACTATCATCATAATTTGTATTTAACAATCACAAAAGAGCCCGCTATCAAGAAAAATGAAAGAAAAACTTTCATGAGAACAAACTAAGAAACGTGACCAAAAATCAAACGACAAAGATAAACTGTACGCTAACATGAAATGTTGACAAATAGACAAATCTGAATATGCGGGCAGCGGTGGCCCAGACGGCAGAGCGTCGTGTTCGAAGCTGAAAAACAGTGTCAATATTCCACATGAAGAAGCATAAAACATAGAAACGAGTCCCCCCTCTCTCTCCCTTCCGTCCGTCATATTCGAATTTGATAAATAACTGTCCAATTAATGTTCTCTAGTGCAAGACGCAGAAAAAATATGACGGAAGCATGTGGGGTTAGGAACGACTTCAAACTCCATATATTGCATCTTTCTATGCTCAACGGTATCAAATCAATTTAAAAAGAAGTCAACTCAACAACTGGACCTCATTAACATAATCTTTGAATTACTATTGCAAGTACTAGCATTATGACGAAGAATTCATCTAAGATAGAGAAAACACGTACCAAAAACCACAAAAGACACAACATGTTTAGCTATATGATTAAATATTTCTCTACTTTCAAGGTATATTTTACAACAACCATCGATATAGGTTGTATAGTATGAATGTCCTTCCCTCCGTAGATACTAAGCACCTAGGATACTGTGTTTAGTAGACTTTGATGTCTGCTTCGGAATACAATTTCTGATACAATTACTCTTTATTTTTAATTAATTCATTAATATGTTGGTTGATTTACATTGGTGGATTATGCATTTTTTGTATTCATCTTAATACTATTCCTGAAAATAAAGTTCAGTGAATGAATTCAGAACGACCGATCTGGCAACCCTGGGAACAAAACGTTGCACCTGCATAGAGTCATTTGTTGCCCATCTTCCCCCACCGTTGTTAAGTTGAGCATCGTTTATGTTCTGCGTAAGACGTGCTTTACTAAGTGCTTGTTCAGTGTGTTGGTTCTTAACTGAAAACAGGAAAATGAACGAACAAAAGATCAGATTAAAGTTTGGTTTTAAGCTTTGCAAGACACCGAAAGAAATTCATGAGGGATGGTGCAAATTGAACATCCGCCATACAGATCTCAATCTCCAGACTTCTTCCTACATTCATGTTTGAAACTCTCTTTGAAAGCGATTTGACCATATTGCTGACATCCAACGAAACGTGACGAAGCTTTTGAACTCCATCTCAAAAGAAGACTTCTTACAAATTTCTCAGGACATGTATAGCAGATCTCAGCGGTGCATAATTATGGGTAAAGACTATTTCGAAGGATGGTATGGTAATTTTTTTTATTATTTCATCTACATTAATGTTACAGGACTATTCACCGAACTTTATTGTCAGAGGTAGTAAAACAACCTTTTGGGAGGTCTGTTTCTGTGTGAGTTGAAACAAACAATTTTCGTTTGATAATTTGTCATTTTTGCATCCAATAAATTAGCATATTGTGACATCTCGCACAAATGACGTTATTCGGAGGATTTTTGCTGCTCTAGCAACACCTACTCTTTTTATTTTATTTGTCAGTTCACGAACATCTGTTTTCGAATCCAACGTAAAATAATGTCTGATGTCCACAAGTATGTTTGAGCTGAAATGTATTTGTTCAAAATTCTGCATTTTGTAGAAAGCGATTGGAGTTTCGCGAAATCATCCATATTATTCTAACAAGTGCGTGTAAGGGGTATTCTTTAATGTTTCTTAATTTACGGAAATATAATGTGACGAAGAATAAAAATATACAAGAACTTCTGTCGAGTTATGTATGAATTAAGTTTGCATAGAGCTTAAAAATAATGAAAAGATATCTGTATTAACAAAACAATAAAAATATTATAATTGAACAATGTCTTCTCGCTTTTTTAAATAATGTATTTTTTTTTTTTTTTTTTTTTTTTTTTTTAATCGAATCTCAATTTTTGTTATCAGGTATTAAAAACGGATCAATATAAAAGAATATATACATCTTGATCATTTGATCAGATCTACAGATTTCAATTTTAAAAATAATTGACAATCATGAATATAACACAGAAGTCACCTTAAATCGTAAGGTTAGCAGCTGCTAATTTTAATTACTTGATTATTTGTTTCACTATAACCTTCGAAGCGTGTTACATTTCTTATGGTAAACAAAAGTTCACGATAGTTTTTTAAAGTCAGAAAAAATGTTTATCCTAAATTTTAACATTGAAATACACTAAATGGCCAAAAGTGACTGATCACTTGCGATTCTGCTAAATATTCTGAAAAATACATGACGAATTATCCTAAAACTCCAGGTGTGTAAGTTTATCCATTGACTAGTGTCAATATAGTATACACAATATTGCATGTACTACTACTGCTGTATTTGGATACAGTCATTATCTTTTTGCATCATTTTGAGAACAACGGATTTTGAGCTTATTCTATTGACGATCATTTTCAGAATTTTAAAGCTATGTATTTCGAACTTTTAAAAACATTGTTCACTGAAAAAAAAATATGCCACTGGTATCTAGAAAATAAATTGTAGCTCTAGAAAAAATAGTTCCATGTCATCCCTATAAATTCTAGTTCCCTTCGCTAGCGTGTTCTAGTTAATATTCTGATTGAGTAAACCAGAATTTTCTCGTTCCCAGAACCAGAAAAAACGGCCTTCGAGCTAGATTTTCAAAATGGCACAACTAATTTCTAGTTTCATGGATCAGAATTTCTAGCTCCCTGACTTTCAAAGATAGATATTAGAACTGGAATTTTAAGACCTCTTGATTGCAAAATATTGTTTCCTGAAGCAGAAAGCAATGTCATAACTGAAAATTCTGGTTTTACAAACTAAAAATAGGCTAGGACTAAAAATAGAAAAAAATAGGCTTTAGGCTAGATTTATAAAAAGATCTTAACAAAATTGTAAATTCGAGTTTACTGAATTAAAAAAAATAGTTTTTAGGCTAGATTTTTATAAAGACCTAAGTTTCATTGCTGAGTTCTGGTTTCTTAAACAAGGGAAAAATAAAAAGAATATTGCCCAGTTAAACTGATGGCATTGAGCTCACAGGCTACGCATACTAATTGTACATTACAACCTTGTACGTTGATTCCGTTCGAAAAAAAAAAAAAAAAAAATAAGAAAGGGAAACAGCTCTCCCCTTTCTCCTTTTTTATACTTAATCATTGGACCTCCTAAACTATCAAGGACATGCTTTATCATATAAAAAATCTATATCCAAAATTCAGAGCAAATCGGATAATTCTTAATAAAAACCCATTTAGCAATTATATAATTTAAGAGGAGTTATTCCCCTCTTTTATACTTAACCATTAAACTTCCAAAACTATTCAGAGATTTGAACGAAATCCGACAATTCTGCTTGAAAAATCCATTTATACATGTTAAGGGGAGGGGCATTAGAACCCCCGTTCCCCCTGTATTTACTTATTCAATGAAAACCTAATAACAGCCACGGTATCGCCTCATCAGAATGATCCTATATCTAAATTTTGAACGAAAACTGTTAATTCTGTATGAAAATCCCGTTTATATCAAGAGGAGGGGCATAAGCCCTCAGGTTCCCCCTCTTATACATATCGAATGAACTCCAAAAACTAATCAGGGAAGCGCCTTATCAGGATATACCTATATACAAAATTTCAAGTGGATCCGATATTTTTATCATGAGTTATCGCGTTACGTACGAACATACATACAGAACGGACGGGCACATAAGCTCTCAGGCTATGATAGCCTGTGAGCTAATAAAAAACGGGGGGGGGGGGGGGGGGTTGAAGCGAGATTTTGAAAAAGGCCCGAACTGCATAACTATAATTTGTGGTTTATTAAACCAAATTAGCAGGGAATAGGAAGTTCTGATTTATTAAACCAGAATTTCCTATACCATGTCATTCAAAAGTAAATTTTAGAAAAAAAAAAAAACTTTTATTACAAAATATTGTTTCCTAAAAGATAAAATAAGATCACAACCAATACTGCCTGGATACCTATTACAAAAATTGTTTATATGAAACATTCTCCACTGAAATATAAATCTTCAAATTAAAATTTGTAAGTAATTCGAAAATATTGGTGACAGAACAAATGGCAAAAATTTATCAAATGGAAGGATTCCTAAATTAAGAGGGCACCATTTATGCATGATTTTGCATAGCATCAGCAGCTTGAGTACGTACTTCACTGAAGGATACAATAAATTTTAAATATATAATATTGCATAGATGCCAACATCTTTTAATTATTCTGGAGTCTGATCCAAGACGGAAATGCTACTAACCGAAAATTTTATTTGAAAAAAAATTGCAATGTGAAATTCAAAATGTGCCTTACTGAAAGATGACTAATTTCCTTATACATATATCTTGGAACAGACTCCGGAATAATTAAGCGAATGAATTTCTATAAATATAGGTTTTTATAAAATTCTCAGCAAATAACATTAATATTTATTAAATTTTATTTACTCATACGTATATAAACATTCAGTTTAAAAAAAGTATGTAATTCTCCCCCCCCCCCTATAATCTTTAAACTGTAATGATTGTTCATATCCAAGTATCGATTCCAATATTTTTGAAAAGTATTGTATTTGATCTGTCTTTTAATATATAGACTATATAATGGTAAAATTCAGTTTAACAAGAAAACGCCTAATTGGTTGAAATTTTCCTTTCAGCAATTTATATCAATAGATGGAAACATACTTGAATACTTTTGTTTAGCCTGTAAAATATGTTTTCTTTAAACTACTAAAATCAAATTTCTAAAAATTATCATCCAAAGATGACCATGTATCCAGTTCTTTGCAGGATGCTGTATATCATTTTATCGATAAATTTCTTAGTAAATTAAATGCAGTTCATCGTAAAAAGGCATAACATACTTAAAAACCACCTTTAAGTAAATTACACACATATTCAATACTTTTCCAAGAACTTTTGTGTAACTCTGTATCTGAATTGTGTAACAATTAGCATTTATATAAACCATATAATATGCATACATCTAAGTGAAACTTAAAAGCATATATCATAATTAAAATGCATTTCATCCATCCAACAGCCATCTTCCATCAGGACTTCGGGTAGAATATACTATTCGAAATCTTTTGTGTGTCCCTATAAATGCTATGCACTAGTATTATGCATGAAATAACTCATTTTAATCCTCAGCAATGTATATCAATTTGATTATATATGAAATCGTTTACCATAAAAAATATGTCTCAAATAATTCTCTTATTATTATGTATTGGTATTCTTTTGTGTGGCCCTGTAAATGAATAATAACTATTCTTTTTATTGTTTATTTTATAAAATGCACATTTTAGTGCACTTTGTAGATACATATAAATTTGAAGATGTTTGACAGGGTGTAACATCGTTAAAATTCATTTGAAACGATTTTCCCCTATAGGACATAATGCAATGGAAAATTTTTTACTATCCCTGTAAATAAACTAATCATGGCAGAACCTTAATTTTCAATAGGATTCGTGCTTAGATAAACACCATTAACGTCCAAAGAATTTATGACAATCAGAGTGTATTTACAAGAGTTAGAGTGCGGACAGACGACTGAGACAGACAAACCAAGTGCATAAGTACTTTTCAACTTTGTTGGAAAATGCTAAAAATAAAAAGTATAAACATGTAAATAAAATAAAGAATTTTTAAAAAAAATGATATACAGAGTAAAATATTAAATTTATTAACATTCCAAAAACATACATAAAAACAAAGCCTTCGATTCTAGTGTTAAAAAATGTTAAAATGAAGTAACTCTTTTAAATAAAATTATTATTATAGTTAAAACAAAGTTGGAAGTTCCAATCATCATCCATGTTGTGGACGTTAACTACATCAACATACAACTGTCGGCTACTGTAAGCCTTTTTATTGTGGCGATGTAGTATTTTCTATCTCTAATGACATTTACAGTAAGGGGACTGGTATCCTGCAAAAGAGAAATTTTTCCTTCCGGTAGGATCAAACTCCTTATCCCCTGATCCATTGTTCATTTCTCTGCTTTCTACTGTGACTAAACCACATAAGGGAGAAATATGAAAGAATTTGTCGAATTCGATGACTGAACCAAAACGAGCCATGTGCTGAAACCTGAAAACTGCCACAGTAGACTCAAGTTCACCTAAAAAATAGATAAAATAATCAATCATATATGAAGTATTGATTACAACAGAACAATTTTCAAATTGTTTAAATTTCATTAGCCTATAAAACTAATATATAACTACATATAATTTTTTAATGATAAGTACATATGGTGATATGCACAATATCAGCTAGGATTTCATAGCATTAAGTTTCTGTCAATCGATTATAGATAGTTATTTTATTGCAAGTAATTGGTAAAAAACAAAGGTACTCGAGTATTAACGCCACCGCAGCAGAAGTGACTCTATATCGGCCCATTTTCCACCAAAATCTGATATGTTACTTTGTTTTAGGGATGCACCGAATAGTGATGTTGCCTGAATACTGAATATTCAGCCAACAGCTAAACCGAATACCGAACATTCGGCTAGCCGAATAGTAATTGTTGGGCCGAATGCCGAATATTCGACCAGCCGATTAGTAACTATTCGGCAGTATACCGAATATTCGGCTTTCCAAATACTTTTTATATTTCAAAGTTTAAAAGTATTAAAATGTTACTACTTTTTAAAACAATTTTACATGATATTTAATAAGAGAAACTTATATTTTGATAAATAAGAGCTTTTTATAAGAAATTCGGTATTGAAAAAAATCTGTCTTTTTTTATTTAAGAAGCATAATTATGAGACTTTTTCAATTAGTAAAATTTTAAATTTCATTTCTTCTACGAATTGAAACAAACATTTTGAAATCAAAGATAAATAATGAAAAAAAAGTTGAAGAAAAACTGTACAGTCTCATATTTATTCTTTTTAAATAACTCAAGGCAGATTTTTTTCAATATAAAGTATAAATACTTCCAACTTAATTCTGAATAAAGGAATGTCTAGCTCATAGTTCTTTTCTTATGAATAGTGGCATTTTCCATCCTTCCCATCGTATCATATTTTATAGAAATCAAAACATGTGAGTTGAAAATATGAAAATACAGTTATGGCATCTTATTTATTGTTAATGCAACAAACAAAAACACAAGTTTGATCTAGAGTGAGATGAAGTACAATGTATTTATGATTCAATAAGTTGATTATGATTATGATTTCATAATAAAAAAATTGTCTGCCTTGATAGTTATTACTAATCTCAAAAGTTTTCCTTTCTTGTTTAAGGACTTTTGGGAAAAGCAAGAAACAGATTATTTACTAAATAGAATTTAGGAACTTGCATCTGCACTCGCATCATTTATTCCTAAGGAGAATTTTAATTTTAATCCTTCTCATGGTTAATTTTCTTAAGTTAAACTTTACAAACAGCAAATAAATATTGTAAAAACATTCTATTTTATTTAAATATTATTTTATTTCTAATTATTTTAAATATATTAATAATTTGACAGTTAAAAGCAGAAATTGTGAAAAGTTTTTTTTAAATGTATTTTAAAAGGCTTTATTAAGTATTTGGTTCGGCCGAATACTTTGATATTCGGCCAAACCGAATATTCGGCAACATGGCTGAATACCACTTAGATACCGAATATTCGGTACATCCCTACTTTGTTTTTAAATATAGTGTTTTGAATTTCGAAAGTGTTTTAATTTTAAATAAAGTGTTTTATTTTATGATTTGTCGCAAAAAATTTAGGTGTAGATTAAAAGTCGCCAAATCTGTAACTGCAGAGGCCTTAATACGTAAATACCAAGCAAAGATAATTTTAACACCTCAGAATGATAAAATTTAGAATTGTGATCTATTGTGTAAATAAATATAGAATGTATTCACATCAATAAAGTATTTTGGAAAGGAAAAAGATAAAATCTAGTAATGAATATTGAGCAGAGGTAATTCATTTGTGAAGTGTTAAGGTGCTTTTTAGTACAGAATATGTCCAATCCAGCGATCTACGATCAGGAGGAATTTTATAGAAATATATACAAATGATTTTGATTTTAACAATGAATTCTGTCATAATTCCCTTACTTACATAAATTTCACTACAAATAAAAAGATCCATATGGCGACTTTCACAAAATCAATCTCAGATTAATGTGTATCATTTATTCAAGGGCGATTCTGTTCTGAATTTTATTAAGATTTAAAACTTCCAATTCTTATTTTATTTTATTTATTTATTTATTTTTTTAACCCAAAAATTATTAGAAAACCTAAACTTTGATAAAAAAAATCATGATATGAATGCAAATTTTGTCAAAAGATTGCAAAATAAACACACATTAAGTCACAAAATAATGAAAAAACTGCAAATTTCTTCAAAAGGTTGCAAAAAACTCAAATTTTATCAAAAGATTGCAAAACAACCACAAATTTCATCTAAAGATTGCAAAACAAACATTTTGTCAATAGGGGCAGAACCCCTCCCCCCCAAATTTCATTGAAAGATTACAAAAATTTCTCCAAAAGTCACAAATAAAAAATACAAATGTCATCAAAAGGTCACGGAATATATGAGAAATATATGAAATTTTTTTTACACCTACGTAATACAGAATTTTCCTATAAATATACTATAAAATTTACATGTGGATTGGGAGAAATGTTGGGAGTAGAAACAATTTTTGCACCCCTGGATTTTACTTATCATATATATGAATTAAAGCAGTAGCCAAAAAAAGTCAGCATACTTAAAATGGTCTCTACGCATACGTGCTTGCGCTGAAATCGCTCCGAACCAATTGGAGGAGAGTGTAGTTACTGCCTGTAAAAGCATTTGCAAAGCGAGTTTGTAAATATGGGATAAGAATAAGACTGCATTTTTGCTGACACTGTTTAATGCAATGCTATAATAATTATATTTTTTTTCTTTACTCATCTTATAATGATCGAAATACATTGTTTTTTCCACTTTACGTAAGTTATTTTATTTCCATCTGTATTCTTTTTTCATGTTAAACGCTATTCCCTCCTTCAAACTTTGCAATGTTATTGCCGACAATCTTAGGCTTAATTGTAGAGATGTTTCATATATATGAAATTGAAACATTCAATAATAGTTAATGATTAAAGTGTTTATTTACGTTCTTGGCCGATAAATCATTTTATTTCAAATTTATACTAAGTATGTATAGAAAAAAGGCTGGAAATCACATTGTTTTTTGTTTTGTGTTTTGATGGTGCGATTTTCGGCGGATATTTTGACTTCATGGATGTAAAAAGATTCGCAAATCAAAATCACTATTTATTTTTTGCTTCAGTTTATTATGTCAAAAAACGGTGATTTTTTCCCCCCTTATAATTTCATTTTTGAGCAAATTCATAAGGTTTAGGAAGTATTTACATTACATTGTTTTCGCCGAATAATAGAAAATTGCATATGAAATGAAAATAATCCCAGTTATAAACAGCTTTGTAAATCATTAATATTTCTTTAATGTTTCACTTTCTTTTTGTTGACTCGAAGTTCCCTTTTTTTTAAAAGTGTTCTCGTGACAAAATTTGCTGTTTTTTTGAGAAGGAGGAGGGAATATTTGGATGAAATTTGCTATTTTTTTTTTCAATCGCTTGATCTTGATCTCTTAACAATGTTTTTCAAAAAATATGAAGATCATTATAATCAACAAAGAAAAATAAAATTATCAGAAGAGATCCCTCTTTTTTGCATAGCATTCAATCATGATATACAATATAGAAAATACTTTATTGGCCAAGAACATAAATAAACACTTTAATCATTAACTATTGAATGTTTCAATTTCACATTAAGCCTAACATCACAAGGTTTGAAGGAGGGAATAGCGTTTAACACAAAAAAAGAATACAAATGAAAATAAAATAACTTACGTTAAGTGAAAAAAACAATGTATTTTGATCATTATAAGATAAGTAAAGAAAAAAAATATAATTATCATAGCACTGCATTAAACAGTGATAGCAAAAATGCAGTCTTATGCCATATTTACCAAGGCGCTTTGCAAATGCGTATACAGAGAGTAAATACAATCTTCTCCGATAGGTTGTCAGATTTCTGCGCAAGCGCGTATGCGTAGAGACCAGTTTTAGCTGTGCTGAAAAAAGATCGCTACTGTTTTAAGTATGTACTGTTTACCAATATTTGTGTTTTTTGAAGTACCTAGACAAAATTAAAGTATTTTTATAATCTTTTGACGAAATTCATGTCTTTTATGAAACTAGGAAAAAATTATTTGTTTTCTCAGGGATTTTTGGTGAATTTTTTTTTTTTTTTTTTTTTTTTTTTTTTTTTTTTGTTATTTTCAGAAATTTGTCATTTTTTTCCACCTTTTTTTTTTTTTTTTTTTTTTTTTTTTTTGCAAATTTTACCTTTTTTGTGATTTTTCGATGAAATGTGCCTCTTTTTTTCATCTTTTGACAAAATGTGTTGTTTTCTTACAATCGGTTTACCAATATTTGCATTTTTTGAAGTACCTAGACAAATTTAAAGTATTTTCATGATCTTTCGACGAAATTCATGTCTTTTATGATACTAGGACAAAATTATTTGTTTTCTCAGGGATTTTTGGTGAAATTTGTAGTTTTTTTCTCACTATCACTGTAATTTGCCGTTTTATCAAATTTATCCTTTTTTCATGATTTTTTTTTGCGAAATTGTCGTTTTTCGTTTGTTTTTTGAGAAATTTGTCTTTTTTTTTTTTTTTTTTTTTTTTTTTTTCCCCCACTGAATACTATAAAATTTTTTTTAAATAACTTAAGTATTCAGTTGTTGAAAAATTACTTCTTGTCTTATCTTGCTTTCAAAGTAGACATTTGTATTTGTAGTACTATTAATATGTGTGTTAGGGAGGGGAGGGGGTTAGAGATAAAAATGGTTTATAATGATACGTAATAATAATAAATATAAATATGCATTATATTTAAATTAAAATTAATCTACTGGAACTGGATACTATGTATATAATGTGTATAGCATTAAAAAACATATATATTAAACACTATGTATCTATGTATTAAACACTTGTACACTAAGTGTCACTATCAAGTTCGACACTTTTGAAAATCCTGTATTTGTAACACTTAACTTCTTCCTTATAAATATTAACTATGTCAAAATGCACACTAAATAACTTTACATTTTTTAAAGTATTAAAATAATAATAATAATAAATAGACAAGATATTTTAACATAATTTTTGGGTAAATATTTCTGCATCTCCATTTTGAGATAAAATTTCTGAGATTTGAAATTGTCATTTTTACCTTAATTTTTATTAATTAAAAATATTTTAAGACCTGCTAATTAACTATAATATAATTAAATTTCAACATAATGTATGGCAACTGTTACTAGTTTTAAAATTTGTTTCCTAAACAAACTCTAATGCACCGCAGCAGATTGTGACTCTGGGTTTTTGACGGTTTTAACCGGTTTAAACCTTTGTCATGTCAAAAATCCAACCCTGCTTACTACCCCCCCCCCCCTCCTCAAAAGCACAATGTTTGCCAAATTACCAAAAAGTTCGTTCTGTAAATTAATTTTTATTGCCAAAATCCTTTTAGACAAATTGATCAAGATGTAATAATACACCTTGAGTTTATTCGAAAAATTAAATTTTGCTTTAGTAAACATACTAACTAAAAAACAAATAAGTGACTAATGGCAAAAAAATATGTAAACTTTAAGAATGAAGGAGAGAAGAACCAATTTGGATGAAGATTACCTAAAAAATGATAGTGAAAATTACACTTTATGTTTATATGATAACTTACATTTCTTTTTCAGTAATGGCAATTACCATAGTAAATAAAACAACCAAAATATAAGAAATAATACTAAAATGAGCTAATTTTAATCTAGATTAGGTTTTGGATAAGTTTAATTAGCAAACCACATCAAATTTGCATTTTGAGAAAATTTTTTGTGTGATTATATCTCTAAAATTACTGAGAGTTGTTCAAAATGTAACGTAAGTTATTATGGAATGATCCTATTGTTTATTTGTCAGGGAGAGACTAAAGTAAAGTCAATTGTTGACAAGTCAATAAGAATAACTTTTCAACTTTTGATTTAGCAAGGAAGTTTTTAATGCATCCTACAACAGTGGAAGTTTTCGATCTTTTTCGGAGATTAGATTGTAAATATTCAGGTTGTTCCTAAAATCCTACAACAAGCTTGTAGGATAATTTATATCAGAATAATATGACCAAGGCAAAAGGAATTTTAACAAGAAACAATATCGCAATTCATTTAAATATATTGCATGAGAAACAAGCTAGAACTAAATTTTTTATTTACAACTTTATCACAAATGAAAATATTTTAACGAGATTTATTTCATATAAATTTGTTTCTGTTAAAAAATGTGATAATATAATTGAAAATGACTTAACTTTGATCATTAAATTAAAAATACACGCTGTAATTAGTGAGAATAAATTCCACAATAGAACACGAAAATATAACGAACTTAGAAATTTTATTTAAAAAATGAATACTAAGAAGAAGCAAAATATCAATTTGCTTGCTAAACAATTATTCATGCAAAACTTGCACATACCTTGAAGTTTCTCAATTATAAGTTAGCTATTTGATAAAGAACAACAAATACCTTCCTTCTTTCTTCGGCATTCGCCTCGCCCGCCATTTGTTTACGCAATTGAGTTGAGTTGGACGTTCATTTTTCCGGAGGAAGGAACCAAACCGAAAAATATATTCTCGTAACAGGTCGCTGCAGCGCCGAAACTAGCCTTTTTGCGCCCGGGGCAAACATGTATTTCGGTGCCCCTCTCACCCTCCACATATATGCATTCTTCAAATCAAACACACCAAACAAAATCTTAATTTGGCGCCCCTTTCACCTTCTGTTCTGGTGGCGCCCGGGGCACGCGCCCCCTCTGCCCCCCTCTAGTTTCGGCCCTGGGTCGCTGTATTCCCCTCATTTTCTAGAGCGCTTTCCCATAATTTCGGTGTGAAATTTATTTAAAAATCTCTGCAAATAAATGCGAACACGAGAATTCAGTTTCAATAACTATAGTCTATTCTGTAAATCTAATCGAAAAATCAAGTTATAATTTCTCGCAATTCAAACGATTAATTATAGTAAAATACCGTTTAATCATCAAGAAAATCTTAGATTAGAAATTCTCGGACATTTTCTCGATTTGGTTTATTTCTGCAGCTTACACGCATAACTCCGATATCTATATTTCTAGTTCAGGGATTTAGAAAGTGACTACTTATTCGTTCTAGTTGAAGGCGGTATATTTTTTTTTTCAGTGTTGCTCTATATATTTTGGTAGCACATTACGCACATTATATTTTGATTGCATTTACGTATGCACAGGGAAACATTATTTAGTAAACTTGCACATTTTTTATACAGTTTTTATCTTTTTAAAATTCTAATTACAGTATATTGTGTACAATGTTTTTTCTCATATTTTGTCAAAAGAATTTTTTTATGTTAAGAAATCTGCAAATTATAAGCAAAAAACGTGGCAAAATTTGGGACTGTTTTTATGAAAACCTTAATTTCTCTACGCGTGTACATGCTATCCCCATGAAAATGAACATAATTTATTACTGTAAGCCACTTAATCATAATCTACATTTTGAACGCTTTTGCTACATGAGTTTTGACAGTGTTATCCAAAAATATTCGTTCTTTTTCAATTTGTTGACGATCCCCTATGGCGTTTCGAGGGGTAAAAAAACCTTTCGCGGAAGTATATGACATGTACTATTTTGTTTATAAACCTAGATTTTCAGCATAAATCTTTGTGTATTTTTCTAGGTATTTAACAAAACCTAGCTAATCTCGCAAGTGGTAGGTCACCTTTGGCCATATAGTGTATTTGCTTAGTATCAGAATTGATATGATTCTGTACAAGTCCGTAGAAAGAAAGCCAGAATTCAGCTCTTACAAAATCATAAAATAAGAATAATTGAGTAGGTATGTGCTATGATTTCTTTCAAACAACAGGACAATTACTTGAGTAAGAGAAATGAGAATTTTGTAAAATTAGGAATTTAGGCTATTATGTACAATAATGAAACAATATCGAAACATCATAAACAATGAAATGTATGAATGATGTCATGATGGTTCAAGAAATTTGATCTATGTGATAAATGTATTATTTCGGCTGCAGTTTAGGGAAGTAAAATAATTAGTCTAATTTTTGTCATTGATATTGCTTACATGACCAGTTTGCTAAAGCATTATAAAAACAATGGGAAATTATAGTAAAAAAAATATTTGGCTTTTGTCAAAAATTATTTTTATGAATCTATAACGTCGAAGAAGTTAGAATTTTCTTTACTATTGTACAAGTCGGAATATATTCATAGATATCTATATAAAGATGCTCCAAACATTTTCTATGATTTTTCCTTATGAGTAAATGAAAATACTTTTTTGTCGCCTCTTCCGAAAGAGAATAGGGACGTTTCATTTTCTCTTAGGGAAAAAATGTGATGATGGATATTGCTTTTCTTATAAATTTTGTCATTTTTTTTAATATCGCGAGGTCCCACTTCTTTTTTCTTTTCGATGTTTTTGCACTTATGTTCAACTATTGCGTGACATATTTTTTTCATCCAACTGTGGCGCTTTTTTGAAATAAACTACTTTAAGTATTGCAGATTTTGGAAATTTTGAATATTTAACAGGCTATAGCTACTAACAGCAACAATATCTCCGTGCAGTATTATATTATTTTGCTTGTCCTAGTAATGCACTTTCATATTCTATAAGAAAAACTTTGGGGTATTATAGCTTAAATAAGATATTAAGAGCAAAATGGACAAAAACGTCATTTTGACTGTACTTTGTGGCAACATAACAATGTAAAATAACAAAGCCCCATGGAAACAAATAAATTTTAATAAGCAGGTAGTGTTATACTATAAGTTTATGTCAAAATAATTTTGGGATGCTGTTGCTTGCCAGAGCTATACTACGCCAAAAATATTGGGATTTCATTTTTCATAAAAATGGCATTCACAAACGTGAACTTTAATATTTTCTATAGGGAAAAGAAATTTTTTTTCAGGGCTTCAAAATTGCAGATTAATCATTAAATATCATTTACTTCAACATAAAAAAATATCAAGGCAATTAAAAAATACAATTATCGAAACATGACTTTTTTGTCTGAATTTCAAAATAAGGGCTCTTAACATCGCACATTTAAAATTTTTACACCGTTGCGTAGAGAAAAAATGCATTTTAAAATGAAATTTGTTTTAAATCTTTATCGCAATTTGTTTTCATATTATTATTATCTTTAAAAGTTTTTATTACTTTTCTGTCATCGTGTCAACAGAAGTATTCCATTTTTGGACATTGAATAGTGACCAATCAGAAAACGAATAAAATAAAAATCATTAAATATTCCATTTTTGGGCACTAATTTGGACAAATCAGAAAACGAATAAAATGAAATAAGTTGCGGAATTCAACCAATAAAAACATCCATATTTCTTAATTCTTTACCGAGAATAACAACTATTATCCAAATAGTTAAAAAAAGCTGCGGAATCCAACCAATAAAACTACTGAAATATACTTCAGATTTCCGAATTCTCTACCTAGAACAACAAATATTTTTCCAAGTAATAAAAAAAAAAAAAAAAAACATGGTGATATCATTAAATGTTATCATACTTTATTAAAATCTAAAGATTTTTTTTCTTTTTAATTTACTAGCAAAAAAAAAAAAAAAAAGGTATTTTTTGTTTCGAACATACATGTTTATAGCCATTGCTTTTGCTTTCATGTGAAACGAATTCTTGTGATTATATATATATATATATTAATTGTAACTTCCAACTTCCTTCATATATTTAATATTAAATGAATAAATTAAGATCTTATTTAACTTCACTACAACTTTGTAAAGCTGAAGCAACCCAACTATAGATGGAAAAAAAAGAGAAGCAGCGAAGAAGAAAAATTTACTCATGTAACTTACGAAAAAAATTAAGAATTTTTAAGCCTAAAAAACGAAAAGCAGTTGAAAAAAAGATAAGCTCATAAAAATATAAAAACTTGGATGAAGAAAACGAAAATTTTATGTACGTTAGGAAAAAAAAGAGGGGGAAAAGAAATTTAAAAAGCTGACAATAAAAAAAAAAAAAAAATATCAGCTTACAAAAAGTTTTCTCTTTAAAAAAGAAATTGCAAGCTTCTCTAATAAAATTCCAAGTTTCCATGGCAACAATCCTTTCGTTTCCTTGGAAACCATGGCTTATTTTTTAGAATTTGCTTTGAACTCTCTTGTAAAGAAATTTCTTCTTTACAAAAAGTTATCTTTCATTAGTAGTACTTAAAAAAAGAACAAAAACGAGAATATTTTATTCTTGACGAAATTCTATTCCCTTTAGCGAGACAATTTTTTTTACAGACCACTAAAAATATTTGCACATAAAAAATATCTTTTCATTCCTAAATGATTTTAAGCAAGTCTTTTTTTTTGCACCATCCTTATTTCATTAAGTCAGTTAATTAAAAAAAAATAAGCTTTCACCTCTGTATTCATTAACATTTAATTAAACTTTTGAAATTACAAGTATGATTTATTAAGGAACTGACTGTAAAAAATTAGAAGAAAAGGCACTGGAACTTACACATAAAAAATTCAGCGCTTTATTAGGTTTTTATGAATCGTTACATTTTAGAAGTAATTCTATTCCATATAGCAAAAAGTCATCAACGTTTCACGAAGGAATTTACTCTTTTAAACTCTTAAGACTTAAAGTATACAATTGTGTATACCAGTTCTCTTCCCCATGTATAAAAGCTAAACTGTTTGGCTATTTCACATTTAAAGTTTACTTCTATATACCTGAATGTTTTTGCTTTGGAACAAGATCAATAAATGGCAGCATTGATGCTTAATTCTTTATAAAATAAATATTATTTTTATCTGATTTTTCAAAATACCTTGAAGCAAGTGTGAACTGAAGAAAGAAATGGTTATAATTATTTAACTTTATTCTTTAAGTTCTGAGTATTTGTGGATTGTTCATTTGGTTAAAGCCCTTCAATTTGGTTATTGTGTGAATTTGGGTTATTGCGAATTAAATTGCTATTTCAAGGGAGCTAATAATTTTAGATCCATATTTACGAACGAAAATTGCATGTCTCTTAAGGTATTAATTTCAGGTAAAAGAATCTTTCTGTAAGCTTGCCACTATTTTGTGTTCCAAAATATAACGAATCTATACTTGTGTTATTTTAACTTCAAAATTGAATCAATTTCAGAAAAGGACTTTTTTTGTCATCTGTACTGCCATTTTGTTTGTCTAAAAGCGATCAATATGTACTTGAGCTATTTTAATTTCAAAATTGAATCAATTTCAAATAAAAAGTTTTGTCTGTAAAGCGTGTTGCCATTTTATTTGTTCCAAATCAATAAATGCGTACTCGTAGAGATATTTTAACTTCAAATTTTGTGCCAGTTTCAGAATAGGGACGTTTTCTGTCCTTCTGTGCTGTCATTTTGTTTATTTTAAAGCAATAAATGTGTACTTATAGAGTTATTTTTACTTCAAGTTTTGTGTCATTTTCAGAAAAGTGGAACTTTCAGCCATCTGTGGTGTCATTTTGTTTATAACAAAGCAATAAATGCGTATTTGTAGATTTATTTGAACTTTAAATTTTATTTCAGTTTAAAAAAAGGGACATTTTTTGCGCATCTGTGCTGTCATTTTGTGTATTTATTATTTTATAGCATTCTTTTTGTAGTGTTATTTTATTTAAATTTAGGTTTGAAGAAGATAAACACACATTTACTATAAGAATAATTTTCTTCAACTACTCAATTTGCATTCAAATTACATGCATATTACAGGGCTCCCAAACGGTCCGAGAACTGAACATCAATATTTTTTAACAGAAAATTTCATAGTAGGTTTCTATAGCATTTGTGCTAAAACTAACCTCCGAAGGTGGTTTCTCCGCAATAGAAATTCTTAGAAAAAAAAAAAAAAAAGGGCCGAAAAGTTGACGATTTTATTAAAGGAACTGCGCAAATGATAAGCTCACAAAAAATCAAAAATCTTCAAAAAAATCTTCAACCCTAAACTGATATGAAGTTTTTTAGAAAGGAATCCGAGATTTCTAGAACTTTTCTTGTAACGGTAACAGCAAAAATTCATGTAACTGATTCGCTTTCATAAATTTTTGCTGTTTCCGTTACAAGACAAGCTCTAGGAATCCCAGTTTCCCAGAATATGTATAGTAACTTTACAGATTTGTTTTACAATGCAATTATAGCAATAATGTTCTTTTTTATATCTTTTAATAAAGATTCTATAATTTTACTGCGCATTTTAATCCCATTGGATTCGAATTGATAAATCAAGCAACTTCTTATATATCTGTATGTACTGTGATTGATTAATGTTCGCTTTTTCGGAACGTGAAAATTTTATTTCATAAGTTCTTTTGATTAAAATTAGCTTATAAGATTATATATTAAAAGAAAGTAAAAGAAAAAAATGCTTGTTATTTGGACATTACATTCCCATATTAAACTGGCCAATTTCAGATCTTGCCAATAAAGCACAAGCAATAATAATAATAAATAACTTTAAAAACATAAAATTATGTTCCGATTAACATTTCAACCAAGATCTTTTTAAATTTCTTTAAATGTCTAAAACTATAAAGTGTCATTTGTGTTATGAGATATCAAATGTCTTAACCTCTTCGCTACTGGCGATTATTACAGTATTTTTAATTATTACTGAATTATTTCTTCTCTCGTTTGACTTCTGAGCGAGATTTTTATTTTATTTTCATTAGCTCGAATCTTAGAATTCAAAGCATATTATTCTTATATCGAAATTTCATTTATATTTGAGTATCATTAATAAAATGGGACAAAACTGATGTACCCATTTGGGTACTCAGGGACTGAAGAGGTTAAGGGCGTAGTAGACGTTCAAATAAGAATTTTCCCTTTTATATTTTATTAGGTATCTCTTATAAAGTACTTTTTTAATTATAAATGATATGAGACAAGCATTTCTTACTCATACAGTATGTTTTAAATTAAATCAATTACCAACTTTTATCCTTAACAACAATCATTGATAATAACTATTACCATTAACAACAATCATTAACAACAACTTTATCATTAACAACCATTAACTTTTATTATGAACTTTTTTACATGAAAAACATGTTCATTTTAGAAAATAATGGATAAGAATATCATATTTTAAAATGTTCTAATTTTTTTTTTTTCAAATTGATGCAAAACCAGTGATTAATTAGATAGTAAGTTCAGATTATAGAGTCAAAAGAGATAATTATGACCACTTTTTTAATTTTCAACATTATTATTACTAGTACACCGAACCCGGGTTCCCGGGTCACAAAGTAAAGCTGAAAAACTTTTTTAAAATTTAAAATTGAAAAGGCTAATAATTTTTTTTCTGTGTAATAGGTTTTTATTCTGCCAACTAATTCCAAACAGCATTTTATATGAAACATATTATTTATGTAATCATATACAGCTTTAAAAATTATCGGTACTTCCGTATTAGACGCAAGATAGAAGTTATTAGCCAAAGATTTCGACAAAGAATAAAATTGCATTCTCAGTTTTTAAAAACAACTAAGAAAATATGACACCGAGATATTCTTTAAAATACATTTTTGTAAAGCTTAATTGATGTATCTTTTATAAAATAAGTTTACAACGAACTAAAAGTCATTAAATCAACTCAAGTTGACTCAAGACATTAACTCAAGTTGCCACCATTAGAGAAATAGAACCAAAAACTACAAAAAAATTAATATCTCAAAAACAAATTGAGATACAATTTTCTAACAAACGGCATTTAAAAGTGCATTTTTTTCTCTAAACGATGGTATAAAGATTGAAAATGTGCAATGTCTAGAAGTTTCAAAATTTACAATAGCGAAAATTGGAAAAAGGAAATTTCATCGGAAAGTGTTGCCATTCAAAACATGACGTATGCGTTACGCACAGATACGTTTGGCCTTTATTATATAGATTTTTTTACATTTCTTTCTATTTTGAAAATTGTTGTTTTTAGTACATAGGAAGTAACTTTGACTCTTTAAGAATACTTCTTAAAAGTTTATAATTCTCATTGCCGATTTTCTTTTTAAGTTAAGGCTGTTCTTAAATTAAAAAAAAGCAACTTTGTGACACATGCTTTAATTTATTTTTGTTCGGAAATGCACGAATCAAGCAGGTTGTGTTATTCAGAAACTGTATAATTGCACTCAGTTTTTTTAAAACACAATAGATCTTTCTTAACAAGCCTTCAAAGTTGACGTTTTTGAGCACATTTCCCGACGAAAGCAGAAAAACTGGTCGAAAAGTAGGAGAAAAACGGGTAATCACGTGATCGAAATAGCTTAGAACTAGATAGGTAATTTAATTATCATAAAATGGAAAAATAAGTTCAATTCGAAATCGCTTCCAAAGTCAGGCATTCCAATTTTATAACTTTCTGTTAAAAAATTAACTTTTAAATGTCTCAAAATGTTTTGCGTTTGTTGAGCGGAGCAGTTTGAACACCCTTAACCCAATAATGCCTGAATTATTTTCTTCGTTAAAATTCAAAATTTTCATTTTCCCACCACTTTTAAAGAAAGAATAACTTTTATCTTAATTTATCGAGGACTTTGAATCAAGAAAGAAAGTATTTATTTATCCTCCTTTTTTACTGGTGTGAAATGCGCTTACTTGAATATTTTAAAACTGTCCGAAAAATGGGACGCTAGGCACTAATGGGTTAAAAAAATGGTTATAATTTCCCCATCAAAAACTCACAATAACAAAAATTTGGGGTAATTAAGATCACTAGTAGGGAAATTATGACCACTATATTTGCTCTTTATACTTGCCTATACACATTGTTTGGAGTAATATAAAGCCATTAGAACTCCAAACCGACAAATCCTACTTTTGATGAATTACCTTAAATTTACTAAAAACTTTGGTAACTTTGTTTCAAATTGCTATTTCGATATCAAAATTGCTTCAGACTACTTACAAAGAATGTCTAAAATGAAAAATACATTATGAGGTTAATATCTATGCGTGTAATAAAATTTTACCAGCAAATCGATTTCTCGATTTTTTCTCGATTATAAGGAGGATCATAACTACCCCCTAGTCATAATTACCCCACCTGACCTTACAAAGTGTATAAAAGTGTATTCGTTTTGATGTATATACGATATTACTATAATTACACTGATAAACAAATTTTAACGAATTTTCGATTTCTCTATATACGTTGGGTGGTACTTATAGATTTCAAGCTGCTGAAAAAGAATATGTTTGTAAAAATTTTCTATCACCCTCCAATTTTGAGAAATTTCATTGATACGTTTTGGAGTATGTAGGCATCGTATAGGCATTATAATTATATTATATTATTCTCTTTCATGAATTTGATTCTCATAAACATTCCTTTTTCTTATTACAACGATAGAAGATACAGCAAGAGAGTAGAAACAGATGTCTCCCTAATAAATTTTATGTTAGCGACCTTGAACAGACAGCTCTAGCCACCCCCACAGTATTTGACTTTAACGCAAATCTCTGACAGTGGAAACTTATCTTTCGGGGCAAATACATTACTATTTCTTTGTTCTGTAAGACTTTTTAATTAAATTTTGATTATAATTATCGTATTTTTCTCTACAATATGTAAAACATGTCTAGAGGATGCATTAATAAACCCGATTCTTTTATCTGTATGTGCGGGGAGCTGACTTTGAAAAAGCATCGATGCGCCTATCATATGCACTTTGGATATAAAGTAGGTGAACGAGATAAGAAATGGGCACCTCGTTCTTGTTAAACACAATGTGCTACAAACCTCCGGACGTGGATGAAAGGTACAAAAAAGTGTATGTCCTTTGCTATACCCATGATATGGCACATGCCGAAGGATCAAATAACCTACTGCTACTAATGTATTACAAAAATTAAAGGATTCTTTGCAAGAAGTAAACATAAAATTAAGTACACGAAGTTAGATTCAGCATTGTGACCAGCATTACATAATGATGATTTACAAATACCGAAACCTCCAGAGAATTTTACATATGATGATGCAGCAGTAGAAATGGAAATCGATGAAACTGAAACTTCCTCTACATCTGATATGAACTATTCTCGTGGCATAAATGAAGAACCACACCAAATTACTCAAAAAGAATTAAATGATTTTGTGAGAAACTTAAATTTATAAAGAAAAACTTAGAATTACTTGATCAAGATTGCAAGGCTGGAATCTCCTGAAAAACAATACAAGATATCTATTTATCGAGATTGATATAAGAAATATTCAACATTTTTTTAAAGAAAAGATGATTCATGCTATTGTAATGATATAAGTGGCTTAATGTCTGCTTTAAATTGTTAATATAACTCGGAACAATGACCTATAAGAGAGCATCCACAGATAAGACATTTACCGCTGCATAAAGTATGAAATTTCTTATTAATATCATTTCTTTTTACAAAAAATCTATATTTTTCTGAAACTTTATAAACATTGCATACTTTCAGTGTTTTAAATATTAATTTTAAGCTTTATAAATGTTTATTTAAAAGATTGTCATTACTAAAATACCAAATGATAAATTTCATAAGGTGTATGTGTTGAAAAAATACTACAAAATTGAGATTTTCAGGATTTTGGATTTTTTAAAAATCTGTGGGTGATGGACACTTTTTAATGGCATATTCTTTCACAGCACCACCTAAAATATAAAAGTCACCACATACTTAGTTAGAAACAGAAACCTTGTTTATCAGTGTTATAGTACTTTTTCACGAATGTTGAGCATGTGTATATTGATTTTTGCCGTAATAGTACGTTTGATAGCTATAAAATTTGTTTCTTATAATTGATTTTGCAAAAGAATGAATAACTATTTGAAAAAATATTGGAAAAACGGTTCGAGTAGAATTTTAGCCTGAAGCATTTTAAGCATTGTATCAGAGTTTTCAATGACTTTTGACAAAGCTTAGCGATTTTGCTACCATTAAAGATAATTTACAACAAAATTCACATTATATTAGGCATACATTCGTCGTGAAGCACTGACTCAAAAATCATTTTTAACTTCCCAACTTATTTTTCTGTTGTTTTTCAATATACATGCTATCGCATTCCTTCTTAGTCTACGAAACTTCGAAGAGTATTCCTTGAAGAGTATTTTGATATACTGCCACCACTGATATAATTACGTGATATTGAGCACGTTATGAGAGGCTTATGGAAAGAATATTAACTCATTCAATTAAACTTAACTAACAATTTATTTATACACATTATTTACAAGTAACAAAACAATTTTTACAATTAAGAACTTGGATATAGGTGATCCGATCCGACATTAAGTTAAATACAGCAAATACTTTCTGTGTAGAGCTAACTAATCTATCTCTCTCATACTATGCTAGTGATTATATTTATCGGATATTACTCTTAGTCTCGCAGTACATCAGATCTGTCTTCCAAGGGCCTCACCTAACTTAAACACGAACTGTACGAGATTTCTACTCAGGAAAATGTGTCCACATGCTTTTGTCTCCACACGAGAATTGCCTTCTAGTAACTATACAAATCTATTCCTACAGCGATACCTATCTGCCACCAGGGCCCTGTCCCTTCAAAATGTCACCTTTCCGAAACGTTCCTTATCTCGCTAGATAGTGCGTGAATTTTTTGTCTATCTTATGTCAGGCATGCATTTTGAATGGCAAACGAAACTCCACTCTATCTCCCACAGTTTATTTATATGTATTGATACAATGCATCTGTCAACCAATACTATCTAACTCAAACTAGCCCGGATTAATTGCATTTCTTCAAACATAAAACCTTATTAATGTAAGGCGATATGAATGAATAGTTAAATTAGAGGATAAGAACTTCCTATGACCAGTTTAGTTAACTTTTTTTGTCAAACTTAATGTCCGTAACCCTAAATTAAAAAAAAAATAATCCCGTCTTAAAAAATATCATTTTAATGTTTTAAGATACATTAAATAATTACGTAATAATAACATGAAACTAAGATATGTTTCATTGATAGTTACAGCTCTTAGTTGCAAGACATTTACAAGAATTATTCTATTAATTAACAACAAAAACTACTATTATGGAAATCCTGAATTTCTTTATAAACAAATATAAATGAATGTATTGTGATTTTTAAAAGGGATGGTTTTATATCATGGCAAATTTTTTATGTAAATTTTTTTATGTAGAGAAAAACTACTACCTATGTAAATGGTTGAAAACATAACTCCTTTAAAATTTTTTAGCTTCGAATATTTCACTATACTTTCAAAACATGATCGAGAAAAGTATTTTATATGAAAAATAAAATCTTCTTTTATTTAAGACTGATTAAATAAATTTTATTTAAAATTATCTTTAATGTGACATAAGAGTAACATCAGATTATAAAGGTTTAAGAATTCCTCGATTTTAAATGTTCTACAAATCGAAGCAGGAAGTAAAATCTAGCTCTGGAAATAAAATTTTCAGCATATCCTTTAAAAGAAAACTTGCAAAAGAGTTTTTTTTTTTTTTTTTTTTGTTTGTTTCTAGTTTTGATAGTATTTTTTGAGAAAATCTGTCTCAGAAAAATATAGAGACGCTTCTACTATAACGCTTAAACGGATTCTGTATCCAAAATGTTTTTAAAATTTTTTGTGAAGTTTTCCTTTGAAAAAGAGAAACTCCTGGAAAAATCTTTTCTCTGCTTGTATACCAGCATTTTTTCCTGTTATAGTTTGCAATATAACATTCTTTTTTTTTTCAATCATGTTAAGGAAAAAAAAAAGAGTTTTAAGGTATAGAGGTTTGGTTGTTATAGGAATTTGTAATTTGAAGGGGAAAAAAAAGGAATTAGATCTTAAGCCTTAGATTTTAACACTAGAACGACCAAGACCGTCATTTTGACGGTTTTCAAATTTCATGCTTAAAAATTTTACATAATTTATGGCAAGTTCCAAAATTTTATGATACGACTTTTAATGAAACATAAGAATATTTAAATATTCCTATTCAGTTTCCTCTCATCCATTTTAATTTCCGTAATCAGTATGACCTATACCTATTTATACCAAGACCCGTCAAATTGACGGCTTTGGCAATTAACAAACTCATCCCGAAGTGGTGCGGACTTCCCCATTTTCCACATGAACTAGCCCTTTTCGCCCTTTCCGCTCCAGGCTTTATATCAAACGTATCAGTAACTAGTAAATGTGATTAGGACTCGATCATTACCAATTCTACTTCTAATGTGATAACGTTCTTAGTGAAAAGTGCAGTCTGTGAATAGTGTAATCTGTGTAAAGTCCAACCTTGGAAAAAAAAATGAATATATTTTTATGAAAAAAATAACATTTATTTTTTGTAAATTCTAGTCAAAAATGAAACGATTTCGAGGAAGAAAAAAAAATTATTCGGGAATACAAAGAACTCACTAGTATAAATGAAGACTGTTCGGACACTAATTCAAGTAGTAATAATGACTCTGAAAATTCTGGAGATGAAAGTTAAGTACAAGATATTGAAGAAATTGAAGAAGAAGAATATGAAAGTGAAGATTCAGAGAGTGAAGATGAAATTCCCCAAAAGAGCCACAAACGCAGAAAGCGATTGCGAATAAGTTCAGATACTGAATCGGACAGCCGAACAGAAACTGAAAAAAGACAGGAAAAAAAAAGGCTCTCGACGGTACTGAATGGGAAGAAATTGGGACTGATTGTGTTTAGACTCCCATCACACACTGTATTCAAGGATACTTCAGGGCCAACTGGTTATGCGAAACGAAACATTATGCTTGGTAATGTTAGCAGTGCATTTAGATTTATAATTGATAATCGAATGATGAAACAGATAAAGACTTGCACTGAGCTTGAAGCCAGAAATGTTTTACAGAAGGACGATTGGAAAATTACTATTAAAGAATTGTTTGCGCTTGTAGCTATTTTGTATGCTCGAGGAGCCTATGAAGCGAGAAATTTGAAATTATCCTATTTGTGGTCAGAAAAATGGGGACCTTCTTTCTTTCGCGAAACTATGAGTAGAAACAGATTTTTAGAAATTTTAAGATTCAATAGTTTTGACAAAAACAGTGAGAGGAGTGTTCGCTTACGAACTGACAAATTTAAATTAGCTTCCGAAATTTGGAAGTCCTTTATTGATAACAGCCAAACTTGTTACAAACCAGATCAGAATCTAAGCGTAGATGAACAATTGTTTCCCACAAAGGCAAGATGCAGATTTCTGCAATATATGCCCAAAAAAACAGACAAATTCGGAATTAAATTTTGGTTAGCTGTAGACATGCGAAGTAAATATCTTATAAATGGCTTTCCCTATTTAGGCAAAGACGAACTTAGACCATCAGGAGTATCTTTGAATGAATTTGTAGTTTTGAATCTTGTAAAAAACTACGTAAATTGTGGGAGGAATATAACAACGGATAATTTTTTTACAAGTATGCAGCTCGCAAAAAAGCTACTGGCAAAAAAAAAAAAAAAAAAAAAAAAAAAGTCTTGTTGGAACTATACGAGCAAATAAACGAGAATTGCCGAAAATAGCTAATGTTAGAAAAGATAACATGGCTGTTTTCTCCACAAAACTCTACAAATCGAATGATATTGTTTTAACAGTTTCAAAAGTAAGCCTCGTAAAGAAGTACTACTTCTTAGCTCAAAACATAAATCTGTAAAAGTGGCTTCTAATCGAAAACAAATTCCTGCAACTGTGCCATTTTACAATGAGACTAAGTTTAAAGTAGACGTAGTTGACCAAATGGCCCGCAAACATAGCGTAAAAGCAGGGTCACGTAGATGGCCCTTGCAGGTATTTTATAATATTTTGTACTTGGCAGCAATCAAAGCGTGGATTTTATATAAAGAAACTTGTAATAAAAATATAACTAGAAAACAGTTTTTATTTCAATTATCCGTAGAACTCTCCAGTGAATATAGGTACTGCAAAAAAGAAGCCGCCTCCCAAAAACAAGATCGGAAATCAATGGATTGTGCTCTAGAAAATTCCCAAAATATTCCTTATGATCGCAAATCTTACCAAATTTGATTATGCAACAAAAACAAAGCGTTTTATACTTGCAATATATGCAACAAATATGTTTGTGGTAAGTGTTCATCTGAGATAACATGTAAAATATGTGCCTCATAATTAATTCATTCATATCAAATGTGCTATACTATAAATGCAAATAGAGATTGGCTGTTTTTTATTAATAATTAATGAATTAATACATTAAATGTTATTTTTGTAAAAATTATATATTTTTTTTTTATTTACATTAATTAAGTCAAATATCTTTGTAGAAAGTGTTCATCTAAGATAAGAGACACTTGTAAAATATCTGCCTTATAATTATTTCGCGCATATCAAATGTGCTATACTGTAAATACAAATAGAAACTGTTTTTTAGTTTCTTTATATTTATCATTAATGAGTTATTATATTAAATATTGTTTTTGTTAACTTATATTCTTTTATTTACATTAACTAAGTTCAATATGTTCGTTGCAAGTGTTAATCTAAGATAACATGTAAAATATGTGCCTTATAGTTATTTCATGCATAGCAAATGTACTATAAATGCAGATCGAAACTGTTTTTTTACTAATAATTTATAAATTATCATATTAAAGGATGTTTTTGTTAAATTATGTATTTTTATTTACATTAAGCAAGTCAATAGTTACAATGAAAGCCGTGATCAAAAATCCGTCAATTTGACGGATGCGGTAAAACTAGGTATACATGAAACACCGGTAGTTCTAGTGTTAAATAGTTTTAGTACAGTGCAGAATATTTTAAAAATACAAAATAAATAGAACAAGATAAAATGAATTACACTGGAAAACAATGGTTCTGCTACCCAGCGAAAATTAGATGTTTCTTATTTCGTTTTTAAACAGAATATGGTTTTAGATTTTCTCTTGTATGTCTAGTTTTTGAGATAATTGCACATTTAGATTTATTCAAATCTAAGCTGTCTTATGCAGTTTTATGCAAATTTTAAGAACAATAAATGTCAGATTGGCTTTTTAGTTTTATGTTATAACTATTGAACCATTTTCTTCAAATAAATGTTGTAGTCTGCATATTTGTTACAATTATCTATCAATTATTAAGTCTAACTCGCATATTTTTCAGTAATATAATGCTTGTCTTCCTTTCAACTTTAAAGTAGCTATCATAGAATTGATGCAATGCTTTTCTAGACTAGATTTTCATGCTAATAACAAATTTGCATTTTTTTCCCTTTATAATGTCCGGATTTTGAGAAAAAAAGAATTTCTACTACTGCATGGTATGGCACATGTTTGATGCAAAAAATTTTTTAAGGGTGTGTGCCTCATTGTGAAAAACTAGATGTAATAGAAGAAAACGGATGCTAGGTTTAAAATCAGCGCAAAAAACTTGTTTAGATGTATATTAGTGTACTTATGTGGTAGAAATAGTCGGACATCAAGAAACGTTATTAGAAAAACATGAAAACTATGCAAATTATTCAAGTACAATCTCGAACACGACATTTTTAAAAAGTAATCTGGACAGAGGTAATAACATAAAACAAAAAAGCCAGAATCCAATCTTGTAATACTGTGTGCCGTTAATTTATAGATAATTTTACAAAAAATAAAAAATTTGCATAAATTGAAGTATGAAAATATCTCAAAAAAAAAAGAGGTGCTGAAGAAAATCTATTCGACTATCATACGTGGTGCTGTAATTTACACATTTTGTTATATAAAGACAATTGATCATAATTTTGAATGATTTTAAACGATTTAACAAAATATTTAGAATGTATAAAAGCTTCTGACTTTAACTGTAAAGTCATCTTCAGGGATGCTGGCTTTAATTTGGAGCCCACTGTGGACACATCACGAAGTCAATGCTTGAATGAAAAACATTTCTACTAAACAGCAGACATTTCTAAATGCTATTGCATCAGCGAGAAGTGTACTATCTGTTGCAGATCATAACATTGGTATTTAGACCTGAAAAAAAAAACTGGATTTAATTTTGTAATTGTATTTCCTTTAAACTGTTAATCCAAATATCATAAACCTCAAATGAAACATTTCCATCGCAAACTCCGCGTTTTCTCAAACTGATTCTATTGAAGATTTCTGCGACAGAATTTATACCTTAAAATGAGCTGGAAGTTGAACTTGATCTACAAGAACTATTTGTTAAATTCATTCAAGAGAAACATTCAAGATTTTAATTAAGTTCTCTACCCAAAGTATTGTTAAATTCTCTAGGATGCAAAAGTTATTCTGATATACAAAATTTCCGTAATGATTATTTAATCTAAAAAGTTCAAGAAAATTCTTGTTAGTGGAATTTTTTATGGCATTTTCATTGTTGAAGTTAAAGAAATTATAATAACGCACTTAAATTAAAATACCTCAGGCTATTTGACACAATTCAGTATTGAATCGGGTTTTTTTCCGATGATCGATTGTATTGTATTAAAAGTTAGAATATAAAATAAGCAAAGATGTTCAATTTCTGAGAATGCCGAATATCTGATTTATCGCAATATAAAAAGGGAGTTTCGAAAATTAATTTATTTAAGTTTTGATGCTTAAAAATAGAAGGAAAAAGAATAATTTTCCAAATTGTATTTTTATAAATTTTACAACAGAGCGTTATATGAAAAGCTCTTAGACTTATACATGCATTTTAACATTCTAATGCATAATTTTTTTTATTATTTTTTTATATTTTCCATTATTCACAAAATATTATTATTATTTTGTGACGAATGAGAATCCACTATAAAATAATTGTCTGAGCGAAGCAAAGTCTTATACTCAGAGTACGTAACGATATTAAAAGTCAAAAAAATTCTTTCGTCAAGCAAATCTCAAAAAGTAATTGTCGGATTTTGATTCTGTTTGTACCAGTAGGTACCTATGAAGGTAATCTGGTGAATGCACTATTTACGAAAAATTAGTTCCAAATAGTTTAAAAGTTATATTTAAAAAACTGATAAAAAAGAACAATTTATTTGCATACGTCACAGAAACTTGGTGTGCGTCATTTTTCACCGGCTGGATATTTTCGTAGACAACCGAATCAGAGTGCATGGAGTAAATAGTTGTCATGACGAAGCAAAGACTAATACACATAGTACGTAACGATATTAAAAGTCAAGCATAACTCTTTCGTTAAGCAAATCTGGAAAAATACATATCGGATTGCGATTCTGATTGTAGCAAACGGTACCTATGAGAGTAACCTACTGAATGCAACTACTTTCAAAAATTAGTTCCAAATAGTTATAAAACTATTTTTAAAAAACTGATAAAAAACCCAATTCATTTGCATACGTCACAGAAATGTTGTGTGCGTCACTTTTTACAGGTTGTATATTTTCGTTAGATTCCCAAATTCAAGCACATGGAGCAAGGAAAATACTCAAAAATTTTTTAAGTACAATTAATTTTATTTAAACTTAAGAAACAAACTGAAAAATAATTTTGTTCTTGTTGTTAATTTAAAAGAAAAAAGTCTTAATTCTTAGTAACTTAGTATTAGTATTTGAGATTTTGCGATAATTTTTATAATAGTACTTATAGCCGCCATTAGCATTTTTTATATTTCGCACCTTCGCACATGCAAATTGGAACCAATTATGTCGTGTTTAAATAAAATATGTGCTGAAATAAAATATTGGTAACTTCTTCGTTATCTCGTGATCAATTTCGCCAAATTGTACATATTCACATATTTTTTATTTTAAATAACGAAAGAAGAAAGGAATTAGTGAAACTAGGGATAGTGAAACTAGGGATGAGATTTCCGCTTTTTTGGACACCAGTATAATAATGGAGAAAATGTTTGTCTCTTAAATCACATAAAATTTCCGATTAAATAATATAGCATTTTCTCTAAGATTTTACTGGTAAGCAAAAAAGCGGAAATCTCATCCCTGTGAAACATTGATAAAAATACAAATAAAAAGCGGTATAAAAAATCACTTGATGACGTTTTAAACACATGTTTACATTGTTTAATGAGACATTCACGAATGGCATTTTATCATATTGTTTGGCGATAATTTTTTGGTCTACAGGATAATCAAGTAATATCAAAAAAGGAACTATAGTTGAAGCGAAGAATAAACAGTTATAAGTAATAAACATAATAAAAAATATAATAAAAAATATGAATATCACAATAAATCGTAAATCGTAAAACACTTATAGCAATATTAAAAAACAACGTTTTCATCAATTTGGCGGCGAAAAAATCGCGCTAACATGTAGCTTATATTTTTACTCATAAATATGACATCTCTGCCATATTTACGAGTGAAAATAAGCATAAACGATCATCAGGTTTGAAATCTCAATTTCTGAAGCCCAAACTGGACCATGATTTATAAAAACGCCAAGGTAAAGATATTATTTGAAAAGTATCATGAAATTAGAGCAGAGATATCATATACGCATCGGGTTTGGGGCAAATTTCGCGAAAATCATTTTTGAATGAATTTTGATTATTTTAAAAAGTAAGTAACAATTAAAAAAAGCACGATTAAATTTAGGTTATATAAATATAGAAAAAAAATAAGCAATTTATTAATAAACAAACAATAGCCAGATCACCATGCAATGTAAATAATGATATTTTGGCGCTAATTATATGGAAAAGTTCCATATCCTGTTCTAATTTTTTTGGCGAGCTTTTTTTTTTTTTTTTTTTTTTGTTTTTTTTGTTTTTTTTGTTTTTTGTAATACTTGGTTATTTTGTAGACCAATTGCGCCAAACTACATCAATCGCCAAACTGTTTGTCAAATTACATAAATTGACCTAATTTGTATTTTAAATAACAGAAGAATAAATACATTTTTAAAATGCAATAAGAAATACATTGAATTAAAAATCACTTTATGACGTAACAAGCACGCGTATCGTAATTAATGACAAGTGAAAGTAACATTTACAATCATCCCGTACTGGCATGTAACCTTATTGTTTGGCGTTAGTTTTTTGATCGACAGGATAACCAAGAAGTACCTTTTTTTTGCCATTAAATAAATTGATGTGGTTTTGATCTTCAGCCTGTGAGGTTGCTTTTTTTCCTGCACTTTCCAACAAAACTGAAAAATATTTATGCATTCGGTTTGTCTATCCGTCTGTCCACACTCAAACATCCGTAAATATACACCGATTTATATGCGATTGGAAACCTTATTTAGGGTCTCCTAGGCATATTTGATATTGTATATGAAGTATGTCGGATTAATAGTTTATTTACAGGGGCACCCAAAAGATTTTCATTACAGTATGGTCTATCGGGGAAAATCCTTTGCAGAGTATTTTAATGAAATTACGCTATTGCAAATTTACAAAACTTATATAAACCACTGAATTTCATTACGATTAAGTTATAACAGGATATTCATAGAATTTTTAATCCAATTACAAGGACACACAAAACAAAATCGGTTACAATACTGTTTTTGAGCAATAATTTCTGGAAATGCGTTTTCAATTTCGACGTGCGCTTTTAAATTTAAGTGTTTTTTTTAGGTGTGCCCCTAATTAATATAAAATATTTAGTAACTATAGTCGCCATCTGATCCGTTCGTCTGTATCTCCACACATAACAGCACAAAAACTATCCTACGGAATCGTTTGGAATTTTAAATATCTATTTGTTGCCAAATTTTGTTGAGTCGTTGCAAATTTTAATAAAATCGGATAAATTCGAATACAGGGACAATCAAAAGTATTCCGTTACATTACGGCCGATGGGATGAAATAGTTCCAAGTTCTTTTTAATGATGTTAAACCCATCGAAACATAATGAAACTGATATGCATTTATGAAGAGCACTAGAATACATATTTTGTAGAACATGCCACGCAAAAAATATTTACAGTAGACTCCCTGAAATCCACACTCCTAAAATCCGCAACTCTCTAAAATCCGCACATATTTGACGGTTGTAAACAATGAAACTTTCAGTTCAGATGTAGGTGCAAAATTTGACTTTTTTAGTTTTATATCAATTCGATATATTTTTTGAATTTGTAATTTTTGTTAAGGTTATTGAATTCATGTTTTTTCATAAAAAAAAAATTATTTATTTCTGAAAAAAACAAGATATTGCTGTTGTCACAGGAAATCAGAATCTTATCAAATATATTTATGTATTAATCAAGCTTTTTTAGTTATTAAGTCTGGCTAAACCTGAAATAAAGCTTCTTATTTTATGATCTGGATGTGAATTAGTAATGTACTTTTATGAGGCAAGTTTCATTGAATAATTTAGGAAAAACACATTTATAATGAATATTTAATTTTACATTATTGATTATTAATTTGACCTTTGCTTTTAGTATTTTTATCATTTTAAAAACTATCTAAATTTTTATTATTTTAGCTTATTCCTTACTTTAATATTTTAACATATTGTAAGCATTCATTATACTTTTGATTTCATTATTAATTACATTCAAATTGCTTTTTAAAAAATGTAAACAAAGCAATGACCAGAAATCCGCAAAATTCTAAAATCCGCAAAACCTCTGGTCCCAAGCTGTGCGGATTTGAGGGAGTCTACTGTATTATTCATTTACACGTCACCACAAAAGAATTCCATTATAAAATAATATGAGGGGTGGGATATTAACTTTTCAGCTTTACTAATCTAGGAGTTTTATCATAGAATCATTTTCTCAATTGCCACGAGCAGGCCTTTTAAATAATAACCTTTTTCCGGTAAAACGGCGTAATCGAGTTCACATTAGCGTATTTGAGCCAGCATGTTATGCTGAAAAAAATATGTTCAGATTTGTAAATCACTTGTGATGACACTTTGACGGCTCAAAGCTTATGCAGACGAGATATTCAGATCTCGTTCATATCTTATGCTATTGGCATTGCCAACAGTGAAATAATCGTGAAAAAATAGAGAATATACGCTCTAAGCAGAGAGTATATGCTCAAGTTATAGAATATATCCTAGAATGTATGTACTGCGGCTTTTTGAGAAAGAGGGCGAGGGAGATAAGGTGATTCTTAAAAAATCCAGAAAGTATGCAGCGTATACCTCTGTAAACTCTCTACTACATTCATGATTGCCAATTCGTTTTATTTTATGTATGCTAAAGCGAAATAGAGCTCAATTTCATGGTAATTGGTTTGAAACGAAAACAAATCAGCGTATGTAGTGGCCAGCATGCACGACCCATTTAAATCAGATTGAGCATATCTGGAACACACTCGAATCGACAGATTGTATTCCTTTGTTGGCGTTTTCGGGATTTTTATGTATCTTTTTTTAAGTGAGAATACCCCAATTTTTTATCGAAAACCTCATCGCATACATTGAAAACAGATGTAGATATTATATTATTATATATATTAAATATTTTGTTCTATCTATTTAAGGGCACTACACACCATATAAAAAAATTCCTCATTCTACTCAACCATCATGATTTGCGCAAATTTTAGGTACTAAAATTGATGTGTATATTCTTTACGTCATTTCAAAGAGTTTAAAATCCGATACAAGATATTTTAGCGCTTTGTTAGCTGTATTCTTCAAACTTTATACTTATGCGTGACTGTTTTGTATAGTTTGATTCCCCATTTATTAACCGTGTATAGGAATTTGTATGTAATATTTTGCAAATGTACCAATCACCTTGCTCTTTTTTATCATTTCAATTTGTGACAATATATAATCAATTAAAGAAAGAATCTATTTTTACTTTTAGCATATTATTTTAAAAACTCTGTCCTAAGCAATATCGCTCAGACTAATCCCTCTGAGGGAAGTCCTAGTTTTATTTTTACGCTGCATGCTAGCTATTATTTGTGCACAAATCAGATTTCCATAAATACATGTTCAAAGATTTTTTGCTTAATAATATAATAATTATGTGCCCTCATATAAGGGCCGTATACATGAGAGGATTAAGTAAATTATTGATTAAAAGGATGAATGTTACTCCCGATTTTATAACTTAAACATATAAATTCATTATTATATTGAATTCGCACCTATTATTTTTAATCAACATCATATCGTAAATATTTTTATTCATGCATGTACTAAATCGGCTTTAGATACTAAAGCTTCAGCGTGGCCAACGGTTAAAAAAAGAAGGAAAGTACCAGTATTATCTTAAAGAAAATACTTGAAGTAATATAAAGGCATTAAAGAAGCTGAACTTTTCTTTAACAAAATACTGGTATTTAACATCTTTTTTGATTGTGTTTTTCCCTGACATTCGCCACCCTGAAATTTTTCATTATATGGGTGATTCTCAAAATAGGGGACAATTTATGTCTTTCGGCATACAAAAAAAATTGAGAGGTTTTCTGTCATGTTTTTATATTTAGATATGTTTGTGTTAATATTATTCATTATTTGCACTCAGGAATTACTCACTTTTTAGTTAAAAACACCTTAAAATAACAGAATAAAGGTTCAAAATGTCATTAGCATGGATGTCCACAGCAGCTGTGCCTTGTGTATATTAGCATTTTCCAAGAGTTAATATCATGTTTATAAAATAAAACAAATGTTATTCTTTCCTTAAATTAATCAAGGAGAGGATTTATCCAATAAGTTTCTTTTTAAAAATAAAATTATAGTATATAAAAAAAGAATTAAAGTTTGTCCTCCATATTCTATTTTCAAAACAAGGTCATACTATAACAGCTGGTTAATAATCAAAATTTCATTTTCACATATGACAATAGTTTGAAAATATAAAGTTTCTCCGTGGCAACAAGTAGCCATTTTATCCCAGCCTGAAAATAGAAGCATGTATTGTATTTTAAGAATAGAAGTTGAATATTAGGGGCGTACATCAATTGTATATCATTAGAATGGATAATAATTTTCATGTTTATTTTATAATTAAAATTTTTATTTTACTTATTTGCACAGGACTTTTGTGTTTTAAAAAGCCCCAGAAAGGACTATTGCATTGTGATTATATTATGGCTCATAATCTTATTTAAATTAAAATTTGTCATTAGCATGGACAAATATCAGTGTCATTAGCATGGTTTTTCTTCCATGCTAAAGACTCCTATGTGCATAAATGTAACCATTGCTTATATTGTATCTTTTACAAAGTTTAATTTTACATATAAATTTAGGTATTACATTTATTATCCCTAAAATATGCATTAAATCTGTCAGAAACTCACTAAGACAGCTTCTTACATTGTTAGTGTCAGAATGTTGCTCATGTAAACAAAGTTTGCTCTTTGTTAAAGTTTTTATTCTCCTTATATGTATATATGTAAAAATGGAAACCATTTGCTGAAAAGGAAGGCTAATAAATATAGAAAACACTATTTAAACAGGAAGAAAATAAAATTTTCTTAATATATTTATACCATGCAATTTGTTTTGTCATTAGCATGGCTCAAAAAATACTAATTATTTTTTTCAAGTTAATTTTTAAATATTTAGCTCTGCTGACAACATGTAAAGTATACCTAATACTATATTAACAACACCTATTTTTTTTCAGAAATTTTGCTAACAGTAATTTTTTTAAGACTTCACTTTTGAAATTGTCCCCTATTTTGAGAATCACTCATATTCATTTAAAATTTCTTACACTTTATTATTGTTTTTAATTATATACAGTAATAAATATAAATATCTGTCTCGCTGTGTGTCTGGTGTGTTTTGAAAACACAACAGAGTACAGACTTACAAGATGTGACAGGATAGTTCATAAATGCACATAAAATTTTTTTTTCTCAAATTGACAAGGAAAAAACTGTCAATTTTGCCGCCAGTGGAAGACCACTTAATTTAGAGAAAATACCTGTATTTTTTCCTTGAAACAGTTTTTTTCTGAAAAAATTATAGAATCTATTTTTTTACAAAAAAAAAAAAAAAAAAAAAAAAAAAAAATTAAAACATTTTATTTATGTTTTTATGCTTTTATAATTTTTCAACTGCATGGTCCATTTTTAAATATCTTTCTATACTACATACACATATTATACTGCATAAGCATATTTTACTAATGAGCCTCCTTAACTTGTCAGTGAATTATTATTTTTTTAACTGCACTGTTACTGTTAATTGAAAAAAAATCATAAAAATTAAGACAATATTTAGCAGTTTTGACTCTTTCTGACCATTTTCGACCAATTTTGGAGAGTTTAAGCCAATATTTATCCTGTGTTCTGGTCAAAATCGATTCTGACCTGTTAAAATTACACCCCTATTACGAAACCTGTTTAATTGAACTTCTTTTGCTTTCCTACAAATAGGGATGAGATTTCCGCTTTTTTGGACACCAGTATAATAATGGAGAAAATGTTTGTCTCTTAAATCACATAAAATTTCCGATTAAATAATATAGCATTTTCTCTAAGATTTTACTGGTGTGCAAAAAAGCGGAAATCTCATCCCTGTACAAATCTCAAGCTATCATACGAGAACCTAATAAAATAACAAATCGCTCTGTGTGTGTGTGTGTCTGCGATGGTTAGCTAAGACTATGGCACGTACGAGGTTCAAATTTTTTGTGAAGATTGTCCAAGGCCTTTCCTAATGTACCTAACCCTCAGAATTTTAAAATTCTAATAATTAGTTGAGAAATTAATTAAAATCCCTAAATTAGAGGAAAGGAAAAGTACTTATAATTCAATAAGAGCATAGATTATTATCAAACCGCAGAATATTTCTTCGAAAATTCAAAAGCAAAGGGTTAATGTAAATAGAGGGTTGCCATGGCGATGAATGTACTAGGCTTTTTTTTTTTATAAAGGGCTGTATTTTAAATTCTTCTGGGCTTAAAAAGTAAAAAATTAGAAAACTTCATGCAGAAAGAATTTACCTTTCAGAAATTCAAAAAATTATTTTTCTACTCCTACAAATAGTTGAAAAATTGATTAAAAATTCATTTATTAAATCTCATTTTATTTCCATTCAAAAAAACTTTTTTTTCGAGAAATCTTTCATAACGAGAGCACGCGTTCACCGCAGACGACTGAGCGCTTTGGGTACTGGCATTTATAGACAACCTGCATTTTTTTTTTCAAATATTAAATTTATAAATTTAATTTTTATGCATCAAGATGACAAGTTTTTCTCTGATTTCAAATTTGCAAATTTCTTCACAGTCCCTCAGTTACAACTTTAGATAGTAATTACTAATTCGTTACTTGGATGACTTGCTCTATTTAAAAAAATGTTTTTATGAAACGACCAATGATTTTTACATTAGAATTCTTTGGCACGCTGACAAATTAAAAAAATACACATTTAAAGATTTTAAAGCTATACATCGAAAAATATCTTTACACATTGTTTGATAACATCTAAATTTATACAAATCAAGTTATTTTTTAAATAAAAAAGTCGATTTTTAAAAAAGGAAAAGAAATGATAAAATGCAAATTAACTAAAATTTAAAAAAAAAAAAAAAAAAAAAAAAACCTTGCAAAACGATCGTTTTTGAGCTTTCAGATAAGTTATAACACATAGTATATATTTTAAAGAGTAATAAGCATCAAATATGGGGCGGGAACATTTTCAGAGGGAGCGGTCAAATATTTAAAATTGTACCCTTTTCTACCATTTCAAATGCGGACTTCACTAAGCCCTGGGATAAATATTACTTATTTAATGTAAAACTTTGAGATAGTTTATAATACGTAATATAGATTTTAAAGAGTTGGGGACGTCAAATTATGGATAGGGGGGAGAATAATTATTTTTTCGATAGCGTGATCAAATATTTAAAACCACGCCGTTTTAGATGTGGATTTTTCGGAGCCCTGGGATAAATAATAGTTATTTAATATAAAATTTTAAAAGTGCACTTACCCATATTTTTGAAAAATAATTTCATCAAATATCTTTAAGTCCAGAAACAGTTTTATGATATAATATAATATAATATAATATGTATAATATATGTGTAATATAATATAATATAATATAATAACAGTTTTGAAACATAAATTACGAAGTGGAACTAACTTTCATCAAAAAGTCATTCTTTTAATGTTCGGGGAAAGAAATCGTCTGCACATGCGCATAAGCTCATTTACGCACATAAACGAAAAAGAAGCATTTTTCGGCGTTTATTTCTGTTTTTGGAACATTTTGTTTAAATCCAAATCAACTCAATCGCAGTTAAATTTAACAGACATATTTCGAAAAATCTTACTTTTAGGTCTCAAATGCTATAATCAATTCGAAATAATGTTGCAGTTAACCTTTTAAAAAGAAATATATGAGTCGTTTTTTCCAAAACCATTTTTCACCCTTTTGTCAATGTTCTTCCAGTGCGTAATTTTTAAGATGTAAGCAAACCAAATAGAAGATCTCAAAGTTAAAACTTTCTTCTAACCGATGGTGTAATTGTATTTTTAAAAAATTGGATTTTAACCCTTTCAAATATACTGGCAAAAGAAGGTCATTTGGCGACTCGCAGAGAGGATATTTTTTTTTAATGCTAAAATTATATTAACGTACATATTTATACTCAATCTTTTAAAATCTTCTCAATAGACCAAATTTATACTCCCTGTAAAGAATTCGAAACATTCGGACGTATAGAAATATTTTTTACAAAATAAAATGTGCGAAAATTTTGATGAAATCAATAAAAAACAGATCGTTTTCATTGTGGTTTTGCCTTAACAAAGCGCAATTCTAAAAGTTCTGACAAACCAAAAGTGTTTTCTTAAAGCTTAAACATTCTTATAATCTATGGTACAATTTGTTTTTTAAAAAATATGAGATTTAACCCTTTCAAATACACCGACAAACACAAATCACATCCCGGCTCATGGAGAATACATTTTTGCTTCGCTAAAAGTAACTAGATGTCCGTATTTTAGCACAATCTTTTTAAGCCTTTCAATACTCCAGATTTACATTACTTACTTAAATTTTTGAACTTTCGTATGAATAGAATTATTTTTTTACAAAATAAAATGTGTGAAAATTTTTACGAATTCAGTAAAAACCTGAGTGTTTCGCCGCGGTTTCGTTCGCTTTCGGTGCGCATAGTTTCCAAAAACTCAAATTACATACACGGTAAAAAATGTCAGATGTTTCTGAATATATAAAAATGTACTGTAATCAAAAACGAAAATATGCAGTAAACTTTTCTAACTTCCCCAAGGTTTCGAAAACCATTCCTTTACATTTAAAAATCCCAGAAAACTATTTGTTTTCGAAATTTAAAAATTAATTTTTATTAGCTGCCCGTCCTTTTCAGAAACGTTTCTAAGTAGCTTTTACAGTACCATAATCACTTTTCTCAAATCAAAATATCACTTTTTCGGATTCTATCAATTTTCAAGTAAACATTTTCAGCTGAATAACTGATTTTGTGCATGCAATTGTAGCAAAATAATGTTAATTTTCATATTAATGTTAATACTGTTAATATTGTATGTTTGTCTATTAAACATGTTCTCTGAATATCAAAATATTTTCGTATGAATTGGTAGCATCCGAAAAAGTGATATTTTGATTTGAGAAAAGTGATTATTGTACTGTAAAAGCTACTGAACAACGTTTCCGAAAAGGACGGGCAGCTAAAAGAAATTAATTTTTATAAAATCTTCTTTAAATTTCGAAAACAAATAGTTTTCTGGGACTTTTAAAGGTAAAGGAACTGTTTTCGAAACTTGGGTGTGTTAGAACAGGTTACTGTATATTTTCGTTTTTGATTACTGTACATTTTTATACATTCAGAAACATCTGACATTTTTTACAGTGTAGAAAATAAAATATTAAACAGCATGTGCTTTCAATTCAATATATTTTCGTAATTTTTCCATTTAAAAATATAAATTTTGACAAAATGGACTTAAAGGTAAAAAATCATAGAAATTTGAGTTTAATTTAAGGGACATTTAGAAAACAAATAACACATTTGAAAACTGAATAACATCACGGGCACGGGCAACGCCGGGCAGGTCAGCTAGTTAACGAATAATTACAACCCGTTCGAATATTTTTGATATTCCATTTAGTTTTATAATAAACGGGTTTTACATGTCAAATTTAGAGTTTCAAATTGATTATTAAAGCCTAAAAACTACGAAAGTGGTTTTTTTTTTTTTTTTTTTTTTTTTTTTTTTTTTTTTTTTTGTATTTGCGTTAGTTGAAGAAATATGTATTATTTTAAAGAAAAATGTAATACATTCTACCAAATTGTAGTATTTAAATTTTAATCACACAATTCAAGTAGAAATGAAAATGAGTTTGTAAATCTATTAAAAAGAATTTCGTTGCAGAGTAGAGAGAACTAAGATTTAAGGGCATTTTTAAAAGTTGAAGAGCTTTATTATGAATAACTCTGTATTTTCCATTCTCGAATTAGAATTTAGGTGTAAGAAAGATGCAAAATTATAAAAGAATCATAACATACTTTTATCCCACATTACTAATTATTAAATTTTACTTTATCAAAGAGAGACCACGACATTTGTTTAAGACAAGGATCACTTGAACATTACACAATGGAGTTCAGTATTTTAAAATTAAATGTATAAAAATACAACCATAAAAATTAAGTAGATTGTCCTAAGTTCTTTTGTTGTCTTTATCATATCTCGAGGTTCCGAAAGGTAAATTGAAATCAGCACAATTGAACTAAAGGAAATATCCTTTTGAACATGATGATCTTTTTTAATTGAATTGTCCTACATTTGAAAAATTCTTTTAGGAGGTAAAAAAAATCCGTTCATTGTGTTCGAAGGTTGTATAAAGAATTTGTTTGCGAGTCTACTTCAAAATAAATAGATTTCGATTTAACCCCTTAACGCGCAGTGTTCCCGGGTCGGCAACACCTAAAGTTCCCCCTGTTTAGAGACACAAAAACTGCGTGAATATTTTAAAAACTACTTTAAAGACTACTTTAAATCTTTCTTATGAGTTCTAGATGGCAGCACCACAGAGATCAAACTCTACTGTTTTTAAATAATAGGTAAAATGTTTTACTGTAATACGCGCTTCACAACAATGCTCTTCTCACTGCGCTTATCAATGCTTTACTTATGGGAGGTTACCACTTCGGCAACAGCTGTATAATTAAAATGGTTAGTGCAATCTTTACGAAACAATACCTGTGAACTCCTCTAGGCCTAAATAGATTGCCTAGTTTTGTTTTTCTTTAAATTCCAACTTTAAAGAGTAGTGCGCCGGAAAGGGTTAATGGGCAATGAGTGAGGGTATCATTGTCATAAGCTTGAAAATAATGGTATTAAAAGCAGCAGGAAAAGGTCTAGTTTCGAAACCACAGAATGAAAAATATTTTTTTCTTTATATTTTACACATTTTTGTAGCTTATGGGCGTATTCCAATCCAGACTGCTTATTTTCTGATTTATTTTTATATTCATTTTTGCTATCAAACGCATCAAACTGGCAAATTCTTTTATTTCAAACTACCTGATGTGCCACGCTTTTCTGTTTTTTGAAAAATGCTGTCAAAATCGGCATTTTGAACTGAATTTTCCGAAGGGTTAGATCTGGGAACGATAAAGATGATCATACTGAGAAAATAGCTCTTAATAAATAAAATTCTAATTAATTAAGCGAAAAATGAAATTTTATGGCCTCTTATTCATCTTTTCATAAATCACCTCAGCAAGTTTCATGTTTTCACTTTTAAAAATGAGTCTGAAAATTTCTAAGAAAATTTTGAGCTGTTGAGGGTGGAAAAATACTTCTTCGAATATACCCTTAAATAATATATTTACACATATATACGCAGTAAGTTCCGTCGTATAAGATGCTACTAAAATTTTTTACCTTTATTTTATAAATTTTAAGTCTATTTCGCTGTCTTTTACACACACTTTTTAAAATTAAAAATTGATAAATTCTTGAATCTATCTACTATATCTGCTATTTTATTACAATTATGAATTAGTGAGTTATTTAAAATTCGCCCAAAAATTTTATTACATCATCATTTGCTCTTCTCACCCATTAGTGAGAACCAGGATTGTAGTTCGGGAGGAATTAGTCCCCCTCCCCCCAAAAAAAAACAAATATTTTGAGACTTCTCTAAAAAAGAGTCCAAGGTCACTACATGAATCTATGTTCCGAAAATCTGTTCAAAATCTAATTTAGTTAAGAGGCCCTTTCAGAGCTTTGCATAAATAATAAATTGTAACTAAAATAAGTGTTCCAACACTCGCTCATCCTGTTTGCACATATGAAGCTAACATGAGGTTTAATATTGCACTAGTTATACACTCGATTTTTTTTTTCATTATCATGCTCTTTTCTGAGCATAAAATGTTGTTATTACAACAGTTTAATAATCAACATAGTACCTAGAGTGTAAATATGCACTAATTTATCTTTTTGCGTCAGGGAAAGGAAAAATATGCCCCCCCCAAAAAAAAGAAAATATATTTTCTTGAGAACCCCCGCCCCCCCCTTCCTTATTATTCACTTCTAGCTACGGCCTGTTGAGAACGCAATGAAAAAATTTTCTTAAACTTTTTAAAACTTTTTTATTTTTCCCCGCCTACACTATTTATAATTCTTTAGTAACGATAAATAAATAAATATTCATCGAAAAAAAAAAACCTCCTCTCGTTTGTCTTCTTTGCCCTTTTTGCTCAAATAGTTTAAAATTAAAACTGTACTATTTTTAAATTTCTTTTTTTAATTCACACAGAATAGAAATAAAAATAATACAGAAAATAATTTTTATAATAAAGCAAAAGGTATGCTCGTCTGTAATGTTGACGTCATATTGACAATGACTACACCTGACCAATAAAGGTTAATTTCCCGGCATATATATATGTTTTTTAATTTAAAAAAAAAATTTAATTTCTAAACATTGCATAGTTTTAATTTTATCCATCGTCAAAGAGGGCAAAAACGTTTTTCTAAATGACATTTATTTGAAAATTGTAACTCAATGTTCTGATTTTTTTATGGTTTTTAAAATAATTTCTAAACATCTACTTTTTAAAACTATCACTATAGCGTGCAATTAAAAATCTGCACATATTAAAGGAAGATTAAAAAATAAAAAAACACTTTTTACCTCACAAAAAATTTAAGCATCTCAAAAAATAAAGAAGTTCAAAAAATTAGTTTATTTCTCTTCTAAAACAATAAAGCAACACTGGTAAATAATACTAGAAATTATCTAGAATTGACGTATAAGTACAAATAATGCAACTATTTAGAAGCCTCCTATGTATTCTAAATGATTTAATAGTATTACTTAACGAAAAAGAAAAAAAAAGTTTTTATTTCTTACAAATATTGCAATGCGAAGTTGGAGACTCGTATTGAGGCTCAGGGTGACAAATTGGCTAAGCATGACCGCATTATTAGCTATACTATGTAGAATAAAGTTAAATTACGATTATATAACCATTTTCTATGAAAAGTTTAAATGGCTGAACAGTTTGCAGCAAATCTTTTACAACGTAGTGAACATAAAACATCATTTTGTTGTTGTTATTGTGTGACTTTTTTAAATTTTAAGTAATATTTTTCGTGTACTTCAATGTCAGAAGCGAAATATGTTTTTAAATAAATGTGATAATCTACTTAAGCTAATCTACAAAGCGTAAAAATATTCCACTTTATGGAAGTTATGTATTGTAACAGTTAAACTGAAAAAAAAAATAAAGGAAGAAGAAGATAATTTGAAAAAAAATCACATTTATAGGGTGCACAAATGGCGTTAAAAAACATCATTTTGTTGTTGTTATTGTGTGACTTTTTTTAAAAATTTAAATATTTTTCGTGTATTTCAATGTCAGAAGCGAAATATGTTTTTAAATAAATGTTATAATCTACTTAAGCTTCTAGTAAAAATATTCCAATTAACGGGAGTTACGTATTGTAACAATTAAAAGTGAAAAAAAAATAAAGGAAGAAGAAGATAATTTGAAAAAAAAATCATATTTATATGGTGCACAAATGGTGTTAAAAATACGGGTAAATATGAAAAATAATTTTTGTAGTCGGAATGATGCATGAGTTGGGTTATACCTGAAACGGACCCACCAGACTCTGTCCTGAAACCGAATTGAATCCGGGAAATTCGAATTCGAATTAATCCGAAATGAAAGTAAATGAGTTCATGTTTCAATTATGGAAAATAGACTACAATTTCATTTCTATTTTTTTTTTTTTTTTTTTTTTTTTGTTACCGAAAAAAAGAAAACATATAAACTCAATATTGTTCAAACATATAGTTTTTCATTTAAAAAATATTTAAAAAATTAAGCAACCCGAATACGTTCCGAATGAGTCATATCTTTACGGGATACTGAACTTTTTAAAGGTCAATCAAACTTTAGAAAGCAAAAAAAATGAAAAAAAAAGAAACATAGCGTCGGATTTCGGTAAATTTAGAATAACTGCCTAATTGCTTGATGATATTAGAAATATCCTTCAAATTTGGTTTCTAAAAAAAATTGAAAGAAAAACCGTAGGTTACGTTTAAAAAAATCTATCCGGAATGTACAGAGAGATAAAGGTAACTTTATTATTTCATGACTTTAAAATTTTAGCTAATTTTACTCGAAAACACGATATTAAAATGGAAAGAAACATATTAAAGAAGATTCGTCAACATTTAGTTTGAATGATAATTTCGTCAAAATATTCATTTTTTGATCAACCTGGTTTCATTTATGGCGATTTATTTTTGCTTCCTAAATTTAGCGATACTTCGCCAAGGTTCGTCTTGCTTAGCAACAATATCACGCAAGCAAATATATATATATTTAAGAGAGAGAGAATAGTTATAACAAGGAACGATAATTTTCGAAATATCACATTGAGTAAAACTCATAAATTCATAATTTAAATTTTTTTGTGTTATCCGAAATTTTTAATCTTTTGTTTTCTTTTAAAATATCAGACACAATTAGAATTTCATAGTACTATGTCTCAGCCATTTTTTCAGATAAAGGGGGGGGGGGCAAGGGCGGCGCCAGAGGGGGGGCCGTGGGGGCATATGCCCCCCCGTCGGGCATACCTGGCCCCCCCATCGGGGTCAAAATTCAATTTCGTCGGGGAAAATATTTTGACTTTTGAATTTCAGCCCATTCAAGTTGGGTTAAAATATGGAGCTTTTTTTTTTTTTTGAAAGTCGGATTGACTAAACTAATTCTTTTTTGTACATCGGTTTCTGACTGAAGTTTGATTCTTGCAATTTGAGTTTAGATAAACACGAATTGTCGAAAAAAAATCTGAATTTTTAAAATAAAAATCTACATGGATGACAGCATAGGATGATGCATGAATGACTCTACGCATGTTTATTTTTCAACAAAAAGATAAAATTTATACTAAAAATCAATTTTATACTTTTTTTTAACTACATTAAATTTGCGGATCAGTTTTCACTTATTTTGGATTTACGATCGGCTTGGTAATGAAGAATTTTTAGTTCAGTTAAAATACGAAAACGAAAATTATTTTGTCGGGTTGTCTTGGATAACAAGTAGAATGCTTCATCGTGTGGGGCAAACTGCACCTGACATGACTCGCAGTCTGGACCGGATCGGGTTGAGCCTAAATTTTTGTCGTTGAGTGTCGGATTAAAGTCGGATTAACTTTGTTTCAGGTTCGGGTTGGATGTTGGTACTTATGGTTCTTGATTCGAGAAGAATTGATCTCTCAAAAGAATTTACAAAACTTATTTTAAGATGAAAAACTGTATTTGAATGTCAATGAATTTATGTATACTGATTTTTTTTACTTAAAATCTGAAATTGTTACTGAATATATATTTGTAAACATATTCTTACATAACTGCATTACAGCATGGATATATTTTTTCATCAGCTACAATTAGGGTTTGGTAGGGTTGAAATATTTCGGGTTCAGGTCGAAATGTAGAGATGTCTAGCTCAAATCGGGTTTCGGGTAGAAACCCGGTCCTGCATCTCCTCGGAAAATTAAACTCAACTCGACTGGTGGTTTTAGTTGGACCTGGCTAAAGTTAATTTTTTTTCGGAAAGTTTAGGATTGACTTCTATTTTTCGAGTCGGGTAATTTTAATTGTTTTAGCGTATGGGCTCGATTCTATCAGATTCCTCAAAAGTATCCCCAAAATATATTTTAAAATGAAAAATTACATTATTTGAATGTCAATGAATCAATGTACAGATATATCGATTTTTCTACATAAAAAATATAATTGATACTAGACTACTTTTCCATTATTGCTTTACAAGATGGAATTTTGTTTTTTCATACTGAGTTGGGATTGCGTTCGGAATGAATACTATTGATTTTAGAAGTTTTGTCAAGTTCGGGTTATCTATTTTTTAAAAACTGGTTCAGGTTGAATGGATATATAATTAATTAGCTCAGGTCAGGTATAACCCATTCCGCGGAGGATTCCGTGCTCGGTAAACAATCCGTGATTTGAACTATCCCCCCTCCATTGATTAGATTCCATAAAAACAGAAAAAATTGCACTTTAATTTTGCCATTTCTACTCCACCTCCAGCAAAAAATACAGAAAAAACGCCAAATACCTGAAATACTCACACCTAAAGCAGCATGTTCGTCAAATTACAGGGTATTCTGGCATCTGTGTTGCTTAGTACTATTCGTATTAGAAAAGGAATTTAAATCCCTTTTATCTATAAATATGTAAAAATGAGAAATCTAAGATCAAAATTTAAAAAAAAAAATCTTATGTCAGAAGGCAGAAATTAATTAAAATAATAGAAAAGATGAAAATCAAAGGAATGCTTCGGCAATGTTGAGCGGGAAATTTTGGTCCTCGCAGACCTCTAACCCGCAGCTAGATCTCATGCATAACCCGCAGTTTGAATCAGCGATATATTTATAATTGCAGATCGCTTTTCGCTGATATTAAAATAATTCACTTTTAGATTCACAACTATTTTACAATTTTTCACTTCATTTACATTTCTCTTGGAAATTTTGTGTTAAAGTTTTTGTTTCAGATTTAAATTCTGATCTTATCAAAATTTGGAACATCACACTTTGTGCATTTGATCAATATACACTCTAAAACAAAATGGAAATTGACGATATTTTCCCCCATTGTTTTTATTATTGTTTCTACAGCTAAAAAAGTCTGCTTTAATTTGAACATTTTTTCGAAAATAAAGAAAATTAATCAATTTAATGCTAAAACTACCTGAAATCTTCCAATATCTACAGATGCATTTTTTTTAATTAGAGGTCTGTTTAATTAACTGTGCAACAACGCTGTGTACTAGGATTTTCTATTATAAACTGATTTTTTACTTACCTCTATTTTCTCCCAAAATATGAAAAATTCATGAATCAAATCTCAATTTTTTAAAAAATTCTACAATCAAAAGACAGAAAATTCTTCAAGTAATAGAAAAATCCGTTCCAACCACACGTGCGTTCCAGCAAATTACTGCCTGTATGTTTTATTTTTTCCGAAATGTTTTTTGAGAGTTTATAAAATAATTACATTTTCTCAAAAATGACTAAATTAGAAAATGATGAAAAAAGTAAAACGCGGTACTTATAAACTCTTAAAATTTATATATTTCAAAAATTCTAGTTCGATTAATTACTTTCACATTAATTTCAAGGAAATTAGAATTTAGTACAGCAACATGTTCAGATTTAACGAAAAAGAATATGAAAGAAATTTCAATTTTATACAGATTTTGTTCTAGCCAAGTATGTTGTTTCTTTATACTCGTGTTCTTATTTAGATTTCAATCTAACGATGTTTAAACTGCAAAGGACAGCTGCGGTTCACCAAAAGGAAAATGCATGACTATCTGTTTTGAGTAGTTGTCAAATTCTGTTCTGCAAGTTAATATAAAACAAACTTTTCGACTGCTAGAATGATAAAGAGATCGATGAATATGTTGTTTAGCTTCAGCAAACGTATTTTTGCTGATTGGTTGTAAAAAGAACCTTTATACATCTCAATGTTGTTGTGGGAATTACTGGAAAAACATCTGCTCTGATAGTCTTGAAGGATATTTCAGAGTAAGGTGCAGTTCCCTATTATCGACATTTGTCCATTGACCACAGATATAAGGAGTTAATTCGTTTTCCTAATCTAGTATTTTTATTTAAAAATATCGAAATCGTCTATTTAATGCTTTTTTTTTTTTTTTACTAAAATTATGTAATTAATAATACAGTAACCATAAGAACAATGCTACAATGACCTTTTAAAGAACGAATCTGACTATAAAACAATGAAATTTATGACTTTGCAAATTTTGCATTTGAATTATTATTTCTACTAATTATAAATACTTTATGAGTTCAATCTTTTTACGAATGTGTGAACTATACTATTTTTCTGCAGTACATAAAAAGTTTCAAGTCTTTCATACGAGTAAGTTCAAATGATTTCTTATTTCTTTGCGTTTGTATGTAATTTGATATTTTTACCCGAGTGCTTTAATTTTAAAACTTCTTTATACGCAGAATCCGTAATTTTGTTGATAATAATAATTTAACTTTTTAAAGAATTATGTAAGTTTTTCATTTGTATTTTTGCATTCAGTAATACATACAGTAGAGCACCCATTATTGCGCCTCATATATTACGTACGACATGGATTAAACATTAATATTCCTGGGCCCAACATAAACAAGGTTTAAATGAAATTTCAGTTTTACAATTTTCGGAACTGCGAATTTTTAAACTTCTAAATATCGCACATTTTAAATTTTTACACAGTGACATAGAGAAAAAAAATGCTCTTTTAAATGAAATTCGTTTGCAAACTTTACCACAATTTGTTTTCAAATTATTAATATTTTAAAAGTTCTTATTACATTTTTTGTCATCGTGTCAACAGAAGTATTCCATTTTTGGACATTAAATATGGACTAATCACAAAACGAATAAAATAAAATAAGTTCCGGAATTCAACCAATAAAAAGATTCAGATCTGCTTCAGATTTTCCAGTTCTCCACCGAGATCAACAACTATTTTCCAAATAGTTAAAAAAAAAAAGATTAATTCTTTTTGATCAGAACTCGTCGTGTAAAACAGTTTATAACAATATCGAAGTAAAAATTAATGTTTTGTAGAAATAGAGTCAAGTCGGGTCGAGATTTTAACTTTTTTTGGGGGGAGGGGGAAGGGGCTAATATATATAATACTTGCTAGACCATATAAGCAGGACAACTTTTTAAATTTTACGCAGACCGGAACATTAATTTATTTTGTACGAACTGGGTCCTTGAAATTTTTGCCCACGCAATTTTTAGGACCTGCTCCAGCACGCGGGGATGTCTGATATATGTTATGAACTTGGCCCCCCTGTCGGGGATACAGTGCCCCCACGTCGGGCAAATTCTGGCGCCGCCCTTGGGGGGGGGAGGGGGGAGATCCGGGATCTTTGTACCAAAACTAGTTTTGTACATCTTTCTTAATTTGAAATCTTTAAGTAAATTTCCCTTTTAGACAATATTCTGGATGAAGCTGGTCAATGAATTCAGTGGGTACCTGAATATATTTTGCACACTTGTGAATTTCATTCAAACCGGTTCATAAATATGAGTATCATAATTGGAATAAAATAACATATATATCATAATCATCATAATCAGCCGTTTTCAATCCACTGATGGACCACAAGATTTTCCCAAAACTTATGTGTAGTGCTTTAGTCATCCAATTAACACCGGCCACTTTTCTAATTTCGCCACTCCACCTTACTTGTGGTCGTCTTCTTGGTCGTTTTACATCTCTAGGATACAACTCTTGAGTGTTTGTGCTCCACTTATTATCTTGTCTTCTTGCAATGTGCTGAGTCCCATTCCATTTTAGCAATTTAATTCTTTCAACGATGTCGAAAACTTTTGTTTGACTTCTTATCTAGATTATTTTCTTTCTGCCTCTTTTAGTTATGCATTTTGTACATATTTATATACTTCTCTGTGTTGTTTGTAATCTTTGTACCATCTGTTTTATTAATGTCCATGTTTCTGCACCATAAGTTAGTGCAGGCAAAACCCATTGGTTAAACACCTTTCTTTTCAAACAAAGAGGCATATTACACTGCAGAATAATATTGTTCTTCCCGAAAGCCTTCCGTCCATTTCGTATTTTTCAATTGATTTCATTCATGATACTATTAACCGATGATATTTCCTGTCCAAGGTACACATAACTTTGAATTTTTTTAAATCTCAGTGTTCTTGTAGACAATTTTCTATTTTGATGTAAATGGATTGAACATCACCTTATTATTTTCAAAATTTATTTTTAATCACACGTTAATGCTAGCTTCTGCCAAATCTTTAACATATTTGCCAATTCTTTAGGGCTGTTCCTAAAAATTAAAATATCGCCAGCGAACCGGAGAGGACTTAAATATTCCCCATTTATTCTAATTCCTTTGTTTTTCAATCTATCTTCTTGAAAATATTTTCTAAGACGGCAGTAAAAAGCTTAGGCGAAATGTTGTTTCTCTGTCTTACCCCTCTTTCAAGCTTCATCTACGTTTTTCCTTTATTTAAATGAATGGTTATTATTGCTTTCTTGTAGATCTTTTTTATCACATTGATACAAGGTTAGTCTATACCAATGTCCTCCAGAGAATCAAATACTACTGATGTCTAGACGGAATCAAATGCTTTTTTCATAATCGATAAAGGGAACTCAGAGAGGTAAATTATATTATTTATGTTTTTCTATGAGTTCCCTTACTGCTTGGATATGATCCACTTCGGAATCTTGTTTTATCTCCAAGTTGAGCTGAGTTCAGAAGGAAATAATGGATATGGATTGCGTAATGAAAAAGGAAACAGATTGAATGAGTTTGCAAAATCTGAACAGATGTATATCATGAATTCATTTTTCAAGACATATATATATATACATATGCATATATTTGTATAATGATACCTATATATACACTCTAAAAAATAAATGTGTAAATTAGCTAATTTTACCCGAATATATGTGTAAATTTCTAAAATTACACACCTGTCGTAAAATTTACACATTTTTTTCTGAAATTTACCTGTTTATATGTGTATTTAGGATGTGAAAGTAAGCGTGTAATTTTTTCTCACTTGAAAAACTCAAACAAGTGTGTAAATGTCTAGAAATGCTTGGATTTACACTTATTTATGTGTTAGTCTAATTTAAACTTAATTATAAGTACACACATGAGTAATTTTTTACAAATGCATACTTGTCATAAAATTTACACATTTTGAACGAAAAATTACCATTTTTTATGTGTACCTAGCATGTGAAATCAAATGTGCAATTTGTTATCGCTTGATTAACTCATACAGATGTGTAAATGTAGAAAAGTACTTGCATTTACACGAATGAAAGTGTTAATCATAATTAAGGATCAACTGAATCAACGATTTTTAAGATCAAAACAGAAACTGAAACCGAATTTTGGTACTCATCCTATTTTCGGCCGAAAACGAAAACGATAAAAAATTTTAAGTGATTAATACATACAAAATGATACATAATTAGATCCGTTCGTAATTATCTATGTATGTAAGACCGATTGTCGTTGTTCAGTCCATTCGTTCGTCTGTCTGTCCGTCTGTCCGCATATAATACTGCAAAAACTATCCAACCGAATCGTTTGAAATTTAAAATATAAAATTGTTCCATAATTTTGTCGAGTTTTTCAAATTTTATGAAAATCGGATGTATAGTTTGATTACAGGGATAATCAAAAGTATTACGTTACATTACCGTCAATGAGAAAAAAAAATGTTTCAAGTTCATTTTAATGGTGTTACAGCATTCCAAACAGGAAAATTTATATACATTTACCGAAGCGTATTAAAATGTACATTCGGTGCAATATATGGTGAAAGAACGTTTATTATTCATTTACAGAGCTACACAAAAGAATTCCGTCACATGATGATATATGGTAAAACATTGTTTTCTGCGTATTTCAATCATGTTAAATTATTTCATATATAATTAAGTTGATATACGTTGCTCAGTTTTATTGCAAGTTACTTCTTTAATAATAGAAAGCGCTAACAGTATTTACAGGCACTCACAAAAGATTTCGGATACTATACTGCACCAGAACTACTCTACGTTACAGATTTTTGCTAGAAGTGCACTTTTAGTTGTGATATGAGTTTTTAAGTGTAACCATATTTTTGCATTTACTTTGTGTATATAAATGTTGTGGGTGTAGATCATAATTGCAGGAGTCACTACTTAATAATATAAAAAGTTTATTGGAATTCTGGGCAAAATGAATCTATGTACAACATAACAGGGTAAAAAGAGGGAAGCTTAGGCCATTCCGAGTAAGTCCGGGGCGCATTCGTCGGCCGGTTGCGCTTAAACGTCAAGCGGAGAGATTTTGGGCCGTCTGCCCGGCATCACTTCCACAACGAATCTGATGTATTTTCCTTTTCTTTGCTATCAGGCTAATTGGATAAAACCTGATCGTCAGCAGATAAACAAATGTGTACAAGTCATTCAGTTCTCGTGGGAGAATGCTTACTACAGCAATAATACTAATTGGATGTTTTGGGAAGCAAACTGCAACGTACACTCGGCCATCGACGACAGTGCGCCCTCGCACATGTATTTTAAAAATAAATATATAAAAAAACACAAAGAGAGAAAAAAATATTAGAAAAAAAATAATTTAAAATTTAAATTATTGTCAAACTGAGAGAAAAAAAAACGGTGAATTTTTCAAAATTCGGTTATACAGAATTAATTAAAGTTAAATTAACTTTAAGTGGTACACGGAAACAAAACAAGTTGCGAACGGAAGGAAAACGAAACCAAAACAAAACAGCGCGAGTAGCCATGACACCGTCTGTGCGTATCAAGTCGTCTGCTTGAATGCTGCTCTCACAAGAACCGTCTGTTCTTGTGATGTTCTGCGAAATTTCCGTCTGAAAAAACGCAGGCACACGACCCATATAACATTAAAAAAAATTCCACCGCTTGTTGCCCCGTCTGGGCGGCGCACAGTGGGGCAAATTCTCGAAAAGCTGGCCAAAATATGAAAATGTTATTCAAATTGTACGAAAATTCGTATACAGGTGTTTTTAAGGATGCTAAGTAAGAATACAAAATTAAAATTGAAAAAAAATGGCGGATACAATATGGCGGAATAAAAATTAAAATGTCTCGAAAGTTATTCAATTTATATGCAATTTCGTAAACTTTTCAGGATGCTAATTAGGATTCAAAAGTTAAATTTTAAAAATAAATAAATAAATAAAATTACAGATTAAGAGTAAAAACAATAAAATTTCGAGGTAAATTTAAAAGGGAATTTTCAAAAAACCAAGACATATTTAAACGAAATTTAAGTACGTTAATGGAAAGTAAAACATTAGACTGTTTAGATTTTATATTATTAAAATAAAAACGAAAATATATTCCAGAAATTAACCTTTAGAATCAACTGTAGTATAATAAAAAGATTCTTCAGAGGTCAAGGTGTCGAAATAGTTAGCAGAACTTGTTGGCGGTATTGGAAGATCTTGTGACTCTTAGGATCAATGATTTTAATTTCTTCTAAGATAATTTACCTAAACTGGAAAGGAAAGAATCTCATGACATTTAAAAGACGTAAAAATGTCTTTTTTTTTCTCGCTGCTGCATCTTTGCGATAAATCTTCTCGATGCCTTTTGATCAATTTGTTGCATGATTCTTGAGTATCTTATGGCATTTGACAAATTGGCAGTAATGAAGATAACGTTATTTCTTTGTCATTAACAAATAGTTTGTGTACTGAAGTAAGCATATAGAACCAGGGGAGCTGCTCAAATATACGAGCTATTTGTAAGGGAAAATTTTCGAAGTTTATCAAATAAATAACATGGCTACAAGAAATTACTTAAGTCATAGAAACGTTTAATCAAATCTTCGTATATGCTCGTTTAGAAACACAAATAGTTGCGTTTTCAAAGAATCGTTGAATTGTATTTCCATCATTTGTGCTTCCAAATCTGGGATTTAGTTTCTCGACAAGAACTCTTGACTGTAAACGAAATATTTTTTGCATATTTTATTTTGAAATTTCAGTGTTCTTCTTTTCAGGCAGAGTACGAGCTTTTCATTTTTTTCTATCCAGTTGTCTGCCAGGTGTAAGGCCTCTCTAAACATCTTTGCATGTAATTTAGATATTCTGAAATCTAAATTATCTCAATCCACTTTTAATAAAAAATGTCAGATCGGTAAGATGTTTTTTTGATGCTGTCTGACATAGGTAGCAACGTTAAGTATTATACTAATTCGTTTTTAACGACTTTTTCTTCTGTATCAATGATTGTATTAAACGAAATAAGTTGATTCTGCTAGTATTTAATGCAATCCCATTCTTTGACAGTTGCTTCCGTATTTCTTGAAAAAGAAAAATGGATCTTGATTGGCCCGATAAAATCAGTAAAATGAAGATCTCGATATTTTCAAATTGACGATTCATGAATTTTTCGCAATATTTATGTATTCTAGTAGCACGGAAGAAAAGAAAAATATATTAGACTTCCTGCCATCTTCTAGGTAAATATTTGTTTAAATGTACTCAGAATAGATGTGTCATCATATCCTCACTTGCAAATCAAATCCAAATTACTAATATAAGCGAAAGTGATATTCATAATGATTTTTACTCGGAATAATGAAATACGCTCAGTAGTTTGGTCTAGCAAATATAGCCAATGACAAAATAATTCTTCTAATTATAATAGAACAAACAAAATTACTACCTATAAAGATAAGAAAATGTTATTCTACTGGATCAGTAATAGAGAATTATTTTCATTTTTTCATTACTAAGCTTACTTATCAAATTAACCCTTTCAGGGGCGGTGTTTGCAGTCTGCAAACACTTAATATTACTGTTCCAATTTCGAACTGGCACCAGTAAAATTTTAGTGCAATTTCGATTTTATAATATAACAGAACACAACCGAAAAACAGCTCTTGATTATTTTCAAATAAATCTGTTCTTAAATTGTGGTGTGAATCAATTATTTGAACATTTTCGGAGCAGAAATACCTTGCCCCTGAAAGGGTTAATGTAATATTATGATTATAGTACTTATTTACAATATAATAGGAAATAAACTATTATAAAATTGAATAATTCAAAATTTTGAAAAATATTTATCAGCTAAATTATGTAAAAAGTAGTCAATTTCAAAATTTTTGAGACGGCCGAAAAAGTGGCATTTTTACTTGCGGTTAATAAAATATGCGTGAAATGCAGAAAGGCAGTTTTAGGCAGCTGGTTTTTTATGAATCACTAGACAATAGCCCAATTTATTATTTCAATTAAATTTCGTTGCGGAACACTGTGGAACATTTAAACTTTTTGATGTTTAAAAGCAAAAAAATAAAAAAATTTCTAAAATTTTTTATTAAAAAAGACAATGAATTTATTAAATTTTACGTACTTAATATAAATTTTGTAATACATGCAAATAAAGTACATACTACCATAGTGTGAATCCATTTCAAATCATTAAAATCGGATAATATTATAAAATATAGCACGCGTTTAGAGGAACTGTTGTTTTGCTGTTTTTGTTCGCTCTAAACGATACTCCTTCAAGCATCATTTTTGAAATGATGCTGCTTGTAAGGGCAAAGGAAAAATCTTTTTTTAAATACCGATTCTGACTCTCCAAACATTATTCTAGCCAACTATACAATCGAAATTCCCTAAATCGTAACTTCATTTTTCGACTTTTGGCCAGCTTTTTGGGTTTTTGCCCCACTGTGCGGCGGGTAAAAAAACAATTTCCCTCCGTTGTACCGAGTTTAAAGTTATCCGTGCCACGCCAATAAAATTTAGACTTTAACTGAAAAAAGAGAAAAAAAATAAATAGGGAGGGCGGGGGGGGGGCACAATATTACAATATACAGGAAAGAAATTACATAATAAAATACACAATAATCAAAAGATAATAACATACATAACAATCAGAGAATATATATTACAACAATATGATGTAAAAGTGTGGAGATAATAACGATAGTTTCTTTTCAAAAAGTGTTGGCAGTCCTGGTGAAACTGTCCAAAGTTGTCTATAGTCACTAGTTAAAAGTTATGTCAGCGAAAGGACGAGTGATAAAAAAAATGTGGTGGTAACCTTGGCATATTGTCGCCAACATGGTCGTGCAGAGAAAAAAAAAGGTTTATAATTGTGGAGCATATTTCACAAACGAAAAAAAAAATAATGCTTTAAAAAAAGAATTGTGCTTCTAATAAAAATTGTAGTTTCAAAACAGCACTATTAGATGAGAAAACTGTGTAACTTGACAGTTCACTTTACACATAAGCGAGCACACTGATTAATTTCACTGTAGATTCACAATTTGGGTGACTGGAGAACAACACAAAAATAAAATTGGTGCACCTATATGAAGCAGGTGGTGCACTGAGCATATTTACACAAACTTTGAGAAGAACGCTGGCCGTATTCACACATGATAAAGAAAAATACACATCTTGAATAATACACAGTAATATTCGTAAACAAACGGTGAAAGGTAAAAAAAAAAATGCATATTTCACAACAAATCGTGATAATGTTCACCGTAGTAAGCAAAAGACGTTACGGAGGAGAGAGAAAAAAAAAACGAACTAGTTGAAAGAGTCTTAGCTCTCCGCAGCTGTCAAAAAAAGGGGGGTGTGGTTGATTGATAGCTTGGCACAGAGAAAGTTTCGTTTCGTTTTCCCTATTGCGTCATGCACCAAGGTTTCATATAGTCGACTGATGTTTCTGTTATAGTGGAAACCTTCATGATTCCCAATTTTCATGACGCTGTATTGATCATTTGGTTTAATAGCAGTAATTTTATATGGTCCGAGGAATTTGATTCGTAACTTTAATCCACTGCCGAATTGAGTACGCTTAATTGCTACTAAATCGTTTATTTGATATATGGGTGGCTTTTTACGTCGTTTATTGAATTGTTTTCGGTTAATTTCCTGTTGCTTCAAAATATTAAGTTTGGCATTCTCTTGTAACTGTTTTTTATGATCCATGATCATTTCTACATTTTCGAGGTCCAAGAGCTGTTTTATTCGTAAGTCATCTTTGTTTTTCATAGTAACACCCATTAGTAATTTAAATGGGGAATATTTAGTTACCGAAGAAGTTGTACTGTTTAAAATTCGTTGGACGGCAGGTACATGTTTATACCACTTTTTCGGATCGTCTAAAGAGAGTTTGGTGAGAACAGGAATAATGGATCGAATATATCTTTCAATTTGGCCGTTTCCACGGCAAATGCCAGTTGTAATTGGGTGAAAATCTATACCTTCTATGTCGCAATAATTTTTAAAGTCAGCAGACTTGAATGCAGGACCTTTATCCGTAATTATTCGTCTAGGATTTCCAAATGTGACTTGTTGCAGCTTGAGTTTATCCAGGGCGTCTTTTGCAAACACTGATTTAATGGGGTATAACCATAAAAATTTCGTGAAAGCGTCGACGACGAGGAAAATGTGCTGATAGTTTTTATTCGTGGAAGGGAGTGGTCCTAAAAAATCACAATGGTAAGTGTCTAAAGCGTGGTCACCCTTAGGAATCGGGTGTAAAAATCCTTCTTGTTTAACTAATTTTTTTGTAGCTAAGATGCAAGGGATACAATTAGTTACTACTGTAAGTGATAATTCCGATATATTAGGAATTAAAAAAGTTTGAGACGCTATTTCTTCCGTTTTCTTAGCAGAGTAATGACCCTTTGTGTGGATATCCCGAAGTACATTAATTTGCATAGCCTCGGGGACCACCAATAAATCACGATCATTTAGTATTTTATATAAAATATTATTACGTACAACAAAATCAGTAATTGGTGTGTCCGTCGCTGCAGTTTTAAGACCAGCAAGAAATGGGTCTTGTTCCTGCGCTCTCATAATTTTAAGAGTCAATTCATCATAAGTTATGTTTAATACAGGATAGCGGCTGAGAGCGTCTACATGCGGCATCTTAGTCGCTGGCCGATGCTTTATTTCGAAGTCAAATTCCTGGAGGAAGAGAGCCCAGCGAGCTATTTTCGGTGTCAAGTCTTTTTTGTCGAGAGTTTTCTGAAACGCTTGACAGTCCGTAATAATTCGAAACTGTGTCCCATGGAGGTAGACGCGCAATTTTTTAAGTGCCTCTATTACTGCTAGCACCTCTAGCTCATAACTACTAAGCTTTTCTTCTTGGGGGGATGTTTTTTTACTCATGTACTGAATCGGGTGATAATGACCATCGTCGGCTTTTTGTAAGAGAACAGCACCAAATCCAAGCTTACTAGCATCTGTATGTACCTCTAAATCAGAACCGGGAATGAAAATATGTAGCAGCGGGGCGCTCGTGAGTATATGCCGTAAGCTATGGAGCGCGTGTTTTTGTTCCTGTCCGAACTCGAAGTTCGATGTTTTGCGTAAGAGATCGCTGAGGGGTCGAGCGATAGAAGCATAGTTGGGAATAAATTTTCGGAAGTAACCTGTCAAACCAAGGAGTGACTGGAGTTGTCTGACATTTGTGGGTTCCGGAAAGTGTAGGACCGCTTTAATTTTTGACGGGGAAGGCGCAAAAGTATTGTTTTGAATGATATGACCTAAGAATTCAATTTTTCGCTGTAGAAACTGACACTTTTTAAAGTTGATTTCTAAACCATAGTCGGCCGCAGTCTGTAAGACTTGTCGAAGTTTCTGTAGGTTTTCGGCTTCGGTTTCTGAGGGGATTATAAAATCGTCCATATATTGAATCAAAATACCGTTCGTTAATAGTGTGCGGAAAACACAAGCTAGGAATCTTGAAAAAACGGCAGGACTGGACGTAAGGCCAAAAGGGGCTTTGAGAAATTCGTAGAGACCGTCATGTGTAATAAACGCTGTGTACTTGGTGCTGCGGGGGTCGATATCCACATGGAAAAATCCATTTTTGAGGTCAAGTGTTGTGAAGACTTTTGCTTGTTTCAGTTGATCGAGAACATCGTCAATAAGGGGGAGGGGAAAACGATCTTTAACAATTTTTTTATTGAGGGTACGATAATCTATACATAAGCGTGTGGAATTATCTTTTTTCTTGACTAATACGATAGGGCTGGCGTAATCACTGGAAGAGGGTCGGATTATTCCGTCGTGTAGCCACTGCTGAATTTGATTCCGGACAATTTCTTTCTCAGCTATGGACATTCGACGCGGTCGCTGACAGACTGGTTTATCATCGGTCAATACGATAGACATTTTTAAATTAGTCGATTTCGATTTGGTGGGACGGTAATATTTGATTAAATCAGCTACTTCCTCGCGAACTGCGTGATCAGTTATATGAACTAAGTCTACATCAGGGATATCATCACTGACATTAATGAGATTGATAAAAATATCTGATTGGGGTTGTTTTGTCAGAGATATACCACTCTCATTACATACAAGTGTACCTTGACTTATGACGTCTGTTCCTAAGATAAAAGGGTGGGACATATGAACAAAAGGGATAACGTAAACATTAGCGGGAAAGACTGAACTGTCTATCTCAATATCGGTAGAAAAAGAGCCACAAACATCGCCACTGCCGAATTCGGTAAATTTAAGGGGTACTGGTGCCAGGGGTGGTGATCCTAATAACCGATAAATATCCTCGCGGGCAAGCGTAACTGGGCTGTCCGTGTCCACGAGGGAAGTAATGTCTAAATCAGCGATTTTGACCGATTTTTGCATACTGTGGGAAGAGCGAGTGAGTTCGACGGTATGAACCTGTCGGTTTTTTCCGGAAGTGACCGCGCGGGAAGGGGGGTTGGTCTCAGGCGGTTTCTGGGGCTTAGTAAAGCGCTCATTGCATTTGGAAGCGATATGGCCAAAACGGGAGCAAGCATGGCACCTAGGGCCTAGATTTTTCTTATTGCATACTGAGCTAACATGTCCAATTTGGTTACAGTTAAAACAGACTAGTTTATGCGTTCTATCTTTCGGGGGGGGGTAGGGGTGGGAGGGGGAGGGACACGGTTAGGTGTATTGTGATGAATTTTGTGTTTAGGATGCGAGTCGGAAGCAGAAATTTCGTCATATATGAGAAGTTTTTACTATGGAATCCTGTGCATAAGTCTAAAAACAGAACTGGAAACACTTAAAAATTCAAAACTAAAGTCTTTGCCTCTTCAAACATTAATAAATGAGCACCATGTCCTAATACAAGAGAAACTAGATTTATTGGGAAATATCTCAAAAGATTTGTACGATGAAATGAATTCATATCTACAAGTCAATCCGAAAAATCTTACAGATCAATTAACAGATAATATACAAGATATACTGAAATATTATCTTAAAACAATCCCTCCTGTGGCACCAAATAAGGAACATTCTATGCAAAACACTCAAGGAGAAGAAGAATCACATATTCGAAAACATTTGAAGAAAATAATTATCATTCCTAATGAAGCTAATCAATCATCCCAAGTTTCAAAATGCGTAAGAACGGAGATTAAAAAACCCGAATTACGAGCAGCAGTTAAATCAGTCAGAAAAACAATGAACAATAATATAGAAATTAAAACTACAGAAACAGATATAGAAATCCTAAAACAAGCACTAACTTCATCGGAAGATCTTACATCTCGCTCAAGAATATTAGAACCAGAAAAGAAAAGACTGAGAATCCTCTTGTTAAGAATTCCAGATGATATCACTCAAGATGATTTAAAGAACGAACTGACCCAGAAAAACTACTTCAGAGACACGCCATTTGAAATATTAAAACATTTTTCGTCGAAACAAAGACATTATAATAACTGGATACTTCAAGGTAGTACAAATATTTGTCGTCAAATAATTAGTAAAGGCAAGTTAAACATATTTACAGAATCAGTAAGAGTAGTCCATCATCTTCGAATTGTGCGATACTCTAACTGTCAAGCTTTAGATAGCGACGTAGCAACAAACTGTAAATGGATAGCAGAATGTGCAAACTGCGCGAAAGAGCACCACACTTCCGAATGCTCAGAATCTACAGAACAATGTATCAATTGCTTACGGGAAGGCTTTGAATGTTGTGATCACAAAGCCTCATCTCAAGATTGTCCATTATACAAACATCTTAAAAATAATAAATTGCAAAATTACTACACTAATTCATTAGGTAAAATGTCTATCTCTTCAACTAAAAATGAAACTAAAAGAAGCAGATTTGAAACGAAAAGAAGCAAGTCCCATTTTATCTAACAACAGCGATTGTCCCAGTGAGGAAGATCTATATGATCATGACTATCCTTCTCTTAAAACAAGCAATGAAATTCGTAGTGTCAGAATTATAGAAAATTCTTCCCGAAAAAAACGAGGAATTTCAAAGAAGACCTCAAGCAAGAATTGGGAGGCTCTGCCTCCCCGTTACCGATAGAGGCACTAAAAGTGAATCTTCTAGCCTTTATTCCAAAGAAAAATCCTTGAAAATAGCACAAGTAAATCTGCAGAGGAGCCGAACGGCCACAGCTGATCTTATCAATACTCTTTACTCCGAAAATTACTCTTTAGCTTGTATACAAGACTGTTACATTAACAACAACCGACCACATGGTCTACCAGCAGGAGCACCTTGCTACTCGTAAAATAATAGAAATGCGTTCATAATAATTGTAGATCAGAGTTTAAAACACATTCAACTTGGGAAGTTTGATAATACAGTTGTAGTAAATATAACTGTTTCAAAAAATACTTTCACATTAGTTTCACAATATTCTCCGCCATCAGCGAATTTGGAGCAAGATCTTCATTCATGGGATAATTTCCCGGGCTACTCGCCTAATCTCCTCATATTGGGGGATCTTAACGCCCACAGCATTCTTTGGGGCTATGCTTCTGATAACGAAAAAGGTCACCAACTATTTTCTTTTATCAGTCAACATCGACTAATAGTTCTTAATGATCCTCACTGTTTACCAACATTTGAGACGGATCACTCTAGAGGCTGGCCAGATGTTTCCATGTCATCTCTTCCTTTCTTTTCCAGAATTTCATCCTGGACAGTTGATAAAGACTTAAATTACTGTGACCATAGATTAATTACAATACTAACAAATATTCCATTACCTAAACACTCGACAAGGAGATACCGAACAAAAAATATCTCTTTTAAAAAGTTTAATAAAGAATTGGCCTTTAAATTAACAGAAAACAATATAAATTTCAACAACATACCAAATCAAAATACTTTTGATGAATATTACAAACTTTTCTTAGAAATATTACATACCTTATGTGACAAACACTTGAAGAAAAGAAATAGTATTTTTACCCCACAAATTACCTGGTGGAATGATAACTTACGAAAGACACGAAACTTTGTGAAGGCCTTGCAAAGAAAATCCAAATTACCGTCAGCTTCACAAGAAGACAAAATTAGATATAAAAAAGAAAAAGCCATCTACAAGAAAGCGATCATGGATTCAAAAAGACAAGCTTGGTCCAACTTTTGTGGCAATACCAAAGATCTTTTTGGAAAAGCTAAGAAAATTGCATTCCAAGAATTCTATCAACAGGAAGTAATGGCGTTGGCAGACTCAAACTATCCATTATATACTAGGGACTTCTTCTACACAGATCTAACAAATAAAATATTTGGCCCCTCAATTAAATTATCTCAAGAATCGTTTGATTCTGATGACTCAGCTCCTCCGTTCGTGGACCAAGAACTCCATGCTGCCATTTACTCTTTCAATCAAAACAAGGCCCCTGGGCCCGACAAAATAGACCATTTCATAATAAGAAATCTTTATAAAACACAGAAGAATTTACTCTTATCAATGTACAATACGCTACTGAAATTGAATTACTTCCCTTCAGATTGGAAAATTGGAGAATTAGTATATTTTAAAAAGAAAAACAAATCTTCTGACGATTATCAATCTTATAGACCAATAACTCTTCTCCCAATATTTGGCAAAATATTAGAAAAAATGCTTTTGAAACGAGTAAATTATTTCTTATCACACTCACAATCTCTACAATCATCTCAACATGGTTTTGAACAAGGTCGTTCAACAGAAAAGGCATTACAAGATCTTTTCTCTAATATAGAAATCAAATCTCAAGAAGATAAGTATATCGCTTTAATTTCTATAGATTTTCAAAACGCGTTTGATCGCCTGCCATGGGACATAACTATAGAAGAACTTGAACTTTTAAAATTAGACAAACCCTATCTTAATCTGTTTAGGTCCTTTTTAACATTAAGAGCAGCCTACTATAATTGGCAATCAAATTCACTACATTGGTTTGGCAGGGGCTGCCCACAAGGCTCCTGCCTGGGACCCTTTCTTTGGAAAATCTTCTTAAATAAATTATTAAAACTTCTTAAAAGACATGGTTATAAAATAATAGCCTACGCCGATGATATACTATTAGTAATCTCAGGCTCCACAAGGAGAAGCTTAGAAGATTCGGCAAATCATGCTTTACAACTCATCAGCGACTGGGCAGATGTTAATCGTATGTCAATCTCCTTCGACAAATGCTCAGTACTTCATCTTAAAAAGCCCAAATCTCTAAAACGTCCACCAATTTTTAAGATAAGAAATAAAAATTTAAAATCAAATCCAACATTGCTTTATTTGGGGGTTACCTTAGATAGTAATCTTACTTTTCTTCCTCATCTTTGAAATAAGAAAATTGAAATATTAAAAACTATTCAAAATCTTTTCAAATTCTCTTCCTTGTATCGTCTTCCAAAATATATTTTAAAAGTGTGGTATCAAAAAATATTGGAGAAAAAAATATCTTATGGTGCATCAATCTGGTTTCCAAGATTGCAAAAATCCCATGGCTTACGCATTTTATCATCAATACAAGCAGAATGTCTCTTGATGATTTCTAAAGCATACAGGAAAACGGCAACCTCTGCCTTATGCACATTAACTGGAATAATTCCGCTACAATACCAAATAAAAAGAGAATCTCAAGCTGGGCAAGTATTAAGACTTGGCATACCATCAGAAGAGTTCGATCCAACCCTAATACAAACAAGACTAAAAACGTGCCAGATAAAACCATTTAAAAAGTATTTACATTGGATAGAAGACATACCTCCGAATTTAACTAACTTAGTGGAAATATACACCGATGGCTCAAAAACTGAATCTGGCACAGCCTATGCCTTCTGTACTTTCTATAACAATCATTTAATTCAAACATATCAAAAGTCCTTAATAAATGACAATAGTGTTTATCAAGCAGAATTGTTAGCTATTCATGACGCAATAATCTGGGCAAATTCAAGCAATTTTCAAAATATATTAATTCAAACAGACAGTTTATCAAGCCTACAAGCCTTAAAAGACATTAATACAAGAGATATATTAGTAACCTCAATCATATTACTATTGCAGAAAACTACTAAAAATTTTGTTTTCAAATGGATAAGAGGCCACACGGGCATAAAAGGAAACGAATTAGCGGGTACCTTGGCAAAAGAAGCTACGCTGGAATCATCACAAATAGAAACAAAATTCTATCCATTACCAGCATCCTTAGTAAAAAGAAAATTAAAGCTAGATTCGCTTCAACACTGGCAAAACTATTGGGACTATGCAGATACCGGCAGATACACATACGAATTTCTACCGAAAATTTCAGAAGACTTTTTACTTTTTCATCGAAATCTATATTTATTCGCTACCAATCATGGTCCTTTTTCTTCATATCTAGTTAAATTTAATAAAGTAGATTCTGACCTCTGTACTTGTGGGAACAGAAGTACCTCCTTGCACTTCATGTTAAATTGTCCACTAACTTCAACCTTTCATCTGCGAAAGCCATCAAATATGAAATTAAATGAGTGGTTTTCATATGTATTGAAATGTCCGAAATTATTACAGAAAATAATTGACTACATCACCCTCGTTGAAAAGAATCAGTATATATTTCAACTTGCGCATTAGCAAGCTTATCAAGTCATATCTCTGTTTAAACATTTCTAAAAACATTTACTCTATCATACTTATGGTAGTTGAACTTAGTTGAACTTTTTAAATAAAAAATGCATCTAAAAATTTTTATAGACATTCACAAACTCTTAATTGTCTTAATTAACTCTTCTATTTTAAATTTTGAAATTTATGCATTTTAATATTGTAAAAACTTTAGGTTCGCCCAGAAGAAATTGGGCAACCATTTGTGAAACAATTGTACTTTTTTTTTTTTTTTTTTTTTTTTTTTTTTTTTTTTTAATAATAATAAATGTTAGGTGGGGCTTGTTGAGCTCAAGCCATATGGTAGGCCTCCCCACCTAACTGCATCTGTTTAAAATCAGCTAAGTGCGAGCATCCGTACAAAATAGATTTGTTAGCCGGTGGATCTGGGATACCTTGGATGATGTAATGGATGACAGACATGTCATCAATATTTGCGCTTTGAGCCAACTCCTTCATTTTTAAGAAGTATTCCATTAATGACTCGGAGTTCTTCTTATGTCGCACCGAGAGTAACCTATGAATTTCTGCGGAGGAAACGGATTTCGAAAATTCGCGCAAAAGCGCTTGTTTGAGTGAGGGATATGAGGAAATGTTAGGTTCACCCCGAACAAATAGTAATGCGATCCCAGAAAGTGCACGTTCCGCGAACAAGAATTTTTGAAAATGGGAAAGTTTAAAAGAGTTCGCTAGCTTTTCAAAACGATCAATCCAAACTTTGATATCCTCGTGTTTTGCACCACTAAAGGGTGTTATAAGATGCTCTAAGTCGTGAAAAGAAATGGAATGTTGTTGTGTAGGGTGAAATGCTTCGGTTTGTGTATCACTGTCTTCGTATGCGAAGTTAGCTGTCTCTGTACTGATATGAGAAGTATTTTTGGGTTCATCTGATTCAGAATTCGAGGCATTGTCAAATGAAGATTTCAATTTAGAGATGTCTATTAAAGAATCTACTATGCGCTTGGCTAACTCGGGAATTTCTCCCGAAATATCGAGATTTAGCAGGTTCGCTACAGTAATTAACTGTAGCTTATCGAAAGTGTCAGAAATCTCCTTTAATTTCGCCTCATATTCTGGAGTTTGGGTTGCAAAAGGAAACCCGGAAAATAATCGTAAATTTTGGCGGTTCTGGCGGTGTTCGTCGGTTGAAAAAATTAGCTGGTGAAGCAGTTTAATTTTATCAGTTCTGGCCGATTTAATCTGGCTTCGAATAAAAGATATGTCGGCTAACTGCATTTCGTATAAAATATGTTAAATTAATTGCACCGTAATAAAAAATAATCAAAATGGTGATCGCTTACCTGGCATATACTGTATCCAATTTAAAAAAAAACCGCTCTTAGTGAGAGACGGAGGAGCATTTATATTCCATTGAAATAAAGCGAAAGAGAGAAAAAAAAACACAATATCGCGCGCCGCTGAGACTGTGAAGAACCACTGTTTAACACACATCCGTTACAGCCGGGAAGGAACCGATTTTCGCCAATTGCAGCGAACAGGTGCAGAAAGGGAGGTCAAGTCGGTCCGCCGTCGAATTCACAGAGATGATGTCCGCAACAGGCGTCGACAACAATCCTTTAGATTTCAGGAGCGCTGTAGTATGGAGAGGAGCAAAACAGTTCGCAATATCCGAGCAATAATTTCTTGAAAAACAAATAGAGTGCGGGCAAACACAGACGCGGATGCCGTATGCCAAAAGATGCAGCGCAGCGTAAAGCAGGTGATCTGACGCTGAGAGTTGCAGTTCAGGTTAGCAGGGTCTAAGTCCGCTTAATACAGGATTCATAGGCCGCCCCCCATGTGGTGGGTGTAGATCATAATTGCAGGAGTCACTACTTAATAATATAAAAAGTTTATTGGAATTCTGGGCTAAATGAATCTATGTACAACATATCAGGGTAAAAAGAGGGAAGCTTAGGCCATTCCGAGTAAGTCCGGGGCGCATTCGTCGGCCGGTTGCGCTTAACCGTCAAGCGGAGAGATTTTGGGCCGTCTGCCCGGCATCACTTCCACAACGAATCTGATGTATTTTCCTTTTCTTTGCTATCAGGCTAATTGGATAAAACCTGATCGCCAGCAGATAAACAAATGTGTACGAGTCATTCGGTTCTCGTGGGAGAATGATTACTACAGCAATAATACTAATTGGATGTTTTGGGAAGCAAACTGCAACGTACATAAATGCTGTAAATCATATACAGGATAACACAAAAGAATCTGTAAGAGTTACAGAGTAAAAATGAAAATAGCAGTGGTTTTCGAATCAGTTACGCATTTTCACGGTATCCCATGATAAGTAATGATTCTAGGTTTGCGATCTTGATTGCGTCCTATTTAAGAAGAGGTCCAATTATTTCGTGTTACTGAATGGGAGATATATAATCGTATCAAATTTTATATTCATGCATTTTAGCATAAGAATTTAACAGCTAATGTATTAAGCTCAGAATATTTATAAAATTAATTGTAGTACGAACGCAGCTCATTTGCCACGTTTGACACGCAATTTCCAATTTGTTAATCATGCTACACGCTTTCGAATATAATACAATCTATATGTATCTAAGAAGTGTATGGTAAAATATACGTTCTGCACAATCGGTGGTGCAAAGAATATTTATTATTAATTTACAGGGCCACACACAAGTATTCCATTACATAATATTATAGGGGAGATACCGTTCGGGGCGCGTTATAATACTATTAAACTATTTCACATTTTATGTACGTTGTTGAGGTTTATTACAAGTTACTTCCTGTATAATACAAAGCAGGGATGTAGTGGAGAGTATACGTGGGTACACGCCGTATACCCTTTGGATTTTTTTAAGGAACTCGATATACCCTTTGTTTCTCAAAAGAGCTACAGTGTATACACTCTAGGGTATACCCTCTGTTTTATGCATATACCCTTTGCTTTTTTTACGACTACACCGCTGACAGAAAGCAGACAGTATTTACTGGGACACACCGAAGATTTCGGCCACTATACTGTATCCGAAATAAAACTGAATATTTTTAGAACTTTGTCATAGCACGAACGCATCTCATTTGCTACGTTTAAAATGCAATTTCCAGCTTGTTATAAATTAATTATTGACATATAGAATCACATTTCTAACACACAAATATATATATATATGCATGTGTATGTATAAGGTTCAAATAAAATGAAAACGTATTCCATGTATTAGTTCTTGAGATAGAGTGCCAAAAAATTTATATCACATAGAGACAGTCAGAGTCACAGACATACAAACAAACATTTTGTAAAAACATTTTTAACCTTATAAAATGTGTAAAATCCATTAAAAATAAGAATTCGAAAATTTTCACGAATCTAGTATTTTTTTCTTGCAAAAATAGAAGAGTGTAAAAATGTTTCAGGTTCAGGTATATATGTCAGCTTATCTTTTACGGTGATTTTTTGTTAACGATCAGCTGGCGTTAGCAAAACACACTTCTGCGACACTTATACTTCTGTGGTTTCAAAAAGGAAAAAAAAATATTAAGCCTGTTGTTTTGAACGAACAGGTGATAAACTTCAAAGTTTAGTAATGTAAGCATTGTTTGCTTTATAATTTTTGCATGCGCATATGCCATGTGCAATAGGGAAAACTCGCAGACGATTTTTTAATTAAAGACACTATAGTTTATTTGTTGATCTTTGGAATACAGAGAGAACGAGAACATTTTGTTTGTAAAAATAGCCGTTTATGTACGTATAGTCCGTCAAAGTTTAAAAATTTAATCAAAAAATATTACAACAGTATCGCAAAATTCTGTGTTTTATACAAAATACGTCCAAGAAAGTTTACAAATGCTGTTGGTATGTGTAAAATAGATTCATGCCACTGCTTTTGTAATTAATATTGGACTATTTGTTTTCTACAAATGATTCTATGGATTACCATCAAAAAATGAAGAAATATGTCGATGGAAAATAGGTATGAAAAATATTTTTTCTGTTTGCTTTTCTTTAAATTACAATGATTTTGTTGAAATAAATAAAAATCTATGAATAATCCAGATGTTTGAAGGAATGAGGCTGAAATGTCATAATTATATTGTCTATCTATTTATTTTTTAATTCTAGAAGCTTTTATTATTTTATTTTGTGAATGATTTTAATGAAAGGAATTTCAAAATATCTATACGATACACACTATCAGAAAATATATGATTGACCCACGAAAAAAGAAATAAAAGATAAACAGTGCACAAAAATTACAATAATGCATACAACCACAGTTAAAATTCATTAGCTTTTATTCGATATATTTTTTAAATGTTTCGAGATTTTTACGAATTTAGATCTAATAAAACAAGTTTACAAACCAATTTCTAAATTTTATCGCATTCATTTGGATTTTACTTAGGGTGTTAACTATTTTAACAAGTTGGAAATTGCACGTGAAGCGTAGCAAATTAGGTGCGTTCATACGCTAACGAAATTTTAAAAATATTACTTTCATATATCAATCTCATAAAATCGTAAATAGTGAATTACAATTAAAACGCTCATCAAACAATGTTCTCCCTATACCATTATGTAATGGAATACTTTTGTGTGGCCTTGTAAATCAATAACAAATGTTCTTTGCATCACAAATTTTGTATGATGTATATTATAATATGTACTTTATAGTTGCATATAAATTTTATTAAGTTTGCATGAGTGTAACACGATTAAAATGCATTTGAAACATTTTTTCCCATTGACCGTAATGTAACGGAATACTTTTGACTGCCCCTGTAATTTATCTATGCATCCGATTTTAATAAAATTTAAAGTAACTCGACAAAATTATGTAATAATTATGTATTTTAAATTTCAAACGTATAGAATACATTTGAAACTTTTTCCCCATTGACCATAATGTAATTGAATACTTTTGATTGGCCCTGTAATTGATCTATGCACACGATTATCAAAATATTTGAAATAACTCGACAGAATTATGTAATAATTGCGTATTTTAAATTTCAAACGATTAAAATGCATTTGAAACTTTTTTCCCCATTGACCGTAATGTAATGGAATACTTTTGATTGTCCCTGTAATTGATCTATGCATCCGAGTTTCATAAAATTTGAAATGACTCGACAAAATTATGTAATAATTATGTATTTTAAATTTCAAACGATTCGGTTGGGTAGTTTTTGCGTTGTTATATGCGGACAGACGGACGGACGGACAGACGGACGGACGGACAGACGGACGGACGGACAGACGGACGGACAGACGGACGGACTGAACGACCACTATAGGTGCTACGTATTATATAATTACGAACGCACCTAAAAAGTGGATTTAAGCTAACAATTAAATCATTATTTTAATCAACAATTTGAAAAAAAAAAATCAATTATTTAAATCAAAATTGTTTTAAATCTAATTGATCTAAATGACACAAACGTATTAAAATCTAAGATTAATATAATTTGGAAAGTGTATTAAAATTAATTTAATTTGGAATACTGTATTAGTACACCAAAATCTGATAAAAAAGCTTTAAATAATTGTTTCTAATCTTAATTTCTGAGTCCTGTGAAACATTAAATACAATAACTTTGTAAAGGCATAAAAAATATTTCATTTAAATATTATATTTAAATCTAAATCTAATATAATTTGTTATGTCATAATTTCCTTTAAGTAATTAAATTGTTTATTCCTTTATATGAAATAAGCATTTAAAGTATGCTAACTTTCGGCTATATATATATATATATATGTTAGTATGCACATACATTGTGTAAGTTATGATTTATGCTATTAACAGTAATTTTTGGTACTACAAATGCAAAACGAGCTACCAATAATATTTGTTAGTTATGTTGGTTATGCCATATTGAAATTACTTATTTGCTGTTTTTATTAATTCTGTTGATTACTGTTTCATTTTGGCTATTTGTTAAGGCTGCAACACTTTGCCCCTTTTGAAATTAACAAAATGCACCGTACCTTTTAAAAAATAGTGAAATATACTTGTTTTCAGATCTTTTTTGAAATAAATCCCTCCATACCGCAGTACTTCTAAATATGTGCACCCAAGACTTAACAAAAATGATAGAACTTTATTTCTTGGAAAAAAAGCAGGATATTATTAAAACATGTTATTTAATTGTATTTTTCAATTCGCGATTTATAGAAATATTGAAAATTAATGATTTTTATATTTCTCATACTAAAAAATTATGTACTTATTTTTATTGCTACTAAGCACATTATTAATATATTTTCTTATGTAATAGTGCCTTTTTTTAGAACAAGCATACTGCCCTTTTTCTTTTTAGAATAAATATTAAATACTGAATTATCGTTTACTAATTTAAGCATTACAATATGCATTATATACCTAATTAAAGATTGTAATCAATTTAAAATTAAATGCAGCAACTGATAATTTTAATAAATGTAAAATCATTATTTTTTAATATAGTTTTACATAATTATTGCAAAATATTAATGTACATAACTTTATAGTATTACATTAATTAATGAAATTACTAACTTACAGTTTTTATAATTTTTGTAGTTACTAACTAATAATTAAATTTTATTGATTAAAGTGTAAAAACATAGATTATGTTAGTAAATAAAGGTCTAATTTTTTAGAAACCTAGAATCTATTAATCTTAGAAACCTATAGGCTAAACCTACATCTATTCAATATTTCAATGCTGGAGAAAAAAAAAATCCGATTCAAATAAAAAGAAATATGATTTAAATACAAAAATTCGATCTTTATTATTATTGCTTTTTAAATCATGATTTTTTTACACCCTATTTTTACGGAATTTTAAACTAATTTTTGTTGGCCGATCCGACGGGGGAACTGTCTGGTAGGCGGAGTGTTAAAATAAGTTTTGTTATTTATATTTATTATTTATAACTATCCTCCAACCTTGTAAATAAAATATTAATGATAATATACCAAAGTGTGATTTTATTTTATGTATGGCCTGCAATTTTATACTTCATTCACATAAAAAAAGTGATTAACTGTGTATTCCTACTTTGTTTTTAGCTGTGTCTTTTTCTAACAAATGTGTGATTTCTAACAAACAATTATATGGAAAAAAATTTATCACATTTCATTTAAAGCCACTATAGTAAATTCTTATAAATCCGCTTGTATTATTTTATAACGATATCAGAGTGATATTGGCCCTGGCAACATAGATTCTTGGAAAATTGTGCAAAAACTTTCATATAAGATCTGAAAAAAGAGCTTTCTTTTAAAAAATAATAATCATAGATAGCAAGAGTTATTATTTTTAAATGTACAATTTTATAAATAAAAATGTAATTTTCGCAATGAATTATTAAAATTATTTTTTAATAACTAAATTTTTTAAAGTTTGAATTTTGCTTCAGTCAGATCATAATGTAAAGTGAATTACACCTTTGTATCTCCGTGTTACATAACTACGATGTACACTAAAGTCAAAATGACCAGCGAGCATTAAGGATGCATTCGAAAACATTTTTTTCACCTTCAACAGTTCGAAATTTTCCGATAAATTTCAGACTCACTTTTAGAAGTAAAAACACAAAACTTGCTGATGTGACTTTTAAAGAGATCTATAAGATGTCGTGTGATTTTATTTTTTGTTAAATTCATTAGAATTAGATTTATAAACTATTCTTTCCTCAGTATGACTCTTTTTTTCGTTCCCCGATCTCCCGCTTCAGAAAATTCGGTTTAAAACGTTGACTTTAACAGCATTTTTTTGCAATATTTTCTGCATTTATCAAAAAATTGAAAAGCACGGGACCTAATATACTTTCTAAATAAGAGAATTTGCCAGTTTGATGCGCTTGAGAGCAAAAACGAATTTAAAAATAAATCAGAAAAAAAGGCAATTTGTATTGAAATACACCCTTAATCGTGTGTCTTATTTATTACTGCTATCATCCATCATAGCATTTTTGCCACATATGTTCTTAGAATTCTCAACATACGACGATACTGAGTTTGATCACTTGAGCAGTTTTAGATCATTATTGCTAAAATGAATTTTGTAAAATTAAAACGACTAGAGATAGCACAGAACAGATTTTTTTTCAAAGGTAAGCACTTGAAAAGGTTAACACTTGAAAATTATAATATGGATTAGAAGTGTGTTATTTTCTGCTTATTACAAATTTGGAAAAAATAATTTATTATTTTTGTGTTTTAAATCATTTCTTCATGTTTAAAATCACATATTGTAACATAAGAGTAAATATTTGCAGTTTAACATTATATAGCATTTAAAATAATTATTTGGTTTAAATACTATCTATTTCAGCGTATTTATAATATATTTTGCTATAAAACTTCGAGTTTTCATTATTTTACATGCTATACATTTCTTATTTCATTTTCTACCGATGACAAAATACAGCTTTTCATAGATTTCAATTCATGGTTTTTCGTTTGTGATTTTTAAATTGAAGATTTTTTATAAGCGTATTGCATTCAAAAACTACAAGAAAAATAAATAAAAACTCTTAAAAAAATGTCATTTGATATCAGAAGAAATAGTTTTTTTAACCTAGTCCGAAAAATTCAAATCCAATTACAGACACAAAAGCAATTATAACTTTTTTCAGATTGAACGTACAGTGATTTTTGATCTTGTTTTCGATTACTTAGACTACAAATCTGTTAAAAGGAAAGAACACAACTGTACGGAGGTGTACTAAATTGAAAGGAAAAACTAAATTAAAAAAGAAAAAGCAAGTAGACTGTAAATTTAATGGAATGTTTTTTTTCTTAGAGTCGCTGCTTGTTGCAGCATTAGAGCTTGTTGCTAAGAGACCGTTTCTCTCAATCCACTGCCTCCCACAACACGTGAGCAGGGGTTACACTAAATTGCCGATTGGCGTATAATTGGCGTGGGCTGTGTTTGTCGCCAAGGCGATGTTACAAGATCACAATACAGAAGCGGAACATCCCGCCCGGCGTTGAAATATTTTTATATTTCAAGATACATATGCAATACAAGTAATAACACAACATGATACAGATTATAAGCAAAAATAAATAAATAAAATAAATAAACACAAATAATACATGAAAAATTAATACATAATAAAGCACATTTAAAGTTTAGGATCTATGATGTTGTCCTCAATGGGTAATATACTTATTTTTGAAATAGGTCGTTTAAAATTACCCTTAGCGGTACGAACTTCAACTACCCTGACTATCCCGTCCGCGCCTGGGAAAACCTTATTAATGCGGCCTAGTGACCAAGTGCAAATGGGTAATTGTGAGTCCTTAAGCAAAACTAGCATTCCTGGCAGAATATTAGGCCTTTTAAATAGCCACTTGTTTCTTTCTTGTAACTGGCTCAGATAATTATTCTGCCAACGTTTCCATATTAACTGCGTTAATTTTTGAGTCCTTTGCCATTTATTTAGCAAATTATCTTTGACCTCACTTAAATTGGGTTCTGGAATTAAATTAAGAGGCTTTCCTATGAGGAAGTGACCAGGAGTCAACACCTGAAGATCGTCAGGATCTGTTGATAAAGGACAAAGTGGTCGCGAATTCAAAATAGCCTCTATCTGTGTGATAACTGTCAGGAATTCCTCGATCGTGAGATGAGCTGAGCCCACAGCTCTTTTTAAGTGGTATTTGAAAGATTTGATTCCTGCCTCCCAAAGGCCACCAAAATTTGGCGCCCTAGGAGGGGAGAACTTCCAGTTAATACCTTCAGAAGCTAAAAAGTTCGAAACTTCATCACTCGTAACAAGTCTGCGTAAACGTTTCAGTTCTGCTGAAGCCCCAACGAAATTTGTAGCATTGTCGCTAAAGATTACAGAGCTTTTCCCACGACGAGCGAAGAATCTTTTTAGAGTCGCTATTATAGGCTCGGATGTCAAATCTGAGACAAAATCCAAGTGCACAGCTTTAGTGACCATACATACAAATATGGCAACATAGATTTTCTGAAAAGTACCCTTTCTTTGACCTTTATATTTTATTTCAAAAGGCCCACTTAAATCTAATCCCACATTTGAAAATGGGGAACTGGGCACTATTCTTTCAGGAGGGAGATCCCCCATCATTTGACTAGCCGTTATAGGTTTAATTTTAAAGCATTGTAAACACTCATGTACAATTTTACGCGCAATATTTCTGCCACCAAGCGGCCAATATTTTTGACGCACTGTGTTCAAAAGAGCTTGGGGTCCTACATGAAAATCTCGTTTATCATAATATTGAAAAATTATTTTCGTCAAGCGACAGCTCGCCGGAAGTATAATGGGGTGTTTATGGTCAAAATTCAAATTTGATTTTGCTAGTCTTCCTCCCACCCTCAATAAGCTATCTCCATCTAAAAAGGGATTTAAGAATTTTAACTTACTTGCGCGATGAACCGAAGATCCCGCTTGGAGGGCCGAAATTTCATTTTTGAAATACTTTACCTGTTCATTTTTTATTAAATAAACCTCTGCCTTTCTTAATTCCTCCAGCAACAGAGGGCCGGTTGCAAATGTTGCTTTTTTACATTTATGTATGAATCTGAAAATATAAGCTAAAATTCTAATTATTTTTTGGAAATTATTGCTAAGATTAATTAAATTATCACAGAAATTAGAGTCAGTATGAATAGCGAATGTCAAGTTGCTGGGAGCTTTAAGCTCACTAGAATAATGTTCATCTTTAATGTCACTTATATTAGAGTCAGTTTTTGCTATTGTTTCTTTAAGAATTGAAAGAGGCGGGCCATGCCACCACAACTGGTTAGAAGACAGGTTTTCCACACTTGCACCTCTTGATATCAAGTCAGCTGGATTGTGTTCTGACGGAATATGAAACCATGGAAAGTTCTTAGTTTGTTCCTTAATTTGCACAACGCGGTTTCCCACAAACGTTTTTAGGAGATGAGGAGCAGTGTCTATCCAAGCTAAAGCAATAGTTGAATCAGAAAACAAATTGACTGAAGCTATTTGTTTGTCTAATGAATTTAAGACCTTGTTAGTGAGTTTAGCTAGAAGAAGACATGCTGACAGTTCGAGACGTGGCACTGTTATTACTTTGGTTGGACACACGCGGGATTTACTACATAACAAGTGACTGATGGTTTCACTAGAATTAGATGTTTGCATGTATATCACTGCGCCATAAGCCTTGGCAGACGCATCTGCGAAACCATTTATCACCACTGATTGGTTCACAGCTAGGAAGCATCTTGGCACTTTAATGGATTCCAGTTCTTTAAGACTTTCGAGGAAGGTTTCCCATTGTTTGGCAACATGAGAGGGCAGCTTCTCATTCCACTCTATTTTAAGAAGCCATAGCTCCTGCATGAATATTTTTGCTTTAGCAATCACTGGCCCTAAGAGACCGAGAGGATCATAAATGCGGGCAATTTGCGAAAGTACATCTCTTTTTGTGAAATCACTCTTTGTGTTGATATTAACTTTATACCTAAACGTATCATTGAAACTGTTCCACAACATCCCTAATGTTTTAACAGTTATTTCTTCAGAATTTCTGTCCAGGGGAAACATGTGATTATCAGTAGATTGGACCTCATTGGTACACCATTTGTGTAAAACCATCCCTCCCTTTAGGAGAAGTTCTGTTAATTTCGATTTCATTAATCTGATTTCTTCTAAATTGGATGAGCCCGATAGGCAATCATCCATATAAAAGTCCTTCAAAACAATTTTCGATGCTAACGGGAATTCCTTTTTCTCATCTAGAGCTAATTGTTGTAATACTTTTGTGGCTAAGTAGGGAGCACAAGATGTTCCATACGAAACTGTTGTTAGCTGAAATACCTTAACCGGGGATGACATACAGTCTTTCCACAAAATTTTTAAATATTTGTACTGGGATGGATTTATTTCTATCATCCTAAACATTTGTTTAATATCCGCAGTAAAAGCATAAATATGCTTTCTAAATCTAATTAATATCGAAAAAAGATCATCTTACAGAACTCCACCCTTACATAATAAATCGTTCAAAGATTTTCCGTTGGTTGACTTGGCACTAGCGTCACAAACGATGCGTAGTTTTGTGGTTTTACTAGAGGGTCGTAAAACGCCGTGATGTGGTAAGTAATAGCCATCATTAAAGTTCGTGTTTTCTTTTATTTCATGCATGTGATTTAAATCTCTATATTCTTTAATAAATTCTGTGTATAAATTTTTCATAACAGGATCTCGATCTAAACGTTGCCACAGAGAGTTTAATCTTTTCAAAGCAAGATTTTTGGAATTTCCCAAATCGGGTTCTAAAACCTGTGGTTTAAACGGCATCGTGACCACAAACCTACCATCCGGTTTTCTGAAGTGCGTTTTATCGAAGTGATCATTACAATATTCTAATTCTTCACTGTTACAGGGTTTTAAATTTTGTACTTCTTCAATTTCCCAGAAAGACTTCAAAGTGTCATTAAGTAATTCAAGATTTTTTGTTAAGAAACAATAATTAGTATTATTATTATTTACTGTTTTGTCATAAATACACCCAGATACTAAATATCCAAAAATACTTGATTGCAAATATAAATTATTGCCTAACTTTATTTTTTCTTCATTTGAAAGAGAAAAATACAGTTCAGCACCGATAATTATCTCCACACTGCTTGGAATGTTAAATTTTTTATCCGCTAAACAAATATTTGCTGGAATTTTTAAATCTGATATGTTTATCTTTTTCGAGGGCGTGAAGTCACAGATGTTTGGAACGATTAATAGCTCAATATCATAACTGGTACTATTCATTTTATTTGACAACTTTGATTTGATTCTAGATTTAATGTAAATAGGCAATTTATTTATTCCACTTACAGGAATATTTATTTTCTCTTTTTTCAAGCCTAATATTTGTGCTGCTTTAAATGTACAAAAACAATTCTGAGATGCGGAATCTAATATTGCCCTGAAAGGAATTTTGATGCCATTTACATCTGTCAAATAAATTATTGCAGTGCTAATTAAAACAGATTTATTATTATCATTTTCATACGAAAAAAATGATTGAGCAGTAGTTTCGTTTTGTGATAAATCTTCCGAAACAAAATTGCTATTTATTGTTTCATGTATTGGGAGATTGTTTATAGGATTGTTTACTGGTGTTGTATAGTTATGTAATGATGAATGATGGCTTGCGCTCTTGCAAACATGACAAGTGCTTTTTGAATTACAATAATTAATAAGGTGGGCTGAACTTAAACAATTGAAGCAAAGTTTATTTTTCTTAACAAGGTTAATTCGCTCACTTAACTTCATGTTTTTATATTTAACACAATGATATAATGGGTGGTTTTCGGTTTTACAAATTACGCAACATTTACTTTGAGGTTTGTTTGTTTTTATGAATAAGGATTTTGCAGTATATTTAGAGGATACGTTAGAACTTATACTATTTAAGATTTGACATCTTCGCTCAAGAAATTCTAAAAATTCATCAAAATTAGGCACTTCATTATCCTTTAATGTTAGTTCGTATTGTTTACGAGTTTCGTTATCTAGTTTATTTAGAATAATATTCAGCAAAATTGCGTTCGAGAAATTATCTCTATCATACTTTAAGATCTTTAAAGCCCTTACATTTTTCTTCACGTTATCCAATAAAATGCGGAGATCCTTAGCGGATTCCTGTTTAATTACATAAAGATTTAAAATATTCTTTATATGACAATCTACCATAACTCTTTTATTCTCGTATCTTTGTTCTAACGCATTGAAAAGTGAAACATAATTTTCATCTGGTGTAAGCAAACTCCTCGCTTCACCAGTCAAAGCAGAACGCAAATAAAATAATTTTTCATTATCTTTTAAATTTGAATTATCATTAATAAGCTCATTAAAAGTACTTTTAAATACGGACCATTCTTCAATTCTGCCACTAAAAACCGGCAATATGACCCTAGGTAGCTTAATGCTAGACGTTTTAGCTTGGTCCTGTTCAATGGATTTTTTATTAGAATCAGTATTTTCATAATAAGCATTAATAGAGGATTTTAAGCTTACCTCTAGTTTTAGAATATCCTCGTCCAGTTGACTGAGTGTTTTTTCCGTTTCTTCCAACTTTTCTTCCTCTATTATTCTATAATACTCTAGTTTAAGAGCTTCAAACTTTTCTTCTGTTTTCGACAGTAAGTCCAGGTGAGCTTTCCATTCGGATAAATTAAATGTTTTTCCATCCGTTGCGTTAAATATTCTAGTGACTTGGGCCTTGATATTCCCTCGCCTTCTGTTTAACGATGTTATTTCAGTTACCGACATTATTCATCTTGTTGACGAAATTCGATAAATTCAATATTTAATTCAATAGAAAAGACACTGGCTCGTTCATACCTCCGGGTCGCTAGGACCAAATGTACGGAGGTGTACTAAATTAAAAGGAAAAACTAAATTAAAAAAGAAAAAGCAAGTAGACTGTAAATTTAATGGAATGTTTTTTTTCTTAGAGTCGCTGCTTGTTGCAGCATTAGAGCTTGTTGCTAAGAGACCGTTTCTCTCAATCCACTGCGTCACACAACACGTGAGCAGGGGCTACACTAAATTGCCGATTGGCGTATAATTGGCGTGGGCTGTGTTTGTCGCCAAGGCGATGTTACAAGATCACAATACAGAAGCGGAACAACAACAAACATACCAGTTTGTCTTTCATGCATTTTTTTTCTTTTTTTTTCGGTAATGAAAACACTTAATTCACATTTTACACTCCAAAGTATAGGATAAAACTATATACACAAAAATCTGTGTATTTTAAATACTGCACAAAATTATGTATTTTGCTTGTTACGCAGACATACGTGTCAGAACAGAATGTTACACACAAATCTGTGTATTTTGCATGTTACACAACATTATGTGTATTTCCCTAATACACAGAAATATGTGCAAAAACTGAATATTACACAGATATAAGTGTAAAAGTATCACACAGAAATATGTGCAAAAAATGACTATTACACAGAAATATGTGTAAAAATATTACACAGAAATATGTGTATTTCCCAACAATTTACTCATTGAAGCGTGTATTTCTGGAGTTATCAGATAATTTTTACACATTTAGACTTATCATCAAATTACACACTAAAATGTGTATTTTGAAATTTACACATTTGGCGTATTTTACACACCAAATTACACATATAGACATGTCGTTTTTGTATCATCGATTTACACATTTTTGAGTGTAAATTTACACATTTTTTTTTAGAGTGTATATGTGTGTGTCTAATAATAAAATTTTTTCGCTATTTATCTTAATTAATCCTTTCCAAATTCTTATACTATCTAATTTTTACCCTGTTTTTTAATAATAACCTAATTGATTTGTTATATTATTATTCAATGCCTATAATCCACACATTCTTTATTTTCTTATTATGAAATACTTTAATTTCCTAATTCATCTTTCCTAAAACTTCATTAACTTTTTTAATTTGTTCATTTGTTTCCTAATACCTTTTTTTAGATTTTTAAAATATTTAAAATTCCTTGATCTTTCGCGAAGAGACGCGGCAAAGCCGAATTACGTAACACATTCCTCCGATCGATTTCGAGAACTTATTTCTTGTTTCGCCCGTTTTAAAATTTCGTAATGGTTAGGGACTCGCTTTCTCAAAATTTTTATTACAACACTGAACGTTATTGTCAGATCTTGTATTCATACGTTCTTTTGTATTAAATGATTTGCACTGACTTGGACGATCGAATTTTACGGGTTTTTTCAAGTTAACAAATAGAAACTTTTCATCTGATGGAGAAAAGTTCTTTAAATAGGTGCAGTTCTAATCTTTCAATATCATCTTTTTGTTTTGCTACGGCGGCATATTGCGTTGGTACTAATTTTAATCCGGAGTATTTTGGAATTGTTTTCTTATAATGAGAATCACGAATAAATTTGTTTTTAAGGATGTCATCTGTTATTTGATGTAATGCAAAAATTCGCGAGGAATTCTTTGTTTGTTTTACCAGCATTTGCCGTAACAGACTGCCAATTAAGGATTTTAAGATTGAGTTGTTGTTTAAAAATGGTATATCATGCATTAGTCATCACATATTGCTCTGATATAAATAATCATTTCATATATACACTGGTGTGCAAAATTTAAGGACGTGTCCCAAAATGCGAATTTTTAAGGGATTTTCAAGCGATAATTTTCACGCGAGTATTCAAAAGGAAGTAATATAATTCGAATAATTACTATCCCTGCATAACAGCTAATCCATATAACATCTCATTCAGGTCATACATGGTCACAAGAGTCACAGTCACTACGGGGAAACAAAAAATAGGAATATCCATACGTCTCTTTTATGAGTCTCAAATGACTACTATATGTTACTCCACTGACAGGTCATTGTGACTGCTGCTTTGTGGCGAGTCACCAGGTAACTTTACAATGCCGTTTCATTGAGATTCTCGTGTGACCTCTCATCTGGAGACTCAATTTCAAAGTCATTGTGAACGTTGCATTATGATAAATTACCAAATAATGTCCCATTAAAGTAACATAGTGACTTTCTGTCACAAAACTTCGTCAAATGTTGACAGAGACTCTACAGTGAAGTAACCACTGTGAATAGTGGTGAAAATTGACCATGGAACTTTAAAGGGATATTATTTGGTAATTTATCATAATGCAATGTTCACAATGACTTTGAAATTGAGTCTCCAGATAAGAGGTCACACGAGAGTCTCAATGAAAAGACATTGTAACGTTATCTGATGACTCGCCACAAAGCAGCAGTCACAATGACCTGTCAGTGGGTTCACATATAGTCATTTGAGACTCATAAATGAGACGTATGGAAAATCCTATTTTTTGTTTCGTCGGAGTGACTGCGACTCTTGTGACCATGTGTGACCTGAATGAGATGTTATATGGATTAGCTGATATGCAGGGATATAATTATTCAAATTGTATTACTTCTTTTTGAATATTCGCGTGAAAATTATCGCTTGAAAATCCCTTGAAAATTGGCATTTTGAGACGCGTCCATAAATTTTGCACACCAGTGTACACATAAGAGCGAAAACAATATGACCACCCTTATATTTTGCAATGAGGTCACCTGCATGACTTAGAATCCTATGGAAAGGGTATTTAAAAGTTACTAGGGAGTCTCAGGAATCACTATTGCGCTTTAGTCTATTTATGAGGGTAAAAATTGCTCATATATGCTACTTTTATAGAAGGTACAATTCAATCGCTCAACGACTTAGAACTAATAACTTCGAAACTTCACGTCTCAAGGGTTCTTCGAGCCATAAAGTTCTTAGTACATGTATAAAGTGGATGAATGGCGGTGAAACCATGAGTAGAAGCCACCCCGTTGGACGATCAGTAGTTATAAAATTAAAAAATAATGTTGGAGAATCCCTTCTTGGTAAAGCGAAACCGGCACCGGAGACTGGCTCAATCTACGTATCAATACAATGCAGGTCAAAGTTCTTCAATTCAATCGGAATAGTCAATTCTTTCGGAGCATACAGCTTAGATGAAACTACTGAATTTTAGAGTGCGGGTCTAACGTCCTACTCATGTGTCCCAGTTGACCAAGCATCAACTCCAAATACTTATACATTATTTCTGAGAACGACATGACTGAACTATGGAGCATAGAGAGAGAGTTGCCTCGTCAGATTAAACACGATTCATCCTTCAACACGTCGATGACCGTGTTTGGTTACGTTGTCTTCTATGTGAACTGTTACTCCCTATTATAGAACAGTTCATACACATGAAAGTTATGGTGATATTAAGTTTTGACTAACGTTCTCATGGGCTCTTCCTGGGCCATGCGGCTGTTGTAGAACAGACCATGAACGCCACGGACTAACAGAACATCATTGCGGATCATTTGAACCGTATTACATGTTATCTGTCTTTTAAAATAGAAATGCAGTCTCCGTGCAAGACAACGCTCCATGTCACATGACTCGAATTGTGCTTGATTGTTTCCAGGAACATAATACTAAATTCCAGTTAGCGTCCTGGACGTCTAACTTGACGTATCTTAATCTGACAAAGCACATTTTGGATGCCATTCAACGGCAGCCCAAAGTTAAAAAATAACCATTTTGGAATATGCCGGTTATGCATTAACGGAGCTTGAACATCTAATACAATTTATTAGTTGGTCATCTACCAAAAACTCGTGGCATCAATTCCAAGATGGTTTGCAGTAGTCTTGCGCGTCAAAGGTGGGTTAACACGTTATTAGGTAGGTGGTCATAATGTTTTGGCTCTTCAGTGTAATAATCAAAATTTCAACGGGGGGTAGTTGTGGTTTTTACGGATCATGATTGATGAAAATATACCAACATTTACTTCAAACAATTGTAAAAAGTAGCTTTTTTGTATTGGAATCTACCTAAAAGTAGTGGTATTTAACCCATTCAAAACGACAACATTTTTAATCTTTTATCACCGGTCTTTTAAAGTAGAATTTTTTTCTTATTTGAATTGAGAAAATGCTCGGATTAAAAAAGGCAAAATTTACAATAAAGTTTTACTTGTGACAACACTTATGGATTCTGCGTACCTTAAGCGGCACGTATACCAGTCGTTTGTCCCAAAGGGGTCAAAAAAGAATAATTTGAGAGCCTTACATTTATCAGAAGGATGGCTCATTTGGTGTTTACGTTAAAAAAAAAAACAAATAATACGCATCTAAACTATAAAATGGTTTGCAAAACTTGCATTAAGCTTACTGAATTAATTACACTCAGGAGAACACGCATCTCAAACATCCATTAAAATGTACAAGAACAAGCGTGTAACATAAACGTTAAAAGATAACCGTCATTACAGGATAAACTATTTTCAGTCACTAATGATACAGAAAGAGCTAATTAGGTTGATGCACCACGTTGTTAATTGTCAGACTCGAGTGCTTGATCCAGTAATGCGCTAATAATGTGCTTTGATGATGTTAATTACAGACATTTCCGCTCTCATAGCACGCTATTCTCATTCTTAAAAAAAAGAATGCCTGTAATTAAAAAAAATATATATATTTAATGATGCTACATTTTGAGATCAAAGTCCATAATGAAACCGAACTGAATAAGTAGATTACAAGCATCAACGTGATATAGTAGTATTTATGTTAAAAGATAACACGCATTACAGACTAAAGAAAGTTAATAAAGTTAATACTACAGAAAGAGCTAATTAGGTTGATGTAGCAATAATTGACAAACTTGAGTTCTTGTTCAAGTATAAGAACTTGATGATGTTAATTATAAATATCTATGCCATGGTGCTGATCTAATCTATTTTTGTTTAAAAAATGGATTTAATTAAGAATTTCGTAAATTATGCAAGTTCTTAAATTAAAAAAAATATAAATTAAAGAATTAGAAACTGATAAAAATGGATATAAATGTACGTAGAATAAACAAAATGAAATGAACTAAAATATGTTGTATATAAGAGATAATTTAATTCCATTCATAAGATTATGTTTCTTATGGTACTCATTCTTAAAAAATGAATGCCTGTAATTAAAAATAATAGTGAATATTTAATGATACTACATTTTGAGATCAAAGTGCACTTATCAAATCGCACTGAATCAGTGGATAACAACAATGGATGTGATATGGTAGTATTTATGTTAAAAGATAATACACATTAAGAATAAAGAAAGTTAATAAAGCTTTAAAGTTTAATACTACAGAAAAGGCTAATTAGGTTCATGCAGCAGGCTGTTAATTGACAAATTTGAATTCTTGTTGAAGTATAAGAACTTAATGATGTTAATTACAAATCTATCCGCTATGGAACTGATATAAAGTAAAGCATAGTTTATATCACGTTTACACTTATACAATTCTTTAATGTGATCTCAGTTCATTCCTATTCATTTCAATGTAAAAATATATCCTTTATACGACGCACAAAATCATTCATACTTCGGTTTTTCAATTTTGTACATTTGTTTCCCTTTTTTAAAGAAAAAGCGGAATTTGCCTTCCTTGAATGACACCAAAGAAAGTGTTTACTATGTGACATATTACCTACATGATAACAATGTAGACTGGTGTTGGATTAGTCCGAAAAAGAAGTTTAACGCGTAACGGATTGCACTTAAAGGGGTTGCGGGGGTGGTCAGCTTTCCCAACCTGTTTTATTGTTACTCAGTTACATTTTTCGCTTATCAGTGCACTAAAAGTGCATTTTTTTTTCATTCTTCACTTTTCGCACTGTTTTGGCCACAGCTCTTTTCAGACATGTCTCGGAAACAAAAGTTTATCTCAGTAAAATTAAAAAAAACGAAATTTGGACAGAATTCAACAGTAAAACTTGCGATCGTGAAAAATTGGCGTCAATTGCATTGAAATATTAAGAACTTATTTCGTTCGACGAAATATCAGCAAAAAATAAGTTTATGAGGCTTTTGGTTTATTAAACAGCTATCAGGTTCACCAATTTTTCAAGCAATTTTTAGGCCAACACTTCATTTCCTCCAACTTTTTTCCGCAGTTTCAAAAGAGTTTCCCTTAGACGTGACTTTTTTCTCCAACTTTTAATATTTCAACCAATCAGAGATAAGTGATTGGTATGAATAGGTGATAAATATTAACAGATGGTACTAGTAGTACTGGTTTTCCTCCGACTTTAGCCAAGAATGTTTCTCCTTTTTAATGGGAAGACAACTGTGTTGAAATCAGCTGAAAAGTTTGTGAATCTGATGGCAGCTTTACAAAAATCATTATTTACAACTGAACGTCAGTCATCACGTGAAACAGCCATAGGCATTTTTTCTGTAATACAATGTAAGATGATTAAAAGAAAAAATAGGGGTACGTACATTCAAATTGCTTACTTTTTCTGGTTTTTTGTTTGTTTAGTTTTTAAAAACTCCTGACTGCCGCCGGCTGATTTTTTCACACAGTAAGCGGTAGGTTTCACTCCATCATAAGCAATATTTAAATTAGTATAATTCCACAAATAAAACCCAGTTCTGAAAAATTAACTTAGGATTGATGCTATCAAAGATTATACACCGATACTAATAACATATTTTGTAACAGGTTGGAAAAAACATCTTTTTTTTTAAATATTTTTAATAAATTACAAAGAAAACAACATTACAATATTACCCTTTGTCTGAGCAGTCAGGGGGTTAAACTCACGTAAATCAACACATTAAACATTAAAATTAAGTGAAAACAAAATTAAATCTAGTTTTAGAAGTGAAAATCAATTATATGAAGTTATGGTTTATACGACGTTTTTCGGTAGTCCCTTCGGCGTCGTATAAACGATGCTTCACTGTAATATATTTTTTTAGAGAATTGAATGTAATTTAAAATTTTTTAAACTCGGTATGTGCTTAATCCCTTTCGGCGCAGTAGTATATGTATAAAACCATTTAATTCCCAAAAGCCACATTAATATAGGAATTAATGAAAAAAATCAGTTTATTGAATGCGTGAAATGTAACTTTTTATTTTATTTTGGTATAAAGTTGTTTTCCAATTCCGGTGTCAGTCATTAATTTCAACACTTAAGCAAAGAATTTGCTTTGAGCCGCAAAGGGTTAAATTAACAAAAAATATGAAGGATTTCTCATTTTTTCTTACTATTCAAAATATTTCTAAAATCTATGCATAATTTTATATGAAGCGTTAAAACTTTACTTTACGTTCGTCAGTTTTTAAAACAGAATATTAAACTGTGCATAAATTTTAGAAATATTTTACAATAAAAAAAAAGTGGCATCCTTTAAGAACAGGATACTGAAAAGTGAAATTAAAAACATTAATTTCCTGTGGAGATATTTTAAATATAAGAATGCATCAAACACCCACAGACATAACATTACCGAAGGGAATTCGGCCACTGAGTGACTAGCACTCTTAAATTACAGAATTAATTACACCCAGGAGAACATTTCCGCAAAAATCCTTTAAAATTTATCAGAAGAAAAATATAAAGTATGCGTAAAAAGATAACTAACATTACAAAATGAACTATTTTCTGTCACTAATGACACAGAAATTGTTAATTAGGTTGATGCAGCAAGTTGTTAATTGACACTCTCGACTGCTTATTCATTTAACTTTAAGAATTTGGTCATGTTAATTACAGATCTTGCTGCTCTGATAATACACCATTCTTCTACTTAAAAAAAGAATGCTGATGATTAAAAAAATATTTAATGATGCTGTATTTTAAGATCAATGTGCACTTATAAAAGAGCACTGAATTAGTGAAATATAAGAATGGACATGATATAAAAAAAATTTCTTAAAAGATAATACACATTACAGAATAGTATAAGTTAGTAAAGTTTAAACGTTTAATGACAGAGAAACGGCTAATTAAGTTGATGCTGCAGGCTGTTAATTAAAAATCTTGAGTAATCAGAACTTGATGATGTTAATTATAAATATCTACGCCATGATGCTGGCCTAATTTGTTTTTGTTTAATAATTGAATTTAATTAAAACTTTCTTAAATTATGCAAGTGCTATAATTAAAAAATATATAAATTAAAGAGATAAAAACTTAAAAAAGAAATATAAATGTAGACATAAACAAAATGAATAAAAATATGTTATATAGAAGAACTAATTTAATTCATTCACGAGATTATGTTCCTCTTATATTCAGTGTAAATTACAAGAATGAACATCATATACTAGAATATAGTATATTACATGGTTAATAATGTGTATTACATGATAGAATAAATTAAGTTAATTAAATTTAAGCGCTTAAGGTTACAGAAAGAGTTAATTAGTTTGATGCTGCATGCTGTTATTTAATACATTTCAGTACTTCTTGTTTGATGATCTAATATGAACGCTATGATATTAACCTAGTACGCTTTTTAGAGAACAGATTTTAATTAAAACTTTTTAATGATACTATTTTTTACAATGTTACTAATTTCTTAATTATATCTGAATGTTTTAAATACTTAAAAAATATGTAATTCTTTAAATAACATACCTAATATACATTGCTGTGCATACATAAATAATAAAAAAATAAGTAAAGTACTGTATAATATTCATTCGAAACAGTGCAAACGTTATGCATATGAAACAGTAAAACTGTATAAAATTTTCCACTGAGGAACCAAGTAATTGCATATTTTTTAAAGGACTTCTTATTTTGGATAGAAACTGCCTACCCGCGTCTTTCTGGGCACTTAAAAGTACTTTGTTGTTCACAATTTATTTTATGTCTATATATTTCCAAAAATGCTTCTTTACGATAGATTTATCTCTCAATTTCTGTTTAAAGTTTCCATCGCATTACCTGTTCGAATAACAATCGTAAAAAATAGTGATTTTATTGACTTGTTTGATCTTTTAGAAGCAGAAGAAGTTTGACTTTTAATTGCTTTTTTAATGGAATTGACACTCTAAAACATGTATTTGTAAACTAGACAAATTTACATATATATGTGTGTAAATTCCTAAAATTACACACCTGACATGAAAATTACCCACTTTTTGCAAAGTTTTACCTGTTTTTATCTGTATTTTAGCTTATAAAACTAAGTGTGCATTTTGATATCACTTGAAAAACACAAATAAATACGTATATCCTGAAAAATGCCTGAATTTACATAAATTGGTATGTTATTGTAAGTTTCACATAATGATATACACTTAGATAAGTGTGTAATTTTCTAAAATCATCTAATTGTCATAAAAAATACACATTTCCTACAAAAAATACCTATCTTAATGTGTGTTTAGTTTATGGCATTAAGTTTGTAAATTGTTATCAGTTCAAAAACTTAGAAAAATGTGTAAATGTAGACAGCACCTGAAATTACACTAATTAGTGTGTTACAAAAATTATAAATGCGTAAATTTTAAAGTAGACGTTACGAAAGGGATAGGAGGCTTACATATTATTCAAAGCTACACTTTTTATTTCAGTAATTCCTTTCCATAAATAACATGATGTCATTGCATTGCTGTAACAGCATTTTTAAATAATAAACTAATATATTTATTTATTTTCATAGGATACTTTGACCACCTCTCTCACCCTCCCCGTTTCAGCAGCACGTGAACATTTAAAAGAAGATTTAAAAAATTTAATCTGGACACATGTAACAATATTTCGTTACATGTAAAATAAAATTTTATTCATTTAATTAGTTAATTTTAATTTCATTTTGCGAATTACCTTTTGAAATTTGTACATCAAATATAAGAATGCTTGATTTTATAATTCTAGGTTTTGATTAAACCGTAATTTCTTTCAGCCGTATCGCAGACCGCTGTATTTTCACAATTTTAGTTGTAATTTTCAGTAATAGTGTTAGATTTCATTCTTAAAGCGAAATTAGGAAGAATTCATAAAGAGGCATTATAATAGAGATATAATCCCACTTTATACTTATTCATAAATTTAAATTATATTTTTTGTACTGTTGGTAATTTTTCTGCTGCCCTCCCCCTCCCCTTAATTTAAAGGACAGGGTCATTCCATGTCAAATCAACACAGCCCACAACCCGACCCTCTCTGAATTGGATGAAATTTTTTTATTTGTTGCACTAATAGAGAAATGAATAAATCCGGAGTTTTTAGTTCATATTGCAATTAGTTTTTTAAATATTTAACACTAGAACCGCGGGAAAATTCATGTAAGATTTAGAAAAATATTTCTCACCGGAATTTTTACTTTAAACTGTTTAAGTTATTTATTGCAATTCTTTTCTGTCATCTTATATTTAGCTTATTTTATGAAGAGTTTTCTGGTTCGAATGGACATATCTGCATATGATACGGGTCAAAATGACCCGTCTCCGCGGTTCTAGTGTTAAATTTAAATTTGGTCAAATTTATCAAATTTTAGCAATTCTTACAACACAAAATAGGCTCTAACTTCTTTTCTAATTAACGTAAAGTTTTGATTTTGTTGTCGTTGGAAAGCATATGAATTGTACTTTCATATGATATACTACATGACTAGATTTAAGAAAAAATTAATTTCAAGGTCATCAATTTAAAATTTAAATTTTAAAATTTTAAAGTTGTAATTTTTAAAATTCTCTAAAAAAATTATATATTATTTTTCAACTTATTGTAAACATAATCTGAAAGTTTTAGCCTGGGACCGCAATGGGTTCATGAGTTATAAATTCTAGAAAATTGGTAGTATCATGTTTCAACCATAACAAAAAAAAAAAAAAAAAGAAAAAAAAAAGCCACCACTTCATATATATATATATGTGTGTGTATAAAGCTGCATATTGAGCACCAGGAAGAAGGTCTTATAGTTGATTAACTGTTTTCTATAATGTCTTTACTATGTGTGTCATAAATGGGTAAAAAAGATTGGTATTTACACCCCCCCCCCCCCAATTTCTTTTTTAAGAATTAATATTTTCATAATTTTGAAAAAAGGTATATTTAAAATTGAATAAAGATCTGGAGAAGCAAGTTGCTTTTAAAATTTTAAAGTTGTAGTTTTTAAAATGCTCTAAAAAATTATATATTATTTTTCAACTTATTTTAAACATAATCTGAAAGTTTTAGCCTGGGACCGCAACGGGTTCATGAAAAATAAATTTTAAGAAAACTACTTGCATCTAAATTTGCTCATAACAAGTGACAAATTTTGCTACTTTTTTAAACTAAAATTTCATACTGAATATACTGAAAATAAACTTTTAACCATCAAAAAACAATATTAAAAAAATACCATAATAGTTTATCCCAATTTCTATATTCTGGGAAATACCTGATTTTTTTAAAAAATGTTTTAGGAAAGTTGATACACATATAAAAGACAAAAGATTTTATAGAGGATAAGAAAAATAGATTTAAAAAATCATTTAATAAATATCTAACAATGCATTTCAAAATAAACTTTTAAAATTTAAATACTAATGATATACAAGGATGCATACTTGAAATCCAAAAAAATGAATATGCATGACTTATAAATTATGTTAATTATATTAATTGAAAATACTAATCAGTTGTTGTGCACTTTTTTCTTAATTTTATTGATGCAGAATGCATTTCTTCTTCAGATAGCTTATATGTTCTACTATTGACAGTTCTAGGATCAACTTTTGTTAATATTGTGTTTACTGTCACTTGTAAAATATCAGGATGTTCTGGAAAATAAAATGATGATGATGGGCCGTGTGGATGCCGGAAGTTGATTTTAATTTCTTCTCTGTCATAATTTACGCTAAGTACGCAAGCTAACCACCATTTTTGATCATAAATGCATGTTACATAACCATTTATTTCTTCCAGTTCAATTTCCCCTTCTTTCTTTGTTACTTTTGCAATTTTTCCAGTATCAGAATTAGAATATATTTTGCATAAAAGAGTGTTATTGTTCTGGGGTATAAATGCATGTAACTTTTGTGTTCCTGGTATTGCACAAGAAGAAGAAAAACGTTCCTGTAAAAAAATATTTTCATTTTCATAATCCTGAGAAGTTACATAACAAAATTCTATGCCAGAAATATGAGTTGAAGCCCATTCATATAATGCTCGTGGCGTCATAATTTGATCTGTATATACCTGTTGCAAACTTGCACGAGCAGCTAATCTTTTGACTGTACCCCCTACGCCATCTGATACTCCTTTCCCGTGGGCAGTGGCAAAGAAGTGCCATTCAGCAGGTATGCCAAAGTCCTTTTTGTGACAGCATAAATTTAAAAAGTTCTTGCGGTTTTTATAGTGAGCCGCTGCACCATCAGAAAAGTATGTAAATTTTAGGGGAGACTCATCAAATTTTTCTTTTAAAAACTTAACTAGTTTTTTCTGAAATGCATATACAGCTGTGGTATCATGCGAAAGACAGTCAGAAATAACAACAAAACTAATATTTTCTATGTGGTTGTCTCTATTATAGTATATAACAAATGGGTGGATTGTTGCCTGCGCGTTATTCCAATGAAACCCTTGAGCTTCGTCTTGAAGAATGAATGAGTAATTTTCAGAAAAATCAGACACTATAGCATACTCCCCAAATTTAAGATTACTTTTTGTAATCTTAAAGAATGAGGATTGTTGTTGGGCTATAAATGAATGTCGGATAAGCACAGAAAGTTTATCAATAAATGATTCAATGAATTCCTCATATGAATTTGTTAAAGTTTGTAGAATGGAACGATCCACATTTAACCATTGTTTGTATTCAATTGTTTCAATACTGTTTTCACAAAATAGTTTGTCCAGATAAATTTTAAATTCTTCAAATTTGGGACAGTTTTTGCATTCATTGAGATAACAAGTAGGATGTGCTGGATTGCATAGAAGCAAAGCTATGCAAGTTTTATAAGACGAAATTGGAATGTTTTCTTCTGAAGTTAGCTCCTTCAAATTACTTCCAATAATCATTAATTTTACATTCTGATGAATATGGCAAACACAAACTGTATGTGTCCCACTTGCACCAGCTAAAATACAGTTTTTCGGTCTTAGTTCAGCGAATTTTGAAAATCCAATTTTTAAGTGTGGATATCCATCTTTAAATTCTTTAAAAGCCTCATTTAAATTGCATAACACCAGTCTTTTTTGGACTTGAATCTTTTTACCTTGACTAACCATGGATACAAAGTCTTTTTTGCCAGGCATAACTCTGCTTATTTGGTCACTATTATAAAAATCTCTCACACTATTTACTATATCCTGACTTAGATTTTTGCCAGGTTTGGGGTTTGGAGTTGAAAGAATTCCCTTTTCTTTCACCAATTTTTTGGCTTTTCTAACCATGTAATTAGTGGCTTCAAACTCTCTTTGAACTTTTCTTACTGACCAGCTTTCAGGCAAAAGAGTTAAAATTTGCACTTTTAAACTTCTGTCCTTAGTACTTTGAAATTTTTCTTTCAATTGAGAAAGCATCTCCATTTCAGAGAATTCTGTAGAACTATCACTATCCGAAAATTGTAGTATTTTTTCTTTTAAAACTTTACTTACTTTTTTAAATTTTGTTTTTGGATATTTTCTCTCAGATAGTCTTTTTTTTTTAATAGGTGTTTCCCCTATAGTTTGTAAACTTTCATTTAATGAAGAAAGGGCTGTTTCATTTTCATAATCCTGAATTTCATCTTCTGGAATCTGTTCACAATCACTGTGTACTTGGGAACCACTGGGTACTACTGGGGAAATTCCACTAGTGCTTGCTTCAGAAAGTTTACAGTCTTTCATCATTTTTTTACGGCATTTATCACAGATTTTACATCCCTCAGATAAAAGAGGATTTACTTTTATCATCCATGGCAAAATATTTCTTAAACTTTTTCTTACAGCTGTATGATTGGGCTCCTTAAATGGATTGCAACAAGCTGATCGAGCAAAAGTACTCATTTCTAAGAAATTATTTTAAAATAAAACTTAATCATACAAAAATTAAAAATGCACTGAATTAAATATTCTCTTTAGAAAAAAGTGTAACTAACTCTACAAAGTTCAACTCCTTTATGAGCTCAGCTAAATACTGCATCATGTGTGTTGGGGCCATGTGGTGTAAGGGCCATGTGGTAGAGAAAACCATGTGTGTTTACATTCACTAGTCAAAATCCTACGGTCAGCAAGTTTAATGATAACCACACACAAAGAGCAAGAAAGAAACTAATCCCATTTTTACATTTCAGGCATTGGTGTCTTAAATGAATAAAATAATTATATTTTTCCTTAAATGCAGCTTCAATAATTAGACTAATTGAGAAAAAAAAAAAAAGAATATTTGACTAAACTTTCTTTAATCTAATTTTATTTTATTATTTGCTATGAAACAAAACTAATATATGCATTCTCATAAAAAAAGAACTTACTCTTAAAAGAAAGACCAACTCTGTTACATGCTCCTCCCTCCCCCCCCGCCCTTCACTTCTGGACATAAAGAATAATCATTCAGAAATTTATCAAACTTACTAGCATCAAATAATATATAAACAAGTATAATACAGTGTGAAACTATAAGCTATGTTGTGGTGGTGGTGTGTGTGTGTGTGTCGGGGGGGGGGGGGGGAGGGAAGCAGAGAAAAATGTTGAAAGAAAAAAAATTGCTTGTTGATTAAAAAAATAAAATATATAACACAAAATGTTTTTTCAGAAAACACACAAAATTTTTAAGCAACTTGCTTCTGCAGATCTTTATTCAATTTTAAATATACCTTTTTTCAAAATTATGAAAATATTAATTCTTAAAAAAGAAATTGGGGGGGGGGGGTGTAAATACCAATCTTTTTTACCCACACACATAGTAAAGACATTTTAGAAAACAGTTAATCAACTATAAGACCTTCTTCCTGGTGCTCAATATGCAGCTTTATATATATATATATATATATATATATATATATATGAAGTGGTGGCTTTTTTTTTTTTTTTGTAATGGTTGAAACATGATACTACCAATTTTCTAGAATTTATAACTCATGAACCCATTGCGGTCCTAGGCTAAAACTTTCAGATTATGTTTACAATAAGTTGAAAAATAATATATAATTTTTTTAGAGAATTTTAAAGATTACAACTTTAAAATTTTAAAATTTAAATTTTAAACTTGATGACCTTGAAATTAAATATTTCTTAAATCTAGTCATGTAGTATATCATATGAAAGTACAATTCATATACTTTCCAACGATATCAAAATCAAAACTCTACGTTAATTAGGAAAGAAGTTAGAGCCTATTTTGTGTTGTAAGAATTGCTAAAATTTGATAAATTTGACCAAATTTAAATTTAAATATTTAAAAAACTAATTGCAATATGAACTAAAACTCCGGATTTATTCATTTCTCTATTAGTGCAACAAATAAAAAACTAGTCGTTGGGGGCCACCGTAATACTTACCCATCATGGATATGTATATGAAAATAAAACATGTGAAACTATTTATACAATGCTTTGCAATTCATAAACAAAATTTAAATATTGTTAATATACATAGTAATGCTCTATTAAAGAACTGCTGATGTACCAATTTCGACAAATTACATAAAACGCCAAACTACTCAAATAGTACCGAACTGCGTAAAAGAAACATCCTTATAACTTCAAAAATAATAATTCTATTAATTAACAATTAACTGCGTCGGATTAAGCGTCTCATTTCCAATTAAAATATACTTCTGAATTGAAATTTAAATGAAATACAGGGTCATGAAAAATCGAAGAATGTGGAAAACAAGATTACAAATATCTTAACAACTAATAATCCGATCGACTTCGTTCTATATGCAAAATGTGTGTTATTTTATTGCCTTTTACGTTCATTCCTTAGAACAAAAAAATTCAAAAATTTTTATATACCTTTCATCAAAACGAATTTTTCGAGAGTCCGAAAAAAATAGTTCCGGATAATCGAGATTGCTGATATTAAATAGGGTTCGTCCCATTCTTACATACTAACTACATACAAAATTTCAAGTCTCTATCTCAATTTGTTCGGGAGATAGAGCGTTTACAGACAGACAGACAGACGGACAGACAGACAGACAGACAGACAGACGGACGGCAAAAAAAAATTTCCAAAAATATGTTTTTCGGAATCTCCACTATCCAAAACGTGTAAATCCGTCAAAAAAAATTTTTCGATTTTCAAAACGATTGCAAGACTTACCCTATACTACGTATGATGGGTAAGTAAAATTTCATCCAATTCAGAGAGGGTCGGGTTGAAAATGACCCTTTTTTGTGTTGATTTGACATTGAATGACCCGACAGTAGTTTAATCATCAGTAGAATCTAAACACTATTTCGAATTCATTTAATGTGTAACATAAAATATAATTCATGTAATTAAAATAATTCTAAATTCGTATCCTGAGTTATTTTTACATTTTGCACATCAAATATAAATATGCCTTATTTTACCCTAAATTATTTTAGCTGTCTCATAGCTTTTAACCTTTTACCCATTTCAAAGTTTAATTTGTAATTTAGTTTAATTTCAATTCGCAGTACAATTTATGATCCTATTCACGAACTACTTCGACCCCGAGTTAGATGCGAATCTAGCATTCAAACCTATAATCGTAATGATCGTTGACTTGGCTTCATCAGGTTTAAGTTGAAAACTAATGGTGGGTCCAGCTGAATGCTAGAGCTTGCGTTGAGAAAAATATAGAAGTTATTCTCCTATAAAATATAAGGTATGTAATCTCATACGTTCGTATTACCTTCAATTCTTTTTATCTGATTTGTTTATATTTCTGTATAAATGTATATGCTATATGTTGGATTGGTTTTTTACATATAAGAATTTTTTATAATAATAATTTACTTGCCTTAAAAAATGTCAACATTACCTAACTCCTGATAAATGTCTATTAAAATAACAACTGTTGTATCTGAGGTTATTTATTTCTTGAAAAATTTTCATAAAAAAATATTATGAATGTATTTTAACAGTAGTAAAATAAACGTTAACATATATACACTGCTCAAAACAATTAAAGGATACTGGAGTTTTAGGTGGATTTTGTATCTGGGAAACTTTTTAGCTGATTGATACATGGTCGACAGACATAGTAGGTTATATGAGAATAAATTACACATGTTTGGCAGAAAAAATGCATTTTATTGCGCATTTGTGTACAAAAAGAAAAAAACACAATTTGTGCATATGAGAAAAAAAGAATAAGAAAAGGTGTTTTCTTCAAAGAAAATCATTTTCAGTAGGGGGTATGGTTTCCACCGGCGGCTAGCAACGTTGAACACCTTTGAGGCATGGACTCAATGAGGCTATTATTGACGAGTTGGGGTATTCTGCCCCACTCTTCCAGAAGACCTCTTCCCAGTTCTTGGAGAGTTTGTGGGGGTTGTTGGCGGCCAGAAACTCGTCTTCCTAGAGTGTCCCAAACGTGCTCGATTAGATTCATGTCTGGAGAACACGCTGGCCATTCAATTCGAACGATTCCTTCCTCGAAAAGGAAATCCTCCACCAGGTTTGCATGATGTGGCCTGCAGTTATCGCCCATTAAAACGAAGTTATCTCCGATTGCTGCAGCGTAAGGGACTACAATACGTCTGAGGATCTCATCCCTATATCTGCGACCAGTCAGAGCTCCATCTCGAATGATGTAGAGGTCAGTGCGCCCGTCAATGGAGATGCCACCATACACCAACACTCCTCCACCGCCAAATCTGACACTTTCGTGCACGAACGTAGGATTATTCCTACTGCCAGGGTCCCTCCAGATGAAAATACGCCTATTATCCGGATGCACAGAAAAACGGGAATCGTCAGAAAACAGAATATTGCTCCATTCATTTCTCCTCCAGTTGACATGTTCGGTTACCCACTCCCTGCAGTCGCGACGATGCCTTGATGTTAATCTAACACATACCATCGGTCGGCGAGCATACAGACCTACAGCATGGAGCCGGTTTCGAACAGTCTGAGTTGAAATCGTGGTGCCTGTAGCCGAGCGAAGGTGTTGTTGGAGAAGAGTAGCGTTCATGTTTCGGTGTCTCCGAGCTGTTAACGCTAAATACCGATCTTCATTGGGCGTTGTTGCTCGTCTACGACCTTGCCCTGCTCTTCGGCCTCCACATCCACTCTCCACAAAACGGTTCCAGATCCTGGAAATGACACTTTGTGACACTCCAATGGCTTGCGCTACTTCGGCTTGAGTTTGGCCCCCTTCTAACCTACCAACAATTCTCCAAGCTTCTGAATCTGTCAAATTACTTCGCTGAGACATCGTACTCATCGAAACAAAGCAATCACTGAATGCCGATCATCCTTGTCTTCATTCTCTTTTATCCAGTTGACAGTCAAATTTCATTCGCTGCCGCTGAATCGACGTTTTTGACGTCGAACTCAAAATTTGCATACTCCACAGTTTGAAAACCAGAAAAATTTGCATTTCTGATTATCTTCTTCTATTTTCGGCAAAAAAAATTTCGTTTATATCTTTATTTTATATAAAACTTCAAATATCCTTTAATTGTTTTGAGCAGTGTATATTGGGGGGGGGGGGGGGGGTGCTGTATTAAATTTTGGGTCGGTTGTTTGAAAGATATTACAGTTTATTTATAAACTATTATACAAATGTATATCATATCTATAAATTATGTATTCTGATTTATAAGTTAAATAGTTCATCTGAGTTTTATTTATTTATTGAAATTTCTTTTAAGTTTTTTTTTTTTTTTTTTTTTTTTTTTTTTTTAATTATGAAACTTATAATGTTAACTAAGTTTATCATCGATTAAAACTGTAGCTTTATTTTTGAGTTTCTACGCTACATTTTCCAATTTTGAGAAATTTGGAATATTTATTTATCTTAATTACATTTAATTTTCAGCTGTGTTTTAATTTGAAAATATTACACCGGAAGAATTATATTCCACTAAAATAATCATAGTAAAGAACACATAATCTTTGCTTGTTAATAATAGATTTAATAAAAATACACAGAAGTAAATTACAAAAGGACACAAATACGTTGATTTAAAATAACCTTAGACCAAAAATTCTGAAGAAAATTTTTATTAAAATAATGGCTTTTTCTTCAAATAAACATTTTCCATTGCAATTTTGCCTATTATTACAGAATATATATGAACTAAAACATATGATTTTATGTATATAAAAAAAAATTATAACAGTTGTGTCATAATGGATATTCAAAATCGAACTTATTGTCCCCCCCCCCCCCCCGGGTGAGTTTTATACACTTAAGACACTAATGTAATTGTCAAATAAATTCTATGAGCATTAATTTCGAAAATTTATAAGAGTCAATTGATATTTGGATATAATCACAGTATTTCTTATTTTATTTTTTAATATAGCTGATAAATAAAAATACTAATTAGTTTGATATCTAAAATTTTAATTAGAATATCTGAAATTTTCATTTACGTTTTTATTTTATTAATGTTAAAATATATTTGTATTTTTTTTTTTTTTTTTTTTTTTAAGACACAAATTTCTAAATCTTAAATGCAAAAGATGTTATTTTAATGATTCAACAAACTTTTTGACAATCTTGATATTTTTTTAAGGTAAATTCTTTGTAATGATAAATATTTATAAAAAGAAAATTTATGTACATATAAAGAAATCAGCTAAACTTTTTGCAGGTAATATGTGTATATGTGTCTGGGATGAAGATTACATACCTTTTTCTATTTTTTATAGTATTTTAAATTTTACTTTTATAACTGCATTTAACACAGTACCTTGAGTATATTTGACTTTGTATCTTGAGTCTGAAAGATAAAAAATGAAAAATTGAGTCTGAACTCCGAAAATAAAAAGTGTCGAGATTGCAAGTTTACCAACTATAACTATTCTATCTGACTAGTCTAAAATTTATCATTAACTAATGATTTTTTTCTTTATCTTAATTTTTAATTGCGTGTACTAAATAATGTCTAAATGAGGGGAAATATAAATTTAAGAAGCAAGGAAGAATATAGAAAATAAAACAGCAGTTTTTATGTGCATATTTAGAGGAAAGTGGGGAGGAATAGGACACTTTTTACAAAAATAATAAAATCAGCTTTATTTGACACAAATACAAAAATTTTGATTTATAGAATACAAAATGAAACACTTTCTAATGTCCTTGAACAATATATAAACATAATTTAAAGAATCAATTTTATAATTAAAGAAATTGTAAATTTCAAAATGTGTCCCATACTTCCCTATTAACAGAGAAGTAATATTTGTACTACGATGGTTGATGAGGAATATCGAAAACTAATGACTTAAATGGCAATATGCTGAATTTTAGAACCATAGCTGCTATAGTAACATAGTTTTAGAGGAAGGGGTGAAGTTCTAAAAACTTATTTAGAGGGAGTTTTTAAAAAGGGGGGGGGTGAGTGTGATTGGCTGATTTGGAGCTTATGAGGCTGTGGATAAGAAGTGGGTACATCACTATGATCCCGAGTCCAAATTACAGTACTTTTATCTCTTCCACTGTCACAAATCTAGCCCCATAAGCTAAAAATCAAGCTTTCAACTACACCCCCCTCCCCATTTTACTCCTCCATCCAAAACAATGTGAATATTGCAGCTACGGTTCTGAAACTAAGCATAAAATCAACTAAGACATTAGACTTTGATATTATACATAAACCCATTGCAGTACAGATATTCTATATACACTAGACACAATAGTTATTGAACCTCCATCGAATATGCGTATTTTACATATTACGCAAAGAACTGGGTAAATTACAATAACACAATAATGTGTGTTTTTTGCCTAATACACATTAATCCGCGTAATAACTGAAGATTACACAGACAAATGAGTAAGAATATTACACAAATATATGTGTATTCTTGCGCAATTTACACATTAATGTGGGTATTTCATGAGTGATCATTATAACTTTTACCCACTTAGTGTTATCATCAAATTACACACTGAAATGTGTATTTTGAAATTTACACATTAGGCGTGTATTTTGACAATTTACACACAAATTTACACACATAAAAAAATCGTTTTCGTATCATCGATTTACACATTTTTGTGTGTAAATTTACACTTTTATTTTTTAGAGTGGATGCTATTGTGAATTTTGTGGCATTCCTTCTTATTGTATCCGTTGTTTATCTTACTGTTTATTAATTATTTCTAATTGGTATGTATTATATTTAAAATTATTAGTGTTGCATATTTTTATAATAGCCTGACAGTCATCTACTTTAAGAGAAGATATTTCACTTATCTGTTCTAAATTTCTTCGTCCGAAAAAAAAATTATTCCAAATTTATTTTTACTGTGAATAACGTTATCGTTGAATAATAAAGCTATTTTTTTTTTTTGTAATTTTTCTAATGTTACGGTACTATGATACATGTCTTAGTACTACATTGTACTTTCTCCTTTAGCGAAAGACGAGGTTTCGATCAACTTTTTTTTCATAACTTGTCATATACTTGCTAAATTCATTGTAACAGGAATGGAAGTACTGTAGGAAAGTTTTGACAGTATTCTCCTATTTTTTTCATTTATGATGTATACGCTTGTTGAATTAAATTCCAAATCTTACGAAAACTGATTTTATCTGTATTTCTGTATAAATGTAATAGTCATCTTCCGTCTTCATTGTCCCTTGTAAGTTATCATTAATACTAATAGAACAATCGCGGGCTAATATTTGTGTTGTTGAATTGACAGGCATTAAGCTCTGAAGAAATTAGTGGATATTTATCAGATTTTCAATAATATTTTCTAATACTTTTTTTTAAAACTAAACACTCTTTAGTTGCTCGTTATATACTTCCTTTTCCTGGAAAGACAGTTCGAAAATTTCCTCATTATCCTTAAGGGTCATCCATAAATGATGTCACACATTTTTCAATGTTTTTGACCCCCTCCCCCCTATGTCACAAAGTGTCACACTTCATCATACCCCCTTCCCCCCTCTTGTCACATGTCACGCTATATTACATAAACATATAATTACAGTTCAGTGACAAAGCACTACGTTAAAGATCATATTTCAAATTTTATATTTAAACGATCTCAGGTGTTTTACTTTTTAACTGACAGTGCAATTGAGTGCAAGTGCTTTCTATTCAAAGTAACTTTTTTATTATTCTATATTGAAAATTTATTTTATTTTTTTAATGTTTAATTTTGATTTAAAAAATATTTCAATTGTTTTTTTTTTATTTGTATCCAGTGCGCGCAAGACTGTAGCAAAACTGTTGGTTCAATAGTACTACGAAATATTTATAATGATGTAAAATTAATATACGTTGAAATTATACTTCATTTTAATGTTAAAAGAATTTATGTCAGCATGACAAGGCATAAACTTTTAGTAAGAACTAAGGAGCATTGCAGGAGCATTAGGCAGAATAAACAGAATACAGCTCTTTCTCGTAATTTGTTGGTTAAGAAAGTTTGCCATATGAACTTGCAAACTTGCTTGAACAGGCAAAAATCATAGTTCCGTGCAATAACCCATATGAGAATAAAATTAAAGAATCTGTTGAAATCACTGCACCGTGTAAACCTTTTAACGATAATTTCTCCGATAATATACTACAATTCTGGCAAAGCACCATTAAATCCATAACGTCTTAAATATGTATCTGTTTGCAATACTTTAGTTTTTCCGCTTGCGTAGATGGCAAAATATTTATTTGAACTTTGGATTTAATTCAACTTTATTTTATTATAAATATTATCTCTCGCACAAATAGTACTCATCTCTGAACTTTTAGCCATTTCGCCATCATATTTTCCTGAAGATGGCTTCAGAAGACGGCTTGAAACGTTGATTTTATATTTTATTTTAATTGTACAAGTCCATATTAAAATTCGCATTTTTATGCACCAATGAGTCAGGTTATGTATTTTAAACAAATACATTTTTAGTAACCACATGTATAAATTAGCTTTTTTCTTACTATCTAGTTTTAACAAATGTTTAAAAGTTAAGTTATTATCTAAAATCTAATGCATTACTTATATAAACCTAAAAAAACTTGACATTATTTTTAAATAATATCATCAAAGAGTGACGCTTTCATGTTTTGAGAGAGTTTTTAAGCAAGCTCAATTTTTTCCTTTTACCAGTGATCCGAGCAAATGAAATATCCTGCATTAACGGTTACATTCGACTTTTAAAAAAATGCTATACGTCGCTCAGAAATAGCCGTTAGTTGAAAAGTCCTAATGCATTACTTAAAAAATCTACGTTGCGAGTCTAGTTTTCAAAGTAAAACGCCTTTACTTTAGTGTTCTGTAGCAATACTTAAAGTTTACCCAGTATCTTTCAACAACTCTGTATACTCAACTCATATGATTTAATTTTATTATATCTATTTTTAATTACGATATAAAAGTTAGTACTTATCTAAATTCTAATGCATTACTTATATAAACCTAAACAGAATCGACGTCATTTGCGGTAATTAAAGTATTGCTTTTGTTCATTGAGAGTGGTCTAATCATGCTTTATTTTTACTACAATTTACAAATCTTCTGAGCTAATAAAACATCCTGCAGGATTGCGAATTAATTGCATTTTCGGTAATAGTATTACTTTCGGCTTATGTGAAATGTTGTGTGTCAATCTGAAACATTCATTAGTTTCGGGAACATGAAACGATGAAATTTTCAGGCCTGTCTGAATACAGCTTTTTTAGCATTTACTTGAATTACCTTTGCGTAGATGTATTGGATCAATTATTACTTTCATGCGAAGTACTTATTACTTATTTACCTCTTCTTTCAGCAGAGATGTCAAAGTTTTTGAGTTTTAATTACCTAACAATAAAAATAGATTTTGTGAAACTAAAATTCGTCTCTAATATGAGGCATATTAAAACTATCTTGGAAGATGTTTTTTGTTATAACTTGGTCAAAATATCACTAAAACATGGGGCCAATGACTTTATTCTACCTATCCAGTTTTTATTGTTTAAAAGTTAAGTTCTTATCTAAAATTTAATGCATTACTTATATAAACGTAAACAAAACTGACATTATTTTCTAATGATATCATCAAAGAGTGTCGCTTTCATCCTTTGAAAGTTTCTAAACATGCTCTATTTTTTGCTCCTTTTTACAGGTCTTCCAAGATAATGAAAGATCTTCTAGAATTGCGAATTAATAGCATTATCAGCTACATTCGACTTTTCAAAAAAAAAAAAAAAAAAAACCTATGCGGTACTTAAAAATAGTCATTAGTTGGTAAATCCTAATGCATTACTTATAAAAATCGAAATTGCGAGCCTAGTTTTCTGAGTAAAAAGCATTTCTTGTAGTATTCTGTAGCATCCTTAAAGTTTACCCAATATTTTTCTACCACTCTATACGCTCAACACATCTGATTTAATTTTATTATATCTATTCAGTTTTAATTACGATATAAAAGTTAAGTTCTTATCTAAATTCTAATGCATTACTTACTTAAACCTAAACAGAATTGACGCTATTTGAGATAATTAAAGTAGTGCCTTCGTCTATTGAGAGTGGTCTAATCATACTTTATTTTTATTCCACTTTACGAATCTTCTGAGTTAATGAAATATCTTGCAGAATTGCGAATTATCTACATTATAGTAATAGTATTACGTTTCGCTTTTGTAAAATGTTGTGTGTCAATCTGAAACATTTATTAGTGTCAGGAACATTAAAGGATAATGAAATTTTCAGGCTTGTCTGAAATCGGCTTTTTTAACATTTTCCAGAATTACATTGGCGATGATGGTACTGGATCAATTATTACTTTCAACTTTGGTAATTACTAATTGTTTACCTCTTTTTATAGCAGAGATTTCAAAGTTTTTGAGTTTTAATTATCTAATCATAAAAAAAAAGACTTTGAGAAATTCAAATTCTTCTCTAAAATGAGACATATCAAAGATATCTTGGAAGCAGTTATTTGTTAAACTTTGGTCAAAATGTCACTAAAACAAGGTGCCAATGACTTTATTCTACCTATCCAGTTTTAATTACTAATTAAAAGCTAATTTTTTACCTCAAATTTAATGCATTATTTATGTAAACCTAAACAAAACTGATATTACGCTAGTAGCAAACCAATACTGGTCAACTTTGTGCCAATATTTCATCTATTGGTAATATTGCCAAGAAAACGCCAACATTTCTCCAATATTGGGATGTTTACATTTTGCCCTTATTTAACCAATGTTTGCAGCCAATATTGGCTTAATATTGGCTGCAAATATTGGCTAAAAAAGGGCAAATTGTAAACACCCCAATAATGGAGCAATATTTCAAGCCTATATTGTGCCAATGTGCCAATATTGCTCCAAGATGTAGCCAATATTGGTCCAATATTGCTTGGCTACTGGGGTATTATCATCAAAGAGCGGCGCTCTCATCCTTTGAAAGGGTTTGTAAGCATGCTCTGTTTTTGCTCCTTTTTACGAATCTTCCGAACCAATGAAATATTCTCTAGACTTGCAAATAAATTGCATTATCGGCTACATTCGACTTTTGAAAAAATCTATACGTCGTTCAGAAATAGTCATTAGTTGGAAAATCTTAATGCATTACTGAAAAAATCTAAATTGAGAGCACAATTTTCACACAAAAAAGCATTCCTTGTAGTGCTCTGTGGTAATCCTTAAAGTTATCTTTCAATCACTCTGTATATTTAGCACATATGATTTAATTTTATTATATATGTCCAGTTTTAATTACGATGTAAAAAGTTAACTTCTTATTTGAATTTTAATGCATTACTTATATAAATTTAAACAGAATTGACGTTATCTGAGATAATTAATAGAGTGCTTTCTTCCGTTGTGAGTCGTCTAATCATACTTTATTTTTATTTCACTTTACGAATCTTCTGAGCTAAAGAAATATCTTGGAGGATTGCGAATTAGTTGCTTTATCGGTAATAATATGGTTGGCTGTTGTAAAATCTGTTCCGCTCTTTTGTCAATTTGAAACATTTATTAGTTTCAGAAATATTAGATGATAATGAAATCGTCAGGTCTATCTGAAAACAGTTTTTTTAACATTTTCTAAAAATACATTGGAAGAGTTGGTATTCGATCAATTATTACTTTCATGCGAAATAGTTTTTAATTATTTACCTCTTCTTTCAGCAGAGATTTCAAAGTTTTTGTGTTTTAATTATCAAACCATAAAAATAGACTTTTTGAAACTCCAATTCGTCTCTAGTAAAAGGCATATTAAAAGTATATTGGAAGTAGTTATTTGTTATACTTTGGTCATAATGTCAGTAACATAAGAGACTAATTACTTTATTCTACTTATCCAGTTTTAATTACTGTTTAAAAATTAACTATTTGTCTAAAATCAAATGCATTAATTATATAAACCTGAACAAAACTGACATTAGTTTCAAATCATATGATCAAAGAGTGGCGTTTTCATGCTTTGAGAGTGTTTCTAAGCATGATCTTTTTTTGCTCCTTTTTACGAATCTTCCAAGCTAATGATATATCCTCTAGCCTTGTGAATTAATTGCATTATGGGTTATGTTCGACTTTCGAAAAAGGCTATACATCGTAAACAGTCACTGTTGGAAAATCTTAATGCACTACTTATAAAAATCTAAATTGCGAGCCTAGATTTCTGAGCCAAAAGCCATAAACCTAAACAGAATTGACGTTATTTGAGATAATTAAAGTAGTGCTTTCGTGTGTTGAGAGTGGTCTAATAATTACTTTATTTTTATTCCACCTTACGAATCTTCTATGTTAATGAAGATTTCAGGAATGCGATTTAGTTGCATTACCGGCAATAGTGTTACGTTTGGGTCTTGTAAAATGTTATGTGACAATCTGAAACATTCATTTGTTTCAGGAACATTAAAGGGTAATGAAATCTTCAGGCCTGACTGAAAACCACTTTTTTAACATTTTTGAGAATTACATTAGCGAAGATGGGATTGGATCAATTATTACTTTCACGCGTAGCACTTATTAATTATTTATCTCTTGCTTTAGCAGAGATTTCAAAGTTCTACAATTTTAATTATATCTAATCTTAAAATCAAACTTTTTGAAACTCATATTCTTCGCTAAGGTTTAAAGGTATCTTGAAAGACGTTATTTGTTAAACCCTTTTTGAAACTCATATTCTTCGCTAAGGTTTAAAGGTATCTTGAAAGACGTTATTTGTTAAACCTTGATTAAAATGTAACTATAACGTTTTTTCAATAAACTTATTCTACCTATCCATTTTTAATTACTGCTTAAAAGTTAAGTTCTTTTCTGAATTCCAATGCATTAATTATATAAATATAAATAAAACTGACAATATTTTCAAATCATTTCATGGAAGAGTAGCGCTTTCATCATTTGAGAGTGTTTATATTATGCTTTATTTTTCTCCTTTTAAAGAGTCTTCCAAGCTAATGAAATATCCTTCAGACTTGCGGATTAATTGCATTGTCGACCACATTCGACTTTAGAAAAATGCTATATGTCGCTCAGAAAAGTCATTAGTTGGAAAATTCTAGTGCATTACTTATAAAAAATTAAATTACGAGCCTAGTTTTCTGAGCAGAAAGAGTTTCCTGTAGCATTCTGTTGCAATCTTTAAAGTTTGCCCCATATCTATCAACCACTCTGTATACTCAACGCATTTTATTTAATTTTGTTATACCTATCCATTTTAATTACGATATAAAAGTGAAATTGTTATCTAAATTCTAATACATTAGTTACATAAACCTAAACGGAATCGACTATATTTGAGATAATTAAAGTAGTATTTTCGTCCGTTGAGAGTCGTCTAATCATACTTTATTTTTTATTCAATTTTACTAATCTTCTGAGCTAATGAACTATCCTGCAAGATTGCGAATTAATTACATTATCGGTAATAGTATTACGTTTGGCTTTTGTAAAATGTTGTCCGTCAATCGGAAATATTAATTAGTTTCGGGAAAATTAAAGGATAAAGTTTATTATCTATCCATTTTTAATTACTGTTTAAAAGTTAAGTTTTTACCGCAAATTTAATGCATTATTTATGTAAACCTAAACAAAACTGATATTATTCTCAAATAATATCATCAAAGAGCGGCGTTTTCATCCTTTGAAAGTGCTTGTAAGCATGCTCTATTTTTGCTCTTTTTATGAGTCTTCCGAGCGAATGAAATATCCTCTAGACTTACGAATAAATTGCATTATCATCTACATTCGACTTTTAAAAATCCATACGCCCATCAGAAATAGTCATTAGTTCAAAAATCATAAAGCATTACTTATGAAAATCTAAATTGTGAGCCCAATTTTCTGAGAAAAAAGCGTTTTTTGTTGTGTTCTGTGGTAATCCTTAAAGTTATCTTTGAATCACTTTGTATACTCAGTACATACGATTTAATTTTATTATATCTATTCAGTTTTAATTACGATATAAAAGTTAAGTTCATATGTGAATTTTAATGCATCACTTACATAAATCTAAATAGAATTGACGTTATTTGGGGTAATTAATAGAGTGCTTTCGTCGGTTGAGAATCGCCTAATCTTGTATTATTTTTATTCCACTTTACGAATTTTCTGAGCTAATGGAGTATCCTGGAGGATTGCGAAATAATTGCATTATCGGTAATAGTATTACGTTTGGCTGTTGTAAAATCAGTTCAGCTTTTTTTTGTCAATTTAATTAGTTTCAGAAACAATAGAGGATAATGAAATTTTGAGGCCTATCTGAAAACAGCTTTTTTAACATTTTCCAGAATTACATTGGCGAAAATGGTATTCGATCAATTATTACTTTCATGGGAAATACTTATTAATTATTTACCTCTCCTTTTAGCAGAGATTTCAAAGTTTTTGGGTTTTATTTATCTAACCGTAAAAATAGACTTTGCGAAACTAAAATTTGTCTCTAATATGAGGCATATTAAAAGTATATTGGAAGCAGTTATTTGTCATACTTTGGTCATAATATCACTAACACATGAGGCCAATTACTTTATTCTACTTATCCAGTTTTAATTACTGTTTAAAACTTAAGTATTTATCTAAAATCTAATGCATTACTTATATAAACCTAAACAAAACTGACATTATTTTCAAATCATATCATCAAAGAGTGGCATTTTCATCCTTTGAGAGTGTTGCTAGGCATGCTTTATTTTTCTCCTTTTATCCTCTTCAGACCTGAACATAAAATAACTCTGCAATTATATATATTTATTGCCTTTATATAATAGAAATGACACCATAGATGACAGAAAGAGTCATTTTTATAAAATCAGTGCTTTAGGGGTCTGGTAATTTAGGTTTATAAATATGGATAAAAAAGTACTAACCCTCTTAAAACACCAGTTTAACTATCAGTAATATAAATTTACGCAATAACAAAATTAAGGTCTTTAAACAAGTAAATGATCAGCAAAATTTCGAATTTTTTTATTGTAAAGCTTTTCAGTTAAATAATCATGAATATTTCTTACTTTTTTGGCCACAATGTCTTGAAGATATTTTCGAAATTCCGATGAAAATAAAATTTATTTTATGAAGTTATATTCATCAGTGCTGACATTTCTTGGGTTTGTTTTAAAGCAAAAAACATTCAGCTGTGTAGAAGTAAAATAGAAATGCAAAAAATTCGAACAGTTTAGTTTTTATGAGGAAAAGAATGGAGGTACACATTTGTGTACCTCGGGTCTGAAGAGGTTAAATAGTCTTCCAAGTTAATGAAATATCCTTTAAACTTGCGATTTAATTGCATAGACGGCCACATTCGACTTTAGAAAATGCTATATGTCGCAGAAGAAAGGGACATCAGTTGGAAAATTCTAGTGCATTAAATTACGAGCCTTGTTTTCTGCGCAAAAAGTGTATCCTGTGGAAATCTATAGCAATCTTTAAAGTTTGCCAAATATCTATCAACCACTCTGTATACTCGACGCATATTATTTAATTTTATTATACCTATTCAATTTTAATTACAGTGTAAAAGTTAAGTTCTTATCTAAATTTTAATGCATTACTTACATAAACCTAAACAAAATTGGCGTTATTTGAGATAATTAAAGAAGCTCTGTAGTTCGTTGAGATTGATCTAATCATACTTTATTTTTATTGAACTTTACGAATCTTCTGAGCTAAAAAATGTCGATAATTGTGAAATTTTTTTCCAACATTTGTAAATTTTGTTGAATTACAAAGTTGTATAGTTTAATCCCTGAATCGGTAAAAAGTTGGTCAAAAAACTGGTAAACTATTGAACAATAAAATTAACAACCCATAAAGGAGATAGACTGGAAGGTCACAATTAAACCCTTAAAGTTTTTTTTTCTTTTTGACACAATAAACTAGAATTAGGAACCAAACACCATTTTTTCCGTATTAATACTTGTACAATGAAAAAATGTCTGGCTGAAAATTAAAGAAAAATTTGAAGTTAAAAATTAGTTGTAACAAATTAAGCAACCTCTGCTCGGCCGATGGCGTTCCGACAGAACTGTTAAGGAGTTGAAACACTCCAATTCTGTTCTTCCTATACATCAAACTAAACAGTGTAAAAGCTTCAAAGTTTGCGTACATACTCTTCGAAACATGAGAAAACGGATTACACAAAAACATTAATCACAGGAACACTGATACATGACTTTGTAGAGCAGAAAATAGGACAAAAAATGATAACAAAGAAGTACATGATAAATAAAGCATGATGGAGTACATTATCCGTTTTAATTTCTATTGCCCTAATGAAAACAAAAGTAAATAAGCTTAGACTGTCATTGTAATATAGCTTTGCAAACACAAAACATTCCATTAAACTCATAGTTTGAAGCCATGCTCTGGGTATTGACGAAAAGAAAAAAACTGGGGAGAATGTTATTTTTTCTGCAAGATATCAATAAGGATAAAGCAACCAGTCATACCTTATTGACAACCTGGCCATTTTGTTCTCCCTGTTTTAATTCGTGCAATTTTTTTCCTACAGAGATACATAGAAAATTTTGGTTAAAGCGTGTTTTTATTAACTTTAGTATACCTGAAAGTAGGTATCTCTCCATATATGAGAAGCATCTCAGTTAACTAGTTAAGGTCTGCAGTTTGACAAGCTGTCCATAAACTGCAGATTATCTTCATAAAGGATACCATATTGAGAAAAGTTTCGTACGTAGATAAGGCCCTTGTCGCATGAAAATTCTGTGCTTTTAAAGAAAATTTGTAGAGATGTACTAGGTGCGCAACAAAGTTTCTGGGGTTTTTTAATCAAAGAAAAAAAATTAATAATTTCAAGAGAAATACAAAAAAATGGTTAATTGAAAGTGCCGTTCCTCACTAGCTACACATTTTTGCCATCTCTCCGATCATACATGAATACCACGACAAATCACAACACAAGACAATATACAGATAGACAATAAAAGGACACGTGTTTGGACCGAAACTATTTAAACAATCAATTTTGCACTTCTTCGAAATTAGCCAAGTGTATCACAGCTAAGCCATGCCCCATCGACCAGAACAAGTGATAATCGGAAGAAACCAGGTTTGATAAATACAGCGGGTCCGGTAGTAGATACTATTTCAGCGTTTTAGTGGTGTCCTGAACGACGGAATTCGTTTTATCATGGAACATTGTCGTTCTGCAATATCTCCGGTTTGTGTCTCATGTCCCATTCTAGCCGTTGTTCTAGCAATGCATGGTTCAAATTAATCGTTTTTTGTCGGTAGAGATGCCTGTTGTCAGTTTCTCCTAGTTTCATAAGCTCATTGTGCACGATTCCTTTCTGGTCCCACCAAACGCAGGGCATTGTCTTCTTTCTAAAGCGATTTAGCCATGCCGTTCGATGTTGATGCTTCGCTGGGTGAAAGATAGGAATTTTTGCATTTAAAATTCTTAAAATATATCTAATTCTCATCGCCAATAACAATTCGATGCAGGAAACTTTCTTCCGTGCCTAAAAAGCAAATTTTTGATAATGGTTGTTTCATTTTTCATCTGTCTTTCAGTCAACTCATGCGGCACCCATTTTCCTTCCTTTTGAGTTTTTCCCATGACATGTAAGAATTTGGAAATACTTTAGCAAGTCATATTTAATGCTTACCCAAGTTAATTTTAGATTTTTGTTATCATATTCCATCAATAACGTTTGCAGATTAGCATCCACAATTGTTTTCGTTTTCGGGAGAAATCGCCATTTCTAAAACATTTAGACAAATCTTCACAGGTAGTTTTCGATAATGCATGTTCTTCATAGACCTCCTTAACAAATGATGTCATTCATCTGCAATTTTTTTCAAATTAAATCAGAAAAACAAAACTTCCCGCAAACGGTGTTTATTTGGCGCAAAACTCGACATCTTCGTTGTTAGAAATATATTTATGCGTTGTGATATGTATTAATATTACGACAGTTTATTGTTAACAGATGTCCAAGCTATTCAAAAACATAACTTCAGACATGTTTGTCCGCTACATGTGTCGTTAACGCTATTCATGTGTGAAACTCAGAAACTTAGTTGCGCACCTAGTATCTTTTCCGTAGAATGTACAGCGTCTTATATGTTTTTTGAAACTTTTTTTTTTTTGGTGGGTAGGGGCACTGAATAGTCTTGAATAGCATTCGCACAAAATTTGAAGGTCATGAGTAGTGATGTGAAGTAAGTCATGTAGTCATGGTCTCTGGACAGTTTAATATATATACACTATATGGCCAAAGATGACCGGCCAATTGCAATTTTCGACATTTTGTTAAATATCTAGAAAAATACATGAGGAATTATCCTGAAACTCAAAGCGTGTTAATATAATAGTATAGTTCATGCATTTTCATGAAGATTTTTTTCCGAAACTTATAGAGGCCCGTCAATAAATTGAAAAAAGATAAATATTTTTTGATAATCCCGTCAAAACTAATGTAACAAAAGTGTTCAAACTGTATATTATGATTAAGTATCTTATTCTAATATAATGTGTTTGTTTTTATGTGGATAGCATGCATACTCGTAGAGAAATTAAGGTTTTTGTAAAAACAGTCCCAATTTTTTCCAATTTTTTTTATTATAATTTGCAGAATTCTTAATGTAAAATAATGTTCTTTTCTGAAAATATGACAAAAAACATTGTTCACAAAATCCTATCATCGAAAAATAATAATAATAATTGTATGAAAAATAAGCAGGTCTACTAAATAACTTCGATCGTCAACGATATCAAAATTTCATTTGCATATTATGTTAGTTAAATGTATAGAGCAACTTCTGTAAAAGTTTCAAAAACATAGCTTGAAAATTCTGAAAGTGGTCGCGTATAGAACAAGCTCAAAATCCGTAAATCCCAAAATGCAGCAAAAACATGAGGAGTTTTTTTCCAAACATAGTAGTACATGTCATATTGTGTATTCCATATTAGCACTAATCAATGAATATACGGATACAACCCTTCATCATTTTGCTTCACTTTGGGAATAACGGACTTTGAGCTGATTCAACAGACGATCACTTTCACAATTTTCAAGCTATGTTTTTGAAACTTTTACAAAAAATGCTAACAAAATATGCAAATGAAATTTTGAAATCGTTGACGCATGCACAGTAAAAAAAATATTTAGTAAATCTGCTCACATTTCATACAATTTATATTATTTTTTTAATTTGATGACGGGGTTTTGTGTACAATGTTATTTGTCATATTTTCAGAAAACAACATTATTCTATATTAAGAATTCTGTAAATTATAAGAAAAAAAACTTGGAAAAATTTGCGACTGTTTTTATAAAAACTTTAATTTCTCTAAGAGTATATATGCTATCCACACAAAAAAAGAAAGAAAAAAGAAAAAAATAAACACAATTTATTACAATAAGCCACTTAATCATAATATTCAGTTTGAACGCTTTTGCTACATTAGTTTGGACAGAGTTATCTAAAAGATATTTGTTCTTTTTCAATTTGTTGACAGTCTCCTATGGAGTTTTTGGGGAAAAAAACTTACGGAATTGTATGACATGCACTATTTTATTTACACGCTTAGAGTCTTAGGATAATTCCTCATGTATTTTTCGAGATATTTAACAAAATGTCTAAAATCGCCAATGGCCGGTCATCTTTAGCCATATAGTGTATAAGGTCTAAGTAGGGGTGTTTTTATTATGGCCACTATGTACTTAAAATAATTTTTGTTTGTCAAACAAAAGGTAATGAAACTACTATGTAAAATGAAATATAATGCATTATGCACATGCACACCCAAGCCTAACATGTGTTGAACCTGACATATCTTGATTTGTAGCCAATATTCTAACCACTAGGTAAGCCGGCGTATATCATCGTGTAAATCGAAAAAAGATATTAAAAGTACTTGAAACTATTTTTTATGATTTTCTTTTACATATTGCTATTGGATTGATTAAAGTTTAACAATACTTGTATTAAAAAATTAATGAGAATTTTTGAGAAATCATGCGAATTAGTTGTACTTTTGCTATTCTTACAGTAAAAAATGTATCGAGGTTGAAAAAATTTTTTGTACGGAGCACATGGTCTACATCAAGTAAAAAATAATTCTTCGATATAGCCCAGAAATTTTTACATGGTATTTTATTACAGGTGTCGACTTATCGTGCTATTGGAATTTAAAACCACAATTCTTTAGCTAGAAATTGCTATATTTCAAGAAAAGATAAAGTGATACCATATAGATCAAAACTTTAGATTTATCTTATGATTATAAATATCTTTTCGTTTGTGTATTTAGCACCAAAAAGAAACTGTAAACTTAAAGAAATTACATATTAAATTACTTTTTTAGATCTAAATGTTAATTACAAATAATTTAATTCAAAATAGCTTTAAAAATTAAAACTATTTTTTAAGATTTTCTTTAAAGCTCAATTTTAAACATCTAACATTAAACGTTACTAGTAATTTTTTCTATTTTTTTTTTTCATCTGATTTTTTTATTGCAGTCAGTAATGATATTTTGATGGCATGATGTTCATGGAAGATATGGAAAATTGAAAAAGAACGAACTGAGATAGATAAAGTAAAAGATTTCTTTTAAAAAGCGAATATGATATTAGATATTTGTTATACCAGTCATAAATGTGGTTTTATATGCACTATCAATCTGAAATTTTGTCAAAATACAGTCTAATATACAGGGTGTTTCAGTTAAACGTTTCAAAACTCCTAGGAGAGGTAGGGTGCATCCTGACGACTCAAAATTATATAGCAAGGGTCGGAAATGTTTTCCTGAAGCGGTGATGTACACAGTAGCACCATAAAGAAAAGACACCGTAAGTGAAAAATCGTTTTATTAATACATGTAAAAAAGCAAAAGGTACATGGGTCAAAGTAAGTGTTCGAAATTTCTGCCACCGACTACAATGTACACCTCATATCTCCTGCGCATGGAAATCCGAACATTCTCGAATACTCCAACTCCAATCATATCTCGAATTTCTCCGGCAGCTACTGCGATTCTTGCAAACAGCTCCAAAGCATTGTCAACAGGGGTGTCATAAACTAATGTTTTCATATGACCCCAGAAATAAAAATCCAGACATGATAGGTCGGGTAACGATTCCCTGCATGAAAGCTCGGAACGTTTGCACAACGCCATCTAGCACGTCGGGAAAGTATCTCTGATCCCGCAATGCTATATGATTTCGAGTCGTCCGGATGCAATCTACTCCTCTTAGGACTTCTGAAACGTTTAACTGAAACACCCTGTATATGGTATCAATACAAAAACTCTTATTGGGTTAAAAGTTTTGACGCGCCTGTTTATCTTATGACTCTAAGGATTTTAAATATGAATTATAAAAATAATGGTGAATTATAAAAATAATGATATAAATTATAAAAATAATGTTAAATATATAATTTTTAATTGTATCTATACTATGCATTGGAATGTATTTATTTCAATAAATTGATTTATCTTTTGTGTCATTTTATTCATAATTCTAAGTAATATTTATGTAAATGGTTTCTTTACGTCAAATTATCCAAACTAAGTGCACTGTAAAAAATATCCGTTAATATACACAAACTTTTCCCTAAAAATTACGGAATAGTTTCATTTTTCCGAAAAAAGCAGAAGAATTTCCGTATTTGACATTTTGCAGTCACTAATCCCGTTAAATAACGGAAGTGTTCTGATATTTTTGTGAATTTTCCGAAAACAGTAGTTTAGTGGTGCTATCTACCAGGAAAATAAAAACCTTATACTGAGTTGATGTTTTTTAAACAATTTGGTAGACTATTTCTCTATTTCATTCTGTTTTAATAATAAAAAGCTAACGTATTTTTAAAATATTAAGAAAATAATAATAATAAAAAAATAAAAAAAAAATTATTAATTCTTTTTAAGTTTGAAATAGCTGAAAGGGAAAGTTGATTGTGATTTTAAAAGAATTTTTATTTTATTTTTATCATATATATATATATATTGAGTGCGTTGGATATTTTGAAAAAAGTGGAAAAAAAATTCTTCTTTTAATTTTAATATATATATATATATTTAATTTATTCAAATTAAGAAGTTCGCACATAAAATTAAAAATATATCGAAATATATATTACCGAAATTCTTATAATTTTGGCGATTACATAAGTTATAAAAAAATCAATAACTGAAATTTATTTTATAACCCATTGTAATTATCTTTATTGAGTTTACCTTAGATCGTCATAATATAATTTGTTAAAATGCACGTTTTTTTTCTTTTAGTATGTTAGTATTTTTTTAAATAAATAAATAAATATCAATAATATTATAACAGAATTTTAAAATTTTTTCAAAAAAGAAGGAAACAAAACTCTTAATAAATTCTTTCATGCATGTAATATTTTAAAGATTAATTTTTATACATATAAAGCTGAAATTAATAAGCTAAATATTCGAAATTGTGGAAAGAAAATCGAAACATAGGGAAAGAAATTATGGAAATTAAGAAAGGTAATTTTGGGGATCACATATGTTATAAAAAATCAACAACTGATTTTTTTTTTCCCATTGTAATTATCTTTAATGAGTTTACCTTCGATCGTCGTAAAATAAATTGTTAAAATGCACGTTTTTTTTCTTTCTTTTAGCATGTTAGCATTTTTTTAATAAATAAATAAATATCAATAATATTACAATAGAATTTTAAAACTTTTCCAAAAAAGAAGGAAACAAAACTCTTAATAAATTCTTTCATGCATGTAATATTTTAAAGACTAATTTTTATATATATAAAGCCAAAATTAATAAGCTAAATATTCGAAATTATGCAAAGAAATCTGTAAAGCATTTAGAATTATCCATTCAATAGAAAAATATTATCTCTACAAAAATAAACCTGCGTTCAAAATCTTATCTTTACTTTACGAAATGTATCCGAAATAACTAAAGATATTTGAAAGGGCCATTTGAATAATCCTGGTGTAATGGTATTACACCGCAAGCTATGACACAAGAGGCCCCGTGTTCGAACCTCATGGAAGGTATGTAACATTTCTACACTGTTGTTTAAATTAATTGTGTATAATGTGTCCCTGATGTTAACGTGTCTTTGAAAAGTAAAGAATAAAAATAACAAAGATATTAGTTAGTCCTTGAAAAATTCTTTTAACTTTTTAAACAAAAATTTTTACATAAGGAAAAAATTAAAAAAAAAAAAACGGAAATATTTTGTGAAAAAACGGAACTATTTCTGGAATTTACGGAAATTTTTTTCCGTTACAAAACGGAAGTAGTACTGGTGTCTAGATTACCAGTACTATTTCCGTTTTTTAACGGAAAATTTTTTTACAGTGTGAAACTAAGTGGAAATGGGTGCTCCATTTCCATAGCACAATCGCCCTACAAGCCTAATAGGCTATGCTGAATTTTTCCCAATTCCCACAATAGATCTGTCTTTAAAATTAATGTACGAATTTTTCAAGTATACCTTAATAAATATTGTTGCTGATTATGTTTTGATGTAAATGACTCAAAAGATGGCTCTTTTATGTTACAGTTTTTCCGACATCCTCAATAGTCTTATTTTAAGAACTAATGCATAATGTTCCATCCTTTAGAATCTTCATGATATTCATAGCTTGCCATTTAATTTGGCGCTGTGGAAGCAAATTTTGAAGTATTAACATGCAAGAGGTAAAAGAAAATTTTGAGATTGCCACATCTGACTAGTATTTTAAGGGTGTTCTTAACTGCTCCGCTCAACAAGCGAAAATCGTTTCGACACATTTACAAAGTCATTTTTTAACAGAAATACATAAAATTGGAATGTCTGACTATGGATGCGATTTCTTATTGAACCTATTTTTCCGTTTTATGATAGTTAAATTACCTATCGAGTTATAAGCTATTTCGATAACTTGATCACCCGTTTTTCCCCTGCTTTTCGACCGGTTTTTCTGCTTTCGTCGGGAAATATTCTCAAAAGTGTCAACTTTGAAGGCTTGTTATGGAAGATCTATTGTGTTTTTTAAAAAAACAGAAAAATGAGTGCAATTAGACAGTTTCTGAATAATAACATCTGCTATTTTCATGCATTTCTGAACAAAAATAAATTAAAGCATGTGTCACAAAATTGCCCTTTTTGATTTAAGAACACCCTTAATATACGCGAAAAATGAAATTTATTAATTTACAAATCAAACTGTATGTTAATTCTAATTATATTCAACCCTTTTAACAAGTTAACAATAGAATTATTTTGCACCTGAAAGGGTTAAGAGAAAACACTGCTTTTCCAATTCTGCTCATTGCGAATTCTCCCAATGAAATTTTATCAGAATTCCAACTTAAGAGCGTTACATGCAATACTACTCCGACTTTTCTAGAACAATTTCTGTCATTCCAAAATATTCGTTAATTAATTGAATGCTGCGAAGGTAACAAAATTACTATGACTTTTAGAGAAACGTCTTTTTAAATGATGTACACAATTAATCAATTATTGCTATCATGTAAATTTAATTAATCTATTCCTCCATTCTGAACAGATAACTTTCGTTTTGAGCATTAAATACTGAACATAAAATGTAGGACTTTATGAAATTTGATGTCTTTTCTAAGAATTTGAGATATCTGTACGCCTGTAGGGCAAATATTTTCAGTACTTGTAAATTTTAAGTTTAAAATTACTAGTTAATATTAAAAATGTTATATAAACATAGAAATAACTAATTATCATTTTTTTATTTTTGAAAAATAGTTATAAATTTAACGAAAACTTATTATTAACTTAAAAGTATTTAAATTTAAAATTATTAAGTATAATAAATTTTATCAGTTTCATAATAAACATAATGATGTCATACATGTACTAAATTATTTTTATGAGAATAACAGGAATATTTTAAGATTTATAGGTATAAAAAGACAAACGAACTCTGAAAGTCCCCGATAAACGTTAATAAACTTTTCAATAAATCCGCATAATGGTAATCTACTTCTTTTGAATATATATTTGAATAATAATTTGAAAACTTTGTGGTAATTAAACTATCATCTATTAACTTATGGTAATTTTTACAACACAATTCCGCAAAACGACCAATCTTGAGAAAAATCAAAAATCAATTTTAAATTTAGTTTTCGCACTTTTGTAATTAAATATTGTTTACTAAATAGTTTCAGAAGGTATGTGTATTATTATCTAAGTTAGAAATTATACAAGCTAGTTCATTTCTAATAGTTTTATTTGAAATGTCAAGTCCGTTACCATGAAATGTAAGCTGCTAAGTAGGTTTACTAAATAGTTTTAGAAGGTATGTAAATTATTATCTAAGTTAGAAAATATACAAGCTAATTCGCTTTAATAGTTTTTTTGTTTTGTTTTGTTTTATTTAAAATACCAAATCCGTTACCATGAAATGTAAACGAATGGTGAAAAAAGCCCTAATATTACTTCGACGTTTCTACAATAATTTCTGTCACCCCCGAAATATTCATTAATTAAATAATGCTGTGAACATGAAAAAATCATAAAGCCTTTCAGAAAAACGTCTTTTAACTGATGTACATGATGAATAAATCATTAGTTTCAAATTAAATTAACTATATTTTTCTCTTCCTTTTTTAAATGGATAATTTTCGTCTTGAGTATTAAACACTGAACTTGAAATGTCAAGCTTTTAGAAAATTTAAGCCGTTGTTAATAATTTAAGTAATAATTGTGCCTTTGAAACTTTTATTGTTGTTGTTATTATTATTATTTGGAAATTTTAAGTTTACAATTGTCGATTAATATTACAAATTTCACACAAATGTGACATAAGCAAACAAATAAGTAAATTAATACCTTCTAAAATGTTTATTTAAAGAAATAGTTTAAAATTAACCGAAGAATTTCTAAAAGTTTAAGTATTTAAATTTAAAACTGTTAAATAAATATTTTATGAATTCTATAACAAATATAACATCATATCGAAAGTAGATTTTTTAATGGAAGTAACATGAATATTTTAAAAGTTATAGGTTTGCTTCTGAAATGGCTTGCTTTTTGAACATATCATTACGAACTATACTAATCAAACTTCCATCCGAATTTCAAATTAATTGCGTTCTATATAATATTGCGTAGGCCTTTCTTCTACAATTTCTGTCACCACGAAATATACATAAATAAATGCTGCAAAGGTAACACAATTAGAAAACCTTTTACAGAAACGTCTTTTAACTGATATACATGGTGAATCAAGCATTGCTTTCAACTAAATTTAATTATTTTACCTCTTCTTTCTCCTTTTAATTTTCAGCATTAATCATTGAGCTCGAAATGTCAGTGTTTTAAAAATTTGAAGTCATTGAAAGGAATTTAAGGTATGTGTATGCCTTTGAAATTTTTTGAGTATTTGTAAATTTTAAATTCAAAATTGCTAACTATTTTTAAAAATATTATTAAAATATGACACAAACCTTATGATAAGTAATTTATTTACTTTTGGAAATTTTCTCTCTATTGTAAAAGCTAGTCTGATGTGGGTATCCAAAAAATTTCTTCTATCTTATGTAGATTAATACTTCCTGAAAAATGCAACGTATCAGCGCCATCTATCAGGTAACCAAGAAAGTTCGTGCGGTTTTCATCAGACATAAAAAACGACCCACAAAAATCTCAAACACTTGTTTTATTCTTTGAAATAATCACCATTGGCTTCAATCACGTGTTCCCAACGAGACACAAGCCTATAAATATCCTTTTTGAAAAAAAATATTTTGGTTTGGAGTCCAAAAACTGGGTTATAGTTTTTGTAACATCATCTTGGGTTTGGAATTGCTGTTCCCGCAGGTGATTATCCATGGCCAAAAACAAGTAATAGTCCGATAGGGCGATGTCCAAGGAGTAATGTGGGTGAGGCAAAACTTCTCAGCCCGATGTTTTTATCACGTCCCTGGTCGCTTTGGCCATATGAGGTCTGGCGTTATCGTGGGGGAGAAGAACTCCTATCCTGTTGACCAGCGCTGGCTGCTTTTCGAGCAAAGAAGCTGAAATCCTTTTGAACTGCGACGAGTAGACTTCGGCTGTGATTGTTTTCCCACTTTCTAAGAATTCACAGTGAACTATACCAGCGCTAGTTCACAAATACACAACATTATCTTTTTTGATTGATGTCCTGTTTAGCAACCAATGAGACGGAACCAGAAGTCGACCAACGATGTTTTCTCTTTCGGTTATCATACATTACCCATTTTTCGTCACATGTCAATATCTGGTCTAGGAAAGAGGCTTTGTTGTGGCGCGACAGCAATGACAAGCAGATGTTCAATCGTTGAAGCATGTTTTCCCCGGACATGACATGAGGAACCCACTTATGAAGTTTCCACGACATCCTAAGGCTATGAAGATGCGATCGGATGGTTTTCTCAGATACCCCAAACCTTTGCGCAAGCTCCTGGTATGTTAGATCAGGATTTCCTCTTCCAGCTGGACTTGGTCTAAGATGGATGTACGACCAACACGGGGCTTGTCTTCGAGGCTCTCGTCTCCGGACGAAAATCTGCTGAACCACTTTTGAGCGGTCCGTTCACTCACTGAAGTCTCTCCAAACACGGAGCATATTCTTCTAGCGGCCTCTGCAGTTTTGTTTCCTAATTTGAAATAGGCCTCAAAATCTCCTTTGTCAACGATTGTACTTCCTATAAAACTGATATTGAAACGTCATACAAAATGGTGCGTAGATTTTAAACTGTTATATTTTATCCCATTGTACACTGTTTAGCAAATTTATAAATAAAAATTCTGAGCTTATCTCAATACTCATATAGTAAAACACAGTGTAAAGTTCACTCTTAACTATTGATTTACTTTTGTTTTGACAGCTTAGGCATCAGGGATGTAGTGGAGGGTATATGCGGGTATACGCCATGTACCTTCTAGATTTTTTAAAAAGCTACGCATACCCTCTATTTCTTAAATAAAGTATTAGCGTATACCCTATCTATGATCGTTCATGATGGCATCCTTATACGTTCTGCCTATATCGTATACTCTCTGCTTTTTTTTACGACTATACAACATTGATAGGTATACTATACAATTTACTTTTAAAATATAGTGGTGCGAGTAGAATATAAAAATGTGATCAGAGACAAAATACTAACATAAAATTAATGTTAATGGGCGTGGCATCCAAGTTGTATCTTCCCCTGTATTTTGACAATTCGTTCTAATGGTCAGAAAACTAACTAGTAATATCAATGGATTCAGGAATGTTCAAAGTAATTTTTAAGCCAATAAAAATAAATAAATAAATAAAAGTTTATTCATACCTTCCCTTAACACTCTCATTACCCTAAGCCTCATATGAGGCTCATACTTCAAAATGCAATATTTGAAAAGCACTTTTTTTTGTTTAGTAATATCATTAAATTATTTAGAATACATTGGAGGCTTCTAAATATTTGTATTAATCATATTTAGATGTCAGTACTAGATAATTATTAGCATTATTTACAACTGTTCCTTTATTGTTTTAGAAGAGAAATGAACTAATTTTTTAGGAGGCTTTACTTTTTGAGTTGCTTTTTTTTTTTTTTTTTTTTTTTTTTTTTTGCGAAGTAAAACATATTTTATCATTCTTTAACCTTTCTTTAAAATATGCATACTTTCAAATTAATTTTATACATAATAAGATTCCTTAAAAAATGTGGGGCATCCTGTTTTAAGCTCGAAAAAAAAAATAGATAGAGCAACATTACAAAAAAAGAAAAAAAATCTTTCTGCTCATAATTTATAATGGTATTTTAGATTGACTATAAAAGAAAAAGAATTTTTTTTTCCACTTTTCTAATAATTTGGAGACGAGGTGGTTACAGAATAAAAATTTGAAAATATCACTGAATGAATTTTATAAAAGTTTCTAAATTGTTTATTTAAAGGAATTCCCCCCCTCCCCTGGCAGATGCAAATAATTTTTATTTTCAACTGAAACATAAACACTGAAGTACTATATATTTAGTATAACATACTTTTATGAGTGTAAACATCATTAATGGAAATGAGCAATTTTCCTTAATTGATCTCTGCGTTTGCATAATGATGATTTATAGAATGTATTTCCATAGCAACTAACCATATTACAGAAGATCCGGCATTAATGACTCACATTAAGTGTAATGATTATTTCAGTTACTAATGATGAAATTATAATGCTGGGCAATACAATGAAAATGGAAATTCTTCTTTTGTTTTAATAGCTCGCCGTTTATTTAATGCATTTTTTAATACTACATTAATTCATCATTGGCGGTAGTCTCTAATTTTCAAGAACTCCCTTTATCATAATTTACTAAGATTAATGTGGTTAATTAAAAACCGCTTAGTGATTATTTTCTTAACTAAATATAATTGCTTTTTTAGATAACATTAAACGGGTTTCAAAAATTGGTATAACTTAATAAGAATATTAAAAAAATCCTTTCTCATTAGCATTTTATTTTAATTTAATTAGGGATTATGCTGGGAAATTCTCAATTCCTATGATATTTAAGTAAAATAATTAATGCAAGACGGACTGCATATTTGCTCTTTCTGTTCTCCATATCTGTTCTTCAATCTTGAAATGTAACTTCTAAACACACACATACTTAATATAAACTAAATAAGTTGGAAATTGTACGCCAAACGTACCAAATGAGATGTATTCGTACTACAATTTGTTTTTTAGGGTTTCATTTACCTGACAAAACCCTATTTGTCTCTGTCCTCTGTCTGTCTGTCTCAGAGTCCATACACAAAAACTATATAAGTGAGAGACTTCAAATTTCGTGTACTTACAGCTGAATACTCTTCTCACACAACAAATCATAAAATTTTTAAAAAGGCTATTATTTAATTAAAATATTTTTTTTTTATATATTATCAGTTCATTTTTTGTTGTTTTTCTTCTGATTGTTGTACGCAAGTTTAAATAGATATAAAAATTATAATGTATGTAACATATTAATGGATTAAATAAATCACGTGAAAACGCACTTATTTGAAAATATTATTGCGATTTATTAATAATTCAGTAACGTAAATTTAGTTTGAACATTTTCAAAAAAATTTACAATTTTGGATTTCATTTAATTAATTTTATTTGAACATTTTTAATTTGATTAAAACAAATAGCTTCATTTTATAATTATTTTAAAAACGAATTTATTGGTGCTACCATCGATGTAAGATGTTAATAATTCTAAATTAACAATTTGGATTTATTAATTAAAGAAAAAGTTGTTTGAAAGAAATATGAATCGAAACCCTCCGTAAACGAATCACACTTAACCACTTGTTTAATATTCCGATCTTGGTGCAATAGCTGTAGTACTCTTATGCAAAAATGCATGAATACAAAATTTATTGCGATTATATACATTAAATTCAGAAATAGCGAATAAATAAAAAAAACACACTCGACGTTTTTCTTCTATTTATTTTTAGTTTAACTTGTTACTTTCAATTTAACTGCAAATACGTACGCCAATGGTTTTTTTTCTTTGTTTGTTTGAAGTTTTATTACTATAAAGAGAGATTTCTGAATTTTAATTGTAACTGCCCAGTACATATATTTTTTAGTATATATTGTAAAAAAAGCTGTAAATTTAGGGTACTTTACTGTGAATTATTCCAGTAAATTTACAATAAATAACACCTTTTTCTAGATAAAAGGACAAATCTCGTAGAATTTTATACTTTATGGGCAAACACGTTTATTTAAAGGCAAAGTTCGTTAATCCAGGAGTAAAATACTTTTACTTTAGGGGCTGGAATCTCTGCTTCACTAAAATTACTACAGCAGTTTTTTACAGTGTAGAAAAAGTATCCTAATCGTTAATCTCTCATTTTATTCATCTTTTAATCAAACGGTCTCAGAAAGCGCTTACAGTAACTATGCAACAATTTCTGCCAAAGTAATTAATGGCTAACTTCTGTTTTCAAATGCTCAATTAATCATCTACTTATCTGGCGTATAAAGTTATTCCCTGAAGTCCTTTCTTTAACGTAAGTTGGTAGCTTACAAGAAAGTACTTGACAGAAATTATTAGGTCAACCGGAAAGTTCTGTTTGCAATTTTTTAATACGTTCAGATATGTTCCATCGGGTTTAAATTAAGGTTGTATACTGACATCTTCCTGCGATGCCTATGCTCGCAAATCCAGCTGTATGAGGTTTTTTATTGTCGGGCATTTAGTTCTGAAATTGATTTTTAACATAGAGTAAGCTACAGCTGGATTACTATGAAAACAGCTTGTATTGGGCGTATACAGTAAACTCTGTCTTTCTCGATACCTATTTTTAAAATCTGTCTATGTAAAAATTTTCAAATTTCCCTGCATTTTCATTCAAAATTCAATGTATTTTCCAAACTTATCTCAAATTATTTTTTCTTCAAACCTGTTAACTCAAATTGTCAGATGAAGCACTATTTTTCAGTTCAAGATCCAATAATTTTATCTGTAATAAACAATCCCACCGTAGTAACAATAAATGTTTGTAACTCATCAGTCGTTATTTAAGTGACATTCCTAAGGGATGTATGCGTCTCTCCGCATTGCAAGGGTTGATCATGTAATGCATGTGCATATAGACGGATTCAATGAATGAGTTGGGGTTAATGGAAAGAGATCTAGACAGCCTATTCTAATTTATCTCCGGACAGAGAACTTATTCTTAAGATGCAAATAGACGCATCATTCTACTGCTATCAGTATCGCGTCATTTATTATGTTTTTAATTTTTTTGTGACTTTAAAAGGAAATTGCCTCATGTCCTCCTGCAAAAGAGGAATCTTTTCGTCCGGTATAGCTAAATTCCTGCTTTACTGACCCACTGTCGATTCCCAGCACTCTTTTGTGAAAAAATCACAGAAGGGTAAAGAAGATAAAATTTTCTTGAAAACTGTAGGAGGCTGGCAAATTCCCTTTTTAAACAGACTCGGTCATTTAGCTAAACTTGTGATGAGTAAAGAAACATTTCAACGCATTTTGCTGTCGAATTTGGAGCTAAAAATGTGAGGTATAAAAAAAATGTGAGGTATAAAAAAAATGTTTTATCAATCGAAAAAACGATAGAGATTTGGACTTTTTTTGAAAGAGAATCCTTCTGTAATTGGTCACTGTTACATTTGGAATTCCACCCAGTCCTTTTTACATCATCACAAATAATAAAGATTTCCTTTAAAAGAACTTGGAAAGCAACACTAAATCCATGAAAAAGAACCATGCACGCACTTTTCCCAAAGCGGACAAAAGTGTAAAATAATTAATTTAAGGGTTTATTCCATCACAAAGGACAAATTTGTGACATAAGTTTTAATTTATTTTTGTTCAGAAATGCATGAAACTGGCATGTGATGTTGTTCTGAAACTATCTAATCGCACTCATTTTTCCTTTTTTTGCAAACGCAATACATATTTCAAGCCGTCAAAACTGGAGTTTTGAACAGAATTTCCCGACTAAAACAGAAAAAACAGTGTTACAACGGGAGAAAAACGTGCGAACGCGTGATCAAAATCGCTTATAACTTGATAAATAATTTAATTATCATAAAATGGAAAACCAAGCTCGATTCGAAATCACTTCCACAGTCAGGCCTTCCAAATTTGTATCTTTCTGTTAAAAAATGAATTTGTAAACGCGTCAAAAATTTTTCTTTAAAAGTCATAAAATTATAAATTAACGATAACACATTTTCTAAAAAAATGTGACTATTTGTGACTGGTCATTAGAGTATTATCACTGACGAATCGATTATTCACAAGTGAATTGGCAACTAAGCCGCGTCAGAAATTTATTAAATCGAAGTTGAAAATTTACATCATATGTAGCGGGGAAAAAAAAATTTTCATTTCTAGCTGATTTCAGTGAAAGTAATATTCTAAGCTTGAATCGATTATTCATAATTGAATTGGAAATACGCCACGGCAGAAATTTATTAAATCGATGTTGGAAATTTAGATCATATCTAGCATGAAAAAACAAATTTACATTTCTAGCTGATATCAATGAAAGCAACATTCTAAGCTTGAATGGATGTAGTTTTTTTAACTAAAAAAAAACAGATCTCAACAGTAAATCGTTAAATTGAATATACTTTTATATTTTCGGGATTTGATTCTCTATATATCTTGATATTCACCTCGAAATACCCTTATAAAAATAATGTTTATTAAAAATTGCGATCAACAGTTTTTGTAAAGAGTCCCTGGTAATGAAATTTAATCATAAGCACAAAATACATCCTGAGTTCAATAGAAAAATCCAAAATGAAAAAAAAAAGAAAGGTATCTATATTTCGATCTTTTTTGAAAAAAAAAAAACATACCATGCAGAGAAATGCATGTTATATTGAAAATACTAAACGCTAGTTTCGACGTAAAATTATTGTAAGCACAGCAAGTAATATCCCAATCACCGAAGGAATTAATTATTGATAATTGTACTAACAATTACGCCATGGCAGAAATTTATTAAATCGATGATGAAAATTTATATCATATGTAATGAGAAAAAAAATCATTTCTAGCTGATACCAGTAAAAGTAATATTCTAAACTTGAATCGATTATTCATAAGTGGATTGGCAATTACGCTGCGACAGAAATTTTTTAAATCGATGTTGAAAATTTATATCATATCTAGCGTAAAAAATAAATTTTTATTGCTAGTCTGATGTCAGTAAAAGCTATATTTCAAGCTTGAAATGACAGCAGTTTTTTTTTCACAAAGAAAAAACAGATCAACAATAAATCGTCAATTTGAGTATATTTTTATATTTTTGGGATTTGATTCTCTAATCTTGATTTTTCCTCAAGATATCTCCATAGAAAGAATTCTTATAAAAAGTTATGATCGAAATGAATGTGAAAAATAACACTAAATAAGTCTTGATTACGTCCACTAATAACTAAGGGTCAATCCATTTCAAGTGGTCCAGAAAATATTTTTTTGGTCGCTCGACCACTTTTAAAAAATCTGAAATTTTTTGTACAACAACCCTAACAAGACGGAAGTTCCAAATGACCGTTCTTTTAATTTTACTATTTTTTGTTTGTGCATGGCGGCCATCTTTGTTTCATCGTGTGTAGCGATTTTCTCAGATACTAGGATACACAAAATTGTAAATATCTCGTCTTCTATTTTCCCAATTGAAATGGGGTTTGCAGCATTTTGTTCAGAATAAAATAGTCTAAATGTATGGTGGTATACTAATTTTGAAAAATAAATTTTTACATGTGAAATTTTAGCACAAAATTTATGATTTTTTCCAAAATCTATTCGTTTGCAAGAGGAAAATTTTCATGCAAGGGAAACTGTCAACCTTACACAATTTTTTCTACAAATAGGTCAAAAGTATGTGTACTCATACAAAAAATCCCAGACCTGGGAGTTAATTTCTCTTTGCGAAAAAAATTCCGAAATTCGTCAAAAATTTCAAAAATCGCACTTTTTAGGCTTTGATATCTCTGGTGGGGCACGAGATAAAAATCTGAAATTTTGGCCTATGATAGTATCGTGTAGTAGCGTTATGTACAAAAAATTTCAAGAAGGAGATTTGACTACAAGCTGAGATATGACATGGAAAATATGTGAAAACAATACTGTCAAACTATTGTAAACCTACAATGTAATTGTTCAACAAGACTGTCAACCTTGCACAATTTTTTCTACAAATAGGTCAGAAGTGTGTGTACTCATACACCAAGTCCCATATCTGAGAAATTATTTCTCTTTCCGAAAAAAATTCCGAAATTCGTCGAAAACTTCAAAAATCGCACTGTTTAGGCTTTGATATCTTATAAATGACAGCAGTTTTTTTTTTTCACAAAGAAAAAACAGATCAACAATAAATCGTCAATTTGAGTATATTTTTATATTTTTGGGATTTGATCCTCTAATCTTGATTTTTCCTCAAGATATCTCCATAGAAAGAATTCTTATAAAAAGTTATGATCGAAATGAATGTGAAAAATAACACTAAATAAGTCTTGATTACGTCCACTAATAACTAAGGGTCAATCCATTTCAAGTGGTCCAGAAAATATTTTTTTGGTCGCTCGACCACTTTTAAAAAATCTGAATTTTTTTGTACAACAACCCTAATATGAGGGAAGTTCAAAAAGACTATTATTTTAATTTTAATATTTTTCGTTTGAGCATGGTGGCCATCTTTGTTTCATCGTGTGCAGCTATTTCCTCACATTGAAATTTGATATATCTTGTGTGGCGAGATAAAAATCTGGAATTCTGGCCTTTGATAGTATTATGTAGTAGTGTTATGTACAAAAAATTTAAAGAAGGAGATTTTACTACAAGCTGAGATACGGTGATTAAAAAAATGTTAAGAAATGCTATTACGAGTACATTAGGAGAAATGAGATTAGTCTCTTTTATTACAATATTTACACAGAAAATATCGTTTGTTGAAAACAGTTAAATAATAAACATTTAATTTACAAAATAAGGTACCCTGGGGTAATAACGCCAGGCGGGGTAATAACGCCAAGTGCTTATATTTTGCATAATTATGAAATAATCAGGTAAATGACACCCATGTGCTCTGCGCAGAAGGGTTTTGAGTCATATAAATCGCAAAAAACAGCTTCAGGTTAATTTGTTTCAGTTTTAGGTCTTATTGTTTTTACAAACAACTAAAATTAACGCTTGATCTAAAATTTGCGAGATATGTTTTGTGATGTGAAGACTATCTTTTTATCCGGAAATACTTTGTTAATTACATAAATTTGTAGTGCATTTCATGTACTTTTAAAATGTTGTTGAAGATTTTGGATATCTTCTCGAGATAATTTGTAATTTAAAATGTACTGCGCAATAACTATACCGGGGTAATAACGCCAATCCTTGACATTAATGCCCCGGTTGATTCCCTACAGTGACCGAGCTACATCCTAAATACTGATTCAAATAAACACAGTTAAAACTGTGCAATGTTTCTCATATTTCTATTTAAGCGGTCCTTTTTAAGCAAAAAGAAGCTCACGGTCTGATATTCTTTTGCCTCATCCCCCCTCCCACACCACACCTTTATTTTTCTTACACTTTCACAAAAAAATTGAACATTTTCAATAGCTTAGAATGCAATTTGTCAATTTCTAAGTTTGTAGAGTTTGTATTTTTAGAATTGGGCTATCTACATGCAATTATTCCATCTTATTTCATAGTTTTGTTTGCATGGCGTTATTACCCATATAGGTGGGTAATAACGCCAAATAGCATTGGTCAAGAAAAAACGCCATTATATTTTATGAATACATATCTGTTAAATTATTTTATTTTATATAGATAGTCAATGAGTTGCTGTATCAGATCCTATATTTGTTTGAAAAATACAATCTAAAACTAAGCCGTGAAAATTGGTAGAACCTTAACGTGGCGTTATTACCCCAGGGTACCTTACTATATATGCTCAACAAAGAGCTTAAAAATATTTACGAGAGATGTTATGAGTTCGACCAGTTACCGTTGTCAGTCCATCAGGCTGTTCTTTCTAAAAATTTTATTTGAAGCCCCCCCCCCCCCCAAGTCTTGTCATCCCTTGTTAACTTGAATGAAATTCTCTAGGTTTAATAATTGAAGCCATGTCAACTCGATCAGTTGTAATCCATTGTCTGTAATTTACTTTTCCTGAACTGTGTTCAGAGTAAAATTGTTGCAATAGCATTTCTAGTAGATTTGTTCATCTGGACAAATAGTGTATTAGCTTAGCATACACTCTGAATTGTTTAAATCACACAGAAGCATTTGAAAAAGATATTTGTAATTAACATTTAACTTTATACCATAAATAATTAATTTAAAATTTTAGAGGTATGAACAATTACATAGTAGGGTACAATAGTTTGGCAGTATTGTTTTCACATATTGTCCATGTCATATCTCAGCTTGTAGTCAAATCTCCTTCTTGAAATTTTTTCTACATAACACTACTACACAATACTATCAAAGGCCAGAATTTCAGATTTTTATCTTGTGCTCCACCAGAGATATCAAAGCCTAAAAAGTGCGATTTTTTAAAATTTTCGACGAATTTTGGAATTTTTTTTCGCAAAGAGAAATTATTTCCCAGATCTGGGACTTGGTGTATGAGTACACACACTTTTGACCTATTTGACACACTTTTGACCTATTTGTAGAAAAAATTGTGCAAGGTTGACAGTCTTGTTGAACAATTACATAGTAGGTTTACAATAGTTTGGCAGTATTGTTTTCACATATTGTCCATGTCATACCTCAGCTTGTAGTCAAATCTCCTTCTTGAAATTTTTTGTACATAACATTACTACACGATACTATCATAGGCCAAAATTTCAGATTTTTATCTCGTGCCCCACCAGAGATATCAAAGCCTAAAAAGTGCGATTTTTGAAATTTTTGACGAATTTCGGAATTTTTTTCGCAAAGAGAAATTAACTCCGAGATCTGAGACTTGGTGTATGGGTACACTCACTTTTGACTTATTTGTAGAAAAAATTGTGTAAGGTTGACAGTTTCCCTTGCAGGAAAATTTTCCTCTTGCAAACGAATAGATTTTGGAAAAAATCGTATATTTTGTGCTAAAATTTCACCTGTAAAAATTTATTTTTCAAAATTTTTCTTCCACTGTATATTTAGTCTATTTTATTCTGAACAAAATGCTGCAAACCGCATTTCAATTGGGAAAATAGAAGACGAGATATTTACAATTTTGTGTATCCTAGTATCTGAGAAAATCGCTGCACACGATGAAACAAAGATGGCCGCCATGCACAAACAAAAAATAGTAGAATTAAAATAACGGTCATTTTGAACTTCCATCATGTTAGGGTAGTTGTACAAAAAATTTCAGATTTTTTAAAAATAGTCGAGCGACCAGTGCTGGACCACTTGAAATGGATTGACCCCTAAATCGTAGTACTAATAATATATATTCTAAGACGTTGTATAATAACAAAACCATTTAAATTATATTAAAACATTTTTATTTACATGTTTCAACTCAAAATTAATAGCATCATCCTCAGAATGTAAATAGAAAAATAAAAATTACAAATGCAATGAACGTGAAAATCGGAATAAAGAGTTATTGAAAATAAAATAAATTAAATGTATCACGCGCTTTTTAATTTGATATTGTCCTTGGTCTGGTTAAATCGAGTAAGAATCGAATATCTTAATTTGTCAGATCATAAATTTACTCATCATGGAGATAACATTTTAAAGCTTGGACCGAAATTTATGTTCAAAAATCATCCTAATATTAAAGAAATCATCACTGAATGCGAAAATATCGTTCAAGTAGTTCCTACTAATCATAAAGAAGAAGTAAGAAATATACTTTTTAACGTAGCTAATAAATTTAATAAACATTACAATGCTCATATAAATTCATCCAACAAATCAAAGAACATTAAACAAATTAAAACCATTAAGAGAATTAAATCATACGAAGATATTTCTGTAATTGAGACAGATAAATCTAATCGCATAGCCATCCTTAATAGAATAGAGTACATTGATAAAATGGGCATTTGTATCAAAGATAGGAACTGTAAAACTATAAGGCATAACCCATTAAAGAAAATTTCTGATGAAACCCAAGACATCATTGAAAAAGGAAAATGGCCAAATTTCATGAAAATTAAACTGCGATTAAACAAATTAGCTGTCATACCAAGATTAAAAGCTACATTGAAAGATCATAAACATAACTTTCCTCTTCGACCAATCGTGACAAAATGCCAAGGTTCTACCTACTTCTTAGAAAAAACATACGTTCCATTACTAAAACAGCTATTACCTCCATCCGTCTTTACAATAGACTCCACTACAGATTTCATTGAAAAAATCAAGAAGTTCAAAATCTCTGAAGATTGCATTTTAGCAAGCTTAGACATTATATCCCTTTATCCATCCATAGATACAATAGAAGTAACTAAATACGTAGAAGAGTGTATTGATGGTACAAAAACTTTTGATCTAACCATGAAGAACACTTTAAAGAGTGGTTTAAACTTAATTATTTCAAGCAACTTTTTTGTATTTGACAATGTTATTTATGAACAATCACATGGTGCTCCTATGGGTTCTCTAATATCTGGGCTTCTTGCAGAATTTAAATTACGCCCCATCGAATCTAAAATTTTTAGTACATTTAAGGTTGTTCCTTTAGTATGGTTGCGCTACGTAGACGATGTTTTTTTGTTTGGCGGGATAATGTTAATGATTTCATGGTTTTTATACAGCAATTAAATGAATTAGACAAAAACATTCAATTTACTTTCGAACTAGAAAATGAAGGGAAGTTGCCACTTTTAGATGTTGAATTAACAAGAATAGGGTGTGAATTAATCCGTTCAGTTTACTGAAAGCCTACGGCAGATTTAAACATTATACCTTTTGACGCTTGCTCCCCTTTATCCTATAAATTTTCAACTTTTAGATTCCTAAATTAATCGTGCTTTTAAAGTTTCTTCAGATAAAAACTTAGATAACGAGTTAGAGAAAATTAAATGTATCGCAATTAATAATGGATATCAAATTAAATTCATTAACAGATTAATAAAACGCACCATTAATAATATGAAATTGAATGACTCGAAAAATAAAATTAAAACGTTTAATGAAATCTATAGGAAAAGGGTTGTAGTAAATTATTTTCCTGGCTTTTTTGGATGTATCAAAAATCTTTTAAAAATTTTTGAATTATGTTTAATAGTGAAACCTCCTCCCAAATTAAAAATGCTCTAAAATACCAAAATTGATCCCATTAGTATAGACGACCTTTCGGGGGTTTATATGATTCCATTTATTAGAGAAGGAGGAATGAAAAAATTTTATATAGGCATAACCCAACGTAAATTTAAAATCAGACGTAAAGAACACATTACAGATATAAAACTTAACAGGAAGAAAACCGCTCTATCCAGGTTAAATCAAAAACAGAACATCAACATACTTTTTAATGAGAGTAAATTAATATACAGGTCTAATTTTTATTTAAAATTATTCATAAGAGAATCAATTGAAATTTATTTAAATAGTTCACATATTTGTAACGATACACTGTCATTTCGCATCCCAAATATATGGATTGAATGGTTAAACAATTTACACGGTAATTATTTAACTAGACCAAGGACAATATCAAATTAAAAAGCGCGTGATACACTTTATTTATTTATTTTCAATAACTCTTTATTCCGATTTTCACGTTCATTGTATTTGTAATTTTTATTTTTCTATTTACATTCTGAGGATGACTCTATTAATTTTGAGTTGAAACATCTAAATAAAAATGTTTTAATATATTTTAAATGTTTTTGTTATTATACAACGTCATAGAAGCAAAATGTTTTTTATAATATAAATTCTTATATTTTTATGTAGAATATATATTATTAGTATTACGATTTAGTTATGATCGAAAGTTTTTATTAAAAGGTCTTTGGTATTGAAGATTATTCATAAGTATAAAATGTATTCTGTGTTCCATTGTAAAATACCCAAAAAATGAAATGAATCGATATTTATTTCTATTTTCAAAAAACATACCATGCAGAGAAATGCATTTTATATTGAAAATATTAAACGCTAGTTTCAATATAAAATTATTGTAAGTTCTGCAAGTAGTATCCCAATCCAGTATCTCTGACGAGCCAATGATTCATAGGTGGATTGGCAATTACACCACGGTAGAAATTTATTAAATCGATGTTGAAAATTTATATGATATTTAACGAGAAAACAAATTTTAATTTCTAGCTGATATCAATGAAAGTAATATTCCAAACTTTAATCGATTATTCATAAGTGGATTCGCAATTACAACACGGCAGAAATTTATTAAATCGATGTTGAAAATTTATATCATATCTAGCGAGAAAAACAAAATTTTCATTTCTAGCTGATATCCGTGAAAGCAATATTCTAACAGTGAATGAATGCAGTTTTTATTTTTAATTTTAAAAAATCAAATCTCAATAGTAAATCATCAAATTGATTATATTTTTATATTTTTGATATTCGATCCTCTACATATCTTGATATTTCCTCGAAATATCCCTATAAGAAGAATGCTTACGAGATGTCGTAATTAGGTATTTACATAGCAGCTATAGTCGTTATTTTCAATCGGTCCGTCTGTCCACACGTAAAAACTACCAAATCAAATCGTTTGAAATCTAAAATATATAATCATTATATAATTTTGTCGAGTCATTTCAAATTTTATGGAAATTGAATGCATAGTTTAATTACAGGTACAATCAAAAATATTCCGTTAAGTGACGGCCAGTGGGAAAAAATAGTTTCAAAGGCATTTTAATGCTTTACCCTCTTTCGAATATGATACAATTCATATGCATCTATGAAATATATACTAAAATATACATTCTGTACAATCTGTGCAAATAATACTTTTTATTAATATACAGGGTCACACAAAAGTATTCCATTATATAATGGTATGGGAGAAAACACTATTCGGGACTTGTTTTAATTATATTTAACTATTTCTCATTTTTATAAAATTGATGCACCAAAGTTAACTACAAGTTACTTCCTGAATAATACAAAGCAGGTAGAATTGACAGGGACACATTGTGAATAGATTTTGGATAATAATACTTTGCCCGAAGTACTATACAGTATTACACCAAGATCTGAATATTTTTAAAACTTCGTTATAGTACAAACACACCTCATTTGCTACGTTTGACGTACAATTTCCGGCTTGTTAAAAGTTGCGATCGATGGTTTTTCGTAAAGTGTCCTGATATTGAAATATATTCGTAAGCACAAAATATATTTTGTGTTCAATTGAAAAATCCGCAAAAATGTAAAAATGTAATGAATCGATATTTCGCACTACTTTGACAAAACATATCATGCAGAAAAATGATGTTATATTTAAGATATTAAATGCTAGTTTCAATGGAAAATTATTGTAAGTGCAGCAAGTAATATCAGAATCCAATCGATCATTTATAAATGCAAATATTGTCAGGCTGGGGCAGAAGGTCAATAAATTGACGTCAAAAATTCACGGACGTAAGCATTTCTTCAATGGAAAGCAAACAATGGAAGTAATGGAAGTAAACAATTTGCTTTCGTAGTTGAAATAAGCTAAATTATTATTCCAAGCTTCAAAGAATCCATAATTTTATAAGTAAAAAGTTCGAATTGCACGTCAAGCGTCATTGCGTCAGCAAGTAATGTCACAATCATGTATCAATGGCGAATTGATTATTCGTACGTCGACTGCCAATTACGCCAAGGCAGAAATTTATTAAATCGATGTTGCAAATTTATATCATATCTATCGAGAAAAAATAAATTTTGATTTCTAGCTGATATCAATGAAAGCAATATTCTGTACTTGAACCGATTATTCATAAGTAGATTTGCAACTACAATATGTCAGAAATTTATTAAATACATGTTCAAAATTTATATCATATCTAGCAAAAAGAAAAAAAATTCATTTCCAGCTGATACCAGTGAAAGTAATGTTCTAAGCGTGAATCGATTATTCAAATATGGATTGGCAACTACGCCACGGCATAAATTTATTGAATCGACGTGGAAAATTTATATCGCATCCAGCATGAAATAACAAATTCTTATTTCTAGCTGATATCAGTGAAAGTATAATATTCCAAACTTGAATCGATTATTCATAAGTGGAATAGCAATTACGCCACGGCAGAAATTTATCAAATAGATGTTGAAATTTTATATCATATCTAGCATAGCTGATATCATTGAAAGCAATATTCTAAGACTGAATGAATGCAATTTTCTTTAATTTAAAAAAAAACAGATCTCAACAGTAAATCGTCAAGTTGAATATATTTTTATTTTTTGGGATTTGATCCCCTACGTATCTTGATATTCCCTTGAAATATTCCCATAAAAAGAATGCTTATTAAAAGTTTCGATCTAGAATTTCTCGTAAAGGGTCCCTGGCAAGGATGCAGTTGTAAAAAAAATCAGAGGATATACGCTCTAAGAAGAGGGTATACGCTCAAGGCAGAGATTATGCCCTAGACTCTATATACTGTCATTTTCTAGAGAAACAGAGGGAATACGGTGTTTGTTAAAAAAATCCAGAAAGTATACTGCGTATATCCCCGTATACTCTCCACTACATCCCTGGCCCCTGGTAATGAAGTTTTTTCATAAGCTCAAAATTTATTCTATGTTCAATTAAAAATCCTTGAAAATGTAAAAATTTAACGATTTGATATTTCGCTCTATTTTGAATCAAAACTCAACAGTAAATTGTTAAATTGAATATATTTTTTATATTTTTGGGATCTGATCCTCTGCATATCATAATATTCCCTCGAAATATCCTCATAAAAAGAATACTTATTAAAAGTTGCAATAGAGAGTTTTTCGTAAAAAGTCCCTGGTATTGAAATTTATTCGTAAGCACAAAACCTACTCTATATTCAATTGAAAAATCCCTAAAAACATAAAACTGTAATGAATCGATAATTCGCTCTATTTTGAAAAAGATACCATGCAAAGAAATGCATGTTATATTGAAAATATTAATGTAATATTAATGCTAGTTTCAATGTAAAATTATTGTTAAATTCAGCAAGTAATATTCCATTACAATCGATCATTTATAAATGCAGCGGTTGTCACGCTGGAGCAGAAAGTCGATAAATTGACGTCAAAAATCATGGAAGTAAGCATATCTTCAACGGAAAATAAGCAATGGGAGTAATGGAAGTAAGCAATTTTCTTTCGTAGCTGATACCAGGCAAATCTTTAATTCAAACTTCAAAGAATAGAGCATTTTAAAAGAAACAAGGGTAGGTAATAACTACTAAATCATCGATTTTAATATTTATTTATATAAGATGTTGCAGGTTCAATCCTCTAAGTATCATCGTAATCCATCGAATATCTATATCAGAGAAGAGAGTTACTACGGAATGTTTTTCTAATGAAGGTCTTCAAATTTAAAAATTACTACAAGCTCTTTCATTAACATCGTTCATTTTCTCGACTCTTTCTATTTTACGACGTTTTCTATCAAACGTCGTTAATTTGTGGTTGTGGCCAAATGTTCATTGCAACACAGTTAAAAACAATTTAGCTTACCAATGATTGTTTTCCCGTTTCATGACCTTTTTCTTTTAAATCGCACTCTTTCCCTTGAAAATTAGCTAGATTATTTTTAAGATCTTATTCTTATGATCTTCTTTTCGCAAATGAGCGTAGTTTTTATGTTAGTATGTGTCTTACACTTGCACAGCTATTAAAAAAGGATATTTAAAAAAAAAATTTCATTTGTAGTTGAATCAGTGAAAGCAATATTCTAAACTCAAATGAATGCAGTTTTTTTTTCTTAAAAAAATCAATCTCAGCAGTAAATAGTCAAATGGAATATATTTTTATACTTTTGCGATTTGATCCTCTACATATCTTGATATTCTCTCGAAATATCCCCAACAAAAAATGCTTATTAAAAGTTGCGATCGAGAGCCTATCGTAAACCTGGTATTGAAGTTTATTCATACATTCATTCAGTCACAAAATATATTCTGTGTTCAATTTAAAAAAAATCCCCAAAAATACAAAAATGTAATTGATCGCTATTTTGCTCTATTTTGAAAAAATACACCGCACACAGAAATGCATATTATACTGAAAGTATTAAACTCTAGTTTCAATGTAAAATTATTGTAAGTTCAGCAAGTAATATCCCAATCCAGTGTCATTGACGAATCGATTATTCATAAGTAGACTGGCAGTTACGCCATGGCAAAAATTTATTAAAACGATGTTGAAAATTTATATCATATGTAGCAAGAAAATCAAATTTTCATTTCTAGCTGATATCAGTGAAAGAAATAGTCTAATCTTGAATGAGTGCAATATTTTTTTATGTAAAAAAAAAAAAAAAAAAAAAAAAAAAAAAAAAAATCAAATCTGAACAGTAAATCGTCAAAAGTGAAAGTAGTACCGTAAGAAAGAATCGAATGTTCATAAATGGATTGGCACGGCAGAAATTTATTAAGTAGATGTTGAAAATTAATATCATATCTAGAATGTAAAAATACATTTCTAGCAGATATAAGTGAAAACAATATTCTAAGTTTGATTGAATGCAGTTCTTTTTATTAAAAAAATCATAATTTAACAGTAAATCGTCAAATTGAATATATTTTGTATAGCCTAGATCCATCGTTTATCAAAGGATGCGGAAAAGAAAACAATAAATGCGGGAAAACGATGAATGCGGATTAACTTCAAAATACGAAAAAACACAATGTTTTTACATTACTAATGCATACAATGTATAGAGTATACTAATAAATACTAAATTTGCTGTTTACTAAACTGTAAAAAAAATAAATCAAAGTTATAGGAAATTAATATTTATTTTAAAAAATCAATATTTTTGTTTGGTTTTTCGTTCAGTTTTTTTAGAACAAAAAATAAATTTTAAAGATAAAAATTTTAAAGATAAGGATTTGATCCTCTACATATCTTGATTTTCCCTCGAAAAATCCCCATAAAAAGAATGCTTATTAAAAGTTGCGATCGAAAGTTTTTCAGAAAGGATCCTTGGTATTGAAGTTTCTTCATAAGCACAAAATCTATTCTATGTTCAATTGAAAAATCCCTATAAATACAAAAATTTAATGAATTGATATTTCGCTTTATTTTGAATCAAATCTCAACAGTAAATCGTCAAATTGAACATATTTTTATATTTTGGAGAATTTTACCCTCTACATATCTTGGTATTCCCTCGAAATATCTCCATAAAAAGAATGCTTTTTAAAAGTTGCGATCCAGAACCTATCGGAAAGGGTCTTTGGTATTGAAATCTATTCATAATCACAAAATCTATTATGTATTTAATTAAAATGTCCCCAAATATTTAAAAATGTAATGAATCGATATTTAGTTCTATTTTCAAAAAAAAAATACCACATGGAGAAATGTATGTTATATTGAAAATATTAGTCGCTAGTTTCGATGTAAAATTATTGTAAGTTCAGCAAGTAATATCTCAATCCATTGTCACCTCATGAAATGGATTATTCATAAAAGGACTTGCAATTACACCACGGCAGAAATTTATTAAATCGATGTTGAAAATTTATATCATATCTAGCAAGAAAATAAATTTTCATTTCTAGCTGATATTAGTGAAAGTAATGTTCTAAGCTTGAATCGATTATTCATAAATGGATTGGCAACTACGCCACGGCAGAAATTTATCAAATCGATGTTGCAAATTTATATCATATCTAACATGAAAAACAGATTTTCATTTCTAGCTGATATCAATGTAATCAACATACTAAGCTCGAATGAATGCAGTTTTTAAATGAATTCGAAATTATGTAAATATGAAGCACTTATAGTTGTCGCTCAATCCGTCCGTCTGTCCGCATATAACATTGCAAAAGCTACCCAACGAAATCGTTTAAAATTTAAAATATCTAATTATTACATATTTTTGTCGAGTCATTTCAAATTGGATGAAAATCGGACGTATAATTCAAATGTAGGGACAATCAAAAATATTGCGTTACATTATGGTCAATGCATTGGGGAAAAATAGTTTAAGTGCATTTTAAAGATGTTACACTCTTTCGAACATAATACAATTTATATACATATATTAAATATATACTAAAATATACCTACTGTACAATCAGTGATGCAAAGAGTAATTTTTATTAAGACCCAGGACCACACAAAAGTATGCTCTCAAATAATGGTATAGGGTTTTGTATAGTACATTATTTGGTGTGCATTTTAATTATATTAAATTACTTCACATTTTATGAAATTGATATTCGTAGCTGAGGTTTACTACAAGTTAATTCCTGTATAATAGAATGCATTTAGTATTTACAGGAACACAAAAGATTTCGGACATTGTTTTGTATCCGAAGTATTTTTAAAAACTTTGTTATTATACGAACGTTGTTCATTTGTTACATTTGAAGTGCAATTTTCGACTTGTTTTTCTTTTTATTATTATTATTATTATTATTGAAAAAATCAGATCGCAGCAGAAAATCGTCAAATTGAATATATTTTTATATTTTTGGGATTTGATCTTCTAAATACCTTGACATTCTCTCGAAATATCCCCATAAAAAGAACGCTTATTAAATGTTGCGATCAAGAATTTTTCGTAAAGGGTCCCTGATATCGAAATTTATTCATAAGCACAAAATCTATTCCATGTTTGTTCATTCCACTGAAAAGCTCCCAAAAATATAAAAATAAAAGGAATCGACCTTTAGCTCTATTTGAAAAAAAATATATATCTGCAGAGAAATGCATGTTATATTGAAAATTTTGAACACTAGCTTTGATGTAAAGTTATTGTAAGTTCAGCAAGTAATATCCCAATGCAATCGATCAATTATAAATGCAGTGGTTGTCATGCCGGAGATGGAAGTCGATAAATTGACGCCAAAAATTCATGGAGGTAATCGTTTTTTCAATGAAAAATAAGCAATGGGAGTAATGGAAAAACGAAATTTTCTTTCGTAGCTGAATTCAGCTGAATACGTACTCCAAACTTCAAAGAATACAGAATTTTATAAGTAACAAGTTATAAATTGTAAGTCTAGCGTATCAAATCAGGTGCGTTCTTACTAAAAGGAAGTTTTAAGAATATTCAGAATTTGGTGAAATAGTGTACAGTAGAGTATCCGAAACCTTATGTGTATCCTTGTAAAAATAATATGTTTCTATTATACAAGAATTAACTTACCGTAAACTCCAGTATCTTATATCTATTTCATAAAATGTGAAATAGTTTAATGTTATTAAAACGCGCACCAAACAATGTTTTCTTCCTGTATCATTATGTGAATATGGAGTTATAGGATATTTGGACTATTTTTGTGTAGCGTGTAAATTAATGACAAATATTCTTTGCACCACAGATTGTACAGAATGTATATTTTAGTATATACTTCATTAATGCATATGAATTTTATTATGTTTGAAAGAGTGTAACACCATAAAAATGCACTTGAAACTATTTTTCCCCATTAGCCGTAATGTAACAGAATACTATTGTACGTCCCTGTAATTAAACTATGTATTAGATTTTTATAAAATTTGAAATGACTCGACAAAATCATGCAAAATTATGTGTTTTAATTTTCGAATGATTCGATTGGGTAGTTTTTGCGCTATTATATGCGGACAGACTGTCAGACATATTGACGGCTATAAGTGCTATGAAAAAGGGTAGATAATAACTACTAAATCATTGATTTTAATATTTTTTTAATAATATGTTGCGAGGTTTGATTTTCTATGCATCTTCGTAATCTATCGAATATCTCTATAGAGAACTATAGAGAAGACAGTTATTATCGAATGTTTTTCGCATAAAGGTCTTCAAAATTAAAAAGTAACTGTAAGTTCTCTTATTCACATCATTCAATTTAACGACACATTCTATTTAATGGCTTTTTTTTTTTTTTTTTTTTTTTTTTTAATTAAACTTCGTTAATCTGTAGTTCTGGCCAAATGCCCATTGCTACAATGTTAAAAATATTTCAGTTTAACAGTGATTGCTTTTTCCTTTAATGAGCTTTTTCGTTGAAATTGGAAGCTTTCCCTATGAAATTGGCTAGTTTTACGATCGTATTCTTATGATCTTCTTTTTGCAGTTGAGCGTAGATTTTATGTTAGTATATGTGTTAGCCTTGTGCTGCTATTTAAAAAAAAAAGATTCGTGTTTATTTTGTCGGTATAAGAGGTTAGAATTAGATAAAAATAGGACGTGAATAGAACGCCATGTTGACCTTAAAAGGGTTGGATGTTTAGTTCTCAATCGGACAGAATACAGTGTCATCTTTTGTATGTTCTACATATATACTAGGTAAGCAGAAAGTTAGTATAAGCTTTAAAAGCTCATAAAAACCGGAAAAATAACCGAAATAGAAAACGGTTTGCAGAGTTAGCATCTATAGGTCACGAGATTAATTTTTAAGACAGCAGTAAAAAATAAATCAAAAAACATCCGAGAGATGGCGCTGGAAACATTCAACTTTGGTGCAAATATGCATATGAGACTGTTATAAGAACTTGCGCTGCTACTCGACTATTAGTTCACGGCCGAGAACCGGGTATTTGACAAAGGATTGGTCCCAGATTCCTGGTTTACATAAAATAACTTCAGCATAACGCTTTATTCTTTGCATTCAGACTCCTTGATCAAGTACACGGCTCTCAACCATGAACTAAATGTGGATTAGCAGCGCAAATTCTTTTAACCCTATAATTCACATATTTCCATCGAAGCCAAAAGTTTCTAGCGCCATCTGTTTTTTTTTCTGACTAAAAAAAAAAAAAAAATCCCGTGAACTATAGATGCAAACTCTGCAAAACATATTTATTTCGCTTATTTTTCCGGCTTTTGTGACTTTTAAAAGATTATGCGGACTTTTTGACCACGTGGTATATGAAATATATACATATATATTTAATGGCAAACAAAAGAAATCACTTCTTACACTTCTTGAAAAAATTCAAGTTATTGAAGAATGAAGAAATTGCAATTCTGAAATCTTACATTTAATTAGCACGAAAGTTTTAACTCATCTAGATAGTTTAACAAATGAAGAAAGACCTAACTAAACTCTAAAAAGATTATTTAACATTACATTAGAAAACTTGTGGCCCCTTGATGGCTCTATTTTTTTTTTTTTTTTTTTTTTTTTTTTTGAGTAATGTAACCGATATGGTATTACATTACACAAATGTTTAATTTTACACCAGTTATATCAGTTTAAATTACACCATTAAAATAAGTTAAATAACGTTAGATAATTATTTTACAGTTTACAAAAAACATTTGGCAACTAAATATAAGTTTATAAAAATCCCTGTCGGCTGGGCCTATAGGCGGATGTAGATTTCGAAGCGTGCTCATTTCAAAAAAAAAAATATATATATATATGATTAGAGATAAACCCAGTTTAATAACTTCATTTGGCCGATTATGAAAAATTTTTAATTTCATTTTTCTGCAAAAACTGGTTTTATCAGAATCATCTTAAGAAAAACTCAGCTCAAATGCCCATTTTGACAACATATTTTGAAATAAATTTTGAATTTTTAAAAAATCGACCAAAACAGTACATTATACAATTCCTAAATAACAAAAGACTGTCAGTTGAATGCATTTGAGAAAAAAATTGAATTTAAAAATGAGTCATAAAATAACCGATTTGTTGTTTGAATACATCCTTAATTCTTTAATCATGATTGCTTCGGAAAATTTTGTGCGAAATACTCACTTTGACAGCATTTTAAAAAATATATTCTATCTTTATCAAAAAACTGGCCAATGAGTCACAGTATATAGTTCCTAAATAAGAGGATCTGTAAATTGGATGCGTTTGACAGCGAAAATGGATTTTAAAACGAGTCATAAAAAACGCAATTTGCTATGTGAAAACTTCATTAAATTTTCAAATCACGAAGACTTCGGGAAATTCTGTTCAAAATGCCCTTTTTGGTAACCTTTTTCGAAATATATTCTGTCTTTATCAAAAAATCGATCAATGCATCACATTATATATCCTAAATAAGAGGATCTGTAAATTGGATGCGTTTGAGAGCAAAAATGGATTTAAAAACGAGTCAGAAAAAAACGCAATTTCTTATTTGAACACTTCCTTAAATTTTCAGTCACGATGATTTCGGAAAATTCTGTTCAAAATACCCTTTTTGGTAGCCTTGTTTGAAATATATTCCGTCTTTATCAAAAAACTGACCAATGCATCACATTATATAGTTCCTAAATAAGAGGATCTCCCCACTAAAAAAAATCTGTAGAAAATCTATAGTTTTTTGGCCCAAAATCTGTGGGAAATCCGAAGGTATTTGGCCCATTATGCAGATATTTTTAAGAATATCTTAAAAAGTTCTGCAGATATTTTAAAAATAAAGCTAAGTCTACAAAATTTCTTCACATTTCTGTAGAATTTCTGTAGAAAGAGGCGATTTCTTCAGATAATCTTAAGATTATTTTTAGTGGGGTCTGTAAATTGGATGCGTTTGAGAACAAAAATGGATTTAAAAACGAGTCAGAAAAAACGTAATGTCTTATTTGAATACTTCCTTAAATTTTCAGTCCCGATGACTTTGGAAAATTCTGTTCAAAATACCCTTTTTGGTAGCCTTTTTTAAAATATATTCTACCTTTACCAGAAAATTGACCAATGTGTCACTTTATACAATTTCTAAATAAGAGGATCTACCATTTGGATGCGTTTAAAATCAAAAATGAATTTAAAAATGAGTCAGAATATAAGCAGTTTGGATTTGAGGTTTTTTCTCCAACTCCTATTTTTGTTTAATTTCTTTTTGCTATACCAATTGGTCCTATGAAAAACTTGTCAATATAAAAGTTGTAGATATTTTTGAGAAGATGTAAAATAAGTTTAATCAGATTTGATATCTTAAAAATTGACGGAGTTATGGATTTTTCTCTTTGTTCACCGTCCTTTTTCTTTTCGTTTTTAATTTTTTTCATCGGTAAATGTTGGTTCTATCAAAAACTTGTAAATACAAAAGTTTTAGATAATTTTAAGAACATTTACAAAAATTTTAGTTGGACTTGATATCTTGAAAATTGGCGAAGTTGTGAATTTTTTTCTCTCAAAACCCCTGTTTTTTTCGCCCCTTGCGCCCCTTTCTAAATTCATCAAAAATCTGTCATGCATAAACTTTTGGCCCATTTTTAAGAAGTAATATAAACTTTAAACCGATTCGATATCTACTTTAATTAAGAATTTATGGCGTTTTTTCGGTTTTCACACAAAACGCCCCCTATTCCGACCCCCTTGGTCCGATTTTGCCCATTAACGAACTTAGCCGAAATTTTATCCTCTTTGATTTTATGTACCAGTTTGGTGGATATTGGTGAAGAATTATAGAAGTTATCGTGTTCATAAAAAAGTGATATATATATATATATAGATAGATAGATAGATAGATAGATAGATAGATAAACTGGTGCGATTGCAATAGGTAGTATTTCATACGAAATCTACCTAAAAGCTCCATAAAAATATCAATGCTTGTTAAAAACTCGTCAGCACAACCGTCAGACCTTAACATCAAGTAAGAGAAATCAGAAGAGTTTACTGACGATGGCTTAATGAGACAAGGCATCATTCATTCCAAAATATGTTGATTTATTTAAGGTAAATTTGTAGTTCCGGCAAATGAATATAAAGAGGACATTTTTCAAGTTCCCGATGAATGATCCGCTAAATTCAAAGAAATGTATTCACTGACCTAATATTTGTGGGAAAAGTAATTATGGAAACTGAGAAAAAGAAAAAAAAATAAAGTATATCATTAAACCATATGATGCAAAAGCTGCATTTAATGCAGACGAGATCGCTATTTTTCTACAAATAGAAAATGGATTCTTGTGAAAAACTCGTCAGCGCAACTGTCAGACAGTCATCTTAAAATCTACAAAGAGAAATCAGAAGAGTTTATATACGGTGGTTTAAAGATACAAAGTATTAGTCATTCCAAAATGTGATGATTTAATTAAGAGAAATGTGTTGTTTTAGCAAAGGAATGTAGAAAGGACATGTTTTGAAGTTTCCGATGAATGGTCCTCTAAATTCAAAGAAATGTATTTACTTAAAGCCTTAAAATATGGCACAAATGTTATAATATTATTCATAAGGGCGACATCAAAAAGCTCCAATAAAAAATTACAAAACATATTATAAATACAGTTTAATAAGAACCATTGTTTTACAAGCAAAATTTCTACAAATAAGAAAATTTAAAATTAATCATGTTGATTATCCCGGTGGAATACCGCAATTTTCGGTTAAAAGTAACTTAAAATTGATTAAATACCACTGAAGTTAAAAGTAAAACGTTTTTATTTTTACAATTTTGTACAAGTTTTATTAATTTAATTATTTTATATTGCATTTAATGAAGTTTACAACAATGCTTCCAATGAGTTCAGATTAAAAAAAAAAAAAAAAAGAAAAAAAGAAAAAGAAAAAAAAAAAAGACTAATTATTTTTTCTGGAAATAAATTTTTGACTTCGATAGAATAACCGCTCCTCTCCTCCTAGAGGTCTGCATGGGTCATGGTAGCAGATTTTTCTCCCTTCCTATGCTGTCGCTTCCGGAAATTCGATTCAACACGCTAACTTTGACAATATTTTCTTAAATTGCTTTTATCAAAAAATGAATAATGCCATTCGATTACATAATTTCTGAATGAAAACACTTGCTAATCTTATGCGTTTCCAACAAGAAATGATTTCAAAAATGTAACAGAAAATAGCTTCTTTAGATTTGAAAAAAATCTTTAATAAATGATATTGATGATGGAAAAAAAGATCTTTAATAAATATTTTCATAAATCAATTTTTTTATTATACAACTTCAAAAATTATGATGTTATTGTTGTTGTTTATGATGTTGATCCCATAAATATGTATGCAGTGTTCTTTAATAAAATCTTAATTATGCGATAAAAAATCTGATTTTTTTCGAAATAGTAGAAATTGTGTCGGGCCAGGCCTGTTTACACAGATTTCTGTACGGTCCGAGCATACGAATGTAAAAATATAAAAAGTTCGGATCGGGTTCAGGAAACTTTAAAGTTTTAGACCGGGCCTGGCCAAAATAAATTTCCTACGGGCCGGGCCTGGCTCGAGCATGGAAATTCCAGCCCGTGCAGAGCAGACCTCTATCTCCTCCCCCTTCCTTGCAACATAAGAACAATTTGCATTTACGAGTGATTGATTGGGCTTAGACAGGCATGTTTCTTGTTGAGGTTACAATAACATTACATTCTTCAAGCTTTATATTCTATGTTATTTAATAAAAATATATTTGTTATTTTTATAAAAATGCAATGAAAAGTATTCGGCTGCATGTTTATATAAAATGGAATGCGAATTAGTGCTCTTATATTGAGAATATTAAATGTCATTCATGACTGACGTAAAATTATTGTAATTTTATCTAGTAATAACTCAATCCCATCAATCACTCGAAAGTGCGGCGCGTGGTGAATATGTTGCGAGGAGAGATGGGGGGGGGGGGCTTATTAAATGGAATCCAAACTTTATGACCAGGGTAAACAATAAATCTTTTTAGTTGACGTTTTGTAAATGCAATATTTCAAGCGTCAGTGACTGATGCATTTTATAACTAACCAGCTAACTAATGTAATATTTAGAACTAAATTAGTCGATAATCATTGCTTTAAAAAAATTTCATGTATGCTGTAGAATTCATTTATGTGTATTGATATCTCTTCGAAATATAGTCATAAAAATCTTCTAATTAAATATATAGGATATTATGTTATCAATCGCAATATGTTATCTATTGCATAGCTTTAAATTCTCGACCTTTAGTCGTAGACATATTGTTTTAATTTCAAAGACGTTTCAAATGAAGTTAATTAGCATGTTGTGGTATTATTTAAAGTAAAAAATTTATTTTATAAAAATTACGAAATTTAACTTTTTATACAGTCCCTAGATCCCTATAGTGACATTTAGTAAAAGTTTACACTATCACAACAGATATAAGCCAAAACGTTTCACTTTTGTACTAAAAAATATTACTGAGTTTTTAAATTTCTATGTTTGAGATTTTTGCACATTATTTTGTTTTCCTTCAGGGATCAGTTAAAACTAGTCGTTGGGGGCCTCCGTAATACTTACCCATTATATATATGCATATATAATATATGAAAATAAAACATCTGTAAACTATTTATAAAATATGAATTGCAATTCCAAAACAAAATTTAAACATGTATTTAAATATTTTTATTATGCATAGCAATGTTCTATTAATGAGTTGCTGGTGAATCTATTTCGATAAATTATACAACACGCCAAATTACTCAAGTAGTAATGTATTGCGAAAGAGAAACATCCTTATAACCTTTTATGATGGTTTATGAAACTACATATTTACAAATAAAAAAATAAATAGATTAACATTATAATTGACATACAATATATTAAATTTCAACTGCCAATGAAATTATTAAATTATAATTACCATTTTATTTATGAAAAAAAATTTAAACAAAATTCTGGTATCGAGCCCGAGCCCGCGGAACAACGAGCAAATGCATACCAATTGAGCCTACGACTGACGTAGTCCTCTCGGCAGAAAGCAAAATTGTGTTATAATGTTAGACCCCGTGTTTCTCAAGAACTAAGGAAAATTGTATAAAACTCATTGAACCTAGGACTAAGGATTGCAGGAGTCGAAGTTCTACAACATATATAATCAAAATCTGTATTTACTAAAGTTGACCTTCTCCTTGTAAGTAAAATTTAATGTTCAACATTAACAATAAACCTTTGATGTCAAAAATCTCTGAAACCATTGTTTCAAGCTTCAAGTAGAGCAGCATTTTGCACCTAAAAAAGACAATTTATTGTATCAACTAAAGAATATTTAGTGTAATTATTTTACATAAAAAATATTAAAATTTATTATTAACAAATTATATAAACATATAAAAAGTTATGAACTATATTAAAAATATTCAAAAGATTTACTCCCTTATGTGTCATAACATTCAATTAAAATTTCCTTATTAAAATGAAATACAAAAGAAATATTCTTACTAAGGTATTTCTGGGAACTGATTAAGAGAAAGGACATCAAGTATAGAAAATAACTGATAAGAACAGAAATTAATCTTAGCTCCAATAAAAAATAAAAAAAAATAAGGAACGCTATAAAAAAAAAAAAAAAAAAAAAAAAAAAAAAAAAAAAAAAAAAAAAAAACCTCAGTCATTTTTAAATAATATGCTGCACAAAAAAATACATGTAGAAAATACTGCTTGTCATTTTTGACGTATGTAAAAAAAATGTAACTCAACATGTAATATCCCAGCCTAATCAATCATTCGAAATTGCAAGTGGCTGTTATGTCGGTGAGGAAAGTTATTCAATCGAAGTCGAGAATTTATTTCCACAAGGAAAATATGTATAGATACAGTGGCGGTCAAAAGTTTCCGGCCAGCAAAAATTTTTCAGTTAATTTGTAAAAATACCTATATGAAAAGGAATCTCAAGTGATATTTATACATTTTATTGACATACTAGTTAGGAATTTACTTATAGAAGAACATGTAAATATCAATAAATTTAACTGACAAAATTAAGTATAAGGGAAAACGCATGTTCTCAAAAGTTTCCGGACATCTTCACAAATTTGTAAAAAACTGGTATTCTAATAGAAAATTACTGTGATCAACAACATTAACAATTAGTATTTTATCGTATTACTATTTTATTAGCTTTAGTAATAAGTACTGCGGCGTAGCAATGTGACATTCTTACAATCGACGGTTAAAGATCGTCTATGGTACGTTTTTCCCACATTTCTTGCAATTTTGACGAAATTTCGGCTGAGTTGGAATATTTATAGTTCCGCAGACTTTTGTCAACTTCTTTTCAAAGATTTTCTATTGGATTCATGTTGCGCGCTTGGGCTGATCATTTCAAAAATGAAATTTTTTGTGCGAAAACCATTGCTTATCGAGGTTTGCATACATTATTTATGTCGTTATCATGTTAAGAAAAATAGTTGCGACCAAATTTTTTTCTCTAATAAGGCAATAAATAGTCTTTCAAGATATCCTTATACATTGTATCATTCACCTGGCTGTGGATTTCAAATAACGGACCGACACTTTTTGAAGAAAATACTCCCCACGTCATAACGTGTCCTCCACCATGCTTCATTGTAGGAATAATATAGGTCGAATCATATCTTTTGTTGTTAGGTCATCGGACTTTGTGTCTGTCATCACTTCCAAAACTGTTTCGAATTCGATTGATGGTAAAATAGAACTTTTTTCCAGTTTTCACTTGACCAGCCTTTGTGTTTTTTGGAAAACGTTAGTCGGGTACGTTTGTATTTTTTTTAACTCTGAAAAAATTTTAACACCGACTCTTCTGTAAAGTTATGCATCACGTCAGCATGTTGATACGGTATACGGACTTATTTCAGCAATATTTTCATTCCGTAAATCGCAGTATATTGTAGCAGAATTTTTATGAGGATTATCAATTGTTTTTCTCCTGATAATTCTGTCCTCAGGAATAGTAATTTTCCAGAATCTTCCGGACCTCTGAAAGTCCTGAAGGCCACGGCCATCTTTATATAATTTTTAAATATCGTTTCCGGTCGATTTGACCGATCGATAACTTTGCCGCAATATCTCGAGAAGATTGGCCTTTTAGCGACAAACTAATCGTTCATTTATGAACAATAATTGTTGAACTTTTCAATTTTGAATTCAGACTATGCTATACACGTTGATTCATTCATAAAAACAACCAAAAAACAGTTTACCGATAGAAAAAACTAAAGAATGATAAGTGGCCTGAAACTTTTGCACACGCGAACTCCGAATTTTATCTCTTTGCATGAAGCATCTTCAGTATCCAATCAAAGTGATGACGTGGTCAGAGGTCATTCACATATTCCCAACTTTTGAAGCAATTCTGCTTCTTCTTTGCTGAAATCTTTTAGTAAATAAATCGAAGAAAGTAACTGGCCGGAAACTTTTGACTGCCACTGTATATATATATATATATAGGAACGGTATTCTTTCCACTAAATAGGCGTTCATATTTCATTCTCCACATGGCAACTCTCATCATCCAGGTACTCTAGATGTCAGCTGAAAAATGTAACCGTGATTTGAAGCTAGCCGCAGAAGAGAAGTAAAGAGAGTTTGTTTGGAACGGTTGTGGTGGGTTGGAAGAATAATGTTCGATGATGATGACTTCCCGCGTGAGATGTGATTAATTAACTAAAACTTATAATGTTTGAATTGTAAATAGAGCTGTGTAAATAATCTTCTTTTTTTGTAAATATTTAATCGTTAATAGAAGTTTCAAAAGTTATTGGTGTCAGAATTTATGACTCTGAGTTTAATTATGATTTGAAAGAACTTTAGAAGAATTTCCACAAAAAGTGGTGTCAGAAGTGGGATACAAGACGAACGCCCACAGAAGAGGAAATATTTTTTAAATATCTTGGAAGCTGAAAAATGATGTGATGAAAGTGCTGTCACAGTGTATAAAGCTGGACATATTATAGGGACATAAAGCTGGACATAAAGCTGGACAGTGTATAAAGCTGGACAATTATGAAGTGAGTTTATTATTTTATTTTATTTTCAAACATGTCAAAACTCATAGATTTCAAGGAATTAGAAATTTCGTTGAAAACAGAAAAATCGTCTAGTATTAAGACATTGCATAAATTAATTTTTGGAGAAATCGGTGACAGAAATAACAGACGTAGAGTTCGGAATTTTACTGGGTTTGCGTTTGAAGTAGATTCCGATGAATATCAATCAAAATTGAAAGAAATCAAAGATAATTTTTCTGTCAACGATTTGATAACCATTTGCAATTTTTATGTATAAATAATTCGGGAACTTTTGATGAAATTGCTGTCAAAATAATTTCTAGTATGTGTGATTTTAGCATTTTGAAAATTAATATTATGCCCGATGAAAGCACTCTTAGTGATGACGAGAGTGCCGATGAATTTAATGATGATTTACGTAAAACTAGAAATATTTCAAATGTTTTTGAGAATAATATGAGAAATGATTCTGGTAGTTCTAATTGCGAAAGTAATGGAAATCAGAAAATTCTAATTCCTGATTATGTTATTAAACCTTCAATTTCCATCAATGATATCGAAACGATGATAATGATGTTTGAGGGTACTGAATTTCAAAATGTTCAAAAGTGGCTTGCCGATTTTGAAGATATTGTTTCATTATTTAATGTTAGTGATTTGCACAAAATCATTTTGGCAAAACGCCGCGCCGTGTGACAGTCAAAGCTAAATTATTTATTGAAAGTGAAAAAAAAAATTAATTCGTGGTCTAAATTAAAGTCATTGCTTTTTTCTAAATATGGTCAAACATACAATTCAGCTGAATTACAATAATTGCTATCCAAAAGAAAAATTAAACCACATGCATCCTTAGATAAGTATTTTTAAAACAAGAAACAACTGTAACAGAAGTAATTTATTCCATTTTTCAATATTGGGTGAAAAAAGTCCGGGCCAGGATTCGAACCAGGGATGTATTGGCTGAAGCCGCCAATGCTCTTCCAACTGAGCTATCCCGGAAACGAAGACTGAAGGACTATTAAAATTAATCTAATGTAATTTCGTATGCAGCGATTTTCTGCAGTACCATATACTGACCTTCGATTTATTCTGTTGAACTGATCCAGAGTATCAGACCAGATAAAGTGATCGTTGAGGTTAATTGGGTGAAATAGTCCTCCAGTCTTCATATCTGGGATGGCTCAGTTGGTAGAGCATTGGCGGCTTCAGCCAATACATCCCTGGTTTGAATCCTGGCCTGGACTTTTTTCACCCAATATTGAAAAATGGAATAAATTACTTCTGTTATAATTAATTTACCGATTGAATAATCGTGTTTAAAATTATTCTAAAGAAACAACTATGTTCAAAAGGCAATATTGCAGTTTCTGCACTTATTCAATATGTAATAAATGGCATTAATGATCCAGTTTTTCAAAAATCTTTTTTGTACTGTTGCCCCAATATTGCTGAATTTAAACAAAAATTAAAGGTCTACGAAAAATTAAGGTCGGAGTATGAAAATGCAAAATCTCATAAATATGAAGGAGCTAAGCCTAAAATTAAATCCGAAGTTGAAGTTAAGAACAAATTTAAGCCTGTAAAGCCAAATATGTGCTCTTATAATTGCGGCGGGAATAAACATAAGAACATTAACTGTGTAAACAAGGATAAAGGGCCGATTTGTTATTCTTGTAACGCTTATGGTCATAAATAATTTTAGTGTAATAAATCAAAAGATACAAATGTTAAAAATGCTCAGTCACAAGTAAACATTGTTACATCCCATGATTTAATTCTGAAAGAGATAAAGCTTTATTCTTTGCGTTTAATCTCTTTAATAGATACTGGTAGCCAATAGACTCTGTTAAAGAAAAGTATTTATGATAACTTGAAGAACTTTGTAGAATTAAAACATACGAGTATCACTTTGACCGGTCTTAGAAAAGCTTCAATTAAGCCAGAAGGTTATTTCAATTCAGAAATTGAAGTAGATAGTTAAAAATTTAAAGTTACCATTTTTGTCTTTAATGACAGTTTGCATTAATTTCGATTTAGTTATTGGCACTGATGTTATTCATCAAGGTACATTAACTATTTCTGAGAATGAAGTGAAACTGTTTAAAGCGGAAGTTCAGTCTAATGATTTTTTAGTTAATATTGTAAATGTTTTGGATGAGCCTAAAATTGATTTAAGTCACATAGCTGACAAAAATTTACGTTCAGAGTTAACCTCTTTAACTGGGAATTATGTGCCGATTAAAACTAAAACAGTAGATGTTAAAATGAAAATTAATTTAACTGATGAAATCCCAGTTTGTTTTTCCCCTCGAAGATTACCGCCATGCGAGAAAAAATAGTCGAAGACCAAATTGAAAAGTGGCTAGCTCAGGGAATCATTCGGAAAAGTTCTTCTAATTTTTCTTCGCCGGTGGTGTTTGTTAAGAAAAAGAATAATACAATGAGACTTTGTGTTGATTACAGACGTCTTAACAAAAAGACAGTGCGTGAGCATTTCTCTTTGCCAGTTATCGATGATGTAATAGACCAATTACATTCTGCCGAAATATTTACAACTGTAGATTTGAAAAACGGTTTCTTTCATGTAGATGTTGAAGAAGGTTCGCGGAAATACGCCTCTTTTGTCACTCATGAAGGACAATACAAATTTTTTAAATGTCCCTTTGGGCTGACCAATAGCCCTAGTGTTTTTCTAAAGTATATTTATAATGTATTTTGAAAGCTATTAAAAGATCACACTGTAGTTATTTATATGGATGACCTAATGATACCTGCCAAAAACGAAGCTGACGAAGCTAGAAAACGAAGCTAGAAAAACTAAAACTTGTTCTCGAAACTGCATCGGAATATGGGTTAGAATTAAATGTTAAAAAATGCAATTTTTTGAAGCGTGAAATTGATTTCTTGGGGTATAGAATCATGAATGGTAAATTGTATCCCTTCCCACTGAAGACTAAAGCAGTAATAAATTTTCCCGAACCAAAGTGTACCAAAGATATTCAAAGTTATTTAGGATTAACAAGATACTTTCGAAAGTTTATAAGAAATTATTCGGTCATAGCTAAACCGTTGAGTGACCTGTTAAGAAAAGATTCGAAATTTAAATTTGATATAGAAGAACAAAAAGCTTTTAATGAACTCAAACGTATTTTGTCGTCGGAACCAGTACTTTCGATTTACAATCCCAAAAGTGCGACCGAAATCCATTGTGATGCCAGTATTGATGGCTATGGAGCTGTATTAATGCAAAAATCTCCAGTAGATAATGAATTTCATCTAGTTTATTTCGCCAGCAAAAAAACAACCGAAGCTGAACGAAAGTACATTAGCTACGAATTAGAAGTCTTAGCTGTAAAAGCCCTGAAAACGTTTAGAGTATATGTGCTAAGTATTCCATTTAAAATTATAACCGATTGTAATGCATTTAAAATGAGTATGGATAAAAAGGAAATGAGTACAAAAATAGCTAGATGGACAATAATGTTATCCGATTTTGATTATGTTATTGAAAATAGATACGGTAGTAGTATGAGGCATGTTGATGCATTAAGCAGACATCCTATTTGTATGGTAATCCAAGATAGCTTAACTTAAAAAATTATCCAAGCTCAAGAAACCGATGAGCATATTAAAACAATAAAAAAAATCCTAAAAGTGAAATCTTATGATGATTATTTAGTTAAAAATGATGTTCTTTATAAATGTGTTAATGGAAACGATTTATTAGTTGTACCGGAAGACATGCAAATGAATATAATCAAGGCCGCTCACGAAAAAGGTCATTACGCAGTTGCACGAACAGAAAAAAGATTAGTAAATGATTTTTACATACCCAAAGTTAGACAAAAATTGAGAAATGCATAGCAAATTGTGTTCCATGTATTTTATTTAATAGAAAATGTGGCAAACAAGAAGGTTTACTTCACTCAATAGAAAAAGAAGAAACTCCGTTACATACATACCATGTTGATCACTAGGTCCATTGGAAAGAACGAATAAAAATTACAAACATATCCTTTCTGTCATTGACGCATTCACAAAATTTCTTTGGATGTATCCCATAAAAATTATTTCATAAAACTACCCATGTTTCATAAAATATTTAATATATTTGTATTCCAATTGCGCTATATTTTTTCTAATAGATTTTGCCAATATTTCTGAAATTTGCGTTAAATTTGGTCAAAAATCCTGCATGATATAAGCAAAAAACATACCGAAATTTTTTAATTTTAAAAAAAATCACTCTTTTTTCATGAATATACATGCTATTCTTACAAAATCAGTGTACATGTTGTACAGTAACCACATATTTGTATTCTGCAGCGATAAATCATTTCGTGCATTTTCATGTACAGGGTGATCCCAAATATTTCTGTTATTCTTTAATTTTTTGTGTGCCGCCTAATTGCCCTGCCTATCATATGAGTGTTGATAAATATGAGGTCAGACATAATCTGCATAATCCTGAAGTTTCAGAAAATCCGACAAGTATATTTTTTAATATTTGACAAAATGTCAAAAATTGAAAGTTTCCAAATACTTATTGGTAGATAGTGTATACACTACTCAAAACAATTAGGGTAACAAGCTAAGAAGTTTAGAAAACCGTGTGAGACAGCCATGTATTCGCATAAAATGGGTAGTACACGCGTATCAATGCGCAATACTGAAGAAAAGACGCAAAAAATTGTAATTAAAATTTAATTCTTTAATAATATGTAAAAAAAAAAAAAAAAAAAAAAAAAAAAAAAAAAAAAAACAGGAAAAGATGATTTAAGGCAAAAATGTGGTTAAATGTAGATGAGGAAAAAGTATTTTTTTAGAAATGATGCATAGTAGACCACACATAATATAGCGTGTGATCTCATCTAACAGCTAAGACTGCTACACACATGATTTCTATGGATGCGATGATGTTATCGATAAGACTATGTGGAATACAGTTCCACACCTCAAGAAGTACAATCTCCAAGTCTCAGACAATAAAAGAAGGCCTTAGTCTCGCAGAAATGCATCGTCCGAGTATGTCCAAAACATGCTCGATCGGATTTAGGTCAGAAGAACATGCTGACCATTACATACACTATATTGTTTCAGCTTCAAGCATGTTCTCCACCAGACAAGCTGTATGCGGTCTGGCATTATCATGTTGGAAAACTAAGCAATCGCCTATAGTTACAGCGTAAGGTATGACATGAGGTCTCAGCATCTCGTCTGCATATATTTGGGCCGTCAAAGTACCATTCTTAATGGTACAGAAGTCCGTATGGCCACCTATGCTGATTCCATTCCATGAAATCAAACCACCTCGTCTGCATTGACCTTGCACGAACGAAATTGGGGTTCTGGTTATTTCGAGTGCCTTTGGCTTCTATATCGAAACATGTCGAGAGTCACACTCTAGACGGAATAGGGACTCGTCTGTAAACAGCACTTGGCTCCAATCATATTGCGCTCATTTTCGATGTGCAGCAGCCCATCTTCTTCGGACCGCACAGTGACTTGAGGTCAACGGACGGAATGCAGATCTATAGTATTCGTGCATAGGGACCTGATGAACCTATTACGAAGTGTATATTTAGAGACCCTTCGTCCTGTTCTCAAGAGCAGCTTTCTTTGCAGCTGAGTAGCATTGAGTGTTCTGTTTCGACGAGCTATTAATAGTATATACCGGTCATCAGTTATTGTAGTGGCGAGTGGTTGACCTTGTCCTGGTCGACGTATAACGTTCCCTGTTTCTTGGAATCGATGCCACAGCCTTGCAACAACACTTCTGGTGACTGTAACAGCGTCCGCGACACTTCGTTGTGTTTGCTCGGATTCAAGTCTGCCTATAATTCACCATGCCATGAATTCTGGTAAATCCCGTTGTTGAGACATTTTCAAGTCACCCTTTCTCAAAAAATAAAAAAACAATAAGAATAGCAATCAAATATCACAGTTAAGGCAGTATGTCAGACGTTTCTGCAACATGCCAATTTCTAACATTATGTTTTTTTCTGGTTTTTGACGTCATGAACTTTGATTTGCGTACGAAGTTTTCGTCTTCTGTTTCCTGCTAGTCTTTGAATTATGGATGATTTATTTTATGTTACTTATCGGTGTAAGTACATGCGTAATTTCGTTAAAATCATGTACTTTCCTATGTGCCCCCCACTCTTCATGGAATAGACATGTATCCTAATTTGACACATGAAAATGTAAATTTTCGTGTGTCATGTCATCAAAAAATCAAAGCAAAAAATTCCTTTAAAAAAAAAAAAAAAAAAAAACATGCGACTAATAATTTTTTCTCCTTTTTATGGTTCTGTACTTATAAAGTGAAAACGGAACCATTATAAGATCATTCTCGTGTCTGTCTGTCCATCTGCCACAGCCATTTTACTCATAAAGTATGAAAAGTTGAAAGCTGAAATTGGGGGAAGTAATAAAGACTATTGACACACAAATTTAAATATTATTAAACATTTAATTTACGAGGGAGAAAAAGCTAATTAAGTTACTTGAAGAAAAAAAAAATATTTGTATACCTTGCGGGGTATCGTGTGAAAACTTTCGTTACGTTGAATTAAAAAATATGTTTATTTTAATTTTGGATATTGTATTTTCAGAGATATCGCTGAAAATATAGTGCAAAATTATGTTCGACCCCATCTAATTTTGAATCTACTGAAACTAAAATTATGAAAAAAATAGATGTTATAGATGTTACTTTTAACCTTGCAGAAAAAGTTTAACGATTACTCTAGGTCACATGGTTTTTAAGAAAAGCATATTTTTTTGTCACACGCAAATTTCGATTTGTGGGTATTGAAGAAAGGTGTTGAGGAGCGTTAGAGGTACTTATCAAAGCAAAAGCATAAAAGCTGATAATGATTTTTTAAATGATATGATAATGATTTTTGAAAAAATTTGTCGGTAATTAGCCGAGATGTTAACCCTTAAAGACAGGGACGGTTTGGACATACATAATGACCTGGGGCGGCATACTCTGCCTACCATCAGTGTTTAAAATCTAGATAACAACTTTTAATAATATATTTGTGTAATGCAATACATACACTGTAAATAAGGGTGCATTATTACACTTAAATCGAAGTTAAGAAATGCCAAATAAAGTTTAAATCTATACTATTTTCGGCGTTTATTTTACAAATTTTTGGTGGTGTTCTTTTAAACTAATTTTGGTGTAAAGTAACACATTTTTTTCTTTTTGTTACGGTGTAGTAGCTGAATAAAATGAATAAACTTCATAATGTTGTAAACAATTCAAATAGAACTAATCACATAAATCTAGGTTTGCAAGCATAATAAATAAAAAAAATATATCTATTTTAATACCAGGACTTTTTTAAATCATTATTTGCCTTGTTTAATGGAAAAAGTTCCTTATTTCGGTTATGGTGCTACGTTACGAAATTTTGGTTTTAAATGTCTAATTTTTTTAAATTCCTTATGCATGCGAACCCTTTATAAATACTATGGGGTTCGCGTCTAATTTAAATTGAATGGGTCTCTCATTACGTCTATTGCGTATTTAAAAATTAATTAAAAACCCATCTGGATAAGCGCATTACGGACCAAAGCGGCTTTAAATGTTTAAGAGTTCCCTTCTACACAAGCACCTTTAGTATAATGCCAAGTATAAACATTGAAAAAGAATTTTGTGTTAGCTACACTGGAATAAGTGAAAATTATTACTCCACTGAATTAAATTTTATGAAATGCCAAATGAAGTTTAAATAAGCACTACCTTTTATTCTCAATATCAAGTTAAGTTCCGTATAAATGCATAAGAATAAGCTAAAAACAAGTTGGAAATTGCACGTGAAGCGTAGCAAATGAGGTGCGTTCGTACTTCAAATAAATTTTAAAATATGCAGATTTTTCTGTTATAGTATACAGCAGGCCTGTCCAACCTTTCTGTAACCAGAGACGCATCTTGACTCTTGGCACTCAATGAAGGGCGCCATTATTTACGTGACTGAAAACTGGCAATATTATCGCATAGTATTAGTATGCACGCCTTAACATAATACAAATGAATCGTACAGCAGTAAACAAAAGTCCCCCAACAATTTTGGATTTACATGTATTAAATTTCAAATTATACATATTTTTAAGAGAAGTCTATATAAAAAATGTTTGTAGGGCAAAGTACAAGAAACTTTAATCGCCTCAACAATAACAATAATAACAAATAAATAAATATGAAATCAGAGATATTGCTAGGTTTCTTTTAGGATGTGAAAATTCGGTTTGATTTATTTTGAAGGCCTGGATAAGTTTTATGAAATGTAGAAAAACAGACAAGCATGATAGTGACCCAACCATGTAGGGTGGTTTTAAAGATAGTCTGGAAGTGCTTTCCTAGATGGAAGTCATTCTGCATACTTTATTAATTTTTTCTATGCAAAATTATATAAAATAATAAAGAAAAAAATTCTCTAAAATTTCAAAAGCGAAGAAAGAAAAATTAAGCCCCTTTGTCCTTCATATAAAACACCCAATGGGCCAGTGTGAAAACTGTAAAAAGAAAAAAAAGCTTTGCTTTCATCCACATTTATCGTCAAAGAGGCAAAGGCAAGTAAAAATGTTTATTTTTCTCTTACTCCTTAAGTATTAAAAAGAGCTATTTTTAACTATTAAGAAATCTAACTATCGTAACTACACTATATAAACAATAACAAAAAATTGCAAAAATATGCATGCTTAAATTTTCAAAATATAGTTCCGTTTTTTAATGTACAACGGCAAGCAACAGAATGCCAAACAGGTTTAAAAAATACTCTGATAAAATATTAATGATATTAAAGAAAGCATTCTTTATAATGGAATTTTACTTCAAAAATATTTAATAACAGGAAATCTTCAAAAGGGCGCCAAGAAAATCTTCAAAGGGCGCCATGGCGCCCGCGGGCACCGCGTTGGACAGCCCTAGTATACATCACTTCGGATACGGTATAGAGATCGAAATATTTTGTGTGTTCCTGTAAATACTATCTGTTTTTTATTATACAGAAAATAACTTGTATTAAACCGCACCAATGTATGTCAATTTCATAAAATATGAAATAGTTTTATATAATTAAAACATGCCCGAAACAATATTTCCCCGTATACCACAATGCAGCTTTTGAGTATCCCTGTAAAATAATCATAAGTATTTTTTTTTACCATATATTGTACAGAATGTATATTTTAGTATCTACTTCATAGATTCATGTTAATTCAATTTTTTCGAAAGATTGTAACATCATTAAAATCTACTTGAAACTATTTTTTCCTATTGACTGTAATGTGATGGAATACTTTTGATTGTGTCTGTTATTAAACTATACATCGATTTTCATAAAATTTTAATTGACTTGAGAAAATTATGCAACATTTATACATTTTAAATCTCAAACTATTTGGATGGGTTGTTTTGGCTCTATTATATCTCGACAGACAGACGGACGGATGGACAGAATGCACGATGACTATATAACTTGGTATAATCCTGTGCAACGTACATCAATTCCATAAAATATTAAATAGTTTAATGTAATTAAAATGCGTAGCAAACAATGTCTCAAAATATAACTATGCCATGGAATACTTTTGTGAGGCCCTGTAAATCAATAAGAAATATTCTTTACACCACAGATTGAACAGAATGTATATTGTAGCATATACTTCATAGATGCATATCAACTTTATTAATTCAAAAGAGTGCAAGACCATTAAAATGCACTGAAACGTTTTGCCCCATTGACCTTAATGTATCGAAATCCTTTTGATTGTCCCTGTAATGGAACTATGCATCCGATTTTCATAAAATTTGAAATGACTCGACAAAATTATCTAATAATTATATTTTTAAATTTCAAACGATTTGGTTGGGTAGTTTTTGAGTTGTTATATGCGGACGGACAGATGGACGGACGGATTGATGACAAGTATAGGCGCAACGTATTTACATAATTACGAATGCACCTAAAAAGAGTTATACAGGATAACAATATTTGATATTATTTAGGCTTCAAATCTCTTTGTACTTCTATAGTATACTCATTCATACTTTTCTAGTATATTCAGCTTTAGCGAACCCTTTGTATAGTTTACTCCCTATATAGTATATAGTTTGAATCGTACTTTGTATAGTTTTTTTTATAAAGTTTTATTATTCTTTCAGCAACGATTTTCTTTTAATAATGCCGGTAACACCTACGCTAGGAGAACATTTTGTTTAATTTTTAATATTTAACCACTAATTTTTCAAAATTTAAAATTTTCAGGGCTTGAATCGCGAAAATGATCCAATTAAATAAAGTATAAAGCAAACTTTACAATAAAAAAATAACTGGTGTGAATAATGAAATATTCAGAGACTTTTAAATGGCACTTATGTACTTTGATAATGGCACTTATATACTTGGACGAGATAGTTGTCAGAATGCCTGGAAAGATCAACTCCTCTAGTAGAGAAATGAAACATGGAACAATTCAAATGATAGCCATACATATGTTTATTCTACGAATACTCTGAGCTCGAGTAATACTCGCACGTGACCGTTTTTCCAATTTTATTTTGATAAACTCATAAAATTTTTTTATTAAATCTTTATTATTGTGTGTGCTTCTCATGCGCACTTTTCTTTAACATTTTGGACTGCAGTTTGCTAGTTATTGCTTATAACATAATTCGATTATTACGTACCATATTTTCTAGTCTCGCTGAAGTACACTATAATCAGTGTTGACTGTACAATGTACATTGCTGTTCGGATATGTGGATCAAACCTATTTTCTGAATATCACATAAAAAAGATATGAGCTTTAAATATAATAAAATTTATCTTAACAATAAAATAAATTTCCATTGCAGTCACTAAAATATATACTGCGCATAGTTTTTTACATGGGATCAAAGAACTTGCAAGACCATTATAAGGAAGGAGTAAGTTGTTATCGGAGTCGAAAATTTATGCGAAGACAATTATAGCTCTTATATATCCTTTTTAATATTTAGCTATTTTATAAATGCCCAAGCAACTGCTATAACCCATAAATTTAACATAAATTTTGTATTCAAGCTTTGCTGTTTAATTACTTATTAAAATTGCTTACTAATTTTGTTATATATCATTAATTCTTAACTTTATACAGTGCGCAATGTGTTAATGTAAATACATTTATACACATCATAACAGATGCAACGCAAAAAGTTTGACTTAGTGCAACAAAAATTGACATAGTTATTAAATTTCAAATTTTGATGTTTTTTGCACATGATTTTGTCTTGCATTCAGGGATCAGTTAAAAAACTAATTAAAGTAATTCGAGATCGAAATCAGGATGCGGTGTTCTTTTTACGGCGAAACACCTTTAACCAAAATCTCCAGGTGGGTATATCACCAAAGAAGGTTATTTCATCTAAAAATTTGAGCAGAACTTTTAAAGGCCGTACACAAAGTGAAGAATGAAATATTGTAATTAAACGGAAAAATAAATATCAATTTATTATCATGCCATAGCTACTCTGAAAAAAGAATTCATAACATACCGAAATCTACTAGAGATAGTACTCAGTATTCTCCATTGGTTGCATTGTGCAACTGAATGCGCCACAATAAGACAAAATTTCACGTGTTAAACTTTGATTTATTACTTACCCATCATACGTAGTATAGGGTAAGTCTTGCAATCATTTTGAAAATTGAAATTTTTTGACAGATTTACACGTTTCAGACACTGGAGATTTCGAAAAACATATTTTTTAGACAAAAATTGCCGTCCGTCTGTCTGTGTGTCTGTAAACGCTCTATCTCCCGAACAAATAGAGATAGAGAGTTAAAATTTGATGTGTACTTGGTATGTAACAATGGAAAGAGGTTTATTGAATGTCAGCAACCTCGATTTTCCGAAAATATTTTTTTAGGATTCTCGAAATATTCATTTTGATGTAAGGTATATAAGAATTTTCGAATATTTTTATTTTAAGGATTGGATGTAAAAGACAATTAAATAAAAAAAATGAATAAAAAAACGAAGCCAATCGGATAATTAGTCGCTGAGATATTTGTAGTCCTATTTTCAACATTCTTCGATTTTTCATGACCCTGTTCAAATTTCAACTCAAAGATATATTTTAATTGGATACGAGACGCTTAATCCGATGCAGTAAACTATTAATTAATATGCTAATTACTTAAAAGATATCAGGATGTTTGTTTTACGCAATTAGGTACTACTTCAGTAGTTTGGCGTTTTATATAATTTGCCGAAATCGGTTCTTTAGCAATTCACTCATAGAGTATTACTGTGTATTATAAACAATTAAATATACTTTTAAGTTTTATTTTGGAATTGTGATGCATTTTATAAATAGTTCACATATATTTTATTTTCCAATTTTATATTATGCATATCCATGATAGGTAAATAATAAGGTGGCCCCCAAAGACAAGTTTTTCTATTAAAAAAATACTGCTGTTTGTTCAGAAAAATTCCATGAAGTGCATGACCCCTGCATGCATATCTGCATACTGCAAGGTTAAGAAAAGTAAAATATTCAAATATATTGCTGCTTCGGGTGTATAGACCAAACCTGTTTTCTGAATATCATATAAAAAAGATGTGTGCTTAAAAATATAATAATATTTATCTTAATAATAAAATAAATTTCCTTTACAGTCACTAAAATATATAGAGCGCGTAGTTTTCTGTACGTGATCAAATAACTTCAAGTTATAAGGTCGTTATAAGGAAGGAGTAAGTTATTATCGGAGTCGAAAATTTATGCGAAGACAATTATAGCTCTTTTATGGCCTTTTTATGACTTAGCTATTCCATAAATGTCCAAGCAACGGCTATAACCATAAATTTAACATAAATTTTATTTTAGAGCCTAGCTATTTAATTGCTTATTAAAATTGCCTAGAAACTTTGTAACTTAACTTTAACTCTTAATTTTATGTAATCTAACATAACTATTATAAATTTTTAACCAAATAAAAATAAGTTTTAATCTATTTGCTATATATGAAGATCTCAGAAAACAAGGAGTAAAAGTGAAATTTAATTGAAAAAAAAAACAGATGTAGATTTGCCGGCTATTTGAAAATAACGCTTTTTATTTGATGTAAAATGATATAAGTGATTTTCTAATTTTTTGATACATTTTTGAGGCCAATTACTTAAGGGATTCCGGGACGGAAAAATCTTCAAATTTTCTAAAAAAAAAATTTATTGCATTCAAATGTTCTCTCTTTTATGCTTAAAACGGCGTTCAAATGATGTTTCTTCTTAATTTGAAGATGGGTTTGTTTTCAGGATCTAACTTCCAAGCAGTGGTTGTAATAAAATGACCTTTAGGAAAAATGCGTTTTTTTTAGAATGGATTTTTTTTTTCATAATTTGTCAAATTTAAATTGTTATAAATGAAGAACCCCGACAGTTAAATACTTCAAACTTAAAACATGTTTCTTTTTATACTTTTACTTTAATTTTGATTCAGAAAATTTGAAAATAATATTTACCTTGTAAAATATGATTTTTTTTCCATAAAAGTTATATCTTTTTTATTAAAATTTTTACTTTAAATACTTTTATTTTTTATTACATTTTTTTAATCTGCTGAATCAAAATTAAAATATAAAGAATTCTGTTTAGTTAAATGTAAAAAAAAATTGAAATTCTACATATAGTATCTTGACTTATGACGATTTAAAATGAACCCACTTTTTAAATATTTTTTTTAATTATTATTTTTTAATTATGAGAAGTTTTATCATGTGATTTTGTTTAGAAATAATATACTTAACCATCACAAAAAATTGAAAAATTTAACTCAAAAATAAAAATTAATTTAAAATGCGTCCCGGAAACCCTTAAATAAGACAAAATATAGTGCATTTAACTTAGATATGTTTTTTCTATGAAAAAATACTGATATTTGTTCTGACAAATATATTGCTGCTTCGGATATGTGGACCAAACCTGTTTTTATTATGATCATATAAAAGATGTGTGCTAAAAATATAATAAAATTTATTTTATCATAAAAATAAATTTTCATTGTAGTTACTACGCATAGTTTTCTATACGTGATCAAATAACTTCAAGTTATAAGACCATTATGAGGAAGGAAAAAGTTATTATCGGAGTCGCAAATTTATGCGGAGACAATTATAGCTCTTTTATAGCCTGTTTATGACTTAGTTATTCCATAAATGTCCAAGCAACTGCTATAACCATAAATTTAACGTAAATTTTATTTTCGAGCCTTGCTATTTAATTACTTTATAATTTATCTTTAACTCTTAATTTTATGCAGGGTGTAATACGTTATATATCGCCGACCTTTAATTTCTCAACCGTTGATCCTAGATGTATAGTTCCAGTAACAAAAACTTTTTAAAATGAGGAATTGTTTAAAGTAAAAAATCAGTTTTATAAAAAATACCAAATCTAACATTTTATACGGTCCTCCAATCCCAATAGTTACATTTGGTAAACGTTTACACATATCGTAGCAGACATTAACCAAAAGGTTTGACTTCTATATTACAAAAAATGACAGAGTTATTAAATTTCAAGCTTTGATATTTTTTGCACATGATTTCATTCAGGGTTCACTTAAAAAATGAATTTAGGTAATTCGAGATCGAAATTAGGATGCAATGTCCCTTTTTACGGCGAAACACCTTTATCCAATATTGCCAAGTCTGGGTATGACCAAAGAAGGTTATTTCATCTAAAAATTTGACCTGGTTTTTAGGGGTCGTATACAAAGTGAAGAATGAAATATTAAAATTAAACATAAAAATAAATATCAATTTATTATCTTATCCCAAAACGGTCTACCGGAATCTATTAGAGGTAGTGCTTAGTATTCCCCATTGTACAACTGAATGCGCAATAATAAGACGAAATTTCGAGCATTTAACTTACATTTATTTTTCTGTTAAAAAAATACTGCTGTTTGCTCTGAAAAATTCTCTGAAGTGTTAGACTCCTGCATGCATAACTGCACTCTGTTAAGATTAAGAAACGGAATTTTTTTAAAAATATATTGCTGCTTCAGATTTGTAGAACGAAACTTTTTTTTTCTTAATATCATATAAAAAAGATGTGTACTTTAAATTAAAATAAAATTTATCTTACTAATAAAATAAATTTCCATTGTAGTCACTAAAATATATACTGTGCGCAGTTTCTTGTACGTGATCAAATAACTTCAAGTTATAAGACCATTATGAGGAAGGAAAAAGTTATTATCGGAGTCGCAAATTTATGCGGAGACAATTATAGCTCTTTTATAGCCTTTTTATCCCTTAGTTATTCCATAAATGTTCAAACAACTGCTATAACCATAAATTTAACATACATTTTATTTTCGAGCCTTACTATTTAATTGCTTATTAAAATTGCTTACTAACTTTGTAACTTAACTTTATATTATCTAATATAACTATTATAAACTTTAAAAGAATAAAAATCAGCTTTTATCTATATGATATATATGTAGAGAGACCTCAGAAACCAAGGGGTGTAAGTAAAAATTAAGAAAAAACTGATGTAAATATACAGACTAACTGGAAATAAGGCCATTTTTTGGGGGGGGGGGGGTAAAATGATATAATTGATTTTTCAATTATTTGATACTTTCTTGAGACCAACTACTTAAGCTCTTTAAAATACTTAACTATTTAACTTCTTTAATTTCTACTTATATTTAAAAAATATTATATTCCACTTTTCTTTCACATTTATTTATTTAAACAAAAGCTATATTTAGCAAAGCACAGTTATTTAAACACTGCTATGAAATAAGCGGCAGTTTCCTGTTTTAATTCAGTAAACTACTATTGATATTCGAACTGTGAACTCAATTTACTACAAATCTTAATTTTGTCACTTGTATCTTTTGACGAACTGAGGTCCTCTTATATATTAACTATATCTACCACATAAAAATCAATATCAACCAGCAGTGGATCGAAAACGTTTGATGATGATGATGATGATGATATATATATATATATATATATATATATATATATATATATATTATCTATAGCTATATCTATATACTATATATACTTTGTAAATAACACGAGTTTTTATTCATTAAATTAATTTTGAACAGTTTTTTTTTTTTTTTTTTTTTTTTTTTGGTCTTTTATTTTAGTTGATTTTTTTCTGTTTTTTTCATTTATTCATGACATTTAAAAAATATATTGCAATTCATCTGAAATTAAAATTTTGGTTACACATCCAAAGGGTGTTATAAATATTGCAAAAAAGTTATAACATTAGTTAGCTTTGATTAACTGCACTTATATCTACAAAATTTGCTTTAAAATAAAATAAAAAGTGTTCAAATTATTTTAAAACATAATTATTATAACCTGTTTTATCAAATAAAAACCGACTTCAAAAATACACCATGTAATAATTAACAATCCTAGAAACAAATCCACATGAAAAAGTACTAAAAATGCCGGACAACGAATTTCTTTCAAAACAGATAGCGCTACATTATTTGATATAAATTGCTGGAAATATTTTAAGTTTTTTTTTTTTTTTTTTTTTTTTTTTTTTTTTTTTTTTTGCCGAGTTTCTAAAAAAAATAGAGAAATAATTTTGATGAAATGTAAATGCGACCAAATTCTCTTCGAATTCAATAATATCCACTTTCAATTAAAAAAAAAATCGCATTCATCATTCGCGTAGTTTCGGGGTAATAGATGAATAGGCATTAATAAAAAATGCGCGTTGAATTATAAACCTCCTCCTCTGAAAATACCCGGTAGTTTTTAGGGTTTCGTTCATCTGACGAAATCCTATATTCGTCTCTATTTTCTGCGTTTCTTACCGTCACAAAGTTTGTATACAAAAACTATAAAAGTCAGAGATTTCACATTTTCTGTGCTTATAGCCGAATACCTCGTGTTACATGATAAATCATAAAAGTTCGAAAAAGTCTATTATTTTAATTATACCAATTTTATCAATGTCATCCGTTCACTTTTGCGATTTAAATTTTAAAAAAGACCCTAATTTATACGCTTTGCGTACAGACATCATAGTGTGGAAGTAAACATATATATATACATATATATATATATATATATATATATATATATATATACAGGGTGATTCCGAATTTTTTTTACAATAAAAGAGGGGTGATAGTACACATGAAGACAAACAATATTAAATAGGAGACCAAGGGTCCAAAACGTTTTCCTAAGGAAATAGCCGTTATTAAAGTTTATGGACCAAAATTTCAAATAAACATAAAAAACGGAAAAATCGGTCGATTGATTTGCGGTTTTCACTAAAATTATTCTTTATGTCGGCATTTTCTTGAAATTAAATTATAAAGATAAATATCAAAAAATGCCGATAGAGGGCTCTTCAGACTTTGGAGTAACGAACAACTATTTTTTAACGGTATTTTTCGCATCTCATTAAATGTTTTCGTAAGCTTAGACTCAAACTTAAATTTTGAGCTCAAAATCTGTAGTTGGGAGTGGTTAAGTAACACAAACTGAGCTGTGTTCAGAGGGTTCAAATTTCAAATGATTATAAAAAACGGAAAAATTGGTCGATTGATTTATGGTTTTCACTAAAACTATTCTTTATTTAGGTATTTTTGTAAAAATAAACTATAAAGATAAATTTCAAAAGTTGCCGATAGAGGGCGCTTTAGACTTTGGAGTAACGAAACACTCTTTTTTGGAGTTATTTTTTGCATCTTATTAAATGCTTTCATAAGCTTAGACTTGAACTTAAATTTTGAGCTCAAAATCTGAATAGCTGGGAGGGGTTAAGTAGACAAACTTAGCTGTGTTCAGAGGGTTCAGATTTTAAATAATTGTAAAAAACGGAAAAATTAATCGATTCGTTTGCGGTTTTTGCTAAAACTAATTTTTAAATCAGCAGTTTTCTTGATCAATCAGTGTTTTCTTCGAAATAATTTTTAAAGATAAATTTCACAAAATGCCGGTAGAGGGCGCCTTAGACTTTGAGTAGCGTACAACTATTTTTAATTGTTAGTTTTTAAATCTCATTAAATGCTTTTAAATGCATAGACTTAAATTTTGGGCTGAAATACTGAATCGTTGGGAGTGTTTAAGTAGCGAAAAATTGAATTGTGCTCGAGGAAGAAAGAGGGTTAAATTTTAACTCCTGAACACACATCAGTTTGCGCTGCTTAATTCCTCATAACGATTCAGGATTTGAGCTCAAAATTTAAGTTTAAATCTAAGCTTCCGAGAACATTTAAAATGCTTTTGCAAGCATTTAATTAGAACCAAAAAATAATGGTTAAAATGAATTGTTGGTTACTCTGAATTTTAAGGCGCCCTCTGACGGAATTTTTTGAGATTTATCTTTAAAAATTATTTTCAAGAAGATACTGACTTAAAGAATGGTTTTATTTTAAACCGCAAACGAATCGACCAATTTTTCCATTTTCTATAATTACTTTAAATTTGAACCTCCCCCTCCCCCTTGAACACAGTTCAGTTTGTGCTACTTAACCACTCCCTACTATTCAGATTTTCGGCTCAAAATTTAAGTTTAAGTCTAACCTTCCTAAATCATTTAAAGAGATGCAAACAATAAAGGCAAAAAGTAGTTGTTCGTTACTCCCAAGTCTAAAGCGCCCTCTATCGGCATTTTTTGAAATTTATCTTTATAATTTATTTTCACGAAAATACCTAAATAAAGATTAGTTTTAGTAAAAACCGCAAATTAATCGACCAATTTTTCCGGTTTTTTTTAATCATTTGAAATATGAACCTTCTGAACACAACCCAGTTTGTGTTATTTAACCACTCCCAACTACAGATTTTGAGCTCAAAATTTAAGTTTGAGTGTAAATTTACGAAAACATTTAATGAGATGCAAAACATACCGGCAAAAAATAGTTATTCGTTACTCCAAAGTCTAAAGCGCCCTCTATCGGCATTTTTTGAAATTTATCTTTATAATTTAATTTCAAGAAAATGCCGACATAAAGAATAATTTTAGTGAAAACCGCAAATCAATCGACCGATTTTTCCGTTTTTTATGTTTATTTGAAATTTTGGTCCCTAAACTTTAATGGCGGCTATCTCCTTAGGAAAACGTTTTGGACCCTTGGTCTCCTATTTAATATTGTTTGTCTTGATGTGTACTATCACCCCTCTTTTATTGTAAAAAAATTTGGAATCACCCTGTATATATATATATATATATATTAATCACTGACATTCATAATTTGGAATTCAATTTTCTTTCTATTTAAAAAAAATATTGCAATTTATTAATAATTCAACATTTTAAATTTCATTTAAACATTTTTTTTTTTCGTTTTTAAAAATGCAAAATTTTGTTTATTTCTCCGCTAAATTTCTTTTATTTTGAATTTTCAAAAATTTAATAATCTTGGATTTTTCTTAAATAATTAGATTTGAACATTTTTAATTTGATTTTAAAAAAGTACCCTTTTTTATAATATTTTTTACATTAAATTTGTCGGCACTACCATCCATGGAAGAATTTAATAATTATAAATTAACAATTTTTATTTATTGGTTAAAAGATAATTTGTTTTAAAGGAACATTAACGAAACTCTCTGAAATCACATTTACTCACTTATTTTTTAAGTTTATCGTTTAGTTCATGTTAAAAATATAACTAGGCATAATCATTAATAAACACCAGAGCTGGATTCCACGTATAAAAACACCCAATATAGCGCTAAAGCTCCCCAATACTTACCAAGGAGATCAAAATCAACCCAAATTCCTCCCAATACTAAAATCAGTCTTTTACGATTTCCTCTGGAATGAGCTCCCAGCAACGTCCCGTCGGCAAATAAACAAACACTCAACGTCCCAGCGCGCTTCACGCCAGCCTCCGTAGCCAAGCGCTTTGGAGGGAAAAAAACTTCGAAGAGCATGCAAGTCCGAAGTTGCTTCGATTTTTCATATTTCATCCATTTGACCACGTACGTCTTGTTTTTGGAATATTTGTAAGAATACAATAATAAAAAATGCTTATCTAAATATTTATTTTAATTAATGAATATTTCATCCTAAACCCAAAAACATGTAGAACAAATCAAGTTCGTAAATACTTTTGGAACTATGTTGAAGTATCTTGATGAATTAAGTCAACTATTGTTTCAACTATTATACCTTCATAACACTAGAAACATGCAGTTTAAATTTTTCAGCATTAGCCTTTACTTCGTAACAGTATAATCCTATTGTAATAGCATTAGTATTCGACTTAGTCTAATCAATAATAATTTGTGTAGATTTAAATTAATTTGCAAGTTCAAAAGCATTTTCTTTGAAAAAGAAAAATTCTTTTTCTTGAATATTTTGTATCCAAAATATTTAAGTTAACTGGATATAAATATTTGCACATGTAAACTTCAAAGTATGGTACTAGAATAGAGTGTAGCATGCACGTTGTACGTCGAACTTCATCTTTCCGCCAAAGCGCTTGGCTAGAGGGGTTAGCGTGAAGCCCGCTGGGACGTTGAGTGTTTGTTTATTTGCGTCCCGTGGAGCAACTTCTGGATGCTTATTCCTCAAGAAGTACCGGGGAAACCATTCCTGGGGAATTATCTGGGAAGTCATTCCTGAAAAAGAGTCTAAGAAGTCACAGTGCTGGTGCCATCTAATGAGTGATTCTGGAGTATAAAATTCAATTGCTTTTTATTAAAATAAAGATTTCAACTTGATCAGGATGGATTTTAATGAGTTAGTTTTATATTATTAATTTTTTGATATTTTTTTAGCAAATTTCTCATTGTTAAAATTACTTTTCTTTACTTTAAAATTATTTTTCTAAAGTTTTGGCTTCTAAAGGTGATGTGCATCAGAAATTTTAATGTGTCAGTACGTATAACATTGTTTAACTTCATTAAATTTATTTATAAAATCTAACAAAATCAACAAATTAGTTTACTGGATTCGATTCGATGACTGTTAAATTCGTGTTTTATTTGTTTTGTTTAGTTTTTATTTGGGTTATTCATGAAACACTAATTTCATTATAAGTAATAATTAGATGGAGACAAATGCTGAACTCTTTATATCGGTTTAAATTCAAACGATTGATCTTTATTAACCCGACTATACGCAATATAGATTAAAAATTTATTTTTGAAAATTATTATAAAATACGTAAAATATAAAAAATTCAAATTGCATTAGTAGGCCTCCTATTCGAAGCGAATGATTAAAACTTAAATTTGTACGATATCCAGAAATTTTTAAAAGTGCAGTAAAAGCGATCATATATTGATCAGATGCTGCCACCGTCAATATGACGTCAGCATTACTGATGGACATGTTTTTACTTTATAATATAGGTTAAATAAAAAATGATTAATTTATATGGAATCTAATAAAATTAATCTTACCTACAAAGTAATGCATTTATTTTTAATAAATGTCATTTACGGTCACAAAAGAAGGCGATGATGTTATTTATCATTCGAAACTTTCTACGTGATCAAACAACTCCAAGTTATAAGGCCTTTATGAGAAAAGAGCTAGTTATTATCGAAATTGGGACTTTATGGGGAAGCATTTATAACTCTTTTATTGGAACCATACATTTCTGAGAATGTGCAAAGGCTGCTACACAAAGAAAATGTTATTTCAAAGATGAAAAATATCTTATAATTAACCCTTATTAAATGGCTATCGGTCCTCTGTCACTAAAAATATGACATTGGACCTGCATTGCTTAAACGAATTTTAATTGGGTGTCATGACCTTTTTTTAAAAAAAAGAAACACTTTTACTTACCCTTTGACAACGTATGTAAGAGAAAAGTACCATGAAAATTATTTTTAAAATATAGGGTGCAAAAGAATATAAAAATAGAAAATATATAAAAGTCCATCATACTATAAAGATTAACTCTTAAGTAGAATTATTTTCGAAGCCATTTTTTGACAGAGTAAATTTACTGTTTTTACTTAAGTGAATTAATTTGACAATACTTTACAATCTCCTATTTTACTATCCACACTATGAAAAAAAATTGATTTTACCAAAAAAAGTGCTCTAATTGAAAGTGATAAAAAACTGTTTATTTTACGTAAAAATGTATCTAACTTTTTTATTGCTTAATAGGCAGACAATGGATTTGGTCCTAATTTTTTTCCTTTACTGAGAGTTCTTCTTACATGCAACAATTAGCTTTTGTTTTGTTTTAAATTTCCTTTTACTCAGAAATTTCTGAAATTGGATTGAAAGTAGATACTACAGATAAGATAATATTTTACTAAAGTTTTGGCTTCTACGGCTGATGTGCAACAGATTTTTAATGTGTCTGTTTGTGTAAAATTGTTTAACTGCAGTAAATTTATTTATAAATCCCAATAAAACCAACAGAGTAGTTTACTGAATTCGATTGCATGTGTTTTAAATTTGGGTTTCATTTGTATTGGTTTATTTTTTAATTTGCTTATTAATGAAATACTTATATCATGATCGGTGGAAACAACAAATGCTGAACTCTTTATATCGTTTTAAATACAAACAGTTGATCTTCCATAACCTGACTACAGGTGATATAGATTAAAAAGTCATGTTTTAAAATTATTTTAAAATCCAACAAGTATAATAAATTCAAATTGCATCTGAAAGCCCCCCGCTCCACCTATTCGGTACGATGGTGTAAAACTTGAATTTGTACGACATCCAGAAAAAAAAATACAGTAAAAGCGATCACATATTGTTCAGATGCTGCTGCCGTTGATATGACGTCAGCATTACTCATGGACATGTTTTTACTTTATAATATAGGTTAGACAACAAAGGATAAACTTATATGAAATATAATAAAGTTAATCTTACCTACAAAGTAATGCATTTCTTTTTCTTAAATGTCAGTTATGGTCACTAAAGAAAGAGATGGTGTTATCCATTATCCGAAATTTCCAACGTGATCAAACAACTCCAAGTTATGAGGCCATTATGAGAAAAGAACTACTTATTATCGAAGTTGGGATTTTATGGGGAGGCATTTATAACTCTTTTATTGGAGCCATAAATTTCTGAGAATGTGAAAAGGCTGCCACACACATAAAATGTTATTTTTAAGATGAAAAGTATTTTATAATTAATCCTTATTAAATAGTTATCGGTCCTCTGTCACTTCTCACGTGACATCGGGACCAGAATTACATAAACGAATTTTAATTGGGTAATATCAGCTTTAAGAACAAAAAACATTTATTTCTATTTTGACAAATGTGCAAGAAAAAGTACTACGAAAGTTATTTTTAAAGTGTAGTGATGCAATAAATAGAAAAATAGAAAACATATAAAAGTGTAGCATCCGATAACGAGTAATTATTAAGTAGAATTATTTTCGAAATAATTTTTTGACACAGTAAATTATCTGTTTTTACTTAAGTGAGTTAATTTGAAAATACTTGAAAAATCTACATTTTATAATCCACACTAGGAAAAAAACAAGTCGAACATTGCACGACAAGTGTAGCAAATGAGATGCGTTCGTAATATCGAAGTTATAAAAAGATTCAGATCTTGGCGTAATATTATACAGTACTTCGGATACAGTAGAGTATCTGAAATCTTTAACGTATCCCTGTAAATACTATCTATTTTCTATTATACAGAAAGTAACTTGCAGTAAACCTCAGCAAATTATAGCAATTTCATAAAATGTGAAATAGTTTAGCATAATTAAAACGCGCCCCAAATAATGTTTCCCCCATACCGTTATAAAGTAGGATAATTTTCTGTGGCTTTGTAAATTAATGCTAACATATAGTCCTTGCACCACAGATTGTTAAAAATAATTAAAACACGATTAATAAAAAACATTATCATCCACTTTTAATGTTTTTTTTAAATAATTTTTCTTTATCGAATGATGTTAAAAACGAAGATAAATTTTGTCTAAAACTTTGAAAGCAAATTTACAAGTATGCTTATTCCAAATCTCTATCTTGTAAAAAAGATGTAAAAATAGACTTTTTTTTTACAAATAATGACAAAATATTTAAATTAATTTATTTATGATGGGACATTTTGTTTCTATTATGAAATAAATTAAAAAATAACTGCAATGAAAGTAATTAAAAAACATATTATAGTCTATCTCTTTTTTCGCAGTTTTAAATTTGCGATTATTATAAAAAACATCATTCGTTCTCGATTTCAAATTTTCGAGAAATAAGTTTCCTGCAGTAAATGCTATTACAAACAAATATAAATTTTGTCTAAATCCTTGATAGAAGATTTGGAAATATACTTATACCAGAACCCTATCTTGTAAAGAAGATATAAAAAAGGAATCTAATCTTACAAATAATGACAAAATATTTTATTTTTTTTTATTTATGAGGGAGCCTTTTTTCTGTATTATTAATTAAATTGAAAAAGATATAGAATGAATCATGACTATCGCCCCACCAGTGCCCGAGAGGTTCAGACCTCTCAACTGGTAGACGGCAGGTGCTGGGTTCGAACCCAATCGCGGCTGTCGGCCTAACCATTCGGGGTTTTCGTGGTTTTCTTCTAACCTTGCGTAGATACGGGTTAGCTTCCCTTAGAAAGACCCCCACGAAGGGCACTCCCCCCTGGTCCTATATCCCATTAGTGTAGATAATCGGACGACAAAAATAAACCAAACCAAAAAAAAAAAAAAACGAATCACGACTATCATGAAAACATTTTCCTGAACTTCTTATTATCACTTTCATTAGTTAACTGTAACCCCAAATAAGAAATGCTATAATTTGTGTTTTTGTTTCCTTTGTTTGTTTAAGTTTAAAATATAAAGAATGCCATAAAACTAAAGATTAAAAAAAGAAAAAAATTAAAATCCTATATCACATTAGCCGCTCTAAATGGAGCTAGTATGCGACATCTATCTGGTTAAAATAACACAGTGTAATTTTTACGTTATTGTAACCGCTATTTATGAGTGACCTGCAATATGTCAATGTTATGGAGACATTGTTTTGTTTCAAAAATTCAACTTCAGAACATCAAATTTTTGAAAGAGAATGTTTCAGAGGATAAAGCTGTTCTCCATTTTACTTACCCATCATAGATAGTATAGGGTAAGTCTTGCAATCGTTTTGAAAATCGAAAAAAATTTTTTGACGAATTTACGCGTTTAAGATACTGGAGATTCCGAAAAACATACTTTTAGAAAAAAAAAAAAATTGCCGTCCGTCTGTCTGTGTGTCTGTGTGTCTGTCTGTAACCGCTCTATCTCCCGAAATAATTGAGATAGAGACTTGAAATTTTGTATGTACTTAGTATGTAATAACGGAACGAAGTCTATTTAATATCAGTAACCTCGATTATACGGAACTATTTTTTTCGGACTCTCGAAAAATTCGTCCTGATGAAAAGAATATAAAAATTTTCGAACTTTTTTATTTTAAGGGGTGAACATAAAAGGCAATAAAATAACACAAATTTTGCATAAAGAACGAAGTCTATCAGATTATTAGTTGCCGAGATATGTGTAATCCTGTTTTTCACATTCTTCGATTTTTCATGACCCTGTATTTCATTCAAATTTCAATTCAAAGATATATTTTAATTGGAAATGAGATGTTTAATCCGACGCAGTAAATTGTTAGTTAATATGATTATTATTTTTGGAGTTATAAGGATGTTTCTTTCACGCAATCTGGTATTACTTGAGTATTTTGGCGTTTTATGTAATTTGTAGAAATTGGCTCATCAGCAATTCATTAATAGAGCATTACTGTGTATATTAAAACTATTTAAATATGCATTTAAATTTTATTTTGGAATTGCGATGCATTCTATTAATAGTTTACATGTGTTTTATTTTCATATTTTATAGTATGCATATCCATGATGGGTAAGTATTACGGTGCCCCCCCCCCCCCCCCAACGACTAGTTTTGAAAGTTTTAATGCTCCGCATCAAAATGAAATAGAGTAGATTTACAAAGTGTTATTCTATGTATCGCAAATATCTTAATTTTCTTTCAGTAGGTGGGCAAATTATTAGTTACGTGACAAAACTTTATATTATGACGAACATGAAGCTTAGTTTTCCTGTTGTTTATTGGGGGATTATAAAGTACTTTTCATATACTTGCACTGAATACTTCTGTGTTTGTAAATAAAAACAAACATTCATTCATAAGCAGAGTTCTCGCTTTCGCTCGCCATTGCGCCAAATTGCGATTAAATTCTTCATTTGGCGAGTAAACAAGCGATTAGATTCGCCAAATTGCTAGTGCTCAATTTTTGCTTTTTTTTCTTTACTTTTTCGTTTTTCATACAGATGCATATATACATATTTTTAATGTATTTTTAACATATTTGTAGCGGATTGATTTGTAGCGGTAGTTCTGAAGTTGAAATTATATTAATAACAATCTTTGTCACAAATATAAAAACTTAGATTATTTTAGAACATACTGAAACGAAGGGGGTACATTAAAAGAGTAATTTGCTAATATTTTTCATTTAGCGAATGTTTTTTATTTTTAATTAGCCAAATTACTAACGTTGGTCAAATGTCAGCGAGAACACTGTTCATAAGGTAGAAATATATTGTGAAAACACTCAAGAGATGCGCTCATCCTCAATATTTCACCGAACCTCCTTTTACGGATTTTACTCTTCTTGACCTGCTATATATACATTTGTTTTCGCTTTCCTTTTAATTACGCCTTATAATGTCAGACCATAATTAAGTTTCTATCAAATTTCTTTCGTTTGTCGTGTTTTCTTTTGACACATTTCATTAAGAACAGAATTCATGATAAAGAATTAAAAACATTTAAATCATCAAGTGTTCCCATAACATCCCCGATGCATGTTATGAACTATTAATCCCTTATCGGTTGACGACACCTGTGAATGTCACCTGTCAGTGTTTTCAGCATAAAAACATCAAACCAAGATTGCCAATAAGAGGCGTAGTAATGCAATTAATAACTTGGCAACCCACTTTATGTAGTTATAAATGACGAGTTGTCACATGACAAATTTACCGTTATACTACTATTTTAATACAATCAAACTGATTGGTAAAGTTATCATACGAAATGAGCGAAAAATCGCCCAGGCCGAGAATCGAACTCAGATACTTGGCTTAAAAGGCCAATGATTTACCTGTTAAGTTAACTAGGCGATATCCGGCTGGGATTTTTCGCTCAGATAACCTTATTGGTCATAACATCTAGTCTGTCGAGCTGACAGACCTAAATGACAGACCAGATGTTATGACCAATAAGGTTATCTGAAAGAAGAATCCCATCCGGATATCGCCTAGTTAACTTAACAGGTAAAGCATTGGCCTTTTAAGCCAAGTATCTGGGTTCGATTCCCGGCCTGGGAAATTTTTCGCTCAGTTGCAAATATTCATTGCGTATGATAAATTTACCGTTCTCTGTTTTAATTCTGCTTTTTCAAATCATAATAGATGTACTTCTTCCAAACCTACTTTTTTTTTCGAACGGAGTTGAAAGTGAGTTTGAAAATAGATTGATGCTTTCATAGAATTTTGAAACACATGAGCTCCGCCCATTTCTTAAACTTACTGTCTAGAGTTTTTTTCGTACAACCTACAGAAAAGTGCGCTTGATAATATGGGCCATCATCAAGTAAGCAGTTAAAAAACTAGCATCCTAAAATCGTGTTATTATAAACACTGCTCATGAATTCTTTGGAGCAAATAAAGAATTTTGATCAAAAATAAATTTTATTTGCATTCCATAAATGAAAGTTAAAAAAAATCGAAAACGAATTTATTCAATATCCTCTTAAATAAATGTTTGATATTCATAGAATTCTTTATCTGAAACCAGTATGCTGTCATGAAATCGAAATTTTTATTTATAGACCCACTATAAAGCGATTTTAAGAAGATAGAAATCCTTTCAAAGGGGATTATATGTTTATCAACTATGGTACTAAACAATTTCCAGGTTTTGTAAAAAAAAAATCAAACATATGAAATTAAAATAAAAACGATGCATCTTGCTACCATGATTGGAAATGGCCATCTCGCCCCACCTACATATGGTACAACATTAATGACACTGAGAAATGGTGCCACAGCCTTTTAATGTCAGGGGCACAGAGTACGGAACAGAGAATCAACTTTCATACACTGTAATGGCAACTTGTTTAACATGGGATTACGCATAGACAGTAGCGATACGAGCGGATGACTCTGAAACTACGATCATAACATAAGAGAGATTGCTAATTCGGCGAAACATCGCTTCCTTGCCGACAAATGATATAGGAAAAAAGAAAAAAAAATACATCGACGGCTTGCTGCTTCTTGTTTTGAAATTTATGAAAGAATTGTTTTAATATGAAATAACTTTGACGTATTCGTCTTGCAAACAATGCATGTGTCTCTTCTTAACATGACTGATATAAGCGCGGAAATCTAAGATCAAATAGCATAAGCACGTGTGCAAAGATAATCAAATCAGCATTCAGCAAGAAGTGCCAAGCCAGAATATGGTTACAGTTAAACAGAAATCACGAGGATAAAAATCGCCAACGCGATGGTTTAGTTTTTAAGTGATCCACTGAGGGCGTTCTTTTCAAGCCGAGTTGGGGCTCTGTCTGTACTCTGTGGTCAGGGGTACTTTTAAGTTTTCAAAAGGAGTTACCATAAATTGCAGTTCACAAATTAAGTTTAGTGACTGTATTGCCTTTGTAAAATATAGTGGTACATCAGTTACACAGCAAAAACTACCTCTTACATATGCAAATGCCATTTTTTTTTTTTTTTTTTGAAAAATATAATTACAAATTATAATTTGTCATTTCTTAGTGACTTTTATGACAGAAATTTTTTTAATGGATAGTTTTGATAATTTTTACGCTTCAGTGAAGGCAGAAAATAAGTTTTTGTTTACTTTATGTTCCATCTGTTACAGAATTTTCAATTGGAATTTAGGGATTGAATAAAGATCTGATGATACTTGATTATTAAATGCTTCGCCGTATTTAGGGAATATGGGATTGCTTTCTAATGAACGATGCATATTGTATTGTGAAATAATTTATTTTAAAGAAAATGTTTTCAATGCTGAGAAATGTCTCGCGTTTTGTTCTTCAAGTTCTTTTGTCCCAATTTTATAGCATTTATATACGATTCTTTTGTTAAGATTTTAAGAAGATTGTAGCCTTTAGAGATCACCATATTTAGGCACGATCACTTTACCAAGATCACTAAACTGAAAAATAATTTATTGAATTGAGAAAACTTTTTCATACAGATATTTGATAGCTTTTTATATTAACCCCTTGAGGGGCAAAGCACTTCTGTGCCTAAAATGTTCAAATGATTGATTGACACCAGAATTAATAAACAAATTTATATAAAAGTAAGTAAAAGCTGTTTTGTTTGTTACATTGTTAAAAACAAAACTTAATACTAAAATTCCGGTGCCAATGTGGCTTAAGTGAATTAATTTTAAGTGTATATATAATATACCGGTGCCCTTCAAGGGGTTATTGGAGTTCATTTGTTTCAAATTTGAATGCGGCTACCGGACCTTTTCTCTTAAAGCGATAAATTGACTTTAGATTTTATTTTTGTGTATTTGTTGCGTAATTATAATACTTACTCATACATCTGTTATTAACAAATACTAAAATTGCAAAAATTGATTTAAACGATTTTAAAAATATGTACTAGGAAAATCCTAAACAGAGCATTTCCCGAAAAAAACATTTGGATTTATTGGTGTATTTAAAGTATCCTAGAATCTAGCAGTTTACACGTCATTGTCAAACATAGATAATCAACTGATACATACAAACACGTTACAATAGAACGTCAAGTTTTAAAGCAGGATTTAAAATGTTTATTCTGCGAAATAGAAATAGCAGTTTTATAGCGGAATTTTAGGAGAAGCATACAGTATCTACACAAACTATTTGTCATAAATATATTCGTTATATCTCGCTTAATAGAAAACTTTTAAATAAAAAACAAAAAACCTCGATAATGTACATTAAAACCTTGATAATTTTCGGACAAAAATTATCAAGACTATTCAGTACTTCTTGATCTATATAATAAAGCAAAAACATGTTTGTGATAAACTTTGACGTCATATCGACGGCAGCAACTATCTAAGCAAAACATTTCAAAAATTTTGCAATTACTTCTTAAAATTGAATAATTTGAATTTTGCGCCTCCAAATAAGGAATTTATTTTTTATTTTATTTATTTTTTTTTTTTTTTATTGTCTGAAAATTGTATCTGACTTTACGGGCTTTTTTATGTATCTAAAATGATGAATTTTGTAAAAGTTCTATCTCTATGACACGCAGCTAGATTACGGAAGTTTAATCACATGCTTTCGAATTAAACAATATAAATAATTTAGTGTTTATTTCTGGCTAATATTCAACAACGAAATTAAAACTTCATCTCTAAATAAATAAACAATATAGATAAAATGCAGATTTAAAAGACATATAATTATTCTGTGCGTTTAAACACTGAGCTAATCAAAATTCATAGTGAAACATTTTGCGATTTCTTTGATATTAAAGTCTAGTATGTACCATTTGTAATAAATTTCAAAACTTTAAATTTCAAAAATTCTATATTTTTTCTGAAAAAAAAAATGCTGTTTGGTGTTATTAGTGGGTAATTAAAAAAAATATATCAAAAATTAAAAACTGCATTGAGATATTCCATGAAAGAAAAAGCGTCTTTACTTGTATTCTGTACGTCGAGAAGAAATCTCAGCAACCCGTTTGGTTGATTGGTTGAATGGAATTTACTGGCACAAAGTCACACTAAGGACATGCTGCGTCAAGAACAAGATAATGTAAAACACGAAGAGTTTTTTAAAAATTCCATTAAAAAGTATAGTTGTATAATGAATAAAAAGTAAAATTAAATGATGAAAGCATTAAGATTAAAAATGTAAAATAAGCAAATCCATAGGACCAAAACAATTCTAGAAAAAGTAAGAGCTAAAATCAATCAAGTTGATAAAATAACAAGTCAACAATATAATAGTTTACAATAAAATAATAGTCAATAATATCTTTTAAAGAATCATGAAAACTGTACAAATCAAACCATGAATGAAAAAACAGTGACATAAGTGTAAAAAAAATGCAATATGTAAAAAATAGCCAGCTCTCTCAAATGTTTAATACGATCAAAATATAATTTAAAAGAATAAATATTTAAATAAAAAATAGTAAAATTTCTTAAAATATGATTGTCTTAAAAACAAAGCATAAAATATTAAAATGTTAAAACAGACTAATCATTTTTTAAATAACTAAGGTACTATGATGAAGGCACATATTCTTCAAAAACAGTATTTGTTTCATCATCATCATCAAACTAGTAACTAGAGAAGTCCATAGCCTCTTCAGCATAGTTAAGCAACTGCTTTGGATCTTTTATATTTTTAATTGCAGAGCTGAGGTACACGATTTTTTGCTCTTTCTCTTTACAGTTTTCCACTGTGAAGAGACTTGTGTTGAGGGTTTATTTCTATCTTTCTGTGTGCTAGATTTTCTATTTGGTTTTTCACTTGAACATACACTAGGGTTTAACAAATTGTTTTTATTCAGTACTGAAGTATTCTGTGTCTCACGTTCGGTAGATTTTGTAGCTTTGATTAATGAGTTTTGTGTTCGTTTATAAAGGTATTCTATTTCGACAGGTTCTGATGATGGTGGCCAGAGCTCTAATTTTGGCATAAATCTTGTACTAGCGGTAGAGTATCTATTACAGATTTTTTTCTTTAAATTGCTAGATGAGGGTGTGTAAGAAGGAACGGCAGAGTCAGTCTGAGTGCTTATATGCCTCACAGATTTTGTTTCATTCTTGAGTAAGCCAGAATAAGAGACGCCAACGGAAGGGGTTCTGGACTCAATAATTTTCCGAGCATCAGGATAAGAAAAGTTTTGTGAAATTTTAACTGTAAGAATTTCCTTTCCACGGATGCAGCTAGGACACGGGCGAGAGTATGCAGTATGGTCACCTTTACAAATTGCGCAGCGCTCAGGTTTTTCAAATGATTTACCGTCGTGTCCGACTTCTGCACAACGAGTACAGGTAACATTGCCACGACAGTTAGTATTAGTATGGCCATAACGCTGACATTTAAAGCAACGGAGAGGGTTAGGTATGAAAGGTCGGACAGGACAGCTTAAATAGGCAGCTTTTATTCTTGTAGGTAGATTAGGACTATTGAATGTCAGAATGATGTGCTTTGTGGGAAGCACTTTTTCATTCCGACGAATTGTTATGCGCCTTACATCTATGACATTTTGATCATTCAAATTTTCCAAGAGTTCTTCTTTTGTAGAAAATAAAAATTCTGGCTCAGATATTACGCCACGACCTGTATTTAGAGTTTTATGTGCCTGAATAGAAACAGAAAAAGAACCTATTTTAGAGCTGTTTGAAATAAGTTGTGACTGTTTATATGAAGAGATCTTAACAAGTAAATCCCGGGATTGCAATTTCTTGAGCGAACAACCATCCCCCAAAACAGACTGAAATGTTTTAGCAATAACAAATGCTGAAGTTTTTTTGAAAGAACAATCAGATTGGCTATCAAGGCGTCTGATGACAAAAAACGTGAGAATGCAGGTTTCTGTACTGTTTGTTGCTCTCCACTTGGGAGAGAGTTAGAAGGAAATAGAGATTTTCACTCCATAATTGAAAAAATACAATTCAGACCCCGGCCGCACCACCCACTAACGAGTCCAACAAGGGGATGCACATTCGTGCACCAGTGCTAACCAGGGCTCATACGGTCACAAGATAAACCTATGTCAGTCTCCACCCTTAACGAGATGACTAGTGTTTGCTCGATCACTTGATCCCTAAAGCCAGTGACAAAAGTCAGCTGACCAGCCGATTGGTGCATACGGGACCAATATGCACCTCCCATCTACCTGAAACAGAGGCCAAAGCAGTGTGTTGGTTTCCCTCAACTGCCAGGATCCCCCTTTCCAGGGACACGGGTCGCCACGCACGGCCAACACGTGGGTGGTTTACAATTCTCCATGAGTCGATATGCAGGATGACATCGGCTCATACAGAATTGCCCTCACCTCCGAAGAGGAAACCACAATGAGAGTGAAACAAAGATGAAAGGAAGGTAAGAGAAGTAAGAGGAAAAGGAAAAGAGAAAGATCACTCAGGCGTCCCGGGGTTGTGAAGCCCGTGAATACCTAAAGAAGGTATCCCCCTGGGGGTCTCAGCAACCCGGAAACACTGGTTGGGACTTTTGGTTCTTATAAGGATTCAATAATATATCACATTCTGAAATTAAAATTAAGTATCCCCTATCAAAAAATAATTTTTTTGCATATTTAATGATTATTTTTAATTATTAATAAAAATATTTAATGTTATTGCTGTTTATAAATGTACTAAATTTAAAAAAAAATGTAAGAGGGTGGAAATTTTTTTTCAAATAATGCTTTTGTTTTTATTTTACCTTGAAAAACCATTTTAAAAATTGTATTTTAATGATGTATCTATCCTATTCAAGACGTATATTCATAATCCTTAAACTTCAGATAAAGTTAAAAGAATACTGTGAGTTTTAAATCCTTTATTGAAACTGTTTCATGGGAGATATAAATGTAGTTTCATAGCTGAAATTCTGAAAACATACACGGTAGCTTTATGCAGTGTCATAAATATATTATTTTTATGTGGGCACAATAAAATCTGAAAACACATAAAATAAAAGTAGTCCCTCTTTTACAACTATCATTGGTGTAAAAATTTATCATGAATATAAAATTTTATTTTTGGCAGTAATGTCGTATAAGTTTCAAGATTCGGTATCATGTTCTCAGTAAAAATAGGCAATAACAGGAGAACCCTATATAGACGTTTCAAAATCCGACCTACAAATTCAGAGAGATGATAGCAGGGAACAAGCGAATAAAACATTACCATAGACCACGTAAAAATTGGTTCTAAGCAAATAAAAAAACAAACAGTGCATGAAAAACGTAAATAGAAACATACATAAACATAACACATCCTTCAAAAACCCATTTGGAATTATTGGCGTATCCATAGTATCGTAGAACATCGCTGTTTACATTTCAGAGTAAACATGCACAATCAACTGAAACATACAAACGCGTTAAAGTAAAACGGCACGTTATAAAACCAAAATTTAAAGCGTTTATACTGCGAGATTGAAATAGCAGTTTTGTAGCTGAGTTTTAGGAGAAGCATACAGTATCTTTGAAATTTTTTTGTCATAAATATATTTTCCTTTATGTCTGGCTTAGTAAAATATTAAGAAAAATCTAAAAATAACCTTATTTTTTGTAAAACTGGTAGCTTTCGAACAAGAACTATCAAGATTATTCAGTATTTCTTGATCAAAGCAAAAACATGTCTGGGAGATACTTTGGCGTCATATCGCCAGGGGTAACTATCTAAGCAAAACATTTCAAAGTGTTTGCAATTAATTCTTAAAATCGCATAATTTTAATTTTACACTGTTGAATGAGGAAAATGTGCATTTGTAATTGTAAATTGTCTGAAAATTGTATCTGACATTTCTGGCTTTTTATATTTCTAAAGTGATGAATTTTGTAAAATATTTAACTCTATGATATGCAGCTCGAGCGCGGAAGTTTAACCTGCTTCCGAATTAAACAATATAGGTAATTTGGTGTTTGCTTCCGGCTAATATTCAACTCCGAAATTAAAACTTCACCATTAAATAAATAAATAAAATAGAATAAAACACAGATTTAAAAGATATATAATCGATCTGTGCGTTTAAACATTTAAATAAAATATATTAAACGTTAAAAGCTGTATTAAGAGACTCCAATGAAACAAAAATGGTTTTTACCTATATTCTATACGCCAAGAAGAATGTTGTGTAATTCAGAAAGGCTGGTTGGAACCTTTGGTTCATGACCAATACTATATCACCATCTAAAATCCAAATTAAATATCCAATATCGAAAAAGAAATTTTCTTATATATTTTTATTAATTTTTAGCTATCCAATAAAAATATTCAATGCTAATACTGTTTATAAATGTACTAAAATTTAAGAAAAAAATGTAATAGGTAGGACACCGATTTTTAAATAATGTTTTTATTTTCATTTTAAACTGAAAAGCCATTTAAAAAATTGTTTTGTAAGTGTGTATCTAAACTATTGAAGACGTATATTCATAATCCTTAAACCTCCGATAAAATTTAAACAAAGCTGTGAGTTATAAATTCTGTATTGAAATTGCTTAATGTTAGATATAAATGTAGTTTTATAGCTGAGCTTCGGGAAATATATACGATATCCTTGTACAGTGTCATAAATATATCCTTTTTACGCGAGCTCAATAAAATCCGAAAACATATAAAATAAAAGTAGTTATTTTTTTACAACTATCATTGGTGTTAAAATTTATCATGAAATAAAATTTTATCTTTGGTAGTAATGTCTTATAACTTTCAAGATTTGGTATCATGTTCACAGTAAAAATAAGGAATAAGAGGAGAGCCCTATATAGGGTGTTTCAAAATATGACCTACAAATTCAGAGAGGTGACAATAAACGAATAAAACATTACCACAGACCATGTAAAAATTTATACTAAGCAATTAAAAAAAAAAAAAAAACTTGCATGAAAAACGTAAATAGAAACATATCTAAGCAGAACATATCCTTGAAAAAGCCATTTGGAATTATTGGTACATCCATAGTATCGTAGAATATAGCTGTTTACATTTCAGAGCAAACATGCACAATCAACTGAAACATACAAACGCGTTAAAGTAAAGCGGCACGTTATAAAACCAGGATTTAAAGCGTTTATACTGCGAGATAGAAATAGCAGTTTCATAGCTGAGTTTTAGGAGAAGCATACAGTATCTATGCAAATTGTTTGTCATAAATATATTCTTCTTTATGTCTGGATTAATAAAATATTAAGAAAAAAGCTAAAAATATTTTTTTTTCTAAAACTGATAATATTCGGGCAAAAAGTATCAAGATTGTTCAGTATTTCTTGATCTATATTATAAAGCAAAAAAATATATTGGAGAAACTTTGACGTCATTTCACCAGGGGCAACTATCTAAGCAAAACATTTCAAAGTTTTTGCAAATATTTCTTAAAATCGCATAATTTTAATTTTACTTTATCAAATGACGAAAATGTTCATTTGTGATTGTAAATTGTCTGAATGTATCTGACTTTTCTGGTTTTTTATATTTCTAAAGTGATGAATTTTGTATGACATGCAGCTCGAGTGCGGAAGATTAATCTGCTTCCAAATTAAAAAATATAGATACTTAGGTGTTTGCTTCCGGCTAATATTCAACTCCCAAATTAAAACTTCACCATTAAATAAATAAATAAGATAAAATATAACACAGATTCAAAAGATATATAATTGATCTGTGCTTTTAAGCATTTAAATAATTAAAATTAAAAAGACTGCTGCAAACAGTGAAATATTTTACGATTTCTTTGGTATTAATCTATAGTATGTACCGTTTGAAATAAATTGCAAAACTTTATTTGAAAGGGAAAAATAGATATATTTTTTACAAAAATGCTTTTTGGTGTTATTAGTTGCCAATTAAAAATATATATTAAACGTTAAAACCTGTATTGAGAGATCCCAATAAAACAAAAATGGTCTTTACCTATATACTATAAGCCAAGAAGAATGTTATGTGCAAAGGCTGGTTAGTATCATTGCTTCTTATAATGACCCAATACTATATCACATTCTGAAATCCAAATTAAACATCCCACATCGGAAAAAAAATTTTCTTATATATTTTTATTAAATTTTAGTTACCCAATAAAAATATTTAATGTTATTACTGTTTATAAATGTACTAAATTAAAAAAAATGTAATAAGTGAAACACTGATTTTTAAACAATATTTTTAATTTTATTTTAAACTGAAAAGCCATTTAAAAAATAGTGTTTTAAGAGTGTATCTAAACTATCCAAGACGTATAATGATAATCCTTAAACCTCAGATAAAATGAAAACAAAGCTGTGAGTTATAAATTCTGTATTGAAATTGTTCAGTGGGAGATATAAATGTAGTTTTATAGCTTAGCTTCGGGAAACATATATAGTATCCTTGTGCAGTGTCATAAATATATCCTTTTCACGCGCGCACAATAAAATCTGAAAACATATAAAATAAAAGTAGTTCCTCTTTTACTGTCATTTGTGTAAAAATTTATCATCAAAATAAAAATTTTATTTTCGGTCGTAAATTCGTATACGTTTCAATATTTGGCATGCATGTTCACAGTAAAAATAGGGACTAACAGGAGAGCCCTATTTAGGGTGTTTCAAAATTTGACCTACAAATTTAGAGGGATGATAGTCGGCAACAAGCGAATAAATATTACCCTAGACAAAGGAGTCTCAAACTTCCTTTTAATGGTCTCATCAAGAAAGTAAGTTTCAACTGGTGTTAATCAATTGAATATTATAAAAACTTCTTAAAAAACCATAAAATATACTAAAATCGCAAGGCTTTTCGTAAGAACTGAGGCCCAAAAAAGACGCCCGTCTACTATGAAAGCAGCGGCACGACTCGATCTATGTGTCGTGCCGCTGGTTTTCTTTTACACGGATGTCTTCTTTGCGTCTGATGAAGAAAGACTCAGTTCTTTTGAAAAGGCTAGCGTATTTTAGTATGTTTTATGGTGTTTTTAAGAAGTTTTTATAATAGTTCAAAGTCTCATCATCATACTTAGATACTTCGTTATGAAGAAAACTGAAAAACAGAAATCAACATAAATTCATGAAGTTTGTGTAATAAAACACACATTCGTTAAATAAAAAATACATATAAAATGGAAATATTGGAAAAAAGTACCTTAATTCAAGCAGTACTTTTTTTATGCAATGCAGCTATATGAAAAAAAAGTTAATTAAAATAATTTCTAAAAAATTCTATTACAGATAAGTAAACAAAACTGAGACATAAATTACATTTTCTCTATTTTTTCACAGTATGCACCAAATCCTTAGCTTTAATAAAGCCTATAATATTACTTTGTACAGGTTTTAAAAAAATACATTGTTCATAAAAAAAAACACTTTCTTAAGCATCCGAACAGTTTATTTGTAATATTTTCGCGAACTAGAAATCCATTCTTATTGTATCGAATGCTTTAAGCATTTCTCTTTAAGTATTCTTTTATATTTTAATTCCATATCTTTTCTCTACGCATTCTTTATTTTCTTATTCTAAAAAAACTTTAATTTGTTAAAAGCAACACTTTCCCTAAAACCCCATTACTTTATTTTATTTTTTTCATTTTTTCTAAAACCTTTTATTAATGTTTTAAAAAATCATTATATTTTCCACAATTCCCTTCGAGTAACGGGATAGAGTCTGATTGCTTATGATATTCATCCGATCGACTGAGGCAACTTATTTTTTTTTCGCCTGTTTAATTTTCGCATTGGTCAGTTTCCCGATTACTTAAAAGTGATTGGCAACGCAAAACGTTGCTGTAAAATCACGTATTCATGCGTAAGATTGAGAGGTAATTTGAGAAGACTTGAGAGGTAAGATTCCAGATTTTTTCGAAAGTAAAAAAAAACCCTGTCATCTGGTGGATATAAAGTCTTTAATAAATGAAGTTCTATTCTTGTAATATTACATTTTGATTACATTATCGCGGCATATTACGCCGGTACGAAGTTTAAATTTTGTCCGCCCGATAAAAGTCGCATTTATGCTCGGATCGTCTTAAAACTCACCAAAATCATTGAGATGGCTAAGATCTTGTCGGAGATAGCAGATAGGCACACTTGACCCAAGGGGGTGGAAATAGGGAGGTTTAAATATTTTGAATGTCGCATAAACATGATTCTAATCAAACCAGCTCTTACAGAAAAATGACAGGAAAAAAGACACAATTTTCGTTATAAGAGCTGTTAGATAGCTCGTTATATGCAACAATTAAAAAATCGCAATGAAATTCCCACGCACACGATTTCACATAAATATTGAAAATAAAATAAATATTTTGGCGAATTTAAAAAAAAAATGAATATTACGTTATAGCTTTTCTATAGCAATATTTCCACGTGAAAATTGAAAAAGATAATGAAAGAGAGAATGAAACTGAAAAAAGGTGAAATTTACGTCATATTGGACATATAATGCACGTCAGCAAGTGAATATGTAACGGCATTTGAGTTTGAAAAAATATATATATTGAAACCTGATAAAAACCCGACAATAGAAATATCGGCATGTTTTAACATTTTGATTTTCGCTGAATTTGTTTTCGCGATTTTTAAATCTATTCATATTGATTTAGTTTTTGTTGATGAAATTAGTACTTAACATTGAAATCTACATCCACCTGTAGGCCAAGGGATTTTTTTTTTTTTAGAAAGTTTATTAACGATCATTTTAGCAGTAATAATGCAAAATACTCAAATGATTAATGCAATTTTTTAATGAAAAATTAACTTAGTATCGCCATCTGTTGAAAATTCGCTGAACAATTAATATTAACTTCTGTATTGGGAAAAAATGTATCTTAAAGCTTACTGCAAATGTGTCATTGGGTTTTAAGTATCTTGCAGGTATGAAACATGTGGTACAAAGGGTTAAATAATCTTTATATAAAAAGAAGCTGTTTAATCTATTCTTTAGTTATGCATTTAAAACACTTAGTGTTATTTCTCCTTAAAAATGTGCCAAATTTAGCAAAATGTAAAGTAAACCACAAAAAAGTTATGATTTAAAAATATTTAACCCTAAAAAGCCATTTTATTCAATCATTTGTATTTAATGGTGTATCTAAAATGTCCATGTGCATAATCTTTTATACATTCAAAATCATTAAACTTCAGATGAAATTGAAACAAAACAATGAGTTATAAATTTTGTATAAAAATGTTTAATGCGAAATATAGATGTGGTTTTATAGTTGAGCTTTGGGATACGCTTACGCTATTTATACAATGTGTCATAAATATATCCTTTTTATGGGTTCTCCATAAAATATGAAAACATATAAAATAAAAGCCGTTTCTCTTTTAAATATCATTCGTGTACTGCAGTAATTGCATAGATGCTTGAATATTTCGCATGTGCATTACATTAAAAATAAGAAATAGCCCTACATATCGCTAATTCACTAGAAAGCGTTCGCAATTTGCAAATTCTAAAATTTATGAATTTTTTTGTAATATGAATTGATTGTGTTTCCAAAATTCACTTTAAACGGTAAATTTTTCTCCGGTATATTTTCTGACCTATGCTATTAGTCACTAATGATAAAAGAAAATGTTTTAAGCTAATTGCACCTTTTTATTTTTGTCAAAACTAAAATTAATTTTTAATAGCATCAAAAAAAATTTTGCACCAATTGTCCAATTCTAACGATACAAGTGCTGCAGTCCAAGAAATTAAGCAAATTGTGTTTATTTATCATTAATTGCATTATCGGAATGCAGTAATAAACATTTGATATTTTATTGTTCTGACATGACAAAAAATAGCATCATTTAGGACATACAAATTTCTCTTTATCCTTTTTGGTTTTCAACAATGACAATAGTTGTCTCTCGAGCATAAAATAAAATAATAGTCCGGGAGCCGACCATCGATTTTCCTATGTATTGAGTACAAGGACCGGACATACATAAAAATGTAGGTCTCAATGTGCACATTAAGAATTTCACTGGCTGCCAGGTCCTATCCTGCCGGAACCCAAGGCAGCCGCACTTTTTGACGTCAATTTTGAGTGTTTACCTATGTATCGAGTACAAGGACCGGACATACATCAAAATGTAGGTCTCAATGTGCATATTAAGAATATAACTCGCTGCCAGGTCCTATCCTGCCGGAACCCGGTGGCAGCCGCACATTCATGACATCAATTTTGAGTGTTTACGTATGTATCGAGTACAAGGACCAGACATACATAAAAATGTAGGTCTCAATGTGCACATTAAGAATATCACTGGCTGCCAGGTCCTGTCCTGCCGGAACCCGGTGGCAGCCGCACTTTTATGACAACAATTTTGAGTGATTGTCTACGTTTTGATGTATGTCCGGTCCTTGTACTCGATGCATAGGCAAACACTCAAAATTGACGTCATAAATGTGCGGCTGCCACCGGGAATCGGCAGGATAGAACCTGGCTGCCAGTGATATTCTTAATGTGCACATTGAGACCTACATTTTGATGTATGTCCGGTCTTTGTACTCAATACATAGGCAAATACTCAAAATTGACGTCATAAAAGTGCGGCTGCCACCGGGTTCCGGCAGGATAGGACCTGGCAACCAGGGATATTCTTAATGTGCACATTGAGAACTACATTTTGATGTATGTGGCAGCCAGTGATATTCTTAATGTGCACATTGAAACCTACATTTTCATGTATGTCCGGTCCTTGTACTCGATACATAGGCAAACACTCAAAACTGACGTCATAAAAGTGCGTCTGCCACCGGGTTCCGGCAGGATAGGACCTGGCAGCCAGTGATATTCTTAATGTGCACATTGAGACCTACATTTTGATGTATGTCCGGTCCTTGTACTCGATACATAGGTAAACACTCAAAATTGACGTCATAATAGTGCAGCTGCCTTGGGTTCCGGCAGGATAGGACCTGGCAGCCAGTGATATTCTTAATGTGCACATTGAGACCTACATTTTGATGTATGTCCGGTCCTTGTACTCGATACATAGGTAAACACTCAAAATTGACGTCATAATAGTGCAGCTGCCTTGGATTCCGGCAGGATAGGACCTGGCAGCCAGTGATATTCTTAATGTGCACATTGAGACCTACATTTTGATGTATGTCCGGTCCTTGTACTCGATACATAGGAAAATCGACGGTCGGCTCCCGGACTATAAAATAAAATAAACAGGTTGGAAATTGCATGTGAAACATAGCAAATGAGGTGTATAATGTTGTACTTTAATGAAATTTTAAAAATATTCAGATCTTTGTGTAATAGTATACAGTACTTCGAATACAGTGTAGTATCCGAAATCTTTTGTATGTCCTGTAAATACTATCTGCTTCCTAGTATATTGGAAGTAATTTGTTGCAAACGTCAGCAATATACATTAATTTCAGAATGTGAAATAGTTTAATTAAATTAAAACATGCCCTAAACAATGTTTAATCAATAGCATTATGCAATAAAATATTTTTGTGTGACCCTGTAAATTAATAACAAAAATTCTTTGCACCACAGATTGTACAGAATATATATTTTAGTATGTGCTTCATAGATGCATATAAATTTTATTGTGTTCGAAAATGTGTAACATCCTTAAAATGCACTTAAAATTATTTTTTTCCCATTGGCCGTAATATAACGGAATCCTTTGATTGTCCCTGTAATCAAAATATAAATTCGTTTTTCATAAAATTTGAATTGACTTGACAACAGTATGTAACAATTGTATATTTTAAATTTCAAACTATTCGGTTGGATAGTTTTTGCTCGGTTACATACAGACAGACGGACGGACTGACAAACCAACGGACGAACTCAACGACGAATATAGGTGCTACATATTTACTTAATTACGAACGCACTTAAAAATGTAGTTCCGTCAATGAGAAGGCTAAACAAGGGTAATAACACCAATAGATGGAATTATACATTTTCCGGAGTGTATTTTAAACTTGAAGCTACTTTGTCAAAACATTCAGAGTACCGCACAACCTTTCCTAAATACATGAAATATACTACAAATTTATGTAAAAAAAACTTTTTTTCTAACGAATATATAGTTTTCACATCACAGAACTTACCTAACAAATGTTAGATCGGGTGTTGACTCTTATGCGATTATCCAAGCGATAAAGTCTAAAAATATAATAAATTAACTTTTAGAGGTTTTTTTTGCGATTAAGATCACGCAGCACTTTTTTGTGCGGAACACATAGCGCCGTTTTCCGTATCCCTACATAATTACGCCTAATATTAGCACTTGGCGTTATTACCCACCCTGGCGTTACTACACCAGGACATTTTGTCGACAACCCGAGAATTCTTGCTTTGTTGTTACGCAAATAAAACCTCTAAATTTCATTACGTTTAACAAATTACTATCGGCATTCTTAAAATTTTGTGTATTCACAAATGACGATCAAACATACTTTCAGCTTCCACTACCAATTGCTTAAATAAATTCGAAACTTCGCTATCAATGGTTAAAAAATTTTTGGTCAAAAAATTATTCAAAAAATGTTTTGTTTAAATTTTTTTGCAAATGTTATTAACATTGATAGTGATTTAGTTTTCGACAGAAATAGAAATAAAATGAAATAAATCTGCACTTACAAATTTCCCTGTGTTTCTTTATGAGTAAATAATATAAAGCCGAAAATATTCCGAGGTAAAATTTGCTTCCATATGGTGTAGAACAATTTTAAAAAAGTGCGTGTTACATAATTCTATAAGCTACATCTTTTTTGATTTGCAAGCTCGAAATGTTATTTTGCCAGGGAAATTATATTGGCATACTTAGGGGGAACTGGGGCACATTGTTACAGCTTTTTTTCTAAGAATTTTTTTGGTGTCCAGAAATCAGAGATTTCAAGTTTTTTTTACATGTGGTGTCAGCAAAATTTGTGTAGTGTGATATAAAAATGTACAATCATTGTTTTATATATTATTTTTGCATGTAATTTTGAAAAAAATCAAAAAAGGCCATTTGTATCAATGTGCCCCATCCCCGGGGCAGATTGATACACCTCATGGGGCACTTTGATACGTCTGGGAAAAATGGAGTTAAAATAACACCAATGCATATTTTTCATAGAAAAATAGTTAGAAAACCATTTTATATTTATTTATAGAAATTCAAATCATCTACAATTTATTTGTAAGCAATATTAAAGCAATCAAAATGAAATGTATAATGACCTGAAGTTCTGGCTGTTCCTTGTCTGATTGTTGGCTGTAGTAACTTTGTCATATCTCGCATTTCAACCCCATCATTATCTTCTTTCTTACGAAAGATGAAAAAATTACCAGGTTTTCTGTTTATAAATCGGTTTATAAACAGAAAATAAATTATAATTATATTAAAAAGTCTGTTTATAACATGATTATCCTGTGCTGTTCTGCAGCTTGTTTCTCTTACTTAACATTTCTCATGTCGAAGATACTTTTTTCTCTGGAGAATCGATATAAATTTGAGATTTTCCAGGCTGCCGTCCTTTTCCTTTGTTAGTTCGACTAGCACTAGATGTTGGGTAAGTTTGTACGTCTTCTGTTTTTAAAAATACTATAAAATGTTCTAATATAAAGAAATTAGAGCTATTTCACTTCAATAAAAAGTAATATTAGAAATTTTTGGCAAAAAATGGTTGGATTAAGGAGTGTGTGGTAAAAATAATAATAAACGAGAATGAAAAAATGAACTAGAAAAGGATTTAGGTTGTATCAATGTGCCCCGACATAGACTGTATCAATGTGCCCCATACAGCCATTTTGAATAAAAGGAGTCTCAAATTTAACACTTCACGACTTATCTAACAATAAAGAAAGAATAACTGATAAAGAGTAGCTCTACTTGACAGGGAGAGTATTTCTTTTGGTTGAAAATACTGGAACAGTTGCATAATACCATTTCAATTGTACAACTCAAATTTACTTTTGACCTACAAAAACAATAAATCACCCGTCCCATTTCATCAAACTATTGAATCATTTCAAGCCTTTTTGTATGCATTTGAGTGCACTAGCATCACCTCTTGGAGCTGTTATGAGACTTCCTGTAATGACCCTGTGAGCAGTAGAGGGGGTGTATGAATGTGCCCCAGATAATAATAACAGTCCTGTGGTCTTAGGCTAAGAAATATCTACTACAATGAACATTACACTTCTTTGAATGTTGACTTTAATATACCTTTAATAAGACATGAATTACATTGGAATATAGTTATGAAATAATTGTACAGTTAACTAATACAAATAAAAAATCATGGAGAAGCATTTATGCTTTTTTCTTTTCAAAGACAGCTAGCTTCTTAAGCTTTGATTGGAAAATCAACCTGCTCTTTTGGCTAAAATCTTAAGAACATACTCTCTTGAACGAACTTATCAAACATGAGTCTTATAGACCAAGCTACTTTATAATTCATTGAGTTTTGATACAGCATTCAGATGTCGCTCATCTTCTCACATTTTTATAACGTTTAAGCAAATATTTAAAGATTTGTTTACGAATTTACTTGTAACTATTTGATGAATTTTTAGGATAAAAAAGAATACATTACAAAATCTAAAGTTTCGACACCCAAAGATCGGAATTGTTCAAATTTAGGATTTTCCAGCAGTAGCATTCAAGAAAAGAAGGAAAAAAAATTATGAAACTAACAAATAAAAAAAAAAAAATCGAAATAAACTAAAAAAGCCTTGTTGCTAAATCTTAACTCATGTGTATGTACAGAATATTTAAAAAATCTTAATGATTAACCTCAGATTATAAAGCAGCGCACATTAATTGCAACGTAAGTTACAATTTGTTCTTATATTGCCTATTCCCTTAAATAAATGTTTTTCTTTTTCTTTTTATTTTATTATGATTTAATAAAAATGAGTGTTTAATTTAGTATTCAGAGGTGTTATATGCAATCTTTAATGTATGAAGGTCATATTTCGCCTTTTCAAGTAGTGAAATTTATTTTTCAAAAGCAATATTCTTGATGACTCAAAGTTCAGAAAAATGTTAAGTTCGGACATGGTAAAGTCCCGAGGATTTCGGACTTAACACCTTCGTGACGGGAGCATTTTACGAAATTTTAAATGTTTTGCCACCGGTTTCAAAAAACAGAAATTTGTGTCTTTTTAAATCCAGAAAATGCTCCGATTACATAAGGCAAATTTTACTTGTGGGAATAAAGAAGGATTCTAAAGCCTTTTTACGGCACGTATACGTGTCGCTCGTCCCCAAAGTGTTAAGACTTCATACTCTATTAGTCGTCTAGTGTCTCTTATTATATAGTAATATTTCAGGCATTATCCTTTTATGCACCTATCACTAATGTCCATCAAAAAACTGACATTTTAAATTACGATAATTCTGAAAAAGTTTGTTTTTTATTTTGAAGTGTAACATTTTTGAAACTCTATAGCGAAATACTTCACCTGCCTGTTATACAGAATATTCGGATAACATAGTCCAAACTCTCCATAGCAAGAATCCTCGCTGATTGTACATGAAATCTTTTTAAAGAAGCCTGTAATGCCTGTGAATGTAGTAGTAATTAAAAAGCATGATATATTAAACATAACTGGAAAAAAACATGAACTGTTTTCTACATTGTTTACGCCTGAGAAAAAAAGGGATATTATGATATTACATTCAATTAGATCTACATTTAATGCTAAATTTTTATAACAAAAAAGTTAAATCGATTGAACGTTAAAAAATAAATAAATAAAATTCAAATAATATAATCCTAAAATACAATAAAAACTTTGATTCCGTTCAAATAAAATCGAAATAAGTCTTACAAGGGAACCATTTTTGGTATTACTCGCACCTGATGCATTTTGTAGCCCTATACATAAAAGTTAGAAAACCGATAAAATTTCTATTAAATGTATTTTTAATAGTTTAATTGTTTTATTATTGCATTTTTATTTGTTTATTTTACGCCAAAAGTGAGTGAAATCGCTAAATATGGCTCTACGAATTTTTCACTTGCCTTATTTTGGGCTGTGACATTCGGCTAGGGTTGCTAGAAAACTGTACTTTTGAAAATGCGCCAACTTTTCCCCCGCCAAATATGTGAATAAAACATCATAATTTTTCAAAATCAAATTCGTAAGTTTTTGACGAAATTTTTAAATTTTTTTTAAATATTTTATATTTATTATTAATTTATTTATATTTTTAAATGCTTTTCTTTTAAAACAAATGTTAATGGTCCAATAAGTTGCCTTGGAAATAGCATTTTCAGAAAATTATGCTGCTGCAAAATAAAAAAAATACGACTTTAAGAAAAAAAAAAAATGACTCTCAAACTTCGAAATGTAGGACTTTAAAAAGCACCAGGTCTCGTTGCTAGGTACAAACAGCACCAAAAGGGGTTCCCTTGTTAGATTTCTTAAAAAGTTTTTTATCTTATAATTTTATAATGCCTATCTTAAAAGTAATACAAAATCTGAAATTCAAATATTTGCAACTTAAAAATGAAAAAAAAACCGATTATTTATTTCGATTTCATTTGAACGGAATCTTATTGTTTAGGTCCGGCCTGTCCAACCTTTCAGTAATCAGTGACCCACTTGGCTCTTGGCACCTAGTGAAGGGTACCATTATTTACGGGTCTGAAAGCGTGCGGCAATATTATCGTCTGGTATCGGAATACACGCACCTCTTAAAATAATGCAAATAAATCCTAAAGCGGTAAACAAAATACCCCTACAATTCTGGAGTTACACGTATTAAATTTCAAATCATACATTTTTTTATGAGAGGTCTATATCAAAAAGTTTGTTAGATAAAGCGCCAAGAACTTTAGTCGCGTCTGTAATAACAATAACAAATAAATTAATATGAAAATCAGAGATATTGCTAGGTTTCTTTTAGGATGTGAGAATACGGTTTGATTTATTTTGAATGCTTGGATTAGTTTTGTGAAAAGTACAAAAACAGACATACATTATAGTGAACAAATCATGTGGATGATTTCAAACGAACAGTCTGGAAGTGCTTTCATAGATGGAAATCATTATGCACTGTTTATTAATTTTTCTAAGAAAAATTACAGAAAAAACCTCTCTAAAATTAAGTCCTTTTACCATTCATATAAAACAGCCAATGGGTCAGTGTGACAACAGCAAAAAGAAAAAAGCTGAGCTTTTATGCACATGTATCTTCAATGTTAAAGAGGGACATGTGAACACGTTTATTTTTCTCTTATTTCTTAAGTATTAAAAAGGGCTATTAACAACTATTAAGAAATGTAATTATCATAAATACTTTATATAAACAATAACTAAATCGCAAATTTATGCGTGATTACATTTTCAGAGTATGTTTCTGGATTTTAATGTACAACGCAAACCAATAGCATGCCAAACACAAGTTTTAAAAATATCTCTGATAAAATATTAATGATTTAAAAAAAATTCTTTATAATGGAATTTTACTTCTAAAATGTTTAATAACAGGAAATCTTAAATGATACCAAGAAAACGTTCAAAAGGCACAATGATACCAGCGTGCGCCGCGTTGGACAGCGCTTTTTTTATTTTTTTTTAAGTATTTTGTTGTATAAATTTTATTTTTATTTTTAATGTTTAGGTTACTTCCTGCAAAACTTTAACATTAAATGAAGAACTAACGCAATAGAATATCTTAATATCTGTCTCTACTCGAGCTCAAACAATGTAGAAAATGTTTTGTTCTTTAATTTGTTCTGAAAACTATATTTCTTATGAAATCTATAAGCAGACTGAAAATCAGTGTTAAAATTCATTTAAAAGATTTTTGTGAAATTTAAAAAGAACACAATTTGCAGATATTGTCTTTGATAATGAAAATACATGTACCAAGTTAATCAATAATCGATTTAGGAGAATTTGCAATAGTTTACAAAAGTTCAGTTCCGATAATTATGGACAGAGAAAACCATTATTAGATGATACTGTGATAATTAATCTTGAGTTTCTACTACCGCTTTTATAAATCAATCAGAATTATCAAATTACATACAGAATTAGTTAGAAATAAGTTGACCTGTAATCAGATTTTCTTAAGTTATAATGTCTTCAGATTCACTTTGTTTTGTTCATCCTGCCAATATCTTTAACGAAATTATGAGAAATTAATTTTCATCCATTCATTGTTGGTACTTTTAAATCAAGTTTTCAGTCACTTCGCATTGTTGTATAAATTTTATAGAATGTGTAAAATTAATCAAAATACATCAAAGTTAAATAATAAAAGGTAAGATAATGTAGCTTACCTTCTTTGTCCACGATCGTCCACGTCTTTTCTAATTTACTTTTTTAAATATCCATTAAAAGATCCATTGAGATTAATAATCCTGAAATAGCTTGGCAAATTTTATTAATATGTATGTATGTTGACTGGGAAATCATCGAATCAGGCTTTAAATTAATTAATTTATATATAAATCTTAAAGATAAAAATTACAAACTGGAGCATACATTTTTAGCTCCTTACTGCTTAAACACACAGAGAGAAGTGAAAATAATAGCAAAGAAAAATGATTACATAAAAATAAAAGTTATTCAAACATTATCATTAAGTTCTTATTATTTTTTGTTTAAAATGAATAAATTTATAAAACTAGTTCTTTGTTTCTGATGAATAGATGATAAAAACTATTGCTTCTTTTGACACTTAATTACAAATCAGTTCATCAAATAGATTTATGACGAGTAAATGATGTAAGAGTACTTTAGTAAAAGATTGACAGTCATCATAACAAATAATCAACGTGATTTATGGGGATTATTTTCCTGAAGTATATTAAGTTGATTTATTGTAAATGATTTTCTGAAAGATATTAAGTTGATTTATTGTAAATGATTTTCTGAAAGAGATTAATGTTACTAACACGCATTTTGCAAAGCTTCTACGTACGGCTGCTTTTCTTGACAGGTTTTCTTGACAAGATTTCTTGGTACATGTATTTTTCACTTTCAGACACAACATATTTTTACTTTATTAGATTATAATAATTTTTCGTCTTATTACTTTTATATTCAACGTTTTTAAATTTAGGCTCTAAAGACAAAATTTATGCTTTATTGATTAAAAAAAAATTAATTAACTATATAAGTAGCGTGAACATTTCTGGGCTAGTAATATTTTCCTCTGTGTTTCAACCACAGAGTAAAAAGAAAGAGTAGATATGAAGTACGGTATTTTGGGTTAACGCCAAAAAATGTAACCCTAAAATTCGTTACATTCGGACCAAATACAATCATGCACTTTGACGTGCCTGTTCATTCAAACCTGTATTTCTTTTCTTGAGCTTTTATTGTTAAAAATTATTATTTTTTAACCACGTGTTGACCGTAAGTATAATTGAAATTTCGATTAAAAATGAGAATATGTTCAGTTATAGAATGCCATACCTGTTCTCTGTTCCACTGTCTTGGTTAAGCCTAATAAGGACATTTAAATTTGAGCGATAACTGCCTTCATATTGCAAACTTTTTTTACGGAATGCTGCATCTCCATCTATTACTTTTCTCCGTGGTTTTAACTTTGCTTTGTTCCGAGTTTAAATTGCCTATGCTAACCTAATATCCTACATCCAAAACCTTACAAAGTCAGTTTATGACTTTGAAATCGCCACTTGGAGAGGATCGTTTTTACACGGCGATTGGTACAAAACTCACTTTGTACCAGTCAAAACATGTAAAGATGATCCACTCCGTGTGCGTTTCAAACGCCATGAATTGGCCTTGTATGTTGTTTGTCGGGGTTATCCACTTCAAAAAGGTCAGAATTCTGCCGTGCTGCCAAAATTTGGAGGAAATTAAAGCCACAGATTATACAAATAATGTACTAGTCAAATAAAAAGTTTAAAAGTTTTAGTACAATATTTTCCGAAAGGTGGTTCTGTAATATTCCGATCAATGTTCCATAGGCTTATACAGTGGATAATCTATTAACAAATCACGATTTACGAACATATAGGTTAACGAACACTTTCAAGATAGATTTTTATGTTCGGATAATAAACGCATGTTCGGTTAAAAAACAATTCACAAAAGCCAAGTAGAATCAATGCTGTGCTTGAGATTTGTCAAGCTTTGCTTAATTTTCTCTATTGTCCACTTAAAGAACATTTTAAGAGTTGTATACGTACGGACTAGTTAATTCATGGTCTACCAGGTGTTCGAGACCTACATTTTAGGCCCCTCATATTAGAATTAACAGTTTAAGCACATTTCATTTTATATTTTGTGTTCCCTATTTAAAGAAATATATTTAATTGCAAATTAATTATATTGGGAATATACAGGCTCTGCGTCACTGCTCCAAAACTTATTGAGTAATACACAGGCTCTACGTCACGGTACCAAAACTTATTGGGATCCTTTCGAAAGTTACCGGTACCCTCAGGGATTAGGACAGCATTCCGATGCGCAGAAATTCCATCACAATAGTTCGTTTGCACCTCAAATTCTCTAACTCATATAATTAGAGTTCAGCAGCGACCATGAAATCGGCCAATGGGTATATTCTATCCCATACGATGCACACGAGATCCATCCGAAAAGGCCACTTGTTGCTCAGATTCCCAGGTAAAAAGGAGTTAAGACGTGCAACATCTTCGAAGAGAAACTGCGCTTTCCTAAAGTTACTCGGAAGTTTCAACTGGATGAAGCCCAAAAGCGCATAACATGCCACCTTATATGAAAGTATGCACTTTAAATTTCGATTGGATTCCACTAATTGGTCAGTGCAAGGAAATATTTTAGCTTTGAGAGACATGAGACGACAACAAGTTGTCGCAAAGTAGTTCATTGCCAGGACCTCCTTCTCCTGAGAAAAATTCTCGACTGAATAATCTTTTAGAACATTTCTTTCACTTCTCCCCCCTCTTTTCGAGAGGGCGAAAAAAATCAGCCACCACTTTCTTACTTCCACATGGCGAAGAAGACTTTTCTCAACTAAAAAACTTCTATTCCAGTGCCTACGATCAGTTCTTTCTATGGGGTTTCCTGTGTAAGTACAGGGTTCTTTCCTGGGTGAGATTACGGATAAAGGAGCATTTTAAAGCCTGTTGTTATCATTCTTGGAAATGACATTTTCAATTCTTCACGTGGATCATAAAAATTGTACTTTTTTCTCTTAACAACCTTGGATTAGAATGTCTCTCTGTGTGGCCCAATTTAAATGGATACCAGTTGCTTTTCATTACAATTATATTGCTTTTCGTGGGAAACATCTTTACAACAAAAAAAAGGCTTTTACTTTTTTATATTTATTTATTTTTTTTAATGGAACAGGGGTGGTCTGAGAATTTTAAGGGAATGTTTTTTCACACACGAGAGAGTGGGAAAGAAAAAAGCAGAAAAATAAAAAAATAAAGAAAAAAAAATACAGGACATGTGCTTTAATTATAGAAAATGAGGTGAATTTAATTTGGAAATGTTTTAATTTTAAAATAAAGGTAATTGACATAAGAACTCCAACAATTAAATCATACTTTAATATCTGTGCTAGCTCTAAAGGGAAATATTTATTCGGACTATTCGCGCATACTTCATATATTTCTAACGTAGCACGTTTCAAATGTTTAAATAGGGATACAAGATGGTTTTACAAAGGATTTTTTTATGAAATCTACAAGTCGACTGAAAATCAGTGTTAAATTTCATTTAAAAGATTGTTGTAAAAATTAAAAAGAATATAATTTTCAGATATTGACTTTGATAATGAATATACATGTACCAATTTAACCAATAACCGATTTAGTAGAATTTTCAATAGTTTACAAAAGTTCAGATCCTATAATGATGAAGATAGAAAACCATTATTAGATGATACTGTGATAATTAATCTTGAGTTTCTACTACAGCTTTTATAAATCAATCAGAATGACCAAATTACACACAGAATTAGTCAGAAGTATTTTACTCTGTAATCAGATTTTTTTAAAGTTATAACGTCTTCAGATTAACTTTGTTTTGTTCCTCCTGCCAATATCTTTAACGAAATTACAAGAAATTATTTTCATCCATTCATTGTTTGTACTTTTAAATCAAATTTTCAGTTACTTCGCATTTTGTGAAGCTTCTACTTACGGTTGTTTTTCTTGAGAGGTTTTCTTGATACATGTATTTGACATGTATTTGTTTCTTGATATGATACATGTATTTCTTGATACACGTGCTTTACTACTTACGGCAACGATCAAAAGTATGGTTTTACCTATATAAGATTTTATTAAAAATGAAAAAGGAGGCACTATTACTTCATGTAGCATATTAAATATTTATCTGAAAGGATATATAACATAAAACTGTATAAGCTTATTGAAGCTATATGAGTACTTCAACAACACCTTTCTTAACATGTATGTATTAAATTTTTATTTGATAAATAACAAGCGCGTCATTGGTTTACTAAATAGTTTTAACACGTTGTGACTTAACAATACCAATCAAAACAAATTATTCAAAATGGGAGTAACCTTGCTTCACTGTAAAAAAAACGGACGATTTAACGGGAGTATTACTCGTAATCTGGACGCCCGTACAATATACTGTTTTTTAACGGAAAAATTTCCGTAAATTCCCGAAAAAACTTGAAAAAACGGACTATTTTACGGAATTTTTTCCGTTAAAAAACAGTAAATTATACTGGCGTCCAGATTACCAGTATTACTTCCGTTAAATCGTCCGGTTTTTTTACAGTGTTCCTCCAATTTTAAGGAGTATTTTAACCGATATAACCGGTGCAACATTGTAATGTTACACCAGTAATATATGTTTACATTACACTATTATATAGGTGAAAAAAAATCACTCCATAAAATTGGAGACAACAAAGCTGCCACCCATTTTATGGTGTAACGTTACTCAAATGTTTTAAAGTGTAAGAATATTAATTTTAAGCAAGTAAAACTAATTAAAATATTAAAAAGATAAAAAACAGAAATTATCATCTAAAAGATACTTTCTTTCTTCGCATCTTTAATAAACAGAAAATACATTCTAAATATTATCAATTTTCTAATTCGAAATTGTAATTTTATGTGAATTTATATCTGGAAAAATTCCAGTGTTGGAACGTCTGCAGATTTTTAAAGTTTTCAAACTTTACAAAGATCATACTAGTAATAACGATGCGAAACTCATCAAACAAAACAAATCTGACCATTACTTGATTTAGAAAGCATTACTCTTCTTTTCTTTTGACAAAAGGCAATCACACTGAGAGTTAGTTAGACATGTACCTTTATTTCTAATTAATGTGTAGCTGCAAAATGAAAAATATGGTGAAGAGAAATTAATTACATTTTTAAAATTAAATATGAGTTGATTATAATATGAGAAGTGATCATAATACTGGATGAAGGTTCAGATTCATTCATTTTATAATTTCATTTATGTAAAGGTTTCTAATATTCGGTGTAGGGAATAAAATAATTTAGAGTACTTTTAATAATCAATATGGGATGAATCAAAACCTATCGTTCAAATTTTGTGGGGAGGTAGGGTACACCTAGACGACTTGGAATCACAAAGGAATGTCGGGTCGGAAACGTCTTCCCGACCCATTAAGGGCATTGACAGTGTTGTCATCGTGCTATTTTTTCAAAATTCCGATTTCTTGATTGGCACCACTTTTGTGAAATGGTAGAACACCTTTTGTTTTCAACCTATTTAACATGTAATTAAACAAGAGAAATTTTATCATTCCAAATTAGGTCTGCCAATTAAGAAATCGAAATTAAATTACAGACAATGGAAATTAAATTACGAAATTATTTTACAGACATTTTGCACCGTACACGTAAAAATAGAATTATACATAGACTGTCATTTGGCGACAAATTCGAAGTTTTATTAATAAGCTAAAAGGCAGAAAAATTGCAATGGAACATGGTGCCGCATATCTCTTATTATAATAAGAAACATTCCGGGGGATTCAAAAATTATCGTTCAAATTACATAGGGATGTAAAGTACATTTAGACGATAACGGAATAACATAGGAATGGTGGGTTTGAATCCTATCCCTGCTTACTAACCCAATAAGTGCATTGACAGTATTATCAGTGGATTACTTTTTTGAAATTCAGATTTCTTGATTGGTACCAATTTTTTTAAATTGCAAAACTCCCCTTTTTTTCGCTTTAATCAATATGTTAGTGAAAAGACTAAATTTTACAATTTCGAGAAAATGGTGTCAATAAAGAAATTGGAATTTTATAAAAGCAGTCCACAGGCAGCATCGGGTATTGAAAAGGCTGAATCACACAAAGCTGAACTTTGGCACTTTTAGAGTTGCCAGTAGGTTACCTTTTTCTAATTCCGATTTCTTCATTGGCACCACTTTTGTGAAAAGGTGAAACTCCTTTTGTTTTCAACTAATTTAACATGCGATTAAATAAGAGAAATTTTATCATTTCAAAATAGAAGTTCCAAACAAGAAATGGAAATAAAAAAGGGTAGCCCACTGCCAACTCTGCCAGGACCAAAGATCAGATTTTCGTGATCCAGCCTTTTCAATACTTAGTGTTGCATGAAGGCTGCTTTTTTACAATTCAAATTTCTTGACTGGCACCAATTTTTTTAATTTGCAAAATTTTCCTTAATAATAACTAAGACGAAAAGAAAAGGAATTTTGCTATCTTAGAAAAGTGGTGCCAATTAAAATATCCGTATATTTAAAAAAAAAAAAAAAAAAAAAAAAAAAAAAAAAAAAAAAAAGTTGCTTACCGACCTTGCATTTCTGTGTGATTCCGAGTCGACTAAATATACGCTACCTTCCCACGAAATTTGAACGAAAAGTTTTTAAATCACCCTGTATGTTTCTTTTTTATAACAAGAAATTTGCGACACCATGTTCCATTGCAATTTTTCTCCTTTTTTGTTTATTAACAAACCTTCGTATTTATCGCCATATAACAGTCTATGTATAATTCTATTTTTACGTGTACGGGGCAAAATGTCGGTAAAATATTGTAGAAATTTTAGAGACAATGTAGATTGTTATTACTATCTTTAACAATATTAAACACGTATCGTGGAAATCAATAATCGATTTATCGTAATAGCTCACGAAAATAGAATTTTCGATAATGAACAAAAGAAAACAGATTTTGCAATATTGCGTTTAATCACAAATTTCCACTATCGCTTACATGAATCATCCATGATAATCAATTTAATCTCAGTACAATTAATCAAGTATAGCATGTAACAGTCAGTCTGGTAGATTGATTTTCTATACCGTAAGATCATTAATATTTTAATGCTACATATTTGAAGTACTACTATATTACGATTCCATGAAATAAGTTTTATCTTTACATATTAGAGGCATATGTAACTTTTCGGTCCCAAACATTTTTCCAAAAATTTTGATACCATTAAATCTGAACAATTTTAATAAACTCTTAGCATCAAGCCCATATTAATTACATTTTACAGGATTTAGTTCAGAAAAGAATAGAATTTTTGCAATTTTATTTATGTAAAAATTTTTAGAGAGTAAAATAATTTAGACTATTTTAATTATTAGTATATGTTTCTTATTATAAATGATTTCCGACACCAGTTTCTATTGCAATTTTCTCACTTTTTATTTATTAACAAATCTTTGAATTTGTCGCCATATAACAGAATAACGAATAATTCTATCTTACGTGTACTGTGAAATATGTCTATAAAATATTGCAGAAATTTTAGAAACAATGTAGATTGCGATTATTATCTTTGACAATAGCAACCACGTATCATGGAAATCAGTAATCGATTTATCGTACTCGCTCACGAAAATGGAATTTTCGATAATGAACAAAGGAAAACAGATTTTGCAATATTGCGTTTAATCACGAATTTCCTCTATCGCATACATGAATCATCCAAGGTAATCAATTTAATCTCAATACAATCAATCAATTATAACATGTAAAAGTCAGTCTAGTGTATTGATTTTCTATACCGTAAGATCATTATGCTATATAATTTAAGTACTGCTATATTACGAATGCACTGAAGTAAGTTTTAGCTTTACATGTTAAAGAAATATGCAACTGTTTATTCCCAAACATTTTTCCAAAAATTTTGACCCCATTAAATTTGAACAATTTTAATAAACTCTTAGCAGCAAACCCATATTCATTACATTTTACAGAATTTAGTTCAGAAAATAATAGGATTTTTGTCATTTTAGTTATGTAAAGATTTCTACAGAGTAAAATAATTTAGACTATTTTAATTATGAATATATGTTCCTTATTATAATAAGTGATTTGCGACACCAGATTCTATTACAATTTTCTCACTTTTTATTTATTGACAAACCTTTGAATTTGTCGCCATATAACAGTCTAAGAATAAATCTGTACTGTGAAATATGTCAATAAAATGTTGCAGAAATTTTAGAAACAATGTAAATTGCGATTTTTATATTTGACAATAAAAACCACGTATCATAAAAATCAATAATCGATTTACCGTAATCTCTCACGAAAATGGAATTTCCGATAATGAACAGAGGAAAATAGATTTTGCATTATTGCGCTCAATCACGAATTTCTACTATCGCATACATGAATCATCCAAGATAATCAATTTAATCTCAGTACCATCAATCAATTATAACATGTAACAGCCAGTCTAGTGTATTGGTTATCTGAACTGTAATATTAATAATATTTTAATGTTACATATTTGATGCACTGCTTTATTATGGCTCCCTGAAATAAGTTTTATCTTTACATGTTAAAGGCATATGTAACTTTTTGCTCCCAAGCATTTTCCCCAAAAATTTGATTCCATTAAAAACTTTAAAACTTTTAATAAATTCCTAGCAGCAACCCCTTACTATTGGGTCTAGTATGACATCTCGTGGTTATTGATATTGTTAAAAAAATTAAAACTTTGGAGTGGTGGCAATGACTTTTTTTAAATACAAGGAAATCCGTTAATGCAATGAGAACCGCTAAGCTTCAATTTAAGAGCCTACACCAGAGATGGCAAACCTTTTCACATCCGCGTGCCAATTTTTTTCCCAAAATATACTTTACGTGATCTTGACGTGCCAACAAACAAAAAAGTTAATTAATCAAAATGACTTAATATTTTAATTAAAAATGTGTGTAATATTAGGTGTTATCAATACTTATATTATAAAATGGTAAAGTTTGTTTATTTGTGGGGGTTACCTACGGAACAATTGAACCGATTTCAAAAGAAATGGCACCAAAATAATGGTGTTTGTCTGTAATCAAACATAGGTTATATCTTATGTCGATGCCACTAACTCAAAGAAGGTGCAGGAGCAAAAACATTTCTAAAAATGCTGTTTTTGAGCTTCTGTAGCGCCTAGAAATGTGAAATTTGGCATGTTAATTTCTTAAAAGATATAAATTGTCTCTAAGGAAATTTTCTAAAAAGTATTAAATTTAAAAGAGGTGAAAATGCACAAAAAGCGTTCTATAAATATTCTAAACTGCGATTTTTAAGCAATCTCGATAACTAATGAAAAGATTAAAACAATATTAATGCCAAAATGATGGTGACAATCCTTGCTCCAACATAAGTATATCTTATGTAGGCAGTGGCGCATCCAGGATTACGCTTTGGAGGGGGCTAGAATATTTAAGAGACCTATATGCGCCCAAATATATCACGGCTAGCTGCCAAGCTCTGTCTATCTGTCATTTGATTTGATGGAATGTGCCCCACCAGATCCTGACTTATATTTTTTCTGCTCTCTTTAGCAGAGTCGTAACTAGCCAGAGAAACCAAAAGACTCAAAAAGACCCGGATGTTATAGACCCCATGTTAACTCTATGAGGACGATATTTTCAAATACCTCCCTCAAATTCTAATATTCTTGTGCTCTTTTTTTGCATAAGATAGCTGAGGACAATCTACAATCAGAGTAGTTTCTATTTTTTTTCGATTTTGGTTTCAGGTTTTTCTTAAAAAATTACTTTAAATTTCAGAACCGATTAGAACGGGTTCTGAAATTGAAACTATCACATTTTATAAAATATATAACCAAAATCTAAAAGGTAAAAATTAGCCCGGTTGTATATAGTCCTCAGCTATCCTAAGCAAAAAAAAAAAAAATTGTAAAAAAATTAAAAATTGAAAATAATGCCCCATAGATTTAACATTGTCATCCGGGTCTTTTTGAGTGGCATCTTAAGAGCCCACATTAGTCACTCAAAAAGATCCGTATGATAATGTTAAGTCTAAGGGGCGATATTTTCAAATATCTAGCTCAAATTTTAATAATTTTTGAACAATTTTGTTTGCATAGGGTAGCTGAAGATGATCTACAACCTGGCTAGTTTTTATCTTTTAGATTCCGGTTATGTATTTTTTATATTATGATAGTTTAAGATTATTAAAAAAATCACCTTAACTTTCAGAACCGGTTTGAATCGGTTCTGAAAATGAAACTGCCCTAATATAATATATATATATCCGAAATCGAGAAATTAAAAACTAGCCATAAAACTATACGTTCTCAGCTATCCTATGCAAAATAATCGTTCAAAAATATTCAAATTTGAGTGAAATATTTAAAAATAACGCCTCCATATACGTAACATTATCATCCGAGTAACATTATCATCCGTATAATTTTTGGCTTTGAAGCACAGGGTGTTTGTTACCAAAAAGTGACACAATGTTGATAGATATCAAGAGGCTCAAAAATTGCATTGAAATAGACGTCGCAATTCACTTCAAGGTAACAAGCCTTCAGTCAGAAATCATATCGGTCTTAAGTACTGGGTTAAAATACTATTTAATCTAATTATGGTTTCCTGTAACAACTTTGAGAAAAGTGAAGCATAATGCAATAAAGTTTTTAACAGTTCACTGCACGATTTTTTTTAAACTTTTTATGAAAAAAATTATTTTAAATCTATATATCGGTCGTCTAATACTGGGAAAAATAGTAAAAAAATTTAAATATAAAATTTTCAGCTAAAATTTGATATTTTATGCCGTGGGCCCTTTATACGCATTTAGTATTTTTAAATATTGTATTGCTATATTTTCCAATTAAATGGGCTTAAATTAATTAATTTTATCCACTTAACACTCTGCAACTTTCTTTATATTAATATTTCTAGGTATTCAATTAAAATACTAAATGTAAACTTTGTCTTTAGAGCTTAATTGAAAGATTTTCATTCTGGAGAACAAATTCTAATTTTTTGTCACCTGCAGCCATCTGAGATGGACACAATAACTTTTATTCCATACTTTGGACTGTTCTTGATCAGTTAAGCAGTGATCTTATTGTCCAAATTCATGGCACATAATGAGAATTATAATGTTTTTAGGTATGTGGCAGATGTAATACACGATGCAGTGATGCGATAATAGACAAGCCTTCATCTCTGTTGAATAACATAAAAAAGCACGAAAAAGTTCCATTATACAGGCTAGCAGCATAGACTAGAAGCACCATATTTTGCATTCTTTTATATTGTATCATTACTCTGTTTTTCCAGCATTTTCCATAGAAAGCAAGATACGTGCCCTCACAATTTCGTTACCGTATCTTTATTATCTTTTTAAGGCTATTAACGAAAATTTATTTCGGTTAGATTATAACAACATGCGCACTGGGTTTCAAAAGTATATGAGCACCCAGTTTTTAAGCATAAGAAAGATGAAAATGTCACAAAAAAACTGAAGTTTAAGTAATGTTAGAAATAGAACAAATCGTTTTATTTTATAACAAAATATTATTGAACCAGAGATTTATACATAAAATAAGCTGAAATTTTCTATTTTGAGGTATTTCATACTGATGCGAGCATTGGTCAAAAATATAGAGTAATGTCCAGTGTATACACCAGATCTTTTAATTAATATAAAACGCGATCAGCCATGGAATGGATCAAGCTCTGTAATATATTTTGATCGATTTCATTCCGCTGGAAGATGATAGCAGCTTTAATTTTGAAATTTTTTCATGTTGTTTTCTATTTGCGTAAAGTTCTAACCAGTAGGCTCCATACGTTTTCCATTGGATTTAAATCAGGAGAAACAGATGGCCTTTGAATTACATGCACATCATTAATTAGAAACTATTCCCAATCGCTATTTGCCAAGTAGATGGGAGCATTGTCTTGCTGGAACATCCAAAAATGCCCGCCAATTTTATCAGAAAATGGCAGTAAGGTTTCTTCAAGTAGGTTAATGCACTCATTATGTCAGAGAAAAATGCAAAATTGATCTAATCATGAAATCCAAACGCAACCCAAACCATGAGTAAACTTCCAGGCCAACTGCCTTTTTGTAAAACTTTCTGTTTCTTGCACAAATCGTGCCAATAGTAAGAAAACCGTCCGGACCATCAAAATTGAATTTTTTTTCATCGAAAAATATTACTCTTTCATATTCTAACTTCCAGAACGTGTAATCTTTTGACCAATCCGGGTGATTCTGCTGATGCATTTTAGTCATACGCGGTAAGGGCTTTCTTTTCTCTTATGTCATCATCTTACGGCTCTTGACTATTCTGGACAAGGTACTTTCGACACTGGATCTTTTGAAAAAGTCGTCTAAAGTTGTTTATCCATTCTTTATTCTTTTTAAAATGGCTCTTTTTTCTCTTTTGGACAGCTTTGGCTGAAGTCCCGAAGACTTGTTTTCTCCGTAATTCTCTTTTAATAGAAGGAAATTTAATAATATACCTGGAAAGCTTTCCTTTTTTTAAGATAGCTCTGTCCGAAAGCCCTTGATCCTTAAAAACCACAATTTTCTCTTTCGCAAAACCACTTAAAGTGCTTTTAAGACCCATACTTCTAGAACTCCCTTTGCAATAAAATTTAGAAATTTCCCAGTTTTTTTTTTTTTTTTTGGAAATTTTCTAGTATTTATGTATGCTAAACTAATTTGCATATTTCGTTTTCTTCTTCTTGAAGTGGCCTGTACAGCTTCATTGCACATTTAGTGATAATTTCGATCCATGTTCATATCATTTTCCAACATCATTTTTTAGATATTTGATGTTTTTAATGAATTTAAAATCTGTTATTTTTATTACAGCTATGTAGTGTGTAAAATTATTGTATTTGTCTCAAGAATGAAGTTTTCTGATAATTATTTATGATTTTTTTCGGAGTATCTCAAATTTACTAGATGTTCATATCATTATGAAACCAATATATTTTGGACTAAATACGTTGTCTCCTATATCACATTCCATTGTAATTTTTTACACTTTTAATGTTTATTAACAAACCTTATAACAGTCCATCTAACTCTATCTTTACGTGAACAGTGTGAACTCTCTTTAAAGTACTATTGAACTTTTTCAAGTAATATAGATTGCGTTTATTCTCTTTAATAATAGTAAACACGCATCATGAAAATCTGTAATCGATTTATCGTAATTACTCACGAAAATAGAATTTCCGATAATGAACAGAGGAAAACACATTTCTCAATACTGCGTTCAATCACGAAATCCCACTATCGCATATATTAATTATCCACGATAATCAATATAATCTCAGTACAATCAGTCAATTACATTAGGTAACAATCAGCCTGTTGTATTGATTTTCTATACCGTAAGATCATTATTATTTTTATTGTTATATATTTGGACGCTGCTATATAATGGATTCTTAAAATGAATCTTATCCTTGCATTTCAAATATAGATGCAACTTTTCGTTCCCAAATATTTTTCCAAAAATCTTGATCCCCCTTTTTATCTACAATCAAACTAAGGGACAGCATAAAATCGTACACCATTACATCCAGAATTTGGTGTCTTTCATTTCGCATTCCTGAACAGCTGTCAACGCCACTCGCTGAGAATCATTCTAAAAAGTATTAAAGTGAAGAAATAAATAGAATGAAAAAAATTTCTTTAGAAGCATTCGAAAGCTTAACTTTTTCCTTTAAGTGGGTAAACAATTACTTTTTAGAGTAATCATCAAAAAGCTCACAAAAAATCTATCTCCTCCATTTGATTTTACGGTAAGAGCCCCACATAAATCATAATGAATCAATTTGAGAGGAGTGCTAGAACCTGCTTTGCCTATTGATTTGAACGAGACTCTGCGGGACGCAGCAATCTTACAATCTTCAAATGTAAGAAGGCTTTTTTTCTTGAAATTTGGCAAACCATGAACTGCATAATTCTTACTCGTTTTTAAAATTACTTCGTATTAATATAACTATATATTCGATGCCATTTATTTCGATTACCTCCAAATTTTTGCATCTCTGCTGAAAAAGTCTTTTTGTCATTTACATTCGGATACGTTGGCTTGCAAATGAAAAAACCGTTAGTTTTAATTAGATTTTTCTAATTAAAACTAAAGTAACTCCGTAAAGATTTTTCTTCCATTTCTCGATAATAAAATTAAACAACCATTTTTACATTAAAAAGACATTCCCATACTATAAAGGGCTGGACTTGACATTAAAATACGTCTAGGTTTAGGCGTGTACATGACATTTTTAAATTTCAAATTTTGGCACTTTTAATTATCGTAAAAACACATCTCCACTATTCCGATACCTAAAATTGGATTTTCCCTATAGCAACAGACATGTCGATCCGCCTATTGTTTAACATTTGTACGCAATCTATCTGCAAACAAACCAATCCTTACCCCCAATTCATACCTTGAAACGAAAAATTTATGCAGGAGGGATATTATTATAGCTGTAGTTTTACGACGATATTTATGTTGAAGGATATCCCATGCTGTCTTAGCATAAGTCATTTCTGCAAGCAGTGGTCTCAAATCTAGAGACACATTTAAATATATAAAACTAAATGCCCTATCACGGCGAAAGTTATAGTCACGCTTTTCTTTATAATTTGCACTATCATCATGTGTTTTTTCTGTGCTATCAATAAATCCCCAACAATCTCAGTTCATAAAGTGTAATTTTATAGCCGCGGGCCATGTTGTTTAGTTGTCTGCTGTTAAAAGTACAATATCATTCATTGTAATACAAAGCTGGTGAGGGACTATTAAAAACACAGTGAAAGAAAGAGGAAACTACCATTTTTTTCTTATAGAAAATTCTTCGATTAATGTAAACGGATTAAAGAAGACGAAGGGAATACTTTTGTGTAGCCCTGTAAATAAATAACAAATATTCTTTGCACCACAGATTGCACAGAATATATATTTTAGTATATACTTCATAGACGCATACCAATTGTATTACATTTGAAAGAGTGTAACACCATTAAAATGCACTTTAAACTATTTTTTCCCATTGGCCGTAATGTAACGGAGTATTTTTGATTGTTCCTTTAATTAAACTATGCATTCAATTTTCATAAAATATGAAATGACTCGACAAAATTATGTAATAATTATATATTTTAAATTACAAACAATTCCGTTTGGTAGTTTTTGCGTTGTTTTATGCGGACAGATGGACGGATAGACTGATAGACACACAGACAGACATACGGACTGAATGACACACTCTAAAACTGGAAGGAGTGAAATGCTCACTCTTTGTGAGAGTGACTGACATTTTCACTCTTTTTAGAGTGCAATTTATAAAAATACACTCCTTAAAGAGTGGAATATCCCACTCTCTAGAAAGGAGTGAAAAATGTCACTCCGCTGTCAAGAGTGAAGTATGTCACCCCGTTGTAGAGAGTGAAATATCTCACTCCACCAACGAGAGTAAAAGCCCGGCATTATAAACTTAAAAAAAAAAAAATCCGTTAAACTTTGATCCAATATATGGAGTAAAATAATGAAAAACACCAAAATATGTCAATTTTTCATTTCCAAAAACTCCCTTTCATAATATAACCTGAAAAATTAGGCTTATTTGGTTTTAAAACGCACTCTTTTTTAAGAGTCAGCTGTTAACTCTTCCGAAGAGTGAATACTCACTCAGCCAACAATAGTGACTCATCAGCCAATCAGAAATGTCCTGCACTTCCTTTACTGATAAGAAAAAAGTTCTCGCCATTTTAAAATTAATCTTTCGTTTCCTCGGTTCCACATATGTGGATCTCCGTTCATTTCATTTTATTAATAATATTCAAACGTATTTTAAATTTCGATCTTTGAATGATATGCTTCGATATATATGCTATGAAATAATCCAAATATTACATTAATCTCTTCTGGAATCACAATGAAAAAAAAATCAGTAAAAAGATATAATACTTCATTAATACTCAATAACAGAGAGGTCACAGTACATGGATATTATTTACCAAACAAGGGATTATCATTTATGAAAAAAAGGATATTATTTATCAAGGTAAGTTATGTTTAATTTCAATTTTTGTTCCCAAAAGTTCGTGAATATTCAGTTCAGTTTCACGTTATGCAGAAAATCATTTGCTATGTGTCAGCCATTCTGTCTCCTCAGGAAAAAAAAAAATACTGACACAAGTCATACAATATAAACATCATTAGCAATTACGTGATTTTATTATTCTGACTCAGTCTTATCTTAAAGTACTTACTTTTTTTTTCTTTTTGAAGTTAAATGTATAATTCGAATAGGAATTTCTCTTATGGCAATATTTTTGTGAAATTGTTGAATCTAACAATAAATTTTATTCCGTTATAAAATGTATATCTGTTGTAAACTTTAGTTTGTGACGTATGTATTAGGGTGGGCCGAAAAAAACTTTTTTTCGATTTTCGATTATGGCGGGTGCGGAAAAGTGGCCACTGGTGGCACTCAGTTCATACAAAAAATTTGAGATTTTTTGGACATTTCCTTACCCTGCCGCAAACGGCTTGACGTTTTGCAAAAATGTTCATTTTTGAACTTTTTTCGAAAAAAATTTAAAAATGTTAAATTAAATTTATTTTCGTTGTATTTACTTGAAAAGGCATATTTAATGTACCAAATGTTTAAATAAGATCAGATCATGCATTATTTGATATCTATGTGTATTATAACTTAGGCTATTTTTATAGCTTTTTCGCGTATAACAGGCAAAAGTTGTATTTGTTTGAATAGATCTTTAGTTTCTATATTATTTATGTCCCTTAGTCTTCTTTATATTTTTTCTATGTGTCAAACGTCATATATTTGGGGAAAAGACAGCAGTATACTTCAAAAACATATCTGGAAGGTGAGAAAGTAGTGAAGCAGGACTCTAAGCGAGTGCAATGACTCGTCGTAATACTCAGGGAGTGAAGGACGAAATAGCTGAGAGCCAAAATGCGATAAAGGATTCGTATTATTTATCCTTGCTCAGTAACCTGCGACATTTGTTCAGTGTTAACGTGAAACCTTTTTGTAGTGATTATACAGTGATTTTGGATCGCTAATGTGCCATTATAGTGTTTTGTGCGTTTTATTACAACGAGCTTAGAAATGGCTAGTGTAAAGAGCCATGGCAATGCAAAGACACGCAATAGCGTGAAAAGTAACTTTTTGGGGGCGTCATGCATATTGAAAGAATTGCAATTGCCAACTTATGCTGATAATCATGCGCCACTACTACTGGTTGCTACACCATGTAGAAGTTGTGACAGCAGAGGATACGAATCTCGTCATCGATAAAAACAAAGTCAGAAGAGAGAAATAGAAACTTGGAAAGAAGATACAGGCAGAAGAAGTTATTGAAAGAAGGAAAATTAAAAGCATATTTTTTGATGATAGAAAGGATAAAAATATATTAAGAAGAAGAAAAATAACAAGCGGCAGAGAAAGGCGAGGAACGCATTATCGCGTTCCGGTCACGGAAAAGAAATAGCAAAATCATTATACAATCTTCCAAGTCACCGTAAGTTAGACTTTTCTTAACTGACGAGATATCAAGGTAACAGAACGAGGTATCAAGTGACCCGAGTATTCCTGACCAGGTTCAAACAACACGGTGATGTGTTCCTCGCCTTTCTGTCGACGGTGCCGCTTGTTATTTTTATTCCTCTTAATATAATTTTATCCTTTCTACCATCAAAAAATATGCTTTTAATTTTCCTTCTTTCAATAACTTCTGCCTGTATCTTCTTTCCAAGTTTCTATTTCTCTCTTCTGACTTTGTTTTTATCGATGACGAGATTCGTATCCTCTGCTGTCGCAACTTCTACATGGTGAAGCAACCAGTAGTAGTGGCGCATGATTATCAGCATAACTTGGCAATTGCAATTCTTTCAATATGCATGACGCCCCCAAAAAGTTACTTTTCACGCTATTGAGTGTCTTTGCATTGTCATGGCCCTTTATACTAGCCATTTTTAATCTCGTTGTAATAAAACGCACAAAACACTATAATGGCACATTAGCGATCCAAAAAACACTGTATAATCACTACAAAAAGGTTTCACGTTAACACTGAACAAATGTCGCAGGTTACTAAGCAAGGATAAATAATAAGAATTTTTTATCGCATTTTGGCTCTCAGCAATTTCGTCCTTCACTCCCTGAGTATTACGACGAGTCATTGCACTCGCTTATAGTCCTGCTTCACCACTTTCTCACCTTCCAGATATGTTTTTGAAGTATACTGCTGTCTTTTCCCCAAATATATGACGTTTGACACATAGAAAAAAATATAAAGAAGACCAAGGGACATAAATAATATAGAAACTAACGACCTATTCAAACAAATACAACTTTTGCCTGTTATACGCGAAAAAGCTATAAAAATAGCCTAAGTTATAATACACATAGATATTAAATAATGCATGATCAGATCTTATTTAAACATTTGGTACATTAAATATGCCTTTTCAAGTAAATACAACCAAAATAAATTTAATTTAACATTTTTTAATTTTTTTCGAAAAAAGTTCAAAAATGAACATTTTTTGCAAAACTTCAAGCCGTTTGCGGCAGGGTAAGGAAATGTCCAAAAAATCTCAAATTTTTTGTATGAACTGAGTGCCACCAGTGGCCACTTTTCCGCACCCGCCGTAATCGAAAATCGAAAAAAAGTTTTTTTCGGCCCACCCTAGTATGTATTTCTAGACATTTAAAAATAAAACATGGTATTTAAGTATTGAAACAAAGTGCTTTTTTATGTCTGATGTTTATTGAAACGGCATCATTAATTTTAAAAGTTCATAGTGTGACTTATATAAAACGAAATATTTTTAAAGAGATAAATAACTGCTTTTTATATAAATGTTTTTCAAAGCTAGTAATAAACGCCCCTGAATATTTTCGGTTTATAAAAATATAACCAATAAAAATGTAGCTTTTAGTATTTTTTTCGTAACTCGCCCCTTGCATATTTTATAATTTTACACTATTGTTGATATTCTTAATTAAAGCAATCAGGAAGCGGAGTTTCAATTTTAAAGTTTAATATTTATAAAGTTAGTTATTATATTTAGTTTATAAATAGTTATTTTCCAGTAATGTACATCTCATATAGGAATTGCTAAAAATGCAATTTTGGGGAATGTTTATAGTGCATACAATATATTGACTTAATAGAAAACTTAAATAATCAAATATTATTTTTAAATTACACATATCAAAATGTAATGGCACCAAAACTTTTATTAATAGTTATATTAATGTGATTAATAAAATTTTAATATTTTTTTTCATTTTATTATTATTGTTATTATTATTATTTAAAATGAATCAATGTTTTGTCTATTTTATAATCTATCAATCAAACTACTCATGAGGCCGATAATATTATTTAAGGGCACAATCAAAGAGGGGCTTATAGGGCTTAATCGTTCACCATTTAAATAAAAACACTTAAGTTACAGAAGTCATTAAAAACATATTTTCTGTCTTAAATATTTGTTTACTTATACTTTTTCAATTTTGGCAGCAGATACTTTTTAGAATAACACTTTCATTTTTGGTACCGGTTTTGAAAGTGAAAGAAACTTTATTAAAATTATCTGCGACCGAAATCGAAAAAGTAAAAAAGATGCGATATAGAGACGAACTTCAGCTATTCAATGCATAATAAGTATATAAAATAAATAAAATGTCGAAATGCAAACGAGATATTAGAAAAATCCCGCCCCATAGGATTAGCATTAGTTCGTGAGTGTCTTCGCCGGCAGTGTCAGATGCCTTAAGGGTGTCCATTACATGCATATCTACTCTATATACGGGAATAAAAAATTGAAATTAAATATGACTTATGTTTTATAAATACGGGTTGCATTAATATATATTTTTCAGCAATAAGATTTTAATTACATGTAAAAAAAAAACATAGATAACGTGCATTGTGGATTTATTTAAATAATATGTAAAAGTACATATTTAACTTAATGGGTATCTGAAAAAAAATATTGACTGTTTAAGATTTTAAAATTGTTTCATAACTTGCGCTTATGGGCATTTTAAAACTATCATATATTTATGAAGCTACCAATGAAAGCAAATACAAGGAGAAAGAGAGGAATAAAATAGTTTATTTCTGTCAATAATCTAATTTAATTCATATGTAACTTTAATTACGTTTTCCCTTAAAAAAATCAATTAATGTTACATAATATGAATTAAATAAATATTGTCAATAAAGTATTTTAACCCACTCTTTACCAAGCTTGTATTTATTTTCATTGTAAGTTCTAAAAGATACGATTCTTTTAAAGTGCCCATAATTGCAATAAAAAACAAAAGAATTCATTGAAAAAAAAAACATTCACTCCTATGAAAAAGTGACTACTCACTCCTTCTAGGAGTGAAAAGACGCACTCCTTTAGCAAAAGTGAATAGTCACTCCTCAGAAATAGTGATTATTGACCTCTGTTTAGAGTGAATATTCACTTCCCAGGAGTGAGTATTCACTCTTTGAAAGAGTCAATGATTCCACTTTTGCTCAGAGTGAATAGTCACTCTAAAGAGGTTCGGCATATTTTGAGTCTGCGATAGAGTGAGTATTCACTCTTCCGGAGTTAATAGTCACTCCTTTTTATTTAGAGTGCAACTATAGGTGAAATTTATGTATTTAAATAATTACGAACGCACCTAAAAGGAAACAGTTAAAAAGTGGTTTACTCTATTTCGAAATGGTGATTTCATTATAAAAGATAAAATTCGCTGATAATGATCTAATACGGGATTTGGTGAATAATAATCCTAGGATTACTATTAAGGAAATTGTTGACACTCTAAATGTTGACAATTCAACTATATTCCACTATTTAAAACGTCATGGGTGCAGTTTAAAACCAGATGTATCGGAAATCGGACACTAACTTTTGCAATCACCAACCCAATATAATAAATATCCATAATGAGTAAGAAATACTTACAGTGTGTGACAAATATCTGTACTGTATATATTTTAGTTAGAAACTTTCCGGTAAAGCTAAGTTTTACCAATGAAATCTCAAAATGTGTAGAAATATAAAATACCACTTCGTTATCAACAAGTTTTTTTTCCAACGTAAATTTGTTATTTTAGCCTATAAGACTTTAAGTTATGTATGTCCGATTCCCATTTCATAAATTTGATAATAATAATCTACAAAAAATAAAAATAAATAAATAAATAAATAAATAACAGATATAGTTCTAATCTTATTTTACAATAATTGATTCACAGTATACAAAGTGAAAAGATATTTCTGAGGAGTATAACTTGCAATCGAATATGAACATCCAGGCTTAAGCATTTGCAATGCGTGACAAGTATCAGCATTGCATGACAAATATCAGTGAAGCGTGACAACAAATAACATTACATGACAGATATCAGCAATACAAGATAAATATCTGCAATGCCTGACAAACACCTACTATACTGAGAAAAAATTTATAACACTTGATAAGAATTTATGTTTATAATTTATTTCCAAATAAAGTAAAACATTGTTAATGATGCCTCCTGATGGATATAACTGCAAATTGCCATGCCACTTTGAATGAGTCAATAATTTTTTTAAAATATTTTTTACATATAAGGTACCCTGGGGTAATAACGCCACGTTAAGGTTCTACCAATTTTCACGGCTTAGTTTTAGATTGTATTTTTCAAACAAATATAGGATCTGATACAGCAACTCATTGACTATCTATATAAAATAAAATAATTTAAGAGATATGTATTCATAAAACGTAATGGCGTTTTTTCTTGACCAATGCTATTTGGCGTTAATACCCACCTATATGGGTAATAACGCCATGCAAACAAAACTATAAAATAAGATGGAATAATGGCTTGTAGATTGCCCAATTCTAAAAATACAAACTCTACAGCTCTAGAAATTGACAAATTGTAATCTAAGCTATTGAAAATGTACAATTTTTTTGTGACTCTGAAAGAAAAAGAAAGCTGTGGTGGTGGCGGGGGGAGGAGGCAAAAAATATCAGATTCTAAGCTACGTTTTGCTTAAAAATGACCATTTAAATAGAATTATTTGAAACATTGCACGGATTATTTGAATCAGTATTTATATTCCCATGTATGCATTCTATGCGATAGAAAACATTGATTTTTTTGTGAAAGTGAAAGAAAAAGGAGTGAGGGGGAGCTTCAACAGAATATAACACCCTGTGTCTCTCTTTGCTTAAAAAGTCCCGCTTAAATATGATTATAAGAAACATTGCATGGTTTTAACTATTCATAATGTAATATTTTCATCATGTGAAGTTTTATAATAACTAGAGTTATATGTAATAAATATTTTTGTTAAACCTTAACTGTTGTTAGCGTCTCACATACCGCTGAGTTTTTCAAGTTTCAGAGTTTAATTTGTTTAATTTAACTATAGATTTGTTTAGTTTAACTATAGATACCGGGAAAATTTTGTTCCATTTGGAGTCCTATTACTATCAATTGAAACTTTTGAACAGCTGAATTTTATTTATAATAGTCCTGTATATAAGGTTCAATACAAAAATAATATTCTAAAAGTTAATTTAACATTTTATTCATCGTTAGATTAAGCGGTCTGACAAGCCGCTCACAGTAAGTTCTGCGACAATTTTTGTCACCGCAGTTAAGGGTTAATACTATTATAGTAATCTAGTAAATAGTTTTTAACCCATAACTCCACACTAATGCGAATTCTCCAAACCTACAGTTAAATTGTCGACGTTTTAAAGAGCATGCTTTAATAAATTTTTAATAAATTGAATAAAATTTTTGATTAAAAAATGTTATCCCAAAGAGATCTCTTATTCAATTTTATACATAATTCATATGGTTATATATCATTATCTCTGTATTAGCAACAAAATCAACCTTTAACTGCTGTTAGCAATCTGACTGAACACTGTACCCCCTCCCCCCTCCAAAAAAAAAAAAAAAAAAAAAAAAAAAAGCGTTTAACTTGTATTTTCCAGTTTAACTATAGTTACAAGTGAAATTCTCTTTCGTTTGGAGTTCTCGTAATATTGTTAGAAATATTTGAATAGATTAAATTTAATTAGAATTTATTCTGTACAAAAAGTTTAGCGCAGGAACAGTATTCTATGATTTTTAATCATGGATCACATTTTAACCTTTAACTAATGTTACCGGTCTCGTAGACCACCATTTTTCTTTTAATATTTTAGTTTAACTTGTAATTTTCAGTTTAACTTCAAACACTACCGAAATTTTGTTTTATTTGGAATTTTAGTACTATCACCAGATACTAAATAGGTGAATCTTAAGTATAATACCCTTTTATAAAAAGTTTAGTACAAAAACACAATCCTATGAGTTATTCCCGCCTTTTATTCATCTTTCAATTTTGTGGTCTCACAAACCGCATCACATTCATACGTTACAATTTCTGTCACATCAGTTAAAGGTTAAATTTATAAAGTTTTGAAAAACCGAACGCTGAGAAAGCGGACAGTTAAAATTTTGAACTCAATTGAACAATCCCGTGGAAATTTAATAGAAACCTGATTTTGAAGATGTTCGAATTTGAATCTCGAAAACATTTTGATATAGTTTTATTTACAAGAGTTAAAAATTATTTTTTACATTAGTAAAAAAAATAAATAATAATATAATAAAAAATAAAATAGCTAGAGATTATTTTTAAGTATTGCCCCCCCCCCCTTAATCTTACCATTTCAACAATGATGATAATGCTGTCCCATATTAATATATAAACCCCCTTCGGATATAGTTCGGCCACTGTTGGGAATCAACCGGGGTAATAACGCCAATCCCTGGCGTTATTACCCCGGGATACTTATTGCGCAGTAAATCCTAAACTACAAATTATCTCGAGAAAATATCCAAAATCTTCTACAACAATTTGAAAATACATGAAATACACTACAAATTTATGTAATAAACAAAGTATTTCTGGATAAAAAAAATAGTCTTCACATCACAAAACGTATCTCGCAAATTTTAGATCAAGCGTTAATTTTAGTTGCTTGTAAAAACAATAAGACCTAAAAATGAAACAAATTAACTTAAAGCTGTTTTTTGCGATTTATATGACTCAAAACCCTTCTGCGCAGCGCACATGGGTGTCATTTACCTGATTATTTAATAATTATGCAAAATATAAGCACTTGGCGTTATTACCCCGCCTGGCGTTATTACCCCAGGGTACCTTATGAACCTTTTTTAAATTGCAATATTAGTTCACTGTTCATACAATAATCACACATTTGTAAAGCAATTGTCTCAGGAATATACCATTGCTCAAAACAAATAGAGAAGCACATGGTTTTGACGAAATTACGTAAATACTTACGCCGATAAGTAACGTAAAATAAATCATCCAAAATTTGAAGCCTGGCAGGAAACAAAGACGAAAACTTCATATGCAAATAAAAATTCATGACGTCAAAAAACAGAAAAAGAACTTAAGACTCGAAATCGGGATGTTGCAAAAACGTCTGTTTCACTGCCTCAACTGTGAAATTCAATTGCTTGGCTTATTTTTTTAATTATCGTTTTATTATATTAATTTATTTATTCTGAAAACGGGTGATTTGAAAATGTCTCAGAAACGTGATCTTTTAGAATCCATGGCATAACGTATTATAGGCAGAATTGAATCCCGGCAAACACAACGAAGTTTCGCGGACGTTGATGAAGTATCGTTTTAAGGCTGTGGAATCGATTCCAAGAAGAGAATGTTAGACGTCGACAAGGGCATGATCAGCCACGCACCACTACAGCAACTGTTGATAGACATATTCCGTTGATATCTCGTCGAAACAGAACAGACAATGCTACTCTGCTGCAAAGACAGTTCTCTTGACAACAGGACGAAAGGTATCGAGCCAAACAGTACGTAATAGATTTCATCAGGGAGGTCTCAATGCACCTAGGCCAGTGGTTTGCATTCCGTTGACCTAAGCAAGTGCAGACCGAAGAAGATGGGCTGCTGAACATCGAGATTGTGAGCAACATGATTGGAGCCAAATTCTGATTACAGACAAGTCGAGACTCAGTGTGGAATGTGACACCCGACATGTTTTGTTATGGTGGGAACGGGGCACTTAAAATAACCCCACATTCGTTCTTGAAAGATCACAATTCAGACGAGATGGTTTGATGGTATGACGTTGAATCAGCATAGGTGGACGTAAAGACCTGCATATAATTCGAAATGGTACTTTGAAGGTCCACAAGTATGCAGACGAGGTGCTGAGACCTCATGGCATAGCTTATGATATAGCCATTGGAGGTTCCTTTGTTTTGCCGCATGATAATGCCAGACCACATACAGCTCGTCTTGTTGAGAACATGCTTGAAGCTTAAACAATACAGCGCGTACGGAATGGCCAGCTTGCTCTTCCGCCTGAATCCGATCGAGCATGTTTGTGACATGCTAGGACGACGCATTACTGCGAGACCAACATGTTCTTTTACTGTCTGGGACTTGGAGAATGCACATTTTGAGCAGTGGAACTGTATTCCCCAAAGTCGTATCGACAACATCACTGCATCTATGGAAAACAGGCGTCCAGCAATCTTAGCTTTCGAGGAGACTACACTTAAATACCATATTAAACATCTTGCATCATTTCTAAGCAATACATATTTTATCATTTTCATGTAACCAAATTGTTCTTCTAAATCATCTTTTCATGTTTTTTCTATCTTTTTAAAGAATTAAAACTTAATTACAACTTTTTTGCTTATTTTATTTCTATATTGCGCATTGATATGCGTGTAATCTCCGTTTTATATCAATACATGGCTGTTTCGCACGGTTTTGTTAACTTCTTTGCTTGCTCCCCTAATTTTTTTGAGAATTGCAAGTATATCATAAAACACAATTTACGCTTTCTTCTGAAAAGCACGGCTCAGATTATATAAATTTGACTGATGCTTCTGCAAAAAAAATGAAATTCTGCCTTTGAAACAGAACATTAAATCTTTAAAATGTACAAGCGTGACAAATATCTGCAAAACGTGGGAACCACGTACATTGCATCACAGATATCAGCAGTAAAAGGGAAACATATATAGTAGACACATGAAAAATGTTTATATTTAGAAACACCCACACTAGGTTCAAGCATTTAGAATGATTGTTTTATTTTGGATCTACCCAATAAAGCAAAACATTGTTAATACGTTGAGTGCCCGGTGAATGGCACTGAACTTTCTGCTGAGGCCGTGTGAATCACCGGTCACTGGTAGTGTAACATATGACCTATACAATAGATACAAGCATTTAGAATGATTTAATGAAACCTCCATATGGATATGAATGCAATTGTCATACCGTCGAGTCCTTAAAATATTAATAAAATGTTTCTAAAATTGTATTTTACTTCTCTGAGGCTTTATTTTTAATTGCAAGATTATTTCGCTATTCATAAAATGTTCAGTTATTTCGTGCAACAATAGTCTCAGGAATATAAATTTGTTATAAAAAAAAATTACGTTTTCCTCTGAAATTCTCAATTCAAATTATGTGAATTTGAACGATGTTTCAGAATTCTAAGTGAAAATCTGCTTTCGAAACAGAACATTAAATATTAAACAATTACTATGTGTGGCAACTTTCTGCAAGCGTTGGAATCACCTTTAGTGCATGACAGATATCAGCCAATTAGATTCACCTAGAACAAGTGCAAGCATTTAGAATGATTTAATAAAACCTCCATATTGATATGAATGCAATTGTCATAGCGTTGTCAAAATGTTAATGAAATATTCGTAAAATTAAATTTTACTTCAATAAGGCAATTTATTTGTGATTGCAAGATTAGTTTGCAGTTCATAAAATGATCAGTTATTTTGTGCACAAATAGTCTCAGGAATATAAATTTGTCATAAACAATTTACCCTTTCCTCTGAAATTCACAATTGAAATTATGTGAATTTGAAGGCTGCTTCAGCAGACTAAATGAACATCTGCCTTCGAAACACAACATTAAATCTTTAACAATTACAATGCGTGACAAATATCTGCAAAGCGTAAGAATAATTTTTATTGATCCTGCGTGATATATAAGCAGCAGGAGGGAAAGATTTTTAGTACATGACAAACGCTTGCAACATTTAGATGCACCTACAATAGGTACAAGTATTTAGAATGACTTAACGAAACCTGCATATGGATATGAATGCAACTGCCACACCGTTGTAAAAATGTTAGTAAAATGTTTCAAAAATTGAATCGTACTTCTATGAGGCAATTTACTTTTGACTGCATTATTAGTTCACATTTTAGAGGATATTCATACATTTCGTGTAGTAATTGTCTCAGAAAGATAAATTTGCCATAAAACTGAGTTTACGTTTTTCTGTGAAATTCACGATTCAAGTTGTATGAATTGGAAAGATATTTCTGAAGGCTAAATAAACACCTGTCTTTGAAACAAAACATGAAATCTTTAACATTTATAATGCGTGACAAATATCTTCAGACCATGAGAACTAGCCGTGTTGCATCAGAGATAACAGTAACATAATAAAATCTGCAAAGTGTGACAAAATTTTACAGTCTTTGGGAAAAAAACGTGAGAACCGTCGATGTTTATAATTTATGTCGCAGTTTTCTAATAAAATAATCCAAGTTAATGAAACCTTCATATGGATATAAAATCTATTTTCCTTTTATGAGGCTTTTTTTATTGCGAAAGTAGTTACAAATTCATAAGCTGGTTATACATTTGTGTAACAATAATCTCGGCAAAATAAATTTATTATAAAGTACAATTTGTGCTTTCCTCTAAAATTTACTATTCACATTAGATTAATTTGAAGGAAATTTCTGAAGGCTAAGTAAAGACTTTTAAACAGAACATTAAATCTTTAATATTTACTATTCGTGACATGAGAACCATCTGTATTGCGTGACTGATAACAGCAACACAACGGAAATACTTACAATGCGTGACAAAAATCTGCAGAGCTTGGCAAATATCTACAGTGCGTGACAAACATCTGGAATGGTAATGTATTTTAATTTGAAGCTGCCAGTCAAAGGAGAAATCTATTAAAGAAACTGCCAGACAGACATAAATACAAACTGCCATTCCATCATCATCCTGTTAGTTAAATTCGTTTAAATTGCTTTTTGCCATAATACATTTTTTTAAATTTAAGATACGAATTTCATTTAAAAATTCTCATATAAGAAACATTCGCAAACCATGGAATGATTAAGATTTCTACAGCAATAATATAAATAAATTTTAAAACTTCCATTAAAAAATAAACATTGATTAAGTATTTTTCTAAACCTAATGAGTCAGATTGTATAAATTTGATAAGTATTCTTGAAGACTAAAAATAACCAAAAAATTGAAGCAGCGCATTTAGCCGTTAGACATCCACAGTGCGTGTCAATGTAGCAAATGCGTGACCAGCATCTGTAATGCATGGCAAATGTGGTCTTATTGCGTGTATTGCAAAGCTGATAAATATATGCATTGCGAGGCACATTAACGCATTGCCTGACAAATGAATGCATTACATGAGAAACATGTAATAAATGCATTAACATGAGCAGTACCAGGCAAATGTCTGTAGTGTGAAACAAACACCTGGAGTGTATTTGATAAAAAGTATATGGAATAGATGTGCCTAGAATAAACACCTTTAAGAAATGTCTTTAAATATTGTTTTTTATTTAATAATTATAATTATTTTATTCCAGTTTTTTATATTATATTAATTTATCAACATTTTTTAAGCATCCACATAGTCTCATTTCTCAATATAAATCAAAATTTAATTGTAAATAACAAAAATATCTCAAAGCAGCTAAAATGCCAATTATGGGCATCCTTTCTTCCAGTAATGGACGCCCTCTGTTCCAGTAAGGGACAAACCATAGAAATCAATAAATATAATTTTTATGACTGTATCCAGAAAGAAAAGTAGTGAAATCATTCTAATGAAACAAAATAGTTATTTTCAAATAAATTTATCAATTAGAATCCAATAATTAATGAAATATTTGTAAAAATCATTCACTATTTGCAGCTATTGTAAATATAAGAAAATCGATATTTTTATTATTTTAGATAAATTGTTTAAAATAATTAATATCAGGCAATCACAGCAATTAATTTATTGAGACAGTGGGAAATTAAAAAACAATTTAATGATAATTAACAAAAAGAAGTTTTGAAGTATAAGATGCATAGTTCTGTCTTACTATTTTTAACAATTAAACTTCCAGAGTCTACTTGATATGTTACTTGTAATGATTAATATTAAAAATAGGAGAGAAATGATACTGTGAGTTGGATATTTTAATTAATAAATAAAGTAATTTAAAAATAAACTGTAGAACTGATGTTTGAGGCCAATGATCTGTAGATTTTCTATTTTCATCATCACTGTAACTTTCATTATTAATATTACAGTTTTTTTTTCTTCAGAAACGGATTACCAAATATTTATACAGAATGTAGATTTTTAAAAACATATGTAACTTACTTGCTGTACTTAACAAAAGATTTGGGGAGGGATTTAGGCCATGAGCTCCTTTTGTCCCTTCGTCCTTAAACAATATTTTCTGTTTACTGAATGGTTCAGTTACAAGATTATAAAATTTGCAAGGCAGAATTAAATGCATAAAAAAAAAATCAGATTTTGAAATTTTATTAACCATATAAAATAACTTAATAAAAGGGGTTATTTATAAAAATCTTGGTGCTTTTATATTTTCGAAAGTGTAATTTAAAAATTAAATTTGGTTATTTATGTTTTCAGTTAAGTTGAAATATTTTATGCAATATAAATATTACTGAAATTTCATTTTTAGCAATATCTACAAAGAATGTCTATAATTGGAAACTAAGTGATTACGCCTCCCATAAATAAATCCCCATCTCAAAACATTAAAAATAAATGAAATTTTATTAGTATATAAAATTCAAAGTTTTTTGATACAATCAAAATAAAAGACTGCAAGTTTTCTAAAAAATTGAAAAATGATTGAATCGCAATCCAATGAATATCATCCCCCTATATTGTCAAACATAGTTAGAAGTACCAATCACAAGAGGATATTTTATATTTTAATTCATGATATTTTTATCCAATAATTTATTTAAAAAAATACTATTAGTCATGCATTTGATTTTTTTCACATAGGATTTTCACAGAATCTAAATGAATTTTAAAAGATTTAAAGAATTAAAAAATGTGCTGCGTGATACAAATAATTTTTATATAAGTAAATTTGTATATATATTATATAAGTTCCTTTTCTAAATTAAAGATTTAATATTGAAAAATATTTTTTTTATGCTGTGTTTTGAGTTTTTAAATAGTGATTTGGACAAACAGCTATTTATGTAGAAGACATTAAACCAAACATTCCCCCCCAAAAAGCTTTTGTCTAGACCTTTTACACATGTCTCACGTATTTAGACACATTCAGTTTCAGTAAGATGTGTAGCGGTTGTAAAAACACTTCGTTATCTTCAAAATACCCACATATATATTTATTAAATCATTTTTTGCTTAAATTTTAAACGATATTGTAAATTCTATGATGAATAATAAAAGCAGCGAAAACATTTTTAAACGATTGAAAACGTTTTTACATCTTACAAATTCAAAGACATAATTAATAGGAATATCCTTAAATGTGAATTCTTAAATGCATCTAAAGCTTTAAATCATTGAAAAAAAAATTATTTGTAGTCTAATGAGGAGGAAAGAGGGACATGTAGTAGTCACAAACGATTAATACTGATAGGATTTATATTGTTATTTGAGCTCTGCTCGTGTACAAATGATTTTAAATCCATATATTTTAAAATCAATATATTTAAATCCATAGCAAGTGCAAAGTTTGCACCAAAGTTTTTACAACAATGTATTACAGTATCATTTTTAGAAATCACAACAATAAATTTTGATTTGCAATGTTTCAACAATTAAACATGCAAAGATACAATTTTTAAATTGCAACAATTCATTTAATTATATTAATTTCTACGTATTACAAGTCGCCTTTTTTAAAATTCACGATATTGAGCTATTAACTTTCTATAATAAATTAATAACTTATGAATCATTAATTTCAAATTGAAATGTATTTGTTGTATCACGATATATTACAGATGAAAATAGGTATGAGATACTTTTGCCCGTTTATTTCCAATTTTATTGTTTAAGATTTTGGAATAGATGTTCTAGAAGTAAAATGGTTGACATTAATTTTTTTAGCTATTTTGGCGAGAAAACCACGTTTTTCTTTACCTGTTAGGCTTAGCTTTCAAAAACCGCATGTTAATTTTATTTTATTATAAAATAGATTATAGTAAAAAAACACGCAATTTTACTATAAAAACACACAATTTTTGTTATAAATGCGCACAAAATATTTTGTTATAAAACACATAACATTTCCTTTTATATCAAACACGTGCAATCTGCTCTAACGATTTTTCATATGAAGCAAAATCCAGCCAAAATCGCGAAGTTGTTACGGCTTAAAACCGGCATTCCGGTGCCAAAAAAAGGACCACGTTCATCTGAAAACGATTGTAACGAGATATTTGTCGCATTTTTTTTATTTTACTTACAGAATCATACATATTAGTAATACATGTTATTTATTTTATGAGAGCAGTAGCTTTCAAGTTAGCAGCTTTTGTACATGTTCAGCAATATTTTTTAAAGCTAAAAATTTGGTATTCTGGGGGTAATAACGCCAGGTTGAGTAATAACGTCAAGTGCTAATATTACACATAATTATGAAGTAATCCGGGAAATGACATCTAGGGGTAATGCGGAGAAAGACTCTGAAACATCTGAAACACAAACAACTGTTAAAAGTTAATTTGTTCCTTTTGTAGGCCTTATCGTTTTAAGAAGTACCTAAAATATACGCTTGACCAAAAAATTTGCGATGTAAGTTCTGTGATATGAAGACTCTATATTTATCAGGAAATCCTTGTTTAGTACATAAATTTGTAGTGCATTTTATGTACTGCCAAAATGTTGTGGATGATTTTAGATGCGTTCGCGAATTATTTGTAGTTTAAAATTTACTGCACAATAAGTACACCGGAGTAATAACGTCATTCATTGATATCTTTACCCCGGTTGATTCTATAAACGTCCAGAACTACATCAGAAGAGGGTTTATTTTTTTACTTAATGCTGATACAGCATTATTGTCATTGTTGAAATGGTTGGATTAATGGTTGGTCCGATACACAAAACTGATTTAAAAAAATTGAATTTTTGTTATACTAGTGTAACAAAAATTTAAAATTATTATAAATAAAATGATATTAAAATGTTTTAGACATTCTAATTCCAACATTTACAAAATAAGTTTCTTATTAAATTAGCATGTGATTGTTTAACTTAGTTCTAAAAGTTTAACTCTCCGCTTTCTCATTTTTGTATTTTACAAAATTTTACACATTTAAGCTTCAATACCTTTTTAATTGTTTCATTTATGTAAGATTATTGTGCCTAAATGAGACGCGATTTTCAATAGTTTTGTCACATTTAGCGTAGAATCTTCATTTAATTAATTAAATATACATTTTATTAAGCAGAAAATTACTGAATACCATGATTTCAATTCAAAACGAACTTTTTTTGTAGAAATGGAATTTTTATCTGTACTTTATAGCCAGGATATATAATTGTTGCATTTAGGTAATTATTGTCCAATTTACGGCATTTTAAACCTAGGTGACACGTACAAAGTCTTAAACGTGACAATGCGTTTTATATATGCAAACTCATTTAAAAAAAGATATTAACCATTTACTATTGGGACAGAAATTGTCACATAACAAATGTGATTTATTTGCGAGACCACTCGACCAAAAGATAATTAAAAAGCGATTAACTCATAGAATACTGTTTCTACACTAAATATTTTGCACAGAATTAATTCTAATTAAATTTAATTTTTTCTAACACTTCTAACACTAGTACTAGAACCCAAACGAAAGAGAATTTCAGTAGTAATCATAGTTAAGCTCGAAATTACAAGTTAAACTCTGAAAATTGAAAAAAAAAAAAAGGCAGCTATCCGTGAGATCACTAACAGCAGTTATAGAGGTTAATTTTTTTGGCAATAATAAAATATAACCACATGAATCATGTACTACTCGACGCAAAATATACGTCATGTCCTTGTGCCGGCAACGAAAAATAAACCTTATTGCAACCCCTAAAAAGTTAAATGGTCGCAAGAAACTATCAGGAAGTGCAATTTACTTTTAATAAATAGCTTTTACGTCCCTTAACCTCCTGACTGCCGCTGGCTGATTTTTTTCGCACACTAACCTGCAGGTTTCACTGCAGCATAAGCAATATTTAAATTAATATAATTCTACAAATAAAACCCAGTTTTGAAAAATTAAGTTAAGATTAATACTCTCATACACCTCTACATAATAACATTTTTTGTATCAGGTTGGAAAAACATCTTTTTTAATATTTTTAATAAATTACAGAGAAAACAACATTACTATTTTAGCCTTTTGCCGGGCAGTCAGGGGGTTAAAGAACGTAATTACATGTTTCATAAAATAACTCGTTTATCATGTGCCATGCAAAACGTCAGTGATAGCAGAATACCATTTTTAGGTGCGTTCGTATTTATATTAATGCGTAGCACCAATAGTCGTTGTTCAACCCGCCCATCCGTCTGTCTGTCCGTCTGTCCGCATATAACAACGCAAAATCTACACAACAGAGTGGTTTAAAATTTAAGATATATAATTGTTGGATAGTGTTGTCGAGTCATTTCAAATTTTATGAAAATCAGATATACAGTTCAATTACAGGGACAACCAAAATTATTTCGTTACATTACATCCAATGCGGAAAAATACTTTCAAATGCATTTTAAAGTTATTACACTCTTTCAAATATAATAAAATTCATATATATATCTTTGAAATACCTACTAAATTATACATTCTATACTATCTCGGGAACAAAAGATACTTATTTTATTAATAAACAGGGCCACTCAGATGTATTCCATTACATAATGGTATAGAAGAAAACATTGAGGTGCGTTTTAATTATATTAAACTATTTCACATTTTATGAGACTGATATACATTGCTGAGGTTTAATAAAGGTTACCTGCTGTTCATTTAAAGTAAATAGTATTTACAGGAATACAGGAATGATTTCGGATATTTATATGGTATCCGAAGAACTGTTTACTATTACACCAAGATCTGAATAGTTTTAAAACTTCGTTATAGTACCAGCGCACCTAATTTGCTACATTTGAAATGCAATTTGCGACTTGTTTCCATAAGTATTTTTCAACAAAGTTGAAAAGTAGTTATGAATCCTGTTTGTCTGGCCCTGATTGTGTTTACCATCTGCCTGACTGTCTGTCCGCTCTTACTAACTTACGTAAATTGAGTATAATTGCCTCATTATTTGAGGTTTAATATGGCATATTCAATTTTGAAAACGAAGTGTGTAGCCTTCGTTGCTCGTTTACAAAGGCACCAATTAGAGTATTTTTATTGCACTATCAGTGTATCAGTTGAGAATAAGTTTTAATTTGAAAATTTAGTTAATTAAGTTAATTACTGTGTTTTTTATATCAAACCACAATTACAATGTGTGCAACAATGTGTCACAACAATGTACCACATTATTATTTTTACAGATCACAACAATAGATTTTTAGTTACAATATTACTTTAAACAATGAAACATGTAAAAATGAAAGGTAATAATTCAACAATTCCCTGAATCGTATTATTCATTTGAAGTACTAGCTTTTTTTTGATAAAATGCATGATATTGAGCCATTATCTCTCTTTAATAAATTAATAACTTATCAATCGCTAGCTTCAAAATGAAATTTTCTTTTGTATCGCGTTTAATGAAAGTTAACAATAGGTGTGTGATACATTTCTCTGTTTATTTTCAATGGGTGAAATGTAGTTTACTCTCCTTCGCCAAGGCGCCTTATTATTTTTAGCGATAAATGTTTCAATATGGCAACCCTGCATTTTCATTTATTCCGGAGCAAAACAGCGTGTTCCGGGAGACAAGACGCAAAAACGTGCCAATTTGGCAATTTTTGAAAATCGCGCCAAGAAGCAGAATAAACTGCATGCGCACCATTTTCAATGTTTTCCTTTGAAACCTAAGTTAAATTAGATTATAGTCTATGGAGAAAGTCACTTGCAATATATTTTGCTGATGTTAGGCTATTTCAAATTTAATGAAATTGAAATAAATACATCATAGAAGTATAGAAGATGCTTACAGTAGAATAGTATGAAAAAAATTCATTTATAGTTCATTTAAGAGGGGACACAAAATAATTCGATTGTAATAATGTTTACTTTCTATAAGTAATAATTGTTGTCAGTGGATTTTAAATTGAGATATTGGTGTTTAAATTTAATTTGTTTACATAACTTGGTGTATATACTATTGACATATATACACAGACTGCACAAATGAATTCCAGTATATTATTGTTTACGCAAAGCGGAATTAATAACTATGTTAAATACTGTTAAATTAATCTAATCCTTAGCACGCATATATGTTTGTATATGTATAATATTCTTATGTTTTCTATATGCATGTTATATATGTTCAGTAGTATTTATGCAAATCTATAGATCATATACAATGTTGAAATGTTCTATAAAAACACAAAGAAATAAATAGAGACTCTTTGTAAATTTACACTAGTTCTCGATCAAATGCATTCAATTGAGTTTCTCAGTTATAATTTTACTGACATTTCCCTTTTAGTATAACTAATTCTCTGTAGCGATTTCGGCTTTATTTTAAGATATTTTTATCTTTGTTAAAACTTCTACTTCAAAATACACACTTTTAAAATTCTTTTACAATTTTAGAAGAAATATTTTTAAAAAAAGAATATTTCTTTTAGTTTACTTTTAAAGTTAGAATAATTTAGAAGGGTAAAAGTCATCTACTTGAAGTTAGTGAGGAATTTTACTGATTTTCGACCACTGACTCATAAAAGGAATATTTTGAACAAAATACCAAAAGATTCTATAGCTGAGTAACTAAAGCTTTCTTTCTCTATCTCGGATTATAACACGAGAATGGCTAGAAACACAAATTATATAAAAAATAAACAATACAGTCTTTCAAAATTACACGAAAACTGGAATTATTTCAGGCTCGCTGAAGATTGAGTGATATCTTGATTTAGAAAACTAATGAAATTATAATCATTAAAAATAAATTTACAGAGTCTTATGTATTTTTAAAGAGGCTTATTTACAGAGTTACCGAATAATTTCTCTGTTATTTAATGGAATATCTGTTTTTTCATCTCTATAATTTCACAAAATACTTAAGATAACATAAATCCTCTATATTTTCTCAGAAACATTTTTAACAATGTACAGCTCGGCACAAACGAATTCGATTATTTTTTCACCTATAAATATTAATTTAAAAAAAATAGTTTTTCAAATGTGTTATGGATTACCAAAATTATAAACATAGACATCATTAGCCAACTTATAAAACAGTAAAATATGGCATAGTATTCTAACTCTGCTGGAAAGGATTTCATTTTCTATGCTTGACGCATGATTTTATTTTTGTTTTTATTATTTAAAAAAATAAAGAAACAATATAAAAATCAATCATCGCAGGTAGCTATTATTACATATATTTAATATAAGATAAATTTATTTGAAATTTGTGTGTATTCTAACACATGCTTAACATTTTATTTTAGGCACAGATAATATGAAACGAATTTTTAAAATGTGTGCGCCTCCGAGTCAGCAGAAAGTGATGAAAATAAAAAGCTTAGAATCAAGAAATAAGAACAGAAGAAATGTCAATAAAGAATTGGATTTGATTATCGGAGGTACGTATTACTACAAAAATTTAACTTAAGAACATTTTCATTTAAATTTGTATATTCTAACACATTGTCAATATTTTATTTTAGGGAAAGATATTAAAAAACGGATTTTTTAAATATGTGTGCTTACGAATATCCAAAAGATGATGAAAATATAGAGCTTAGAAACAAGATAGGAGAAAAGAGGAAATGTCAAGAAAGAAATGGATTAAATTATCGGAGGTAAATACAACAAAAAATTTAATAAAAAAAATTAAATTTGTGTTCTCTACACATTGTTGACTTTTTATTTTAGGGACAGATATTAAAAAACGAATTTTATAAATATGTGTGCTTACGAATATCCAAAAGATGATGAAAATATAGAGCTTAGAAACAAGAGAGGAGAATAGAAGAAATGTCAAGAAAAACAGGATTCAATTATCAGAGGTAAGTATAACAAAAAATTTAATAAAAAAAATTAAATTTGCGTTCTCTACACATTGTTGACTTTTTATTTTAGGGACAGATATTTTTTAAATATGTGTGCTTCCGAATATCCAAAAAGTGATGAAAATATAGAGCTTAGAAACAAGAGGGGAGAATAGAAGAAATGTCAAGAAAGAATAGGATTCAATTATCAGAGGTAAGTACAACAAAAAAAGTTAATAAAAAAAATATTTAAATTTGTATTCTGTACACATTGTTGACTGTTTATTTAAGGGATACATATTAAAAAACGAATTTTATAAATATGTGTGCTTACGAATATCCAGAAGATGATGAAAATATAGAGCTTAGAAACAAGATAGGAGAAAAGAGGAAATGTCAAGAAAGAAATGGATTAAATTATCGGAGGTAAATACAACAAAAAATTTAATAAAAAAAATTAAATTTGTGTTCTCTACACATTGTTGACTTTTTATTTTAGGGACAGATATTAAAAAACGAATTTTTTAAATATGTGTGCTTCCGAATATCCAAAAGATGATGAAAATATAGAGCTTAGAAACAAGATAGGAGAAAAGAGGAAATGTCAAGAAAGAAATGGATTAAATTATCGGAGGTAAATACAACAAAAAATTTAATAAAAAAATTTAAATTTGTGTTCTCTACACATTGTTGACTTTTTATTTTAGGGACAGATATTAAAAAGCGAATTTTTTAAATATGTGTGCTTCCGAATATCCAAAAAGTGATGAAAATATAGAGCTTAGAAACAAGAGAGGAGAATAGAAGAAATGTCAAGAAAGAAATGGATTAAATTATCGGAGGTAAATACAACAAAAAATTTAATAAAAAAAATTAAATTTGTGTTCTCTACACATTGTTGACTTTTTATTTTAGGGACAGATATTAAAAAACGAATTTTTTAAATATGTGTGCTTCCGAATATCCAAAAAGTGATGAAAATGTAGAGCTTAAAAACAAGAGAGGAGAATAGAAGAAATGTCAAGAAAAACAGGATTCAATTATCAGAGGTAAGTACAACAAAAAATTTAATAAAAAAAATTAAATTTGTGTTCTCTACACATTGTTGACTTTTTATTTTAGGGACAGATATTAAAAGACGAATTTTTTAAATATGTGTGCTTCCGAATATCCAAAAAGTGATAAAAATATAGAGCTTAGAAACAAGAGAGGAGAATAGAAGAAATGTCAAGAAAGAATAGGATTCAATTATCAGAGGTAAGTACAACAAAAAAAGTTAATAAAAAAAATATTTAAATTTGTATTCTGTACACATTGTTGACTGTTTATTTAAGGGATACATATTAAAAAACGATTTTTTTAAATATGTGTGCTTCCGAATATCCAAAAAAGTGATGAAAATATAGAGCTTAGAAACAAGAGAGGAGAATAGAAGAAATGTCAAGAAAGAATAGGATTCAATTATCAGAGGAAAGTACAACAAAAAAAGTTAATAAAAAAATATTTAAATTTGTATTCTGTACACATTGTTGACTGTTTATTTAAGGGACACATATTAAAAAACGAATTTTTTAAATATGTGTGATTCCGAATATCCAAAAAAGTGATGAAAATATAGAGCTTAGAAACAAAAGAGGAGAATAGAAGAAATGTCAAGAAAGAATAGGATTCAAATATCGGAGGTATGTACAACAAAAAAATTTAATTAAAAAACATAATTTAAATTTGTATTCTCTACACATTGTTGACTTTTTATTTTAGGGACAGATATTAAAAAATGAATTTTTTTAATGTGTGTGCTTTCGAATATCCAAAACGTGATGAAAATATAGAGCTAAGAAACAAGAGAGGAGAATAGAAGAAATGTCAAGAAAGAATAGGATTCAATTATCGGAGGTAAGTACAACAAAAAAATTAATTAAAAAAAATAATTTAAATTCTTATTCTCTACACATTGTTGACTTTTTATTTTAGGGACACTTATTACAAAACGAATTTTTTAAATATGTGTGCTTCCGAATATCCAAAAAGTGATGAAAATATAGAGCTTAGAAACAAGAGAGGAGAACAGAAGAAATGTCAAGAAAGAATAGGATTCAATTAAAGGAGATAAGTACAGCAAAAAAAATTAATAAAAAAAAAATAATTTAAATTTGTATTCTCTACACATTGTTGACTTTTTTTTAGGGACAGATATTAAAAAACGAATTTTTTAAGTATGTGTGCTTCCGAATATCCAAAAAGTGATGAAAATATAGAGCTTAGAAACAAGAGAGGAAAACAGAAGAAATGTCAAGAAAGAATAGGATTCAATTAACGGAGGTAAGTACAGCAAAAAAATTTAATAAAAAAAATTAAATTTGTGTTCTCTACACATTGTTGACTTTTTTTTTAGGGACAGATATTAAAGGACGAATTTTTTAAATATGTGTGCTTCCGAATATCCAAAAAGTGATGAAAATATAGAGCTAAGAAACAAGAGAGGAGAATAGAAGAAATGTCCAGTAAGAATAGGATTTTATTAGCGGAAATAGGTATTACTACAGGAATTTAATTTCAGAAAATTTTCATTAAAATTTGTGTTCTCCAACACATTGATAACATTTTACTTTAGGGACAACTATTAAAAAATGAATTTTTAAAACGTGTGCGTCTCCGAATCACCAAAAAGTGGTGAAAATAACAATTTTACATTCAAGAGAACAGAGATGAAGGAACGCCGAGAAAAAATAAGATTGGATTATCGAAGGTACGTAATACTACAAAAATTTAGTTTAAGAAAATTTTAAGTAATGTATGTATTGTAATTATCGTATTTGTGTTCTCTAACACATTGTTAATATTTTAATTTAGGTATAGACATTATAAAACGAATTTTTAAAATATGTGCGTCTCCGAATAACCTGAATTTGATGAAAAAACTTGCTTACAATCAAGATAGCAGAGAAGAAAGAATGTCGAGAAAGAATAGGATTCGATTATCGGAAGTACGTATTACTACAGAAATTAAATCTAAGAAAGTTTTCATTTAATTTTGTATTTTCTAACATATTGTCAACATTTTATTTTTCAGATAGATATTAAAAAACTTATTTTTTAAATATGTGTGCTTTTAAATCAACAGAGTGTGGCAAAATAGTGTGTTTCCGAATTTCCAAAAAGTGATGAAAATAAAGAGCTCAGAAACAAGAAAGAAGAATAGAAGAAATGTCAAGAAAGAATGGGAATCAATTATCGGAGGTAAGTACAACAAATGAAAGTTAATAAAAAAATATATTTAAATTTGTATTCTCTAACACATAGTTAACCTTTTATTTTAGGGACAGACTTTATAAAACAAGTTTTTAAATATGTGTGCATCCGAAATACAGAGAGAGATGAAAATAAAAAAGCTTACAATCAAAAGAGCAGAGAAGAAGCAATGTCGAGAAAGATTAGGATTCGATTATCGGAGGTAAGTATTACCACAGAAATTTAATTTAAGAAAATCTTAATTTAAATTTATTTTCTCTAACACATTGTTAGCATTTTATTTTAGGGACAGATATTATAAAACGAGTTTTTAAAAATATGTGTGGTTCTGAATCAACAGAAGATGATGAAAATAAAAATCTACAATCAAGAGAACTGAGATAAAGGAATATCGAGAAAGAATACGATTCGATTGTCGGAAGTAGGTATTTTTAGAGAAATTTCATTTAAGAAAACTTTATTTTAATTTAATTTGTGTTCTCTAACATACTATTAAATTTTTATTTTAGGAGCAGATATCATGGGCCTTCGAATGAAGAGAAAGTCATGAAGTGCAAATCTTTCATTCGTGAAAGCAGAGAAGAAAGAATGTCGAGATATAATAGGATTCGATTTTCAAAGGTAGGTATTATTACAAAAATTTTATTTTAAGAAAATTTAATTTAAATTTGTATTCTGTAGCGCAATGTCAACATTTTATTTTGTTTATAGGTATTATAAAACGAATTTTTAAATTATATGTGCTTTCAAATAACAGGTGCGGTGAAATTAAAAAGCTAATGTTCAAGAAAGAAGAGAGGAAAAAACTGTTGTGAAAGAAAGTAATTAGATTACCGGAGGTAGGTATTACTACAGAAATTTTATGCAAAGAATTTTTTTTAATTTATGTTTTTTGACACATATTTCACATGTTATTTCAGGTTTTTTTATTTTTGTTGTCTGATCCACTGTTAATATTTCATTTTAGGTACAGTTGTAATAAAATTAATTTAAAAGAAAATATCTGCCCCTCCGAATCAACAGAAATTGATGAAAAAATGATCTTGCTTTTATTAACGAAATTAACGAGAAAACGAATTTTTGAAATATGCATGTTCATCCGAATCAATAGAAAGTGAAGAAAAGAAAATGTGTACATTGATGAATATAGAGAAGAAAGAATGTAGAGAAATAATAAAATTCCATTTTCGGAGGTACGTATTACTACATAAGTTTAATATGAAAGACATTTATACATTTTTTATTTTTGTTGTCTGATCCACTGTTAATATTTCCTTTTAGGTACAGTTGTAACAAAATTAATTTAAAAGAAAATATCTGACCCACCGAATCAACAGAAATTGATGAAAAATTGATGCTTGCTTTTATTAATACAGAGAACAGCAGAAGTAGGTTTTTGTGGAAAATCAGGTCGGTATTTGTGCTGAAATTTAATGTAACATAAATTTATTTTAAACTTTTTTTCTAGCGTGTTATTTATATTTTATTTTTGATATGAATATTATGAAACGAATTTTTTAAACATATATCACTCTGAATTACAGAGATCGAAGAGAAGTAGAAGCTTACATTGAAGAGCACAGAGAAGACTTGATGAAGAAAAAGAATAGAATTCGGTTATCGAATTTAGGCATTACTAAATTAATTTAAGACGAATTCATTTTAAATTTATGTTGTATAACAAATTGATAATATTGTATTTGTTATACATAAAATAATTTTTTGAATATCGGTCCCTCCGAATCAGAGGAAATTGATAAAATAAAATGCTTACACTGTAAAAAAAAAAAAAAAAAAAAAAAAAAAAAAAAAAAAACGTTAAATTCCGTAAATTTAAAAACTGTTTTTTGCCAGCAGTTTTTGTCGTAAATATTGTAGCAAAATTAGATGTAATTAAAAAACTTACATCTAATTTTACTGGTATTTTTATGGCCAAAACTGCGAGCAACATTGCTGTCAGCAGGTTTTGCCGTAAATTTAACAGATTTTTTTTTACAGTGTACAATTTGAAACAATTTGATTTGATTATCGTTGATAAATATTACTACAGAAATTCGTTATGATATAATCTTATTTTAAAAATTGTGTTCTTTAATACATAATTCACATTTGATTTTATTATATGTACAGTAAAAAAATAATAAGCATATTTCCTTTTGATTTAACAAACTCACGAAAAAATGCTTTAATTTATCAATGCGTAGAAGAAATAGATTTCGATTATTAGAGTTAGGTATTGTTATAGAAATTTAATATCAGATTCATTTATTTTTAAAATTGTGTTCTCTATTACATGGTTATCTTTTATTTTATGCACATAAATTATAAAACATTTTTTTTTTAATATACGTCTCTTCGAATCAACAAAGTTTAATGAATAGAAGGTATTTATTTTTAAATTAAGAATAAGGGATAGAAATTAATTATTGAAGGTAGAATTAGAGCAATTTAATATCAGATACATTTACACTCATGAGCCAAAACATTATGACCACCTAAGCAATAATGCATTGGCTCACCTTTGATTCGCAAAGGTGCTGCACACCACCTTGGCTTGGATGCCACAAATTCTCATGTAGATGATCGGAGATAAATTATATTAGTTGTTCAAGCAGCACTCGTGCATATACAGGGATATTCCAAAATAGCTTTTTTTAGCCCTGGCCTGCCTTTAAATGACACCCGAAATGTTCTCTGTCGGATTAAGATCCGTCAAATTAGGTGACCAGGACATTAATTGGAATTCAGTGTTATGTCCTGGTACCAATCGAATGCAGTTCGAGTCACGTGACATGGAACATTGTCTTGCATGAAGACTCCATTTCCATTTCGAAAGGCAGGTACAAGGGAATGGTACAAATGATCCTCGTTGATGTTCAGATAGTTCGCAGCATTCACGGTCTGTTCTACAACAACCACAGGTCCCATTTCAGGGACGCCTTTAAAAACGTTCCCCAAACCTTAATATCGCCACAACTGGCCTGTGTATGATCTGTTGTATAAAGGGGAGTAAAAGTTCGCGTAGAAGAAGTTGAAGACAAACACGGCCATCGACGTATTGAAGGACGAGTCATGTTTCATGCGAAGAGGCAACTTTCTCCCTATTTTCAATAGTTCAGTCATGATGTGCCAGAGTCTAGTGTAAGAGTATTTGGCGATGATGCTTGATCAACAGGGGTACATGAGTGGGAAGTTAGCCTCTTAGTTTCACATTCAACAGAATCAGCTGAACTGCATGCTCCAAAAGAATTTGATTTGGACCTGTATTGTCTTGGGATGTAAGCTGAGCCAATCTCTTTGCTGACTCCGGCATCCTTTTTATTTGTTAGCGGCTGAACGTAAAGTGCGATGGCTTTTATTGATATAGTTTAACCTTCATTCACCTATTTTTTACAATTTCTAACAGCGATGTGTCCCAAACAACCATTGAGACGCGCAGTTTCAAAGTTATCCGTTGTTAGTCACCGGTCGACTGAACTCTGCAATTTATCAAAGTATCTTAGATCAGCAGCCTTTATCCCCACAAGCAGACGTAAATACAAAACCGATTCCTAAGACTTCCTAGAAGCATTTAATTACCCTTTTCATTGTATTATGTGCCTTTCACGTCATCCAGGCGAGTTCACTGCAAAATGTGGGGATGGTCATAATGTTTTGGTTCTAGAAAATGTTTTAAAACTTTGGGCTCTTTATCACATTATTAACATTTTATTTTAGATTCAGATATTTTAAGAGAGTTTTTTTAATACATTTCTCTCTAAAATCCATAGAGATAAATGACTAGGTGATGATTATGCTAGTAAAAAATATGACTATTTTGCTGCATCGTCACTCCCCGCTTTTTTAGAATATTACTCATTTGGCCAATTAGAATGCTGCATGATAGCCTGAAGTAGTCGTTTTCTATAAAAGCGGTGGAGTGACGATGCAGCAAAATAATCATATTTTTTACAGTGTGGAGAGTGCAGAAAATGAATTGACCTAATATTAAAATTCGAATATCGATTTGGTATTATTACGGAAATTTTGTCACAGTTTACTCTCTTTTAAAATTTATGTTCTCAAACAGATTTTTGATATTTTGGATTAAATACAGATATTATAAGACATAATTTGAAAATACATGTTTCTTCGAATAAAAAGAGATTCATGAAAAAGATATACTTAAGTTTAACAATGAAAAAAACAGTATAGTTCGAATATTTCATGTAGGTATTATAACATAATATTGAAATTAATTTAATTTTGTTTAGAAGTTTGCTGCTTAATTGAAGTTAATTCGATATTAAATTCACAAATGCAATGTTAACATTTTATTTAAGGGAATTATTTAACATTTATTTAAGGGAATTATTTAACATTTATTTAAGGGGATTATTTAACATTTATTTAAGGGAATTATTTAGCATTTTATTTAAAACAAAATTTATTAAATGCTACTCTAAAACATCAGATAATAACGGAAATAAAAATTTAAGTTTAAAAGATTGAAAAAGGAATGGAGTTTAAAAATCAAAAATAGTTATTATTTCAGAAATTTAATACATATAAGGATTAATTTAACTGGATTTGTATACCTAAATACATTGTTAACTTTTTCTTCTAAGGATAGATATAATAAATTGAATTTTTAAAATACGTGTTGCATATGCTAAATCTTTATCTTTTGAAAATACAAGATTTGATATGTTAAAATTTGTAATATTAAGTAGGATAGTCCAACTACTAAGAGCAGCCTCCAACAAATTAGCACAATTAGTAAATATTTTAACAGAATGATGTTTGAAAACCTTCTCTCAAGATTTCGTTACTTCATTGCCTTAATTCTATTCAATAAGAAGCTGTCACATTCTTGATTGTATGCTAAAGTCATATTACTTCACTTTGAGAACATCTTGTGTTTTCATGTCAGAGAAACACGTTGTTTCTGTACTGAAAAAATAAAATAAGTGCTTTCACATTTCATACGTTAGATAAGGATTTATTGTTTTTATCTACATTATGCACTAATTTTATTGTGTATACATTAAATTAACACGTTATAGCTATATTTCTAAACGTTTTAGTCAGTATAGAATATGTACAATGGGGTATTAAGTAATTGGTTAAACAAATGTTAAAAATCCAATGAATAAACAGCTGTTTCTGTAAGGAATACATTAGGCTATTTTCCGTAGTGAATAAACTGTTTGTAAATTAAGTTTTTGTGGCGTCTTTTATAGCCTATACTTTGAATTAAGGGATTTTTCAAAAATGATAACGGATAAAAAAGAAGGATAGATAAAAACGGAACAAAAAAACATATACACAGATTTTTAAAGGTAATAATTACTGATGAAAAAAAGGAAAGGATTGTACTTTGTGTCACTGTATAAAGAATGAAATACGTTTTATAAGACATTAATAAAATTATTACATAAAGCAACGGGCCATTTCAACGTCTTTAAGACCCCATCATCAGTGCATAAAATCCAAATTAAAATCACTTTTAAAACATTGAACTAAATTGGAGACAGAAGGACCAAGAGGCTTACCTGGAAATACGAAAATCAGATGGTAACCAACTGTGGAGTTAAAAACTCGCGCTCACGGGGAGACCAATCAGGAATGAATATCTTTACTGGAAGAGTCCAAGCTAAAGGGAGAAAATAGCGGGGGAGAGAAGAGAAGAGAACGAATTAGAAAAATTGAAACCATAGTTTAGAAAAATTGGGAGTGCTGGATAAATCGTTAACTAAATTGTTTCAATTTTTCCATATATGATACAGCCTCCCAAAAGTCAAGATCTTGAATGGATGAGCGTTTCTGTAGTATTGAGATATCAAAAATTTTTAAATTATGATTATTGGACCAGTAATGATTAGCAATGGCGGAACGTTTGATTACACAATTTTTGACATAACTTAAAATTGATGATGTTGATGTTTATTGATGTTTTTCGAATATTATTTTTTACTATGTTTATAGATGATTGAAAGAAATACTATTAATTATGACTAAAGAGATTCCTCAGTAAACGAAATACGGAAGGTTGAAGTACTTTACAGAAGTCCATGAAAATGTTGTATGAACTATGAGGTCAAATTAGCTCAATATGAAGAAAGCATTCCTTTATTTTAATAATCCTAAAACAACGTTGTCTATGAAACTGCGAGGAAAAGCTATTGAAAGTAAGTGTGTGGGACATTTCTTGTGATGTCTTTTGAAGAAGAAACACTCCTAGAAGACTGGATGGTTAGAAAATTGAAAATTGAATTTACAATGAATAAAGATAAAATAAAAGGTGAAACTTTCAAAATCATGAAACAAACAGGAAGAAAAATTCCATTTATAGACAAAACATCCAGAGGAGAAATGGGTCAATCTTTTTCTTAAATAGCATTCAATATTGGATTTATGAACTGAAGAACATGACAATATATGGACCACAGGTCCGCATGTTGTGAAATTGCAAGTGACCTGCAATAAAAAGTATAATTTGGATAAAATATCTGGATATTTCAAGGATCGTATGAAAGACGTAATAAACAGACCTGAGCTTCATCATCTTCACGTTCATCTGAAATTTACCTTATTACTGAAATGGAGACATACAGAGCCAAAGATTTCTCTAAATAAAATCAGGTTTTCGTTCCCTCTTTTAAAACCTGTAATTTATGATTAATTTCAAGACTTAAAAATAGCAGTTCTTCAAGCTAATTAAGTATTGTTCTGTGACCCCGTTTGAAACCCCATTATTCATTGAAAAATTTTTATAAGTTATTTGTACAGGTTGTAAAATAAAAAATGTTGCTTAATATTGATTTTTTTTTTTTTTTTTTTTTTTTTTTAATTTCTGCCTGTTTATTCACTTGAAAGTTTTCCATATATTCACTTGATTTTTTATCGATTTTTATTAATATACTTATAGCATCCCCCAAAAAAAACATAAATTTTTTTGTTATTTTTTATATTTTTAAAATCACCGAATGTATTTGCAGTGTCAAACAAAAATAGGCACTGTTTATTAAAATATAATGAATCATTTTCTTTTTAAATGTGCTTTAGTTATCATTTACTGGTCAGACTACTCTATACATTTTAGAAATACATATTTAATACTTCTATTATAAATGAAATATTTAAAAGCAAATTCAATTCTTGATGAAATACAACTACGACATGATGATATTTAAAAATGTATTTATTTAGTCATGCGGTATTTAAAATCACAATAAAATACTCCATTACGAAGATACATAAAAAACATTTACAATGGATTAAAAATTTATTTATTAACAATAGACAGAATATACACAATATAATTCAGAGGCCTACTTGCCGATCACTTTTCCACATAATCACGAAATGTATTTAGACTTTTATCTGAATGCAGGACCAATTTGTTTAACACTTTCGGTTTGGTGAACTATTAATAGTACATGTCTTTTAATTGGGAATTATTTTATTTTAACAAATATTTTTGTTACTGATTACATGTAGTAATATTAGTGTGTGTGTATGCATTTGCTATATCACTTCGTTAACGTTTAGGCAATTAATAAATAACAATAATAAATATAATTATAATTTTATTTGAGACGTTTGCGATTCTTTTATTTTAAACATATATTTTACTATTTAAATTAAAGGTTATTTTCCAGAAAGAATTATGCGTAATAAAGTGCAAAAAGTATTAGAAACTTGTAATACCAGTTAAATCTTATTGTAATGCAATATTTTCTAAACATCTCCAAAATTTCTTCCTTAGTCTATTGTCATATGGATATGAATTGAATAGTACGCAAAACAACCACATTTGTTATGTTTCCGGCAATGAAGTATTTGTTAAACTCTAATTAATGTATATGGATAGTTAGTGTTAATGTTATTAACGTAAAAGTAATATTTTCAATTTAAAAAAAAAATCGGTCCAGAAAGCGTTAATTTATTCTGATAGAAACCACGTACCTGCCCACTGAGCCAGTTACCAGCAGTTGTTTTTACATTACTCTTTGAAGTAAAATTTGTTTGAAGTAAGTGTTTCCATCAGTGTCTGAATCTTAAAATAGTCACTAAGTGCCAAAGCCCGATTGTTTTTTTTTTTGTTTTTTTTTTTCGTATGTGTGTGTGTGTGTGTGTGTTGGGGAGTGGATGGCTCCAGACTTCCCACTTCTTCCTTTTCAGCAGTTCTTCAGTTTGATGAGCAGTATAGGGTTGTTAATGTCGTTGAAAGAGAATGACACCTTTATTTAACATGACAAGGATAGGTTTACGTAACCTTGGGAAAGTGGCATAAGCAAAACTACTTTTCTAAACGTTTTGCTATTTCTATTGCTCTAATAGACCGGGGGACGGCAGCGAAGACAATCACCTCATCGAGTTCATGGATCGAAGCTTAATTAATCTAGGATTAATTAAGCTTCGATTCACATATTAGAACGCAATCGGTCTGCTACATAATATCTTGGTTAAAAAAAAAAAAAAAAAAAAAAAAAAAACTGATTTTAGCTTTTGACTCGTAGGTTTACTATTGTACTTTCCTGTACCCAAAAGTAGAAAAACGTGAAGGATTGGAAGAAGAAAACATAGTGGCAAATCTGAGTCAACCGTTAAAATTGGTTTTTTAGATGTTTTCCACCCAGATATGACTTGCCACACCGAGTGCGTTTTAATATGCGAATCGAGATTTAACTAGTCCTAGATTTTCATCCGTGAATTCGATGAGATTATTGTCTGCGCTGCCGCTTCCCGGTCTATGACGCGTCTCTAAATTTTCACTATCTACCGGAACAAATATTGGAAAGTACCATCTGGCACAATTCTTGTAAAAATATTCACACCGCAATATTTATTTTTCAAATCCTGCTGCTTATAACATTTTTATGCATAAAAATCCTCTCAAAACGTCAATATTTACTATAAAATTTAATTAATAATATGTTTATCCATTCATGGATACAGTTATTTGGTATATCTATTGTATTATCCATGAAAAGCTATAAGTACTATTTAAGTAGGAATATAACTATTTATAAGGTTAAACTAAATCCAGAATGTGATAACTCTAATACACAAAATTTATATTCACGTTAGTAATTTTTGCAGTTTGAAAACTTTCCCAGTACTTAAAAATATTTAGAAAATAATTTAGTGAGCGAAATAGTTATTAATCCTTCAGTGCACAATTTTTTTAATTTTTATGAACAAAATTATTTGAAATCGATAGATCGGTTTAATAATAAGAAAAACAGTAAAAAAATTACATTTTAAAGTTTCAGCTAAAATTTAATATTTTATGGCGTGTGCCGTAAAACGAGGTTAATAGGAATAAAACTTGCGGGTCATGCAAATAAATATAAGTGACAATATTTTTAGCTGTCAATTTTTTTATAAGAAGGTAATATCATTAAGAATTGAGAAATACAGTTTTGCCGTATTGGCACCATCACTGGGCTACATAAAAAAACTGCAATCGGATTCTCGAAAATCTCATGTTTTCAACGTCTTCAGAAGTTTGCATGTAACTGCCGTATTTTTCGTTTTCTAAACCTAAGAGTAGGGTTTCTTAATGATAGACCTGTAAACGATATGCTGTATGTATTTTATGTATTTCTAAACTACATAGTGAAAAACATGAAAAAATGTATTGTAACATCACAGGTTTAAAATTTACAAGGTGAATCGGAACACATTTAATATCATGATTTATTTTTCTACACAGTAATAGTTTCAAGTCATATCTAAAAACATATGTATGAATATGTATTGTAACAACATTTTGTTTGTTCCAATTACGTAAAGATTTTACCCTTTAAGCGTCCTAACCGGGATTTTCCGTCACGTAATTGTTTAATTAAAGTGTTTATTTAACACAAGTTTTACATTAATGTTGTTTTTTAAATTGTATAAGATAAACAAATATGCAAGGTTAACAAACACAAATCTTCATACCAATACTTTTTCCAGTAATTATTTTATGAATAAATTAACACTAATGAAAAAAATCTGCAGACGCTAAAAGCATTAAAAGTGACAAAAAATTACTTTGTTAAAAAAAAGTCTTCCCCAATCCAACAGATATGGAACCAACAGATATGGAACAACAATAAAAGAATTTAAAAATGACAAATTACTAAGAAAAGTTGCAGAGATATATTGTATGATAACCCCAACATTCCACAAACATTTCAAAATGGGGAAAAAAAAATAAAAAAGAGAGGGATGCAAACAGTACCATGGGTTGGGGATGGGGCCTTACTAGTAGATGGTGTAAAGTCTTAGCCCCCTCTTTAGATTATCACCTAAGAGGATAGTAGCGCAGAGTGCCGCTTGGTAAATAATCAAGGCTATGTTATTAATTGGAGAATCAATTTATTTGTCCGAAGAAACACAAAAGATCCTCTAAAATAATATATACAGCATTTAAATTATAATAAAGCACGTAGGCTTCTTTTACCACCAGCTTCAACTTTAATTCAGTCAGAGTTCCATAAACCCAAAGTTCATAAATTAACGTAAAGTTCGTTAGATGATCGTTAGCATATACACAAAGCAGAAGTTAGAACTTTCTCTATCGAGCTGTTCACTGCTCGCTAAAAATCACAAATAATCACGTTATCTAATCTCTCAAGACGAGAGCAATCACTGACTCTGCTGGCGAGAGTACACTCAGCAATTCTACACAGGCCTCTGCTATCAGATCAGCCTCTAAAGATCCTCTCCCGGGATCCTCTCTTCCAGCTCACTCTCCGAGCTGCTTCACTCTATCCGAGAGGACACTAAACTCCTCTCTGGCTTACTTCTAAACGCCTGATCCAGGTTTTTCTCTAGACCCCCCCATAGAGGTCACAAACCAATCACTATCATTAATGACCTTTCTCTCATTAAATGAACAGTAAACCCCATTGGTACTTGTGCTTCACTCCGGATCGCCCAGTTAACGGCGCCAGGATGTCCGGCTTGCCGGCCGTCTCGTAATTTCACTTTGCGTCGGTGTATCATCAAAAGGCAACGCATGTGGTTGACTCATTCATCCGACTGTCACCGACCTGTTAGTTTCGTTGATAGATAGTGATATAGCGATTCTTTATAAAATCGCCGCCAGTTTCACTTTGACAAAAGAGTCACTATAAGTTAACAGTTTTATGGCGAAGCTTATTTCAGAAATAAATGCACATTTCTGCTATTTTGCTCTAAAAGCTTGTGATAATTCTGATTTAACACAATGGTATTAAAACATGCAGCGTTTCGAGCAACCGGATTGTTTCACTTACCCAATGACTACTAGTTAAGGATTATTTAGAACAGGGCTGAATTTGTATTAAATTTTATCATCCTCAATTCAAATACATTTTCTTAGAAATTTTTTTATTTTATTTTATTTTATTTTATGTTATTTTATTTTTAAATTTAAAGTTGTTTTCTAATTTTTGAAAAGTCATATCTTTACTTGTATAGAAAATAAAGGATTGGTTTGATAGTAAATATGTGTTCCTATTCAACCCTTATCATTATTGCCTGTTTTTAATAAAACTATTAAAATCTGAATCAGAACAAATAAAGATTTTAACATTTGCTCTGATTAACCCTTACCTGCGGGGTGAATCAGGGCAAATTTGAACAGAACACCATTTAAAAATAAAGTATATATATAAATTGTAAAAAAAATGTTTCTTTTTTGCTTAAAAATTTAAGAACAAAACACGACCGAAGTTTGTTCTATTTTTTTGTCAAATACAATCATCTGACTGGACAAAATAAATGTTAACCCATTCTTAAGAGTGTTACAGATCAGGGATAGATATCCTATTGGCCAAATTCGTGGCACAGAATGAGAATTATAGTGTTTTCAAGTATGTGCCAGATACGACACATAGTGCAGTGAAGGGTTAACTTAGAAATTCATGTGATAATATTGCTCTTTTTATATGGATCTATTAATATTGTATGAAATGTTCAGAATTGAAGTAGATCAAGTCCAAAATTTTAAACTTAAATCATATTGCTCTTTTTGTTATCATTATAACTTTTTAGAACCAACAAAAATATTTTAATTAGATAATTTTATATACAGATGAATAGGACATATATATAAACAATTATAGAGTTGTCTAAATAAAAAATACAATCAAGGAGAAATTTTAACTCGGTGTACCTCGAAAGTGTGAAAATTGCAATTAATTCACTTCATTTCTGAACGCCTCGTATGTAAAATAATTTCAAAAACGCCGAGTTCGGATAACTCGCCCTTTTCAAATTAAGAATCAGTCTAGGACACCATACAAACCTTTATCTTGCGAAGGTAGTTATATTCTTTTATAGCTCAAACGAGAAACGATAATAAACGCATTTATATACACTGCCAAAAATATTTTTCTTAATTAAAAAACATAATTTGCAACGAAAAAAAATCTCAGTTTTGCAGATATATAAACTTTTTCTGAATACCAAAAAATACTTCGAAATAAAAACGAAATTAATGAACGATGAAAGTTTTGAAAACATTAAAAAGACATATTTGACTTAATTTTTGAATGACCATCTGAAATTAAAAAAATTGAAAGGCCTTGCAATGTAATTGTAAATAATTTTTTATTATTTACCACATAAAATAAAACCAACATTCCGTTTAAAAAAACATTCAATAATATATAATACAAAGTTTTAGTTCAAAATATTCGGTTGATATTTTAACATATGTTTCTTTATTTTGATGACTCCATACAATAGCAAATATTGATAATAATAATACTTTAACATGAAATGTTCAAAAATAAAGAGATGTCATCAGGAAATTGTTCAAAATTAGAAGAGAAACATTTACAAATATTTCATAAAAGTTATTTTAGTTTTCGATATTGTACAAGATTATTATTAGGGTAAATAAAGCTTTTATCATCTCTAACAGCATCATGTCTATTATAGCTTGTTATAATCTGAAGGAATAATTTAATATATGGTATTTAATTATTTATCAAGAATATCTACTTACTTTCGCAATGATAATGTGATTTTCGGAGCATTGTGGGTTATAAAATTAAGAGCAAATGCATGGCTCAAAAAAAGTATGGTAATGGGATATATTTCCGAGTAAATAGAAAAGAAATAAATTGATTTTTATAATTATGGCATTATGGATGTATAGCAATTATATGTATGAGCTTGTCATAAACACAGTTATGTTTCAATTAAAGCCAGGGATCATATGCTTTACAGAATTTATTTGGACAAACATTAGTTTTTTTTTTTTTTTTTTTTTTTTTTTTTTTTTTTTTTTTTACAGAAAACTAATTTATGGTAAACACGTGAAATTTCACGTTATTTAAAAAGACATTTTCTATAAGAAAATACTGGAATCGAAGAATTTCGAAGTCTTGAAATTTCAGAACAAGTAGTAATGATCATTGTATATTTACAAAGAAATAATATTATTGAATTAATATTATTGTTGTATAATATTATAGTTTAATAATATTACTAATTTCGTAAAAATATGTTCGTGTTTAAATTAAATTCATTTTCTGAACGTGTAAAACATTTAATATTATTATACTATCTTTTTAGCTGACTAATATATATATATACATTTATATGTTATATTATTAATTATTCCTTCATGATAATTCATTTTAATATACTAAATTGTCTGCATATTCACAAATTTCCTATTCTTTAGTAATATCTATCATTAATCCTATTAAATTTGCCTTAAATTAATTATTATCTTCTTCATTTTACTTAAATATAAAGCTTTTAATTTACTTTTAAATTGTACCATTATTTATGAAGATTTGCATTATTTAGTGTGAATTCCAATGTTTTTAAAAGAAGCATTTCTTTTTTACTTATTTTATTCCAAGAATTTTTTTCGAAATTTCGATTGATGGTAAACCATCAACCCAAGTGGAGAATACACTGTACTTTTATTAAATAGATGGTTTGCGACACCATGTTTTACTGCAATTTTTGTTTCTCTTGATGGCTGCAAACAACCCCTTGAGTCTGTCCGATGAATATCTGAACACCATGTATATTTTCTGATTCTGTACTCTATCAAAATGTCTGAACTCGGCTGAATTTGGTTTTCAGAATTTTACTAAACCTGATATTGCATCCTTTTAATTGTATAATTTTGACTTTTAACTTAGTCAATATCTATTGAGAAAAGTGCATTCACATTATATTGCTACGCACTAAACTCATATAAGGAGTAGTATTAGTAGCAGGAATGTGATGTTAGTTATTGGAAAAGATGCTAGTTGTGATCTCAAATTTGTCAACAAAGTGTTAGTAGAGTAAAAATGGATACTTTTCCATTATGCCGTCGCTTTATTTCCATTAAAAAACATATCGCCAAACCATGGAATTTACGGCCAAAAATGAATGATCTTAAAGTCACATTAACATGACGCCAGATTCATTATGCATGTTAATGCCATCAATATTTTTCTAGTTCTAGTTGAGATGGCGTAACCTATTGGTTCTCCCTTAGTCTGCTTAAAAGTTTTCTTATTAAAAATTAAAATATTATTTCCAGTTACCAGATTACGCCCCGATTTTACTTTGGTCTTCATTTCTGAATTTAATGATGCTAAAATTTTAATTTTATTTAGAAAGATTTAACATCATTCCATTTTTTCCAAAAACTGACGTTGATGAAGTAAAAATGTTGAAATGAAAAATTTTCATTAATACATTTATTGATAACGAACCATCATTAAACACAGAATTGAAGATCACTGTAAAATCTGAGCTTAATCTTTTAACTGGAAATAATATTTTCATTTTAAAAAGAATATTTATAAGCAGACTAAAGAAGTATCAATAGGGGTCCACAATCTCAAGTATTTTAGTTGAATTCATATTACGTCTATTAAAAGAAAGAATTCAGACAATTTTTTAACTTTGTACGTATGGAACCATTATGTGGACGACATTTTCATAGTATGGGTTGATGGTTTATCTGAATTGTATGCATTTCTTAACAGAATAAATAATATGGACCCTAGGATCCTAACATAAAATTTACCATCAAAATAGAAAAGAACAACTTGTTGTCATTTCTTGGCATATTGGTAATCAGAAATCTATCAGCCATTACACTTGACCGCAAAGTTTATAGGAAAGTAAATACGTCTAATAAGATTATTTCTTTTAACTACTACACACCTTTCAATTACAAACTTGCTCCGTTCAGTTTTTATATAAGACGAGCATTTAGTGTTTTTTCTATTAATCATCTTGAAAATGAATTAAATACCACTAGAAACATTGCAGTTGAGAACGATTTTTCAATATAAAAGTGATAAAGTAATCATCTCAGACAAAAAACAAATTAAAATACCAAAAACTTCACCAAGCAACATGAGATAATGCAAATGGAAGTTTATACCAAGATTTTTCGAAAAAGTCAGCCATGTACTGTTTCGTTTTGGCGTAAATTTAACGTCACTCCTCCATTAAAATTGAAAGATTTTCTTAGTTCCAAAATAGACCCGATTCCAAAAGACGAAGTTTCTGGACATGACATTGCGGTGCTTAAGGCGCAACACTAGGCGCAGAAAAAAACCCGGATGATAATGTAAAGTCTATGGGAGCGTTCTTTTTAAATATTTCGCCCAAATTTTAATATTTTTGCATGATTTTTTTTGCACAAGATAGCTGAAGATGATCCAACCCCGGCCTAGTTTTTACTTTTTCAATTTTAGTTTCAGATTTGTTTTTTTTTTTTTTAATTACTTTAACTTTCGAAACCGGTTTTGAAATTGAAACTCTCGTAATATAAAAAATATATAAGCAAAATCGAAAATGTAAAAACTAGGCCGGTTGTGGATCTTCCTCAGCTATCTTGTGCAGAAACATGATGTCAAAATTTTAAAATTTGAGCGTAATATTTGTAAAGAACGCTCCCATACACTTTACATTATCACCCGGGCCTTTTTCTGTGCCTAGTGTGGGGCCTTAAGGAGTGCCAACGCAGAGTGAAGCCGCTATGAATAACCTCCCTTTAAATTGAGAAGTGAACATAAAAAGTGAATTTCGAAAAAATGCATGTCAAAATGGTATAATTTGGAAATTCTGATGGAGATCCTAAGATAATTACAGAAATGGAAGTATGAGGTTAAATATAACATCCAAAAAGAGGGCGCATAGGGCATCCAAACAAGTTTGGTTGCCCCATACTTCGATGTCATTTCAATAACTGACGTAGGCAAAAAACGGAAAATTTAAAGGTAATATGGTACCAACGATCATAGAAAAGGCATAGCATAAGGTAGCCAAGCCCAACAGCTATCTCTAAAAACATAAAAAAAGGGAGGGCCACATAGCTCACTAATTTTGACTGACAATTACCTGTTCATATTCGAAGTTTTCCAGGGTGTCTGCATCTGCAGACCTTAGTCTCGAAAAAGACTCTTTGGAATACCATAAAACAGAAAATATTTACCACTAATACATAGAAATGACTTCTCATTAAAGATCTTATTAATTTGGGGGTTGTATTTTAATTCACTTGGGAGATTTAAAATACAACCGACAAACAACTTCCGTGTCAAGATTTAACCTGATGTGGAAAATACAAGTTAATTTCGAAGATGCAAACATTATATCCCCTTAAAGAATTATTATGAATTAATCATCCGAGAATCAACAGAAATTATTACTAAAAAATACTGTTTGTAACAACGTTAATTCCAACAACATACCCACAATTTGGACCAGTTTATTTAAAGAATCATAAAATTAGAAATACTTCGCTTTCCTCTATCCGTATTTTTTTCTAGTGTTTTACGGATCTAAAAACTGACTTTCACTTTTACTCCTTTTGACACCAACCATAGAACATTTTAAAAATAAGACGACAATAACAGTGTTTTTTGTATTCTCTGACGAAAACTGTATTTACAATTGAAAGTATTGAGAATTTAAGTAATTTAACATCTTTTTAAATATTTTTATCATTTTTTAAGCAGATTTTAAGTTGTGAAGGTGCGATTTTAAGTTTACCTTTTAAAAATGAATTTTTGCATTCTATTTATTTCTTTGCTCAATCATAATATTTTATTGATTCAGAGATTGGTAGAATTTTGCTTTAATATCAATTTCGTTTCATGTGGTTTACATTTAAAACATTTTTAAAGTGAAATTCTATTAAAATAATTTCTAAAAGAAACCCATCAATTAAGCAGGCTGTAGTATTTACACGAGACGGTAGTAACATGTGACATCACACATAAACATAAAGAAATCAATATTTTAACTACGATACAGAAGTAAACAATCTTAAATCATTACCTAATTTATTTTCATAAATGACAATAGAGGGCGGATAGGTTTTTTGTATGTCATATATGTTTATTGTCCGGTGTTTATTTGTTTATATGTGTATTTTTATGACACCTTACTTAAGTAAAAAAGAAGTTTTCATGTGTTTATACTTTTATAAAAAAGGTGATGTTCTCTTTTGAAAATTAAAGATTTAAACAAACATTTTTAGTCATAATGCTTAGATTAGAACTTATGATATTACAAATTATCTTACCTAAATTATTGCTAATATTTTTTGTAAAACAAATTTAAAATAAAATTTAAGATAATTTAAGAAAATTAAAGATTTAAACAAACATTTTTAGTTATAATGCTTAGATTCGATCTTATGATATTACAAATTATCTTATCTAAAATATTGCTGATATTTTTTGTAAAATAAATTTAACTTGTCTAACCTAACTCCGATATTTCGAAAAAAGTGATAATAACATTTCAAATTTCGTTTACATCGCTTATTCCGAAATAAGTTTTAGACTATTTTTAAATATTACTACTGTAAAACAGTCAAATTGTCTTCAGAAGATAAATATATGATCTTTCAAATTATGTTATATCGTTTTAAATCCCAAATAAGTTTTAGATCATTATAAGGAATACTACTCTAAAACTAGATCATTACATGATCTTTCAAATTTCATTTACATTGCTTTAATTCCAAAATAAGTTTTAGATCATCATAAAGATTACTGCTGTAAAACAGTCAAATTGTCTACAATAGAAAATTGCGTGATATTTCAAATTTAGTTTACGTCTCTTAATCCAAAATAAGTTTTAAATTTTTTGCAGAAAATAATTATACGTTACTTTTAATTTCATTTACATTGCTTTAATTCCAAAATAAGTTTTAGATCATTATAAAGATTACTGCTGTAAAACAATCAAATTGTCTTCAATAGATAATTGCGTGATATTTCAAATTTCGTTTACGTCTCTTAATCCAAAATACGTTTTAGGCTATTTTTAAATAATGCTTCTGTAAAACAGTCAAATTTTTTGCAGAAAATAATTACACATTACTTTTAATTCCATTTACATTGCTTTAATTCCAAAATAAGTTTTAGATCATTATAAAAATTACTGCTGTAAAACAATCAAATTGTCTTCAATAGATAATTGCGTGATATTTTAAATTTCGTTTACGTCTCTTAATCCAAAATACGTTTTAGGCTATTTTTAAATAATGCTTCTGTAAAACAGTCAAATATTTTGCAGAAAATAATTACACGTTACTTTTAATTCCATTTACATTGCTTTAATTCCAAAATAAGTTTTAGATCATTATAAAGATTACTGCTGTAAAACAATCAAATTGTCTTCAATAGATAATTGCGTGATATTTCAAATTTCGTTTACGTCTCTTAATCCAAAATACGTTTTAGGCTATTTTTAAATAATGCTTCTGTAAAACAGTCAAATTTTTTGCAGAAAATAATTACACATTACTTTTAATTCCATTTACATTGCTTTAATTCCAAAATAAGTTTTAGATCCTTATAAAGATTACTGCTGTAAAACAATCAAATTGTCTTCAATAGATAATTGCGTGATATTTTAAATTTCGTTTACGTCTCTTAATCCAAAATACGTTTTAGACTATTTTTAAATAATGCTTATGTAGAACAGTCAAATTTTTTGCAGAAAATAATTACACGTTACTTTTAATTCCATTTACATTGCTTTAATTCCAAAATAAGTTTTAGATCATTATAAAGATTACTGCTGTAAAACAATCAAATTGTCTTCAATAGATAATTGCGTGATATTTCAAATTTCGTTTACGTCTCTTAATCCAAAATACGTTTTAGGCTATTTTTAAATAATGCTTCTGTAAAACAGTCAAATTTTTTGCAGAAAATAATTACACATTACTTTTAATTCTATTTACATTGCTTTAATTCTAAAATAAGTTTTAGATCATTATAAAGATTACTGCTGTAAAACAATCAAATTGTCTTCAATAGATAATTGCGTGATATTTTAAATTTCGTTTACGTCTCTTAATCCAAAATACGTTTTAGGCTATTTTTAAATAATGCTTCTGTAAAACAGTCAAATTTTTTGCAGAAAATAATTACACATTACTTTTAATTCCATTTACATTGCTTTAATTCCAAAATAAGTTTTAGATCATTATAAAGATTACTGCTGTAAAACAATCAAATTGTCTTCAATAGATAATTGCGTGATATTTCAAATTTCGTTTACGTCTCTTAATCCAAAATACGTTTTAGGCTATTTTTAAATAATGCTTCTGTAAAACAGTCAAATTTTTTGCAGAAAATAATTACACATTACTTTTAATTCCATTTACATTGCTTTAATTCCAAAATAAGTTTTAGATCCTTATAAAGATTACTGCTGTAAAACAATCAAATTGTCTTCAATAGATAATTGCGTGATATTTTAAATTTCGTTTACGTCTCTTAATCCAAAATACGTTTTAGACTATTTTTAAATAATGCTTCTGTAGAACAGTCAAATTTTTTGCAGAAAATAATTACACGTTACTTTTAATTCCATTTACATTGCTTTAATTCCAAAATAAGTTTTAGATCATTATAAAGATTACTGCTGTAAAACAATCAAATTGTCTTCAATAGATAATTGCGTGATATTTCAAATTTCGTTTACGTCTCTTAATCCAAAATACGTTTTAGGCTATTTTTAAATAATGCTTCTGTAAAACAGTCAAATTTTTTGCAGAAAATAATTACACATTACTTTTAATTCTATTTACATTGCTTTAATTCTAAAATAAGTTTTAGATCATTATAAAGATTACTGCTGTAAAACAATCAAATTGTCTTCAATAGATAATTGCGTGATATTTTAAATTTCGTTTACGTCTCTTAATCCAAAATACGTTTTAGGCTATTTTTAAATAATGCTTCTGTAAAACAGTCAAATTTTTTGCAGAAAATAATTACACATTACTTTTAATTCCATTTACATTGCTTTAATTCCAAAATAAGTTTTAGATCATTATAAAGATTACTGCTGTAAAACAATCAAATTGTCTTCAATAGATAATTGCGTGATATTTCAAATTTCGTTTACGTCTCTTAATCCAAAATACGTTTTAGGCTATTTTTAAATAATGCTTCTGTAAAACAGTCAAATTTTTTGCAGAAAATAATTACACATTACTTTTAATTCCATTTACATTGCTTTAATTCCAAAATAATTTTTAGATCATTATAAAGATTACTGCTGTAAAACAATCAAATCGTCTTCAATAGATAATTGCGTGATATTTTAAATTTCGTTTACATCGCTTAATCAAAAATACGTTTTAGGCTATATTTAAATATTGCTTCTGTAAAACAGTCAAATATTTTGCAGAACATAATTACACGTTACTTTTAATTCCATTTACATTGCTTTAATTCCAAAATAATTTTTAGATCATTATAAAGATTACTGCTGTAAAACAATCAAATCGTCTTCAATAGATAATTGCGTGATATTTTAAATTTCGTTTACATCGCTTAATCAAAAATACGTTTTAGGCTATATTTAAATATTGCTACTGTAAAACAGTCATAAAGAAGATAATTACACGATATTTTAAATTCCATTTACATTGCTTTAATTCCAAAATAAGTTTTAGATCATTGTAAAGATTACTGCTATAAAACAAACAAATTGTCTTCAATAGATAATCGCGTGATATTTTAAATTTCGTTTACATCGCTTAATCAAAAATACGTTTTAGGCTATATTTAAATATTGCTACTGTAAAACAGTCATGCAGAAGATAATTACACGATATTTTAAATTCCATTTACATTGCTTTAATTCCAAAATAAGTTTTAGATCATTGTAAAGATTACTGCTATAAAACAAACAAATTGTCTTCAATAGATAATCGCGTGATATTTTAAATTTCGTTTACACAGCTTTGTGCCCAAAATAAGTTTCAGGTTATTATAAAAATTAGTAATTATAGAACAATCAGTTGTCTTTTGTAAATAATTACATGATATGTGAAAGACAGGTAAGTTGCACTTTACGCATGACTTCAGTAATATTGTGGATTAAAATAAAAATTATTTTTTAAATTTTTGGTGTGGAATACTAATTTATTATTCGTGGTGAAATTTGTCAACTGTACCTTTTATATTTTTAACAACAGCCACAATGATACTTAATAGTTTACGTACATGTACACATGGATATTTTAAGTAATTTAAAATATGAAATGGACATTAGTTTCTCATTGAAACATTAAGATGGCCGGTAATAGTGCCACCTTTTGACATGGTTTTAAAAGTATTATCAAATAGTGCTTTTGTTAAAAAATTTCGCATTTTTACATTTATAGTCAATTAGGAGTAAGACATTTTCAGTAATAAAACTGAACATTTTAATTAATTAACTTTAAAGCTGGATAGAAATATGATCTTTTCTGTTTATGGTGACGTTTTTTCGACGCACGAGAAGAAAATTTTCGAAACGCAACAATTTTTCCTTTTTTTATTCTTTTCTCTTTTTTTTTATGTCTATATTTTTGACCTTGTAGCCTAGTAATAATTTACAATGACAGGAAAATTAATTTAGAAAGGAAAATAATATATTTTTTCTCTGACAAGATGTATGATAATGAAATGACACCTACGACCTTGAAAAAACAGCGAAGAAGTATTAATTACCTACTTTTAAGTCCGATGTCCTTGTAAATCACCTGTTTAGAAATTGATGTGCATAATAAAGGACAGGTGAAAATTTAACGTGTTATGTTTACATATATATATATTTTTAGATAAACCCAGAAACTGCTCGCAAAAAAAAGAAAAGAAAAAAATACATTACATTTAAATATTGATTTTCAATAAACAGAGATCTGGAATATACAAAGAAAAATGGTTTATTATATTCGTTTCGGCTTTTTCTTTAAACTAATTATTTTGTTAAACGAAAAAAAAATCAAAGCTTTCTTGCTTTTGTAGAAGTACAATTTATCATAAGTGAAAAAAAAATTCGAAAGAGAAAGATAAAAACTGATTACATCGAAACACGCAGTAATAACTTTTTATGCATTACCCTGTAATAAAAACCTCATTAAGATTTTGATAAAATACAAATGCTATTAGAAGTATGAAAATTTCTATTGTCTCGTGCCTTATTTTAGAAGAATTTAATACGTTAAAAATTTTTTACAAAATCAATAAATATAAATTACTTTTTGAAAAACTTATTATAATCAATTAATTATGTCTACATTTTAAAATGAAGCATAGAATATTAATTGTCCTCTTCCTTAATATACAGTTCGTGATGTGATTTATAAATACGCAATCAAAACTAATTTTTTTTTTACATCTGACCTTGTTGTTTCAGAATGATTTAAATAAATATTTAAAATATAAAAACAAATGTAGAGAAATTACAGTACTCTTTTGAAAAATATTATTAATTATTAAGCAATTAGGCAATTTAATTAAAAAATAACGAAATGGATATAAGGATTATTTCAATAAGGACATTCATACTTTATTAGTTTTTCTTTTTTCTTTTCAAGAATTTACAAATTTGCGTAAACAAACATTACAGTGATTATTGTACTGTTTTAATAATTTACATTAGCCGAAAAAGTATTTCACAAGAAGAAATGAAAAATTTCTACACTTGAGAAAATGTATTACAAACAAATAATTAAGGAAAACCTTGATAGAAACTTGTTAGAATGTTTCGTTATCTAAATATTAAAATTTCCTGCATTGAAGTGCGTAGTGGCACAGTTTCATAACATCTGACCTAAATCTATAAGGATAATTTTGATAAAGTAAGGTACTGTAAACACGATAAGGAAATTACTTTTTATTTTAAAGGCTTTTTTACATTGAAATATTTAGAACAGTTTATTAAGGACAGTATGTGCTTCGCATTATTTTTATGTGAAGCTTTATAAACGTCTTAATAAAATACTGATGCACATAAAAATGGAGTGTTTTTTTTTTAATTTTATTTTTCATTATTATTGCTACATGTGTATTTAAATAAACACAAAAAAAGGTTTAAATGAAAAAACTCATTTTATACCTTTAAGAGAATATATTATAATCAGATAATTAAGATGACCTTCTATGAAATTGCGTAGAATGCTGTTTACCTTCGTCTGAATATTACGTACCTATAAAGAGAACGAGGAAATATTTTTATACGGAAGTCATTATTTCAAAATATCTGTCCTCATTCTTTCTTGAGTATGTTTATACAGGAAAAAAAATAAAGAATTTTATCTCTTTCAAAAATATTCTTTATGATGAAAAGTCAGGTTAACCTGGAAACACCAGGAGGAAATATTGCAGTGCTGACTTAAGAACAGGAGGGATTCTGTGGCTCCAGGGGGGGACATTGTAGAATTCTGGGAGAGGAATTGACTTTTTGACTACTGAAAGCACAAAATCTCTAAATTTCCAGAAGGGACATCTCATTGCTCTAGAAGTGATGTGCCCCGTGTGCCATCTCCTGAAATCAAAATTGAAATACTGACTATATTGATGGAAAATTCAAACCTTATTAAGTTTTTGTTACATTTTAGACACATGTAATCATATGCTGGTGTGTTTTTGTAGCTCGTTACATAATTGCTTCCTGCTTGCATAAACAGGAAAAAAAGATTTTGATGGAAAGAAGTGTATATTTCCCTCTTTGAGTAAACATATTATAATCAAGTGTTCATTATGGCCTTTTATGTAGCCGTCTGGGATAATGTTTTGCTTTGTCCTAATATAACTTTTTTAGAAGTGCGCAATATACTGAGCAATAAAAAATGGTAACAACCATTCTGACCACCTTCTCTAGTACAACCTATCAATCAAATGTTTTCTGTCTCATTAATGTGTTGCAGTTTCTGTTCTTTATCTCTGCTTTTTTTGTACTAGTGTTGCCAGTGGGGTAATTTTTTTTAAATCCAGATTTCTTGATTGGCATTTTTTGAAATTGTTAAAATTCTCTTTAATTTCGCCTTAATTAATATGTTATTTAATAAGGAGGATTCTACCATTTTCAAAAAGTGGCGCCAATCAAGAAATCTTAGCTAAAAAAAGTAGCCCACTGGCAACTTTGCTTTGTACCATAACTCTCAACTACGGCATTTTGGACCCTGAATTGTTATGTGATTTAGAGTCGTCTTTGTGCCTCTTACATCTACAGCAAGTTTGTAATAAAAAATGGTCAGAAAGATCTTATTTCAAATTATTTGACCTTTTTCTTAAGGATATTTCGGCAAACCGAGTAAAATAGAGAAGATAAAGAATGTACTTTTTCATTTGAAAATCTTGTTTAATATAAAATAAACATTAAGAACAATGTGAAATTCTGATTTTTTATTGTAAACATTTAAATGTTATTAAATTCATACTGAAATACAGATACACAGATGTATAAGGCACAGCTAATTGCTTTAAAACGCAAACAGAATTATACGGGATGAAAACCCATATGTATCTATGAAAAACGTGTAAAAAATACTATAAGACTGCATATACATGAATATTATTGAACTTCTTCCCATTTTTGAAAAGTCTTGAGATAAACCAGCGTTTTATTTACCCCACCATACAATGCTATAAGATGATATAGGTTTTGATAAGACAGAGTTTATGCAAAATGATTCATCACGTCTCACGCCAGTTCCTACAAAGTTGAACCATAGTTCTTAAATGACTGTTTGGATGCAGGCAATAATTTAAAATGTTTCAATTGTTAAATAAAGATATTTTAACTGTCGATTTTTTTCCAGTTTAACGGAATTGTTACCCTGACGGAAACTGATGAAGTTTTTCAACAGATTTCTAGGAACAAAAATGACGGCGATGCTTTTACATATCGGTTTGTACATAATTTCTGTGTAGAATAGCACCTTTAATATTTTAGTATTTAGATTCTTACGCCAAACATTTGGATAGAACTAAAGCCAGTTTTCGTTACTTCCAAGAATTTATTAACACAGAAGTAAATTTCAAAAGAAATATCAAGTTTTGATACATTATACTTAACAATTGTATTTATGCGGATTACTTGATAACATGTATGGGCACTGTTTAAAAAACAGTGAAAATATGTAAAAACTCTCACGATAAAGTTTTCGATCAGAATTTATGTAAATGAATGTCGAATTATGAACTTTTAATGCAAAGGTGGAATAATCTTGGACTTAGTACCGTCTTAATCTTTTAATTAGATTAAAGTACACAAGGTATTAAAATTAACACGACAATGCAAGCTGGATGCTCTTATCTTGAATACTGATAATAAATTAGAATTTTTGAATAATGCAAAAAATAAAAACCGGTTTATACTGCAAATTGCAGCTAAAAATTTTGGCATTCTGTGTCTCATATCCTCGCATACGATTCGACTCAATTGTTTGCTCCAAGAAGTGTGCATTAGAAAATTATCTTGCGATGAAGAATTCTTCACTAACAATACAAAGACATGAGAGCAGTGGACTTCAAAACTTTTCCTGATAGGCAAATAACAAATATCAAAGGACATTTTTAATATTTTCACAGTTCCAGTTATGCATTACGATTGTACACTTTCGCTGATGCCAACTATGGTCGTATGTTGTTACTGCAATTTTGCAACTAAACTCGTTTTATCATTTGTCATTGCCACTATTCCAACTGCTGGATACAATACTTGCTGTTAACTTGTGAAATAAGAAATGCGATAGATCGTAAGGCATTACCTTCTATGTATTTCTGGATTAACTGGATAATTTTCTTATATTGGATTAAGGGTTCTGTCAGCAACTGGAAATCATTTGTAGCGGATCGAATGAAAAAAATGCAATAACTTATGAACACTTCGAGATAGTTTCAATGTACAGAGTCTAAGATTCTTATAAGCTGTTTAACTCAAGGTGTCAGCTGGGACATTATCATTCAGAATTCTAAATAGAGGGCTAAACCAAAGTTTCAGAAACACATAAATCATCTAATAAAGAAGAGTCGTTAGTGATTCTAGATAAGTATTTATAGATTAAAAAAAACTGAAAAAAGTCTGTATAAATAATTCGAATAAGAATCGAAATAATTCAACCATTACAACTGATTTTCCTACATTCGAATATGTTCTTACATTATCTAATTATTAAATTAAAATAATTCGTACAATAAGGATCATTTTTAGGTTTATTTTTAAGTATTTAAACAATTATGATAACAGAAGAGGGCCATTAAGAAATTCAGGTCAAAAATGTTCTTGGTTGGTAGTCCAAAAAGAAATGATATTATGGCACACATAAGTGAGGATTTTTGTTTCTATACTACACACCTAACCTCATTCTTTCAGAGCAACATATATACATATCAGCATTCGTCTGCAACATTTTATTCGGAAAATTTAAGGTGTTTTTAAAACTAAAATTTTTGTAAATATTGGTCGCTATATCCTAAAATAGAATTTTTATTCATAAAATAGACAAATACAGGGTTCCCAAATGGTCCGCTAAATGAACATGAGTATTTTTAACAAAAAATTTCATAATACGTTTGAGCTAGAATCAACTTCCAAACGTGGTTTCTTGACAATTTGCAAGAAAAATCTAAAAAGAAAATTTCTCTAAAAAAATTCTGATGTTCAGTTCGTGGACCATTTGGGAGCCTGCAAATATTACGTGGCAAAAATTCCGGTTAAAGGTGCTTGAAAACCTTGAAATTTACGAACCTTATAAACACACATATAGGGGAGAGTGGGACACATTTGAACAGCCTAAATATTTTCCTTCAAATAAATTATTTTTAAAAAATATATATGGCAATACATTACTACTGCTTCAGTGCAATAAGTATATAAAGCTGCGCCGTTTTATATGCACAATACTGTCTAAGCAGGATATGTATTTTTCTCCCTCTTGAATCTAAACTTAAGAAAATAAAGTTGTAAGATTTTTGTTGACAATTTTGTATCCCTAAAATTTAGATTTATTGTTCAACACTTAAATAAAGATGTAATCTGTAGTTTATAAGCTTTGTTTTATACAAATTCTTCAGCCGAATTGAGAAAACAGTTGTAATGTTGAACTCCATGTGATGGGGCACCATTGAACATCTAAAATTATGAAATAAAGAGTTATTCATGTACCTAAATATTATTATTTTTGGATTTTTATCTATTTGAAAAGAGGTTAATTAAGAATATCACAGAACATGGATATATACTATTAACAATCCCTCCTTACTGCACACATGTATTGCAATTTCTGAATGTATCAGCGATGAGAAGTTTCGAATCGAAATTGATGATGGCATTCATTTATTTGATAATTGCAAATGCCGGATACATAATAATGATTCATGATTTTTCAGTCTAACAAAGCCTATACTCTTTTATTTACTTTTTCCCAAACATTATTTTTGGTTTTCGTACTAGATAAAACTCAATTTAAGTTAGATTTTTTTTATAAAAAGAGTGAATGAAAAGTTTTAATTTTCCAGAAGCATGAGATATTATATTGGTGTATTTCAAGGGTATTGTAAAACATTCTTCACAACCAAGCATAACTGGAGGGACACTCTGTGTTGTTATAACAGTGATTTTTGACATCAATTTTGATGAAATTAAGTTTGGTTAAATAGTAGAAAAATTATTAGTTTCAATAAAATATAGTTATTTAATTTTATTAATATTACTTTATATTTCTGAAACATATGCATCTTTTTATGAAAACTCTCAATATTTTCATATTTTATTAATTTGTTCAAAGGTGCCCCTTACTTGTTCAAAGGTACATGGGGCAAGTTTGAACAGAAATCTTTCAGCTTTTTAAATCCTCACAACTTTTTTCATTTACACGAAAAAAAATTTATTTGTGGTTCATATGTTGAAGGAATGCATTGTTTTTTATATTGTAATATTTAAAACGCAAAAAAATAAAATTCAAATAAGAAATGTATCGATTTTTTAAAAAATTGTTCAAACGTGCACCCCCATCATTATATACATGGTGTTTCAAAAATAACGAGATCCATTTCTATGAAAACACTAATCTACTAGTCTAACACTCATCTAACTAATCTAACACTAATCTAACACTAAACACACTAATCTAGTCTTTCACAGTTATTTGAAGAAATACTCTCCTTGGTAGCTCTCCTCCATCATTTCTTCAAACTAGGTGATAAAACATGTGAAGAGACGCCTCAACTGTACCATCGAAAATACAGAAAACAGCCACCAACAAGAGCCAATATCAGACTAGTTGGTGAGCAAATTCTGACGAACCGGTAGCGTGGCGGATGAAAAACGTCCGGGCCGCAAATAAACAAACACTCAACGTCCCAGCGCTTTACGCCAACCTCCGTAGCCAAGCGCTTTGAGGGGGGAAAAAAACTTCGAAGAGCATGGAAGTCCGAAGTTGCTTCGATTTTTCTTCGATTTCATCCATTTGACCGCGTATGTCTTGTTTATGGAATATTTTTGAAAAGAATATGAGTGCTAATTAAAAAATGCTTATCTCACCTTTTGAAAAATTATACATACATTATGAATGCTCTGTAAGTCGACCTTTCTTTTTTCCGAATTAAAGCATTTGTTTGTGAAGTTTTATACATACCATGTACTGCCATCTAGTGTCAGTACACAAATACATTACAACATTTACCACATGAATATGAAAAATGCATAAGCTGAGTATAACTGGATATAAATATTTATACATGTAAACTTCAAACTACGGTACTGGAATAGAATGTAGCATGCACGTTGCACGTCGAACTTCATTTTTTCGCTAAAACGCTTGGATAGAGGTTGGCGTGAAGCGCGCGCTGGGACTTGAGTGTTTGTTTATTTGCGTCCGGGCAGACCATCAACATCTGACGATACCGTCAAGAACAGTTATAAGGCAGTTGAAAAGAGCCCATGTTCGCAATTAACCTGATATTGGCCCTTGTTTGTGGTTGTTTTTCATATTTTTGATGGAACAGTTGAAACATCTCTTCATCTTCATATGTTTTATCACTGAATTTCAAGAAAACGATGGCTATTCTTTCTCTTAAGAAGTGAATTTCTTTAAACATTTGTGAAAAAAATCAATAGATTTGGGTTTTAATAGAGGTGGATCGTTATTTTTGGAACACCCTATATATGTACATATATCTCTCTCGCTCTCTGTATAGATGTGAGGAACAATAAATAAATTACAGTATTTATCTTTTTGTAAATATTGTTCATAATTAAATAGTTAAAATTTTAGTGCAGATCAATGAGAAATACTGAATATTTTATTGTAAATATTCGTTTATATATTGTAAATATTGTGTATATTTTATTGTATTTTTCTAGGCTCTTAACAACAACCATAGCAACATAATCAAGCATTTATGTTTAAATAACACTTTATTTCAAATAAATTACATTAGCAGAAAAAAATTTCAGTGGGAACAAATGTATTCCTTCTCACATAAATTGTAAACAAATAATCTTGATGACCTTCTAAGAAATAGATAGAATACATCTTATCCTTATCTAAATGTTGATTTTTGTGAAGTACTCCATCATTTCTTCAAACTAGGTGATAAAACATGTGAAGAGACGCATCAACTGTACCATCGAAAATACAGAAAACAGCCACCAACAAGGGCCAATATCAGACTACTTGTGAGCAAATTCTGACGAACCAGTAGAGTGGCGGATGAAAAACGTCCTGGCCGATCATCAACATCTGACGATACCGTCAAGAACAGTTATAACGCAGTTGAAAGGAGCCCGTGTTCACAAGTAATCTGATATTGGCCCTTGTTTGTGGTTGTTTTTCATATTTTTGATGGAACAGCTGGCACATCTCTTCATATGTTTTATCACCGAATGTCAAGGAAACGATGGCTATTCTTTCTCTTAAGGGTGTATTCGAAAAAATGATTTTCCACCTTCAACAGCTCAAAATTTTCCGATACATTTTCAGACCCATTTTTAAAAGTAGAAACATGAAACTTTCTGGGGTGATTTTTGAAGTGATGTAGAAGATGCCGTGTGAAATAATTTTTCGCTGAATTCATTAGAATTTGATTTATAAGCAATTATTTTCTTAGCGTGACCCTTTTTTTTCGTTAGCAGATCTCCGCTTCGGAAAATTTGGTCCAAAACGCCGTTTTTGGCAGCAATTTTTGCAACATTTTCTGCATTTATCAAGGAATTGACAATCACGGCACCTTGTATAGTTTCTAAATAAGAGAATTTGAAAGTTTGGTGCATTTGGGAGCAAAAATGAAGCTAAAAATAAATCTGAAAAAAGGCAGTTTGGTTCGGAATACACCCTTAAGAAGTGAATTTCTTTAAACACTTGTGAAAAAAATCAATAGATTTGCGTTTTAATGGAGATGGATCGTTATTCTTGGAACACCCTATATATGTACATATATCTCTCTCGCTCTCTGTATATATATGAGGAACAATAAATAAATTACAGTATTTATCTTTTTGAAAATATTGTTTGTAATTAAATAGTTAAAATTTTACTGCAGATCAATGAGAAATATTGAATATTTTATTGTAAATATTCGTTTATATATTGTAAATATTGTGTATATTTTATTGCAGCTTTCTAGGCTCTTAACAACAACCATAGCAACATAATCAAGCAAATTTATGTTTAAGTAGCACTTTATTTCAAATGAATTACATTAGCAGAAAAAAAATTTCAGTGGGAACAAATGTATTCCTTCTCACATAAATTGTAAACAAATAATCTTGATGACCTTCTAAGAAATAGATAGAATATATCTTATCCTTATCCAAATGTTGATTTTTGTGGAGTACGTGATAAAAATGAAATACTGGTGTATGCTTTAAAAGGCATATGTGTTTTTTTTTTTAACATTTTGTCTAATTTTTAATGGAGAATTTTAATAAATAGGGAAAAATTAAACTAAAAAAAGAAGTATTTTTATCTTTTGAAAATATTGCTTAGCATGAAATAATTAGAATATTCCAATAAAAAATGATGTATCGATTATCCTTATTTAAACATCCACATTTTATTAGCTTTTTAATAAATTACAGGTGCCACGTAACAATTATTGTAGTGTTTCTTATGGCTCTAAACATTGTAGAAACAAAATGTTTACACAAGTTTAAAAAAAAAGAATAATATGAAGAAATACATTCTTTCCATTTAAAAAACGAAACAAGGTATGACAACAAATTTCGATTAATGTGTTCTTAAACAAAAGATTCTAATTTAAATCAGATAAAATGCTTCATATGCCTATAAAAACATTTCATATTTATTTACTTAGAACAGGTGTCACAAATAATAATTAAACTAAAAAGTTGACATGTTTCGGTTCATTCATAAGAACCGTATTCATAACACATAAAATCAGTAGAAAACTAAATGACACTGGATATAAATATAATTTAAAAACCCAAAACACAAAACATTGCGCCCCCTATGATCGTGAATAGCCATTTCCACCAATGTTAAAACTATTGTTAACTTACGTTTTTTCAAAATTAAAAAATAAAACAAAATCACTTCACCTTTTTCATTTACGTATAAAAACATTTCATATTTATTTACTTAGAACAGATGTCACAAATAAAAATTAAATTAAAAAGTTGACATGTTTCGGTTCATTCATATTGACACCTGTTCTAAGTAAATAAATATGAAATATTTTTATACGTAAATGAAAAAGGTGAAGTGATTTTGTTTTAGTTTTTAATTTTGAAAAAACGTAAGCTAACAACAGTTTTAACATTGTGGCAATGGCTATTCACGATCATAGGGGGCGCAATGTTTTGTGTTTTGGGTTTTTAAATTATATTTATATCCAGTGTCATTTAGTTTTCTACTGATTTTATGTGTTATGAATACGGTTCTTATGAATGAACCGAAACATGTCATCTTTTTAATTTAATTTTTATTTGTGACACCTGTTCTAAGTAAATAAATATGAAATGTTTTTATACGTAAATGAAAAAGGTGAAGTGATTTTGTTTTAGTTTTTAATTTTGAAAAAACGTAAGCTAACAACAGTTTTAGCTTCATATGCCTTCAGTGCAATATTTGTCGTTTGTAATGCACTTCTGATAAGACTCCGTTACAGTTCATGAATTTAATGGGAAAAGTATTTTTCTATATCGCATTGAAAAGATTCGCCTCATGGTTATGAATGTATCTAGCCACATTAGGCCAATACACACTGCGACAAATTTTTTTGAAGACATGTTCATCGAGTCGGTTCTCAATCCACGGCAGCATCACGGTAATTTTATTAATTATACATAAAGTGCCAGAATTATGCACTTTTAATTCAAAAATCTTAAATTTTAGCTATTTTTAAACAGACAAATATGTTTCATCATGTTCTTTATGTGGACTTTCTATCAAACATCCCTAACTGCCAAGATAGCATATGGATACAGGTAATCAGGATGCTCTTTCATTCCTCAGATGTCTACAGCAGAGGAATTTTCCAACGATTTTGGGGCATAGGGAATTCTCGAAGTTTCAAGATTAAATTCTTAAATTTGTAAAAAATGAAAAAAAAATAAATAAATAAACCAATAAATAAAACATCCATATGTATCAAAACCTTTAAAAATAGGTTCAGAATATCAAGACAAAAAAAAGTAATTTAAATATACGAAAGAAAAGAAAAAAATGATTTTATCATTTATTACTAATTTTTTATTGATTTTTTATTTTTATTTTTTTATTTATTTATTTATTTATTTATTTATTTATTTATTTTTTTTTGTAAGTAACAACTTACCCTTATATGACAAACCTTGGAAAAATACCCGCAATTTTAAGTTTTAGCATAGAATTTCGTCGTTTAATTTCACACAGTGCGTCCTCCTCGTTAAAATATTTATGGGCCATAGAAATGTTTAATAACACAGAATAATGCTAGCAGGCTTTTTCCTATTCTGCCAACTGAAAAAAAAGTCTAAAAAAGAAATCGATTTTCTGATCCCGATATTCAATGCGACTAGACTATAGTCCACCATTGCATATGATGTTGGTAAAGATTGAAAGGTATGATGTTGGTAAAGGTTGTTTGTTATGAAATGGGTTCAACCTGTATTTTAAAAAAATTTCCTTTCACTAAAAGTACAACAATAAAAATTTCATTATTCTATGATCAAAACTCACCAAATTATGATACTTTCCGCTTAATAAAATATCGGAGAATTCCGAACTAAAAATGGACACTCGGTTTTTTGTATTGCAAAAAGGGGAATTACTATTAATTAACTTTATTTCATTACTTGCCAATTACACACAAACAGACTTTCCGGTAGAAAGCGTTAAAAAAATCTAATTAAGCTGTTGTTCCAAATATAGTAAGTGAATTTTTCTAAAATAAAGTGATTCTGCTAAGTAAAGCATTAAATAAAAATGAAGAAATAAGTTGTTTAGATGTGGTAGTAATCGGAAATAATCAAATAAGATCGAATAATATTTAATAAAAGTAAACTTTCCAGTCAGGAAGCACAATATATTTATTAGTTTTATTATTCATTAACACTATAATAGTAGACGTTTTTTGTGTTACCATGCACAAAGCATGTTTACTTCCTTTTTTTTTTTTTTTTGAAAGACATTTTAAGAGTATAAAAAAGATTTTTGTGATTTTTGAACACTTAAATTTTAACTCTTTATACATGCAGTAATATTTTTGGGTATTTTCAAACTATTCGTGTAATAAAAACTTAGAAATGCAGCAGCATGCGGATTAGTTTTTAGCTCACGGGCTATCAACGCCTGAGAGCTTATTTGCCCGCCCGTTTTGTATATATGTATGTGCGTACGTAACGCACATACTCGTAATAAAAGTATCCGATTCACTTGAAATTTTGGATGTAGGTATATTTTAATAAGGCGCTTCCCTGATTAGTTTTTGGAGTTCATTCGATTTGTATAAGAGGGGGAACGGGGGATAATGCCCTTCACGTTAATTTATATAAATGGGTTTTTTATATGATGAAGCATTTCTCTGATTACTTTAAAGGTTTCAATGATTATGTATGAAACGGGAAAATAAAAGGAGCTGCCCCCCCCCCTTAATTTGTTTTTTAAACAAAATTAAACCTTAAAAATATAAGGCTGTAATGTATAATGAGTGCGTGTAGCCTGTGAGCTCAAAGCCATCAGTTAAACTGGACAATATTCTTTTTATTTATTTCAATAGCTTACGTATTTATTTATTTTTTTCTCAGACACCTTTTCCTCGCAAGAATATTGAAATAAATTGTATTCGAATATTTTTTTCATTTTGCGATAAATGAATTACAGCTTCAGTTATATGCGACTGATATATTTTGATGGAAATTTCCTATTATTTTTTACTCTGTCGCATGTTGAAATTTGGTTCAAAACGTTAAATTTGACAGAATCTATTTAGGGTTTCGTTCATCTGACGAAACCCTATTCGTGTCTGTCCTCTGTCTATCTGTTACAGAGTCAGTACACAAAAACTGTACAAGTCAGAGAGTTTAAATTTTGTGTACTTATAGCTGCATACTTCTTGTCACACAACAAATCATAAAATTTTGAAAAAGAATATTATTTTAATTAAAATAATTTTTTTAATATCATCAGTCCATTTCCTTTCTGAAAATTTTTTCTTCTCATTGTTGCATGCAAGTTTAAATCGATATAAAAATTATTTCTTTTTTACGCTTTAAAAAGAAATGAAGTACTTCTGTTGCCACAATTACGAAATTGGTATTGAAAGCCACAAAAATATTAATATCGCAAAAATAAATCACCTTTATACATATGAGATACACCTATTAAACAATTTGCATTTAAAAGTGCTTTTTTCCCCCTATACAATGGTGTAAAAAATCGAAATGTGCGATATTTATAAGTTAAAAATTTGCATTAGCGTAAATTTCAAAATTTTAATTTCATTTCTGCTAATTGTTGCATTCAAGTTTAAAATTATTGTGTATGTAACATAAATTAATGGATTAAATGAATCACGTGAAAAACGTTTTTATTTATTTTTATTTCATCATATTACATCATATTTATCCTCTATTTTGACATGCGAAGTGAATTTTTTTTCATTTATTAAATTCCTATTCATTTTAATTATTAGCCGCCTCTGGTGACCGGTTTGGTCTCCCTTAAACTTATGGTAAACTTTGTAACATTTTACTTTTACACATAACATTATTTACTTGCGTACCTTCTCTAAATCTGTATATACTGATAGAGAAATCAAAAAGTCTATGCGTCAAGGTAGCATTTAAGGGAAGTATTCAATATTGTGCTCTGGTTGGCGCGATTGTTGAATAATTCCGAAATGGCGCCAAAGAACCACATTTTGTTTGTTAATTTAATGATAAAATGTTTTGAATGAGATATCAAACGAAATCCTCTGTGCGATCTGCGATCACACTTACCCACTTGTTTTAATTTTTATATAAAGGGAAAAAAAGAAAATGTTCGATTATATAGTTTGTGGATAAGAACATCTGTCAATTTTCTGTTTTTGCATAAAAAACAAAGAATTCAAAAATGTGTCAGTTGAAAAACTTTTTAAATGAGACTTTTATTTTATCACTTTTATCATATCAATACAAATCTGAGTTTTTCCGCGAATATTAATACTTTTAGCATAAAGAACAATACTTTAAAAAATACAAATATTTTTTAACATTACGAATTTTAGAAAAAAAATAAAAAAACTGCACAAAACATAGATTCCGAATAAATATTTTCTTTTGAAAGAAGAAGAAGAAAAATGTATTATTGTCATGCAAAAATAGTAATAATAATAATAGTACAACTAATAATAATAATAATGCAAAAAAGAAAAATACAGAATGCAAATGTCAAAAAATTAGTTTTCCTTCATCAAAAACGCGCAACTTTCTGGCACATTAACAGAATACCATTCAAATGCAAAAGTATGCAACACTTGCATGCATTATTATTGAAGTGATTTTAAAACAAACTTTTTAATTTTTCCATTAATGAATTGTTATAAGCTGTAGTTGTCTCATTGCAGCATTTTTCCCCTTTCGCGCTGGCGCATCAAGAAATTCGGTTCAACGCGTCATTTCGACAGCATTTTCATAAAGATCTGTGGCTGTTACTAAAAAGTGAAAAAAATGTTCAATTACATAGTTTCTAAAGAAAGCAAAATTTTATGATTTTGCAAACAAAATTGTTCCAGAAATGTGCCACAAATTAGGCAGCTTTCTTTTCAGAACAGCCTTAAGTTAAAGGTATTTCCTTTTCGCGGTAACATCAGCTCATCGGAATGTTTTTTGCAACTTTCAAAACAAATCTAGTAAAACTGCTTCGTTATTAACTATTTGGAAAAATACTTGTTGTTCTCGGTAGAGAATGGGGAAATCTAAAGCATATCTGAATCTTATTATTGGTTGAATTCCGCAATAAAGTTGGATTATTTTATGCGTTTCCTGATTGGTCCAAGTTTATTGTCCAAAAATGGAATACTTCTGCTTTTTATTTTATTCGTTTTCTGATTGGTTCAAGTTTAATGTCCAAAAATGGAATACTTGTGTTGCCACGATGACAAAAAGAGTAATTAAAACTTTTTAAAAAATTAATTATTTGATAACAAATTTTGATAGAGATTTTAAACGAATTTCATTAAAAAGTGCATTTTTTTCTACGCAACGGTGTAAAAATTTAAAATGAGCGATATTTTGAAATTGAAAAATTTAGAGTTTCGAAAATTGTAAAACTGAAATTTCATTTAAAATTTGTTTGTGATGGGTCCAGGAATATTAATGTTTAATCCATGTCGTACGTGTTAGGAGGCATTCAGAAGTCAGTAGTGTGGTTAATGCTATCAAATAAAAATGCACATTTTAGACAATTAAAGTTGTCTATCTATAAATTACTGTTTTTTTATCGTTGTTCTAGGAATGTTAATGTTTAATGCACGGCGTACGTAATATATGACTTGTTATAACCATCCTAAAAATGATGTTTATTATTATTATTAATTTAAACATAGAATTTATTTATAAGTCTTTAAAATTTGAATTTTTGAAAATATCATTTTCCAAATCGTCGTTGTAATTTGTTAAATTACGTTTTTTTTAAGTCTTTTACAGGGAAATATTTCTTTTGAATCCAAATGCATTCAAGTCCTTTTTCTTTTGTAACATTTGAATTTCTGTTAATACTTCTTTTCGAAAATTTCGTCAAAAATTCCCCTGGAAAAGTCACGCATTGGTAGGTTCTTCATGACAATATCATATAAGAAGTGTTTGATGAATTTTCGATACGATTTAAAGCCTTTCAACATGATTTCTAATGGATAATTTTTTTTTTCATATTTGATCTATCAACAATTAATATTTTCACAACATTTTAGCAAATATTTCTCGGAATAATTTATGAAAGTTATAAACTGATCGGCTGTTAATTACAATATGTCCAAGCCTAGATGAAACATTCTTGAGGATATTTCGACAAGATTTCATACTTTTTAATGGGATTTATGATTCAACAAAATTTCTTTCATCTTCTGCCTGTTGACAACTATTGCCTTCCTAATATTTTATCAAAATTTCATCGGTATTATTCATGAAAATCCACAAACTGCTCATGAACTTTTAATGAGAATATATCCTACTTCACATGAGACATTTATGGTAAATTTTCGATACGACTTCATCTTTTCCAACAAGATTTCCTGTAGACCTTTATTTATTTCACATTCGATCAATATACAATTAATATCTTCCCAACATTTCACCAATAATATTTTTTGGAATAATTTATGAAAATAATTATTTGATCGCCTATTAACCGGTGGATGAAACACAATATGTCCAACTCTGTAAAAAGCATTCTTATGGAAGATTTCACGCTTTTCAGTGAGGTTTAATATTGGTCAAAATTTCTTTCAACTTCTGTTTGTTGACAATTATTGCCTTCCTAACGTTTCGTCAAAACTTCCTTGCGACAATTTATGAAATTCGCAAACTAATCGCCTCCAGTTTATAGTATTTTGTTCTGTGGAAAAAGTATTTTCTGGAAAATTCGATAAGATTTCATACGCATAATTTATTGCCATCATAGATTTATTTCATCACTGCATTGATAATTATTGCCAGATGAACATATTGTCTGGTCAAAAATCCCTTGGTGGAATTCATATAAAAGCGAACTGCTAAAAATTTTGTGCTAGTTTGAACCAAATTTTGGTACTCAGTAGCTACCACTGCAAGATGGTGAAATCTTAAACCAATATTTGGAGACTATATTGAAGCATAGATCCAACAGTTGGAACGAGGTTGAAATAGTAAGCTCCAAATGTTCACGTGTCCAAAATTTCACCATCTCATGGTGGCAGCTACTGAGCACCAAAATTTGATTCGAACTAGAACAAACTTTTTAACAATGCATAACCGATCGTTTCCTGATCACGAGTCTTACTGTGAACAAGACTTTTTAGTAAAAATTTCCATACGCTTTTATGTCTTTCAAAGCTTATTTCGAACCTATTGTGGATTCTTCATCTTAAATCCAATAGTTGCATTCCCAACATATCTAAACTTTATAAAGAGAAATCATGAAGTCGTAAATTGTTTGGCTTTTATTTCAGTATACCTTAAAGTAGATGAAACACATTTTGAAAATTTTGATAAAATTTTTCAATTTCATTTTTTATCTATCCTGTTTTATCTCATCCTTGATCTATTGACAATTATTACTTAAAGAACATCTTGCTGATTTTCTCGAAAATTTCTCGAGAAAATTTATGAAAAGTTGAAAGAGATAAAAAGGAAAATTCTTATAAACTGATCATCTTTTATAACGATATGTGGTACAGTGGATGAGACAGTTTTTTTTTTTTTTTTTTTTTTTTGGGGGGGGGGGGGGTAATTTCGATGAAATTTCAAACTTTTCAATATTATTTCATATCGATCATCTTATGATAGTACGTCCTACTCTAGTTCAGACAATTTTGGAGAAATTTCCATAAGGTTTCATATTTATCATGATTTCTTTTATGTTTGATCCATTAAAAGTTGCCTTTTCATCTAAAATTTATTCGTGAGATTTCATGAAGTATTTAACGGATCCATCTATTTACTCCTATAACGAATTCTTTAATAAGATTTCATATCTTTCAGCATGATATTTATTGTTGATGATTTTTCTTATCTTTATTATCTATTGACAATCATCTAGCTAACAGCTTGCTGAAAATTCCTTGAGGAAATTCCTAAAACACCCTGAACTGATCGGCTTCTGATAACAAATATCATATTATAGCACTCGAATGTAGATGAATTTTTTAATGAAATTTTGATAAGATTTAATGCCCTATAACATAGTTTTTTTATTAATCATGATGTTTTTCATCTTCGATTCATTTGCTGTTATTTCCTTGCTAACATTTTGTGGAAAAAGCCTTGGAAAAATTCATGAAAAATCTTTAATTGGTTGGCTACTAAAAACAATGTCTTTTTTTTTTGGTCGGGGGGGGGGAGGATTTCGATAAGATTTCATATTTCTGAATAGAATTTCGTATGGATAATAATATCTTTTTTCTTTGCTCCATTGATTATTATTGCAATAATACCATATACTGTTGCTGAAAACGTCTTGATAAAATTCGCAAAAGGTCGTAAACCGATATTTCTTGATAACAATATGTCCTTCTATCCGTGAATAATATACAGAAGACTCCCTCAAATTCGCAACCCTAAAATCCGCAACTCTCTAAAATTCGGATATAATTTAATTGTGTAAACAATGAAGCATTGAGTTCAGATATCGGGACAAAATTTGACTTTTTTAATCATATCAATTCCATATTTATTTTAATTTGTAATTTTTATAATATTACTGTTTTTTCATGAAAGAAGAACAAATTTATCTCTGAAAAAAACACAATATTGCTGATATCACTGGTAATCACAGTCTTCTTACTAAATACAGTGCTCAGCAAAATTTTAGACAATGGTGTTTTTTAACCTTTAAATAAAAAATACGAACACTTGAGTTTTACAAATGGCTATGCTTATTTTTAAATATATTTTAAACAATGTAGAATAAAAATAATAGTTATAGTATAAGATAATATTTAATTTAACTGCAAAAAGCCAAATTTGCATATTGCAAAAGTTTAGACACTTTTTTGATTTTTTGCCAACTTTTCATGGAAAAATGCAAATTTCTAAGTTATGATGACACATGTCTGAAGTATTTAGTTATGCCTCGATATAGCATCAGTTAGTGAAGATGTCGCGAGCTACAAGTGTTCAATTAGATGAGGTAATTGAAGCAGGAAAGCCGAAATGGAAAGGGAGGACTGTTGCAGAAATTTTATTAACATTAAATCATCCAAAGTGGTCTGTCTATAAAGTATAGTCTACAGATGACTCCTTTAAAACAAAACATAAACCTGGAGAACCTTGTGTGAGGAGAAAATGAGATGACAAAAGGATCCATAAACTAACATTTACACAAATAATGATTGCTAATAACATTAAAAGTAAGTCAGGACTTTCTATATTGACGGATATGATTCGTAGATGAATTAAAGAAACAGATAAATCAATTTACATGAAACTGATAAAACAATCAGCTTTAAAATCTGGCTACAAATTGGTCAGAATGCAATGTATTTGAAAACATACGTCATATGGACCCAAATGGTACGCTATGATATTCAGTAACGACAAAAAAGTGGAATTTGAAAGGTCCAAAAAAGGTGGGCATACTATTGGCAGGACTATTGCTTTTTCAACTTTTACGTCTAAAATTTATTAGCGAAAATTTATAAAAAATTATAAATTGGTTGGCTTTTAATAACAACATTTTCTACTTTGGATGAGACTTTTTAGGGAAATTCCGATAAGGTGTCTGGCATGATTTTTTTCATATTAATCTCATTGGCAATTTTCGCTCTCCAAACTTTTACCCGAGACGTTTTCGAAAAAAAATTAAGCAAAATCATAAGTTGATCAGCTGCGGGTAACAATATGTGCTGGGATGAATGATAATTTTGAAGAGTGGTCTTTGCCCCTAAATGACAAAAGCCACGCCTCTGTAAGTGTGTATTCTCCAAAAAAGGCGTTTATTGGACGGAGGGAAAGCAGCGTTAAAGTACTCTGCACGTGTTCATTGGTGTTTTCCTTTTATGTACCTATTCTAACGTCGCATGGGTAAAGTTAATTTCAAATATAGACCGGGAGGTGGCAGCACAAACAATCACCTCATCTATTTCACGGATGAAAATCTAGGATTAGTTAAATCTCAATTCGCATATTAAAACGCAATCGGTCTGCCGAGTCATATCTTGGTGGAAAGCACCTGAAAATTCGCTTTTACGGTTAACTCATAGATTTACCATTTTGTTTTCCTGTTTCCAATACTCCTCGTTTTCATATTTTTGAGTGCAGGAAAGCATATGTTAAACCTACGAGTCAGTCGTTAAAATCGGGTTTTCAGATGCTCTCCACCAAGATATGACTTGGCAGACCGATTGCGTTTTAATATGCAAATCGATATTTAACTAATCTTAGATTTTCATTCGTGAACTCGATGAGGTGATTGTCTATGCTGCCGCCTCGCGGTCTAATAACATTTGATGCTTTTTAACATGATTTCTTAACCATTATTACTTCTATCATCTTCGATCCATTGATCCAAATTATTGCCTTTCCAACTTTAAGAAAAATTAATTAATAAAAAAATACTTACTGAAAATTACTGATCGGCTCTAAAAAACAATAGTTTCTACTCTGTATGAGGCCATTTTTTTATGTTTTCATACTTTTTATCAATAGGCCCATCATAATCTTATTTGAAATTACTTGACTTTTGAACAACGAAAAGTCACTCATGATTTACTACAAAAAGAATTATATTTGAAATGAACATATGTAATTTATTTATCCCAATTTAAACTCAAATATATCTGTCTATAAGTCAGTAACCATTTTTCTGATTTTTCACTTGGTAATGTTTAATTATCAAAAATAAAAAGAAGTCAAGAAACATAGGAGAAAATAAAAATTGTTCCTTTCTGTCTGATCTATGCTACCTAAGGCATCCCGCACCCATTCTAAAAGCTCATTTTAGATACTCCTTTTTTTTTCTTTTTTTTTTTTTTTTTTTGTTAAATGAAGCGAAATTTTAAATGTTAGTAAATCGTCTGGAAAAATCGACGAGTCCGGACAGCGCCGGGCGGGTCCGCTAGTATTAATATGAAAAATTATCTTCTCTTACATTTTATAACCCGGGAGGTCAACTGCTGAAATAAGTTTGAAATTTTTTTCAGTAACTTTTCGAAGAAAAATTTCTCTATTTGCTAAAGAATAATTTCCTGTGCAGTTAAATAATATTTCAGGTTGGTTTTCCGATCTTAATTACGTTCCAAAGTGTAACAAAAAAAATCCTATTAAATCTATTTATTTATAACCTTACGAACTCAATTAAGCCTATACGAATAGTTTTTTTCTGTAACACTAAAAACATAAGGAAATCTAATTAAGACGCTGTCTCAAAGGCATAATTAAAGTGCGATTGAAGATAAGACATCCCGATAAATAAATTATTCATTAAATATTAATTAAAAAAGGAAATTTTCCGTGATCAAAACTATTCTAAAATAACTGTGTTATTAATTTAACGTATAATTATAAAAATGACATAGTTTTTTTTTTAATTCTATAACTATAAATTACTAATGTTGTAATATGTGATGCAAGTAACTCTTATTAATTACATCATCAGTTCTTAATTAGATTGTGTTATTAATTTAACATATGATGTTGAAAGTTGCATGCAAGTTTAATTTTATGCGCTAGCTATAAATTAACATTGCTGCAAATATGCGATGCAAATAACTATCTTATGAATTATGTCATTTTAAACAACTTTATAAAAGTAGTGATGGAAGTATTAAAATAGCTGTGAAATATTTTGCTTTCTATCGCAATATCCTTTCGAAAAATATATATGTTGCTGTCAAAAAGTCGAAGCATAGCCAGTTTGCAAATTAGCGGCCAAATTCCGAAATACATGAAATGGGGAGAATATTTCGGGTTTTGGCTGGCCAAGAAGCCTTGGCCAAAATACGAAATGGGGATTCAAGGCAATAAGAAAGGCTGACCCAAACAAATCATTGCCTATATCCAATTCGGGAATTGGTCGATCGCGTCTGGCCAGTTCGCGAATTTGCCAGTTGATTCAAAACATTGTTGGCCAATACGCGAACTGGCCTATATCGGGTTTTGGCTACAATATATATAACTTTTATTTCCTGAAGGATAACTTACAATTAAATGATCACAACACTTAAAAAACACTTTTTTTTTGCCTACTAGGCTGTTTGTCCGAAATACGTTCTGAAATCGTTGCATAACAAACTATAAATTTGTTATAGTTTGAATGTTATAGTTATACCAGAAAATATTTCTGGCTACATTTGAATAAAACTTTATATTACTTGATAGCGGTGTTACAAAAATTAAAAAGAAATAGCACTGACATGTTTCGGGTCCATCTAATAAGATCCATAATCATAATAAAAAGAAACATTTTTTATTATGATAATGGATCTTATTAGACGGATTCGAAACATGTCAGTGCTATTTCTTTTTAGGTGCGTTTGTAATTATGCAAATACGTAGCACCTATTGTTCAGTCCGTCCGTCTGTCTGTCTGTCCGCATATAACAACGCAAAAACTACCCAACCGAATTGTTTGAAATTTAAAATACATAATTATTACATAATTTTGTCGAGTTATTTCAAGTTTTATGAAAATCGGATGCACAGATCAATTACAGGGACAATTAAAAGTATTCCGTTACATCACGGTGAATGGGGGAAAAAGTTTCAAATTAAAAATATATAATTATTACCTAATTTTGTTGAGTTATTTCAAATTTTATCGAAATCAGATGCATAGTTCAATTACAGGGGTAATCAAAAGTATTCCGTTACATTACGGTCAATGGGGGAAAATGTTTCAAATGCATTTTAATGGTGTTACACTCATTCGAACATAATAAAATGCATATGTATCTATAAAATACATATTATATATACATTTTGCACAATCTGTGGTGCAAAGAACATTTGTTATTCATTTACAAGGCCACACAAAAGTATTCCATTACATAATGATACAGGGAGAACATTATTTGGTGCGCATTTTAATTGTAATTAACTATTTACAATTTTATGAGATTGATATATGAGAGTGATATTTTAAAACTTTGTTATCATACGAACGCACCTCATTTGCTACGCTTTACGTGCAATTTCCAACTTGTTAATTTTTGTAACACCTCTCACAAGTAATATAAAATTTTTATTAAAATGTTTATATGAAAGGTGAGGTTCTTAAAATCTGGCTCTTTAAAAAATCTAATGGATTTAATAAACTTTTTATTTCTGGTAACAATTTTCAGTGTCTAATGCCAACATCTAAAACTTTTTTTTTTTAAAGGAGAAAAACGAAAGAACCAATCAATTTTTCAATGCTCCAAAAACTCGAGAACTAATTAATCAATGTCAAGAAATTTTAAAGCGATTGAAATGTCTCATTAAAATTTATAAATGATAAATCTGATTATAATTTTCAGTTTGTCATATTCTGATATCTAAAATATTTTCTCAGTAAACAGGGAATGAAAAGAAGAGAATAATTAATCAATCTTTCAATGCTCAAATACTCAAACACTCAAACAATCACTATCGCATCCCAACCCAATCCCATCCCATCATGAGGTGCGGCATTGGATAGCCCGATTATAAAATATCATCACAACACAAGGGAGTGGATATGCACCTAGAAATTTAATCTTTAGCCCTTTATCTACCGAATTATTTATCAAGAAATTGCTTCACTTCAATAATTGTCTTCTTTAGTATCCGACGATATACTGGAATTTTTAAATAATAATAATTAGAAATTTAGAAGTGTTTTTTCATTAAAAATGATTAAATATATCGGTATTTATAATTTTTTCGAGTTTTCAACCCAGATAGACTTGGCAGACTGATTGCGTTTTGATATGCGAATCGAGATTTAACTAATCCTAGATTTTCATTCGTGAACTCGATGAGGTTATTGTCTGTCCTGCCGCCTCCCGGTCTAGTAACATTTGATACTTGTTAACATGATTTCTTATCCATTATTACTAACTAATACTTGGCTAATTAATCAAATTAATTAACCAAAAATACTCTTATGGAAATATTACAATTCTTATAAAAGTAATGTATTTAAATGTATTATGATCCTCTCTGTAAATCGAAAGGCTTTTACCGTCGAAAATATTTCATATATTTTTTTTTTTCAAAGAAAACAAGATATACCTACGAAAATGATTAAGAAAATTACCTCTTTTTTAAAATATTTAACTTCGACTGTTTTTCCATTCTATCTAAATAAGATAGAGTAAGATATATTGTGTGATAAGAAAAAGAACTTTTATTAATAGACTGATTAAATACGTTTTTTATTAAATTTCCACAATGGTACTTATAAGTACCGTCGGCAGATAAAAGATTAACTTATGTGACTGAAATTGTAACGTAACTAGTGTGAAGCGGTCCGTGAGACTTCAAAATTGAAAGATGAATAAAAAGCATAATGAACTTATTGGGTGGCATTTTTGTACTAAACTTTTTGTACAAGGCTGGTATAATTAACATTCACCTATTTAAAACACTCTGGTGATAGTACTAAAGTTTCAGATGAAACAAAATTTCGGTAGTGTTTGTAGTTTAACTGAAAATCACAAGTTAAAGTATAAAAATTGAAAAATGCAGGGGTCTGGTTTGGTTTATTTTGTGTCGGCCAATTATCTTCTCCAGGGATATAGGCCCTGGGAGGGTGAGCGCCCTTCATGGGGGGTCTTTCTAAGGAACCTAACCCGTATTTACGCAACGTTCGAAGAAAACCACGAAAACTCCGAACGATTAGGCCGACGCCGCGATTGGTTTCGTACCCAACACTTGCCGTCTACCAGTTGAGATGTAAAAATCTCTCGGTCATTGGTGGGGCAAACAGGGGTCTGTGATATAAGTAACATTAGTTACAAGTTAAAATTATGGGTAAACTGAGTTTTAACCCACTTCTTGGCAGCTTGCGCATGCTCCGTTCGTTCTTTCTTTTCTAGTTTTCTTATTGGACGAGAGAGGAGAAACATTTAAAAGTTTGAAGTCTCGCGCCTTGAAATTAATTAAATATCTTGTGTCTCATTAGAGGCCGTTGGATTTTGAAGAGTGTAACATCGAGTGAGTAAATTTTTTTGGGGCACTATACGAGTGATTTTTTTTAATTAGAAACCTTTGTTTTGTATTTAAAAGGAAGTATTTTCTACATTTCTATTGTTTTTTTTAATGCAGAGACCGTGCTTTGTATTTAAAAGTAAGTGTTTTAGGCCTTTCTTTAGTACTTTAGATGTTTTGAATCTTTATGTTATTTAGTTTCGTATTATATATAGAAGAAAAACATTATTTGACTTCAAAGCTTAGTATATTTCTTTAGAAAATCTATTATTGATTTCTTTTTTTATTTAAAAAAAGGCTGGTTTTGTTTTTAAAAGAAGGTATGTCTTTTGCGTAGTATCTCCTGGACTTAAATCCCGCTCAGGGAGACAAAACGCAAAAGCGCGCCAATGTGGCGATATTTTGGAAGCGCGCCAAGAAGGGGGTTAAAACTCAGTCGCACAAAATTATTTTATGCTATAGTTAAGATATCCTTAACTTTATAATGTTAAGCAAAAAAGAATTACAATTAATTAAATTTATTTATTTTCCTGCCTAGATAGTTAAACATGCACAAACGATTTTATTTGATCGCATTAACAAAAGATTATCTAATTAAGATACTATCTCAAAGATATACATGTTAAAATATACTATTATAAAAGCTAACTATACATATTTTTTTATATAAAATTCAAACACAATGCTACGAAGAAGCTATACAGCAAAAAAGAATAATAATTAAATTTATTTAGTTTTCTACCAAGATAGTTAAGCATGCAGGAATAGTTTTATCTTGCTTTTACTAATAAGAAATTGTGTAATTAAGCTGCTGTCTCAAAGATGTGCATATAAAGATATCCAAATAAAAACATTACAGATAAAGTTTTGATAAAATACACACATAACATGCGCAAACAGTTTTATCGTTATTTCACTAACAAAAAATTATTTAATTAAGCTGCTGTCTTAAAGATGTATATGTTAAGATACCATATTAAAAACGCTATAGATAAAATTTTGATAAAATACAAACAAAACATAACGGGTAAACCATGCATCAAAAAAATTTAAATTATTTATCATCATGCTAGGTTTACGATTTAATTAACTTCATAATATATTGCTCAAAAAGAAAGCTAATTAATTAAATTTATTTAGTTTCTTTTCCAGGATTGTTAAGCATGCTCGAATAGATTTATCGTGATCGCATTAACAAAAAATTATCTAATTAACCATTTAACTGATTAATATGTGTGAAAAAATCTTTCAAGTAATGCCTATTTTTTTTAAATAATGTTTATTTGTCTTTTATAGATTTTTTAATCTTTTACCACTGGTTTTTCAAAACAAAAATTTTTGCCTAAATGAATCAGAAAAATGCTCGGATTAAATACAGTTGAACCTCTATTTAACGAGCATCTCTTTTGCGAATTTCTCTATTTTACGAAATTTTTCGTGGAACCAAATACATTTTTCGATTTTCTTTGTAAAATAACCTCCAAATAGCGAAGTGTATTCTTTATTTAACGATTTTTTTCTTATGATCTATTTTTTTTTCATCTCATTTCTCAAAATGTTTCCAATCATTTTCAATTTATTCTTTCTTTTAGCTCATTTTATGATGATTAGTGATTTTGAATTAGTTTTATCAGGCAACTAATTCACCGAGTCCAGTAAAATCGTTATGGATTTATCCAGGAAGTTCAGACTTTCAATATCCCTTTCTCACATTCTGTGGAGTTGTCCCGTGTCCTTCAATTAGAGTCTCCTGTATTCTAGATTTTTGATTAGTCGTGCTAGTTATAATAAATACGACAATCATTCATTAATTTAAATTTAAAACTTTTTCCTTAGAACTGAAAATAGAGTATATTCCCGTGGGATATTTTGTTTTATTTCTGCTTTCCTTTCAGATTTCGTTTTGATAGGTAAAATAAAATAAAGAAAATCGATGTTATTCATGTAAAAAGACGATTAAATACATTTTTCTAAAAATATTTAGTGTTTATGAATTTAAAATCTGTTTTATGTTGTTTAAAATATTTTTCAGTGTGAATCTCTGTTTAACAAATTTTTCATATAACGAACTCTTTTTCGGGGTTTAGCGACTTCGTTAAATCTAGGTCCGACTGTATTGCAATATTTAAATAAAAGATTTACTGGTGAGAATAATAAATCATGATTGGAACTTGGATGCCAATACAAATCATGATTGGCAAAAACACATTGTCCATACGACATACGGGCATATCAGACAAGCGATTAAGCTGCTGCTTCAAAGATATAGATTTTATATTCAATTTAAAGTGCTATAGATGAAATATTTATAGTGTATAGTCCAAGAGCCGACCGCACAAAACCTTAAGTCATCGAGCACAAGAAAAAATCCTTTATTTTATGGAATAGTAATAGGGGAATCTATGAATCATGTCTGCCGGAAGCAAAATTGTGCGTAAGACAAAAATTTATACCACTAGTAATTGACTCGTAGGTTTAGCATTCTGTTTGCCGTCCAATCAAAAGTATTAATGCATGTAAAACTGGGTGCAGGAAAACACAATGCTAATCTTATGAGTCAACCACTAGTGTTATTAATTTTTGGCTTATGCACCACTTCGCTTCTGGCAGACATGGATCATTAGACTCCTCTATTACTACTCTTCCATAAAATAAAGGATTTTTTTCTTGTGCTCGATGACTTAGGGTTTTGTGATGTCAGCTCTTGAACTAATACAAACGCAGCACAATTGAATGGCTATGCAGCTACTTATTTATAATTATTCATGCTTGATTTATGATTTTATTAACTTCATAATATTAAGCAAAAAGAATTATAAGTAATTAAATGTATTTAGTTTCCTACCACCCTACCAAGATAATTAAACATTCACAAACAGTTTTATCCTCATTGCATTAACAAAAAATTATCCAATTAGCTGCTGCCTCAAAGATATAGATATTACGATATTCAATTTTAAAAGTTACAGATGAAGTGTTATAATATACAAACACAGCACAACTAGGTTGCTATGCAGCTAGTTATTTATAATTGTTTCATGTTTGATTTACGATTTCATTGACTTCATAATATTATGCAAAAAGAATTATAAGTAATTAAATTTATTTAATTTCCTACCATCCTGCCAAGATAATTAAACATTCACAAACAGTTTTAACCTTATTGCATTAACAAAAAATAATCTAATTAGCTGCTGCCTCAAAGATATAGATATTACGATATTCAATTTTAAAAGTTACAGATGAAGTGTTATAATATACAAACGCAGCACAACTAGGTTGCTATGCAGCTAGTTATTTATAATTGGTTCATGTTTGATTTACGATTTCATTGACTTCATAATATTATGCAAAAAGAATTATAAGTAATTAAATTTATTTAATTTCCTACCATCCTGCCAAGATAATTAAACATTCACAAACAGTTTTATCCTTATTGCATTAACAAAAAATAATCTAATTAGCTGCTGCTTCAAAGATATAGATATTATGATATTCAATTTAAAAAGTTACAGATGAAGTGTTTTAATATACAAACGCAGCACAACTAGGTTGCTATGCAGCTAGATATTTATAATTATTTCATGTTTGATTTTTGATTTCATTAACTTCATAATGTACAGCAAAATAATTACAAGTAATTAAATTTATTTGTTTTCCTACCATCCTGCCAAGATAATTAAACATTCACAAACAGTTTTATCCTCATTGCATTAACAAAAAATTATCTAATCAAGCTGTTGTCTCAAAGATATCGATGTTAAGATATCCTATTTAAAACATCATAGATAATTTTTTTATAAACCACAATCATAACAAAGCGGGGTAGCTATGCAGGTAAAAATTTAAAACTATTTGATGCTAGTTTTAAAATTTGATTAAATTCATAATACTAACAAGGAAGGTCTCCATACTGGGCAACTCAGAATTTTATGAAAAAAAATACTAATTAAAGTACTTATATATGTAATAATGGATCAGTCAAAATTAGCGGTGGAATCACAGTAGAAAATATGTAAAAAAATAAAATATTTTCGAATATTTGGCGTGAAAAGACGAAAGAATCACTCGATTTGGCGAGCAGCAGTTTTCCTCGCCAAAAGCAAACGATTATAATGCAACTGAAAACTTTTGGATATTTAGAATGCGTGTAAATATTATTTAATTAATTTAAACATAAACAATGAACGACTTTAATATATTATATATATATATATATATATATATGTATACACATTGTATTACATTTATATATTACTTGTTGAAGTAGTTATTTAATTAATCACTGGAAAAAATGTTTGTTTTCATAGATTAAAAAAATCATATTGAGAAAAATAAGCTTCATACATTTAAGCGCATTCAAAAATAAAAACCAGATGTTTCCATAGCAGCAAAATCTAATTGACAATTCTCAATTGGACTTTGAGCTTGAAATAAATTTAATTAATTTAAATTATGAATTTCGTTTTAAATCTCAAATTTTGATGATTAAATTTGGATATAAATACATATAAATATCGATATAACAAAATTATACTTAAAACAAACTAAAACTTACAAAACTAAAATTATTTAAATTAAATATTTCAAAACAAGTTCAACATGAGACTTTTTTTTCCTTCAAGGGTATTTGACAAAAAATATTTTTTGAAATTACATTCCATAAATCGCCAAATAACGAAATTTTCATTATTTTTTTACGGATACTGAATGGAGGTTCCGCCGAAATTTTTTTTATAAATGTATATATCCACACAAGAAGAACATTCTGTAATTTTTTCACGTTTTTCGGGGTATGCCCGTATGGAGACCTTCCTTGTAAGCAAAAAAATTCATAATTATCTTTTTTTCTACCAAGATAGTTAAGAATGCATGAACAGTTTTATCTTGACTGCATTAATGAAAAATTATCTGATTAAGTTGCTGTCTCAAAGATTCATTCAAGGTCAGAAGTACGTTATGATCGATGTTGAGATGTTATATTATGTTAAATCCACTGGTTAATGGACAATATTATGGGGAAGTAATAAAATTAATTTGTTTCATTAACGAACGTTATAGAAACATTCACAGTAACGCCCTCTATGTTACATGGTACTCATAAATTAGATTGGGAGTTTTCTTATCTCATAACTTTCCATTTATGAATGCTATGGAAATTTTTACTATATATTCCGAAAATATAGCTTATAACTTTTTTTATAATAAAGTGAAATATCCTCTGAATTTTATGTTTCAAACTTAGAATATAGGTGCAAATTTTTTAGGAATCAGGGACACCTAAACCCCAAAAATCCAGTCGCCACAGTGTGAAAAAATTACATGAAAGTAAAAACGTTTATATTGCAAAAAACTCAGAAATTCTAAATGAAAAATAATTTGTTTATTGTATACGCATATATAATAAAACGTGGATTAAATATATTAATTTAATCACAAAATTCTATTTTAATTTGGGTATAAATTAAGTTTAACATAAATTTTAATTTGTGTACATTTCAGAATATAAAGTTAGACAAAATACAGTTTAAAAAAATATGCATTAGCTAAGCAATCACGGTAATGGAGAATATTAAGAAAACAATGTTTCTTATTTTCCTTTTGTCGTGGAAAAGTATTTATAAAAAAACTGATAATGTGTTATTATTATTTCGCACTAGAAAAATCAAAATGCAGTTCAAACACTTATTTTTGAAGAACGTAGAAGAAGGGCTATCTTTCAAAAAATTCCTATCACGAACTATTACAAGGCTCTGTTCAGAATTTTTCGAAAATTCGAACATAGAAAATATCATCAATTTAAAAATTGAAAAAATCAATTCCATTAGTCTTTAATAAAAGAAAAATTGCCAGTTTTACCAAAGGATAACAAATATACCCGTATATTTCGTCAAACATTCGCAAAACAAAAACACATATTTCGTCAAGGAATTGCGAAAAATGAAAAAAATTCGCCATAGAATAGCGAAAACGCAGAAATTTCGTCAAAGAATCTCGAAAAATTGCAATTTTCGTCAAATAATCAAGAATAAAACTGATTTCATTGAAGGACAAGGGAAAAACGCTAATTTTGTCAAAATATTGAAAAAGTAACGGAATTTTCGCCCAAAGATTATACAAAAAAGACGTGAATTTTGTCAATGAATTTTGAAAAACCTCTCACAAAATTCGCCAAATGAGCGCGAAAAAAAAACTATATTCTATTTTTTTTTCCAGACCGGTTGACGAAATTCAATTCTTTCAACTTTTGATATTTTCGGGGTTTTTTGGGACGAAATGATGGAATTTAATACCTTTTTTTTTCCTTCAATATTGACAAAATTAGCATTATTTTTCTATCGACCGATTAACAAAAATAGCTTTTTGTTTTCGATCGACCGATTGCCAAAAATCATGATTTTTTTTATTTTTTTTTTTAGCACAGATTGACGAGATATGCAGTTCCACTTCGTCAATGATTGATGAAATTAATGGTTTTACTTGACTAGCGATAGACGAAATGTTCTAGAGTTTACCGAGACGATTTTTAAACCAGTTCATGACCGACCGAGGAAATTCCCGATTTCGTTTCTTGACCGAAAGAATAATTGATTTTGCAGAAATCTGCTAAATAAATAATAATTAGAGGAATTCCGCATATTTATGGACGAAATACATGCCGATATCTATTGTCCACCTGCAAGGACATATCTCAAGAATCTCAGAGTTACAAATTAATGAGTATAGCCGAAACGTATTCTTTTTTCCGCTCGAATTTTTATGCGCGTAAAACTAATTGTGGTAAATCATAGTTGTTGAATTAATTCGCGACGCACAACGTCATTTTCCCCCATCTCCCGGACATCACAGTTTTTAGAAATACAGTCGAGTCTCTCTACAACGAAACTATACATCGAATTTCTCTATATAACGAATTTTAGTAGGAACGGTCCCCTTTTCCCATGATAACATTAAAAACAGTCTCTATATAGCGAAATATCTATCTCCATATAACAAATTTTTCATAAATCGGTCATAAAAAATAGTTTTAAAAAGCTTCGAAATCACATGGAATCAATTTTCCATCACTTATTTTTGATTTATCGTCAGTGCTTTTATTATTATTATTATTATTATAATAGAATATACTTTTCTCCTTGTTCTTTAAATCCAACGAATTCATCCCACCTCCCTCACACCTTTCCACATCTTTCTCAAAACAGTGTCAATTGGATTGATACACATGTAAAAGAGGAATCAACGAGAGGCACATAAGAGAAGCTTTCAAATGGAGGAAAATGTTAACAAAAATTTTTCATTCCTTGGTAAAATTTGAGTATTTTTTTAAGAGCGTAACAATTTTAAAATGAAAAAAACAAAAAATTACAAATTTCTTCGTCTGAAATTAATGCAAGTCTTCTTTATTTGATTTTCATTAAGCTTTCAAATAAATGTCTGTTCTATTATTTGAAACAGCTTAAATAATTAAGAAATAAAATGTTAGGTTACTATTTACTTTTAAACACTTCAAATTCTTAATTCAAAAGATCAAAATTAATATTTGTTCAAATTTCACACATTAAATACGATTTTTAACATCATTCTCTAAACATCGAATTTCTCTATATAACGAATATTTTACTGGAACGGTGGATTTCGTTATATAGAGACTCGACTGTATAATAATAGCAATAAATTTACGATAGCGAGAAAATGTGGCGCGCATGTTTAATCATATTTTTATTCGTTAAGAAAAAAAAAAGACTATAATGGGGTTATAGAAGAGACCTAATCCTGCGATTGATAAGGAAAAAAAATCCAAAAATTATTCGTATAAAAACATCAACCTTATAAGAAGCATGGCAACTTAGAAGGGAAAAATTAGCCGCCAAAGCAAAAACATTTTTCGACAAATGGCGACTAGTAAACGTGAATCTGCCCCTATACCCTAGAGGCGGTGCATTGTAAAAAAATCTCCAAAAGGCAATGCTGAGGAAAATTTCCAAAATTATAGAATGTTTTTAGGAATGATACATGTATTTATAAAAAATGTTTCTGTAGAACCTTGATTAAACATTCGTATATATAATGATGAATCTGAATCTTTGATTTTTTGAAAGATATATTGTTGTTTAGTGAGAAAATGAAATAAAAAAAAATTCGATTTCATGGTAAATACTCCAAAAGGAGAAACTTTTCTACTACGTATTCTGAATTCATTTAAGCAAGTTCAACCTAAATTAATACATTTTTTATAGTTTTGTCATACGCATTTATATATACAGTGGTGAGCAAAAAAGCTGTATCACCTGTAAAAAAAAAAAAAAAAAAAAAAAAAAATAGAAAAATGTGCAAATAACATGCTTTATTTTTGTTTTTCATCTGTAGATGATGTTGTTACATTAAAATATATTTATATTATTAATTTGCCATAAAAATTTATTTCTTGAATTGCATAATTATGGTGAATAACTTCTAAAAGTACAATATTTCCTCAAATATCGTGAAACAAAGTATTTAACCACAAATGCAGTAGATAAAAAATTTCATATAAGTGAATCATATAACATGAATGTTGATGTGGTCATACGTACAATGATCACTTTAATACTTTTTAGATTTTTTTCAGTGATAAAATTTTAATATTAATAATAATTTGATTACAATCGTTATTTGATTAATAGCGTTTCGAGTTCCAGATATACGTTGACTAAAGCAGAAATTTAAGCTGAAAATCAAAATTCGTATGGTATTGAATTAATAATATTAAAGTATTAACATGTGTAACTACTTTTTGAAACATTATGATGTACGTATGAGATTAAAAAAAAAAAAAATGTTTTGGAATTAGCACATCCAACTAGTTTGACGATATATTATCGTTTTGTGAGACAATGAAAAAAAAATACGATTTTATGATAGATACTCCAAAAGGAAAAACTTTTCTACTATGTATTCTGACTTCATTTAAGTAAATTCAACTTAAATTGATACGCTTTTACAACTATAGTTTTGTCATGCACGGTCGTATGTACAATGACGGACAAAGAAAAAATAAATAAATAAACTGCATCACGTGTAAAAAAAAAATAAAAAAATAAAAAAAAAAGAACCAGAAAAGTGTGCAAATAATTTGTTTTATGTTTGTTTTTCCTGCATAGATTATGTTGTTACATCAAACAAAAATTTTATTATTATTATATTTGTCTCACAAATTAATTTCTTGAAATGTATAATTATACTGAATTAACTTCTAAAAGGGAAAAATGCAATATTTTCTCAAATAACATGGAGCAAAGTATTTAACCACAAATACTGTAAATAATAATAAATTTCACATAGCTGAGTCATGTTCCATGAATGTTGATGTGGTCATGTGTAAGAGATCACATTAATACTTTTTTTCTTTTAACTGATAATATTTTAATATTAATTGTAATTTCATTATAATCTTTATTTGATTAATAACTTTTCGATTTGCAAATTTACGCACATGTAATTTTTTATGATTTTTATAATATCTAATGATATTTTTCAAAATCAAAAATCATGATACAAGAGAACCAAGAATAATTTTAGAATACCCTGTGTAATAATTGTTTTAATTTTATTTAATTATTTGTGAATATAAATTTAAAAAATATATTTTATAAGATGTAAACTAAAAATCATCTTATATAAAAAAAAAACCTTTTTCAAGGAGTAAAAAAATATATTTTTCAAGGAGAGAAAATTTTTAATATTGTACAATTTTTAACATTGTACAATTTTTAATATTAATATATTACCATTTCTGTTGCGTTTGGAATAGTAAATAAAAAAGAATAATAATTAGTTAATTTTTTTTCTTTGCTTTTTGGGGTATTTAAGCATTCACGATTAGTTTTATTCTGATTGCATTAACTAAGAAGCAAATCTAATTAAGTTGCTGCCTCAAAGTTGTAATTAGATTGTGATAGATGTTGCGATATCCTATTAAGGAATTATAGATAAAATTGGAATAAAGCCATTGTTCAATGATTGATATTATTTGGAAATAATAAAATTAATTTGTTTTATAAGCTTAACGTTAGGTATAAAAAATAAAATATATTTCTGTTCTTTCTAGTATTTGGATAAATGAGTTTTATAGTATTTTGTTAATTTTAGCTTTAAATAATATTTGTTTGTGGGTTGCACTGACCAATATAAGATGTATTTTTTACTGTAACTAATTTTGTAGATTTATTATAAATCAATGAAACAATTCTTTCTTAAATATTTTCTTTCGTTGATTTTCGACGGGTTCCACCTCGTATTTTTAATGAAGGTACGATTTTTTATACTGTCATAGTATAATTAAAATTTTGTTGCGTTAATAACTGCAAGTAAAACACGATTATAATTAATTACAATTATTTATTTGCTTTCCAGAGTAACTAAGCATTTCTATACAGCTTAATTCTGGTTCCATAATGAAAGAAGAAAATCTAATTAATCTGCAATTTTAAAAATGTAAATTAGATTGTCATAAAAGTTCAGATATCGTAGAAAAAAATTCTTGAAAAAGTCTCTTTTCAATTATCAATATTATTCGAAAATAATTAAACAATATTATTAGAGAATTTTATAAATTTTGCCGAAACAGAAGTAATATATATGCGTTAATTTATTTACTAAATCAAAAATAACATGTTAAAAATTGAACGTCAAACGTAGCAAACGAATTGCTATCGTACTATATCGAAGTTTTAAAAATATTCATATCGGGGTGTAATACGTACAGTATAGTGGCCGAAATATTTTGCGTCTCCCTGTAAATATTATCTGTTTTCAATTATACAGAAAGTAACTTGTAGTAAAGCTTAGCAACGTATATCAATTTCATAAAATATGAAATAGTTTTGTATAATGAAAACGTTCCTCAAACAAATTTCCACACCTATACCATCACGAAATGATTGCGAGGCCCTTTATATTAATGACAAATACTCTTTGCAACACAGATTGCAAGGAAAATTATTTTAGTATATACTTTATAGATGAATAGGAATTTTATTACGTTCGAAACAGTGTAACACCATTAAAATGCTTTTGAAAATATTTTTCACATTGGGCGTAATGTAATGTAATACTTTTCATTGTCCCTGTAATTAAACTATACATTAGATTTTCATAAAATTTGAAACGACTCTACAAAATCATATAACAATTATATATTTTTAATTTCTAAAGATTCGATTTGGTTGCTTTTCTCTGCTATATGCGGACAAACATACAGAAGAACAAAACTGCGAATATAGGTACTTTGTATTTACATAATTACGAAAGCACCTAAAAAAGGAATAATAATCAATTAAATTTCTTTCGTGTTTGCCATGGTACCCAAGCATTCACGAATAGGTTTATTCTGACTGCATTAACAAAAGAGCAAATCTAATTAAGTTGCTGCATTAATGTTGTAATTAGATTGTGATAGATGTTGCGATATCCTATTAAGGAAGTTATAGATAAAATTGGAATAAAGCCATTGTTCAGTGATCAATATTATTAAGAAACAATGTAATCTATTTATTTTATAAGCTTAACGTAATGTATTTTTTCTTTCTTTTTAGTATTTCTGAATATAAATTAATTCTATCAGGCGTAATATCAAAAGATTTTATATAAAACTATCATATAATGATCAAATACTATTTTGTGATTAATTTTAATTTATGTAATTAAAAAATATACATTTTAAAAAAGTACAATTTTTTATATTGTGTATAAGGTGTAGCGTGTAGTACAATTTTTTTGCGTTAATAATTCCAAGAAAAAAATATTATAATTAATTAGATTTATTTGATTGCTTGCCAGGCTACTCAAGTATTCACGAATAGGTTTATCCTGATTGCATTAACAAAGAAGATTTTATATAAAACTATCATATAATGATCAAATACTATTTTGTGATTAATTTTAATATATGTAATTAAAAAATATACATTTTAAAAAAGTACAATTTTTTATATTGTGTATAAGGTATAGCGTGTAGTATAATTTTTTGCGTTAATAATTCCAAGAAAAAAACATTATAATTAATTAGATTTATTTGATTGCTTGCCAGGGCACTCAAGTATTCACGAATAGGTTTATCCCGATTGCATTAACAAAGAAGCAAATCTAATTAAGTTGCTGCATCAAAGCTGTAATTAGATTGTGATCGATGTTGCGATATCCTATTAAGGAAGTTACCGATAAAATTGGAATAAGGCCATTGTTCAGGGATCAATATTATTGGGAAATTTAAAAAAAAAATATTTGTTTTATAAGATTGATGTTAGGTACAGAAAATTAAATGTATCTTTTTCTTTTTTTCTACTATTTCTGAAAATAAATTAATTTTGTGAGGCGTAAAAGAAAACGATTTTATATAAAAACATCATATGACGATCAAATAATACTTTTTGATTGATTTTAATTCATGAAATTAAAAAATATATTTTTTCAAAAAGATAAAATTTGTAATACTGTCATAGTGTAATTCATTCTTTGTTGCGTTAATAATTGCAAGAAAAAATCATTATAATTAATTATATTTCATTGATTTCCAGGGTAATTAAACATTGACGAACAGTTTCATACTTTTTCCATAACTAAAGAAGAAAATCTAATTAATCTGCAATCTCAAAGATGTAATTAGATTGTCATAAAAGTTCAGATATCATAGAAAGAAAATTATTGAAGGTTTTGAAAAAATGTCTGTTTACTGATCAATATTATTCGAAAATAATAAAACAATATTATTAGAGTATTTTATAAATTTACCCAAACCAGCAGTAATGTACACTAGAAAAAATTTAACCCTTTTGCTGCATCGTCACTTCCCCGCTTTTATAGAATATTTCTCTTTTGACCCATGAGAATGCTCCATAATTGGGCGAAGTAATCGTTTTCTATAAAAGCGGTGGAGTGACGATGCAGCAAAAAGGTAAAAATTTTTAACAGTGTATATGTATTAATTTATTTATAAAATCTAAAATATATTTAGATTTTATAGAATTATAGAACAAGTCGAAAATTACAAGTCAATCATAGCAAATGAGGTGCGATCGAAGTTTCAAAAATATTCAGATATTGGTATAATAGAATACAGTACTTCGGGATACAGTATTGTGGCCGAAATCTTTTGTATCTCGTGTAAATGCTATCTGCTTTCTATTATATTGAAAGTAACTTCTTGTAAACCTTAGCGAAGTATATCAATTTCAAAGAATGAAGAAATAGTTTAATAAAATAGCAAATAAAGCTTTTGTGCAAAAATGTTTAAGGAAAGAAAACCAAGGATTATAAATGCACTAATAAAGTAAGAAAAGGGGAGCAAACAGCTGTTTCGAATCTACTAACGGGATTCTTCTTATGTGCAAAAACTCAGCTAGCTAGACAAAGCAAAACTTGAGCTCAGTTTTGCTTTGTCTAGCTCGCTGAGTTTTTGCACTGAAGAAGAATCTCGTTAGTAGATTCGAAACAGCTATTTGCTCCCCTTTTCTTACTTTATTTGTGCATTTATAATCGTTGGTTTTCTATCCTTAAATAGTTTAATGTAATTAAAACGCGCCTCCAACAAAGTTTCCCCCAATACCATCATGTAATGGAATGCTTTTAGGAAGGACTGTGCATTAACTACAAATATTCTTTGCACTAAAGATTGCTTAGAAAATTATTTCAGTATTATATCATATTTTATAGATGAAAGCAATTTTATTATGTTCGAAAGAGTCTAACATCATTAAAATGCATTTGAAACTTTTTTTTTTCTCATTGGCCGTAATTCGACAAAATTAATTAATTATTAATTATTGTAATTATTGTAATATTGTAATATTGTAATATTGTAATATTTTGTAATATATACTAATTATATCCAGTAATATATACTAATAATATCCAGTTTCCTTAAAAAAAATTAGTAATTTTACAGATTTTCTTTTGTTTGTTTGTTTTACAGGGGTCGACAGGTTGTCGAATTTTGTCACACTTTCGTTTTCTTTTTCGTGATGCAAGTGCAGTAAAAGCACCAAGCAATGGCATGAAAAGAACCTTTCGTGAGACGTCGTTCTGCTGGCCGAGCTTTTTAATTTGCCTCATAATTATGTTACATATAATCTTTTTCTTGTATAATTTTAAATAAGTCTGTGTAAATATGGTATAAGTTTCAATACTTCAAAGTTATAGTATAATTTATGTTGCAATATTTATTTTAAGACAATGTCTTAACACAGTATCACATACAATGACTCACTTTCTTTTCAAACACTTGTGTTTTTAAAACTTACTTATAAAAAAAAAACACCATCTAAATATTAAATGAGCTATTTTTGAAAAAATCATATAAACTTTATTTATTCTGTAATAAAACCTACATATTCTAATGAAAATAAATTCAAAACTTTTTTTTGTTTTCAAAAGATTAATTTACCGAGACAGTGTTAAAAGCAATTTTACATAAGTGATTGGACACTTTGAATATTCAACAAATGGAAACAAAAGTTTGCAAATAATTTTAATACTTTGTTGGTTATCCTTTTGGCTATAATTGCATTTTTAATACATTTTGGAATAGATGCTAGAAATGTTTTAGTGTAAGAATGTTCAATTTTGTTCCATTTTTCTGTTAATATTTGTTTAATTTATTCTTTCAAAAAAATATCGTGTTTACTTGTTCTTTTCTCCAATTCACGCCACACATTTTCTGTTGGGTTTAAATTTGGAGAATGGGGTAAGACATCGATAACTTTCGAGCAATTATAAAGCGGACATAAGCAAACATTCAGGGCTGTCTATTTGAGACCATTATCTTGATGCAAGTTGAATAAATTTTTAATTCCAACTTTTTCATCAGATATTAACATGTTTTATTTAAGGATATTTATATACTTATATTGGTCCACATTATTTAAAATTAAGCTAAATGCTGTTTCTAATATGGCGTACCATATTAGAAACAGCAAAACCTCTTCAAACCATTATGCATCCACTCTATTTTTGACAGTTGGCAATAGATTTTTCAGATGGAGCTCCGTTGGGCTTTCTCCACACAGCTTCGCCTTCAGACCCAAAAATATTACATTTTGGTTCATCCACAAATATAATGTTTTTCTAAAACGATACATCTTTGTCTTCCATGGATTTTGGAAAATTCAGACGTAACTTTCTTGCTCTTTAATTAACGAAAAATTTTCTTCTAGCAACTCTACTGTTACTCGTCTAAAAGTTTCATGGTTTACTTTTATTGCAAATCTGTTTACTAATTCTGTTGTAAGTTTCTCTGCACTTATTCTAGGATTTTTCTTGATTTTATGCATATTAAAACTACGATTTCTGGAATTCAGCTTGCGCGGAACTTCTGATTTTATTTCTTTTTTAACTGTTCTGAGTTGTTTCCATCGTTTTATAATAACAAAAACAGTTGAATGCCTTACTTTAACAAGTCTTGCTATAATTCTGATGCTTTTGCCGTCCTAAAAATTTTCTATGTTTAAATTGTGAATGGAATTTGTTGCAATTTTTTAGCGTCTGGCTATGTTCACCTTAATTATAAAAATGTAAACGAATTTACATGAAGTAATAGTAATTTCAAAGTGCAAACGATAGTAATTGACATATATTTTCATTAATAATAAAAAATAAATAACCAAAAATATCGTCTGTCAAAAAATAAATAAATAAAAACCAAAACTTTCAAGTGTGAATTACTTATATGAGATCGTTTTCAACACGTTCTCGGGAAATTATTTTTTTGAAAAAAAAAAATTTTAATTTATTTAATTATTTACAAAATTCAGGTTTTATTATATGGAAAATAAAGTTCATATAAAAAAAATAAATGGATCACTTAATATTTAGTTGGGGTTTTTTTTTATTAATAAGTTTGAAAAATACAAGTGTCCAAAAACAATGTTAGCCACTGTATACATACTTCATTATAATAATTCCTCCATGTTAAATTTTACATATTTTTAATATTTAATAAAAAATCAATTACTTATTATACAAAAAGAGTCAATCCGTGAGCTTTAATCTCTAAATTGTCACAGATAAAATTTGAAACTGTCATTCGACTAAAAATTACATCTTTTTCCAATTTATATTTTTAAAATATGATTAGGAGTCATCGTTTTAAGAAAATTTTATTCCGAAATATTCTTTATGAAAGTCTAATTTTGGCATACTACTTGGGTTTTTTGACAAAGAGTCCCTTAGAATATCAAACTCTAAATCAATTATGCAAGTAGTTGAGGAACTATGGAATGAATGAATTTCGGAACGCGTAATGTTTAGATCATTTGCAGTGATTGCAAAACATATTATAATGCGAGTGTTTATTTAAACATAATACAAATACTACTTGATGGAATGAGTTGTAATTTTGATTTCACATTTTTTAAGCTTCTAAAAATGAATTTCCATTAAAAAAATATGGATTGCAATTCACTTTTATTTAAATAATAAATTTTTAAATTTAAAAATACATTTACATATTTTAAAAAAATTCCAAACAAATATTAAATATGGAACCTATATTTTTTTTAAATAAATCTATTTCTGGAATTATTAACATAATTTTGTTAGGAAAACTTTTACTGTAGCAAAATTTAGTTTATATATTTTTCAAGTAACTTTTCTAATTATATAAATTTTCTAATTATATATGCATTTTTAAATCTTTTGACTATTTCAAAAACTACACTATTGTAATCATCTTTTTCCAATAACGAAAAATGACAGAAAAGGGTACTGGGACGTATAGTTCCCTTATTACACACCGATGATTCTTCATTATTTGATACTAAATGAATCCTATTTTGACAGAGTTCTTTTTTCTGACAATTCGTTAAATCTTACCTGCATGATTATGCAATACCTTTCCTTATAAAAGAAGAAAAGGTAACTGCAATTATTATATAAATTTTTTACATTAAAAGAATTTTTGCAAATATTTTTGTTCTTACTACTAGAAAAAGCAAATAGTTATTTCTGACAATGTTTATATTGTTTGTACATAACATTATACAGTCAACAATTTTTTTGAAACCGTTTACATCGTTCGTAAGTAACTTTATACAGTCAATAAATTTCGTGACACTCATTACATTGTTCGTACCTAACTTGATACAGCTAATGGATTTCATTAAAATCACCTATCATTAACGTTTCATGAAGAAATTTTTTAATTTACACTTTCAATAGTTCAATCTTCACTTAGCGGTGATTCTCAAAGCGGTCCAATGGGAGTATTATTAAAATAATACAAGAATTCCCATACGCAATGTAACTGCATCCTTTGTGATAGGAGCTTTAAAAGATTCAACTTTGATAAGATGATTATTGAGCTTAATGTTGTTTCTAAGTGCTTTACAACGGCCGTTAATAAAAAAAAATCAAAGTTTATCATTTTTTGAATATCTAGCAACATTTAATAACAGTTTAGACCTTTACCATATAATATATTGCTTAATGAAGATTGCAGGTCCAGTGGAAATCTAATTAAAATAGACAATACAACTGTAACTTTGCTAAGAAAACCCTTAAGATCTATGATTGAACTTTGACGAGATGGATATCGCTCTTAATGATATTTGTAACTACATTTCAGTTTTAGATGGTAGAAAATTCCAGCTAAAAGAAAAGTTAAATACTTAGCAATCTTCAACAACTGTTCAGAAATCTATTATTTTTCTTATTGGAATATTGGAATATTTTTCTTATTGGATACTTTGAATGTTTAGCAATCTTCAATAACTATTTAGAAATTTATGAGTCTTTGAATAACATTTTCATTTAATATCTAACAGTTTTCAATAACTATTTACCATGTCCATCACTTGACTAACATTATCATAAAAATTTGAGACTATTTTGATTGGAAGAATTACGCATTACATCTTTGGCTTGTCGGGGTCATGAATAACTTTTATAACTGGAAGACAGATATTTTTTTTTAAATGTTTTTAACATCGAAACAAATAATTAGAAAATTTTTCTATTGAGAGTGCATAGGTAATAATATAAAGTCTAAATTAGTTTTTATTGCTTTCGAGCTATTTCGAAGCGTAAAAAAAATAGAAATTATTCCATTTTTTAATTAAATGATCAGGAAAAAGTCCTACTTGACTTTTTCAATAGCTTATTTATTGTGAAATTTTTATTTAAAAAATAATACCAACAGAAAATACAAATAAATTTTTTTGAACTTGTGCCGTGTCTTTATGTGTTAAAAGTTAAAAAATAATAATAGCAATGATTATACAAAAATTTGTATCGCTTTCCTTGGTACTGTACGAAGCAGCTAAATATCTTGGTTATTTGTGACATTCTTTACAACGTTTATACATAACCTGATACATTGAATAAATTTCATTAATAATACTTACCTTTATCAACTGTTTTATACAAAGAAGAAACGTTCTAAAAGTTTTACTCATTCACAAGCTCAAAATGTTTCAGTGGTGATTTTGAAGACCTTCTAGGGGGAATCTAATTAAAATAATCTGTGTATTCTAAAATACAATGCCACTGTATTTTTATAACAGAATATCTAGCATTGAACTTTGATGCGATTCATATTGCACTTCACGATTTTTCTAATTGCATTTAAGTAGTGCACGGCAGTAAATCTAAAGTTTATAAAGGTTGAATGTCTAGAAATATTCAACAACTGTTTAAAAGGAGTATATTGTTTCTTAGTTAAATAATGCTATATATTGACTATCTAGTATTCTTTAAGCTAAGTTTAGACGAATATTCAAGTTTATACTATTAAGTTTAAAAATCGTTCTTGTCTCTTGCTTGAATGATATAATAAAAGGCTATCTAGCAGTCTCCAATAATTATTTAGGTGTCTCCATATATCTTACTTGAATAATGTTATACATTGACTATCTGCCAATTTTAAATAAATGTTTAGAAGTCCACCATATCTGTCTTGAATTGTATTACATAATGACTATACAACAGTCCAAAATAACTACTTAGAAATCTACCATATTTCAAGCTTGAATAATGTTATGCTTTAAATGTCTAAAATTTTTAATAACCGTTTAAAATGCCTCTTAGATAAATAATGTTATACATTGACTATCTATTAATCTTTAATAACTGCTTAGAAGGCTACCATGTCTCTTATTTAAATGATTATATATACCAAATAAGCATATTTTTTAATGACTGTATAGAAATCTACCATTTTTCTTACTTGAATAATGTTATGCATTGAATATCTAGCAATCTTCAATAACTGTTTCGATGTTTACTATGCATCTTAGTTGAAAAAAATTATGCATGGAAAATTTAGACTATTTTCATTGGAATTATGCACTACATACCTTTAGCTTGATGCGTTAATGCATAATTGTAATAACGGAAGGCAGAACAACATGTTTAGAAGTCTACCATGAGTCATTTGAATGATGCTATACACTAAATAAGTATCAATTTTTAATGACTGTTTATGAATAATTTCATGCATTAATTATCTAGTTATCTTCAATAACTGTTTCGAAGTCTACTATGTATCTTAGTTGAAAAAAACTATGCATAGAAAATTTAGATTATTTTCATTGGAATTATACATTATGTACCATTAGCTTGATGCGGTAATGCATAATTGTAATAACGGAAGGCAAAACAACATGTTTAGAAGTCTACCATATGTCTTATTTGAATTATGCTATACACTAAATAAGTATCAATTTTTAATGACTGTTTAGAAGTCTACCCTTTTTCTTACTTTAACAATTTTATGCATTGAATATCTAGTTATCTTCAATAACTGTTTCGGTGTGTATTATATATTTAAGTTAAATAACACTATGCACAGAAAAATCAGATTATTTTCATTTGAATGTTAAATTATGCAACTTTAGCTTGACGAGGTAATGAATAAATGTAACAACTGGAGACAGGTATTTAAACACAAAAATTTATTAATGTCAAAACAATTTTTTAAAAGAATCTTCTACCAAGAGTGTCTGACTAATGGTATGAAGACTAAAATAATTTCTATTTATTTTATACCATACTGAAAAGTGAACCAAGAGTGGACATCAACTTTTAAACAGACGAAAGAAAATACATATTTGACCTTTACAATAACTTATTTATTGTAAAAGTTTTATACTTAAAAAAAAAAAAAAAAAAAAAAAAAAAAAAAAAAAAAAAAAAAAAAAACGCGTTGCTATAAGAAACAGAAATAAAGTTTGTTTTGAGCGTTTCCATGGTTTCAGTGTAGCTAAAGATATTTTTCATTACGAATTTTATGAATAAAATATGAAGCTGTCAAAACAATCATGCAGACATGCATATAATTTGATGTGTGTAGGTGTGGAGAGTGGGAGTAAGAATTTTTTTTTCTATAGCTTTGAATTGGACTCTTTGGCTGAGATTTTTTTGCAAATGTAGAATTTCTGTAATTCACGCATATTTTAGTAACCGCAAGTTAAAATACCACTTTTTTGGCCGCTTCAAAAATTCTGAAATTGAGTACTTTTCACATTAATTTAGCTGGCAAATATTTTTCAAATTTTTGGATTTTTCAATTTTGTAACAGGTTATTAGCTATTATATTATAAATAAGTACTATAATCATAAGAATAGATTGATTTCATAAGTAACCTTAGTAATGAAAAAAATGAAAATAATTCTCTATTATTGATACAATAGAATTACATTTTTTTATCTTTATAGGTTGTAATTTTGTTCGGTCTATTGTAATTAGAAAAATTACCTTGTCAATAGCAACCTTTTCTAAATCAAACTGCTAAGCGTATTTTATTAATGCGAATGAAAATACTTATGAATATGATTTCAAGTACACTGTAAAAAAAAAAAATTCAAGAGGTTACTAAAAATTTTTTAGTAAATTTGTATTCCATAGAATTTTTTAGTAACCATTACAAACATTTTTTTGTAAGTAAAACAAGCATTTCTTTTGTAAACTGAACGAAAGAATTTTTTGTATAACTAACTTAAAAATTTTTAGTATGAACCACCAAGCGAAAATTAGTAATAGCTCCAAAATGATTTTTAATAACCTTTACGTGCGTCCGAAGGGCAAGAGCGTCCTTCGAGCTGCATCCAGACTTCTGAAGTGATAGATTTTCGGCAAAACCGCAATAGATGGCAGCACCAAACATTGCTACCACCTCCGACAGGATTTTCATAATCCCTTTATTAACGAGTACTTACACTACATCCATTCGGGGCGTAATTGGCTGTGTCCAGCATCGAACCCGGGACCTTTCAGCCTGGAACCCGTTACTATAACCACTATGCTATCAAGGTCACACCAAGTGAGTTTTAGTAATAGCTATTAAAAATATAAAACTATTAACTCTTATTCATTGCTAACCTTTTTCTAGTAATTCTTACAGATTTTCTAGTAACCGACTAAGATTACCAAAAATTTTTTAGTAATTACAAGGATCACTAAAATGTTTTTAGTAGATCGACCCCCTTTTTTTTACAGTGTACATGAGAAATCTGGATTTGATTTGCAAGTGAGGATGTGACGGCACATTTGTTCAAAGTATATTTAAATAAATATTTAACGATGACGACAGCAGGAGGTTCTAATATATTTTTTTACTTCTGTCGTGCCACTAAAATGCATGAATTTTGCAAAGAATTCATAAATCGTCAATCTAAAAAATCCGAGACCTTCCATTCACTGATTTTATTAGGCCCATCAAGGTCCCTTTTTTTTGCTCAAAAATAGAAACTACTGTCAATGAAAAAGATTGTATTGAACATCAAGAGAACAAACTTATTTCTTTTAATACAGTCATTGATAGAGAAGAAATAGTCGTTAATAACGAATTAGTGTAATATTCAATGTTGCTACCTATGCCAGACAAGATCAAAATAGCTTTTTACCGATATGACATTTTTCAATTAAAAGTGAATAATTATAATTTAGAATTCGGAATAGCTACATTACATGCTAAGATGTTTTGGGAGGTCTCATATCTGGCATACAAACTGGATAGAAAGAAATGACAAGCCCGTATTCTGTATGAGAATATGAACATTGAAATTGCAAAATAAAAATAACAATGCGAAAAAAAATTTCGCTTACAATTAAGACTTCTCGTCGAGAAACCAAATCGCAAATTTGGAGGCACAAATTATGGCAATACAATTCAACGATTCTTTGAAGACGCAACTAATCAAAAGACATCGAGAAGATTTATCGCTAAAATGTAGTAATGCGAAAATAAAATAAAGATATTTTTTGCGTCTTTTAAATGTCATCAGATGCTTTCATTTAAGCTTAAGTAAATTACCGAAGAAAAAATTAAAATCATTTATTCTAAGAATCGCAGCATCTTCTAATACCGGCAACAAGTTCTGCTAACTATTTCGACATCTTGGCTTCTGAAGAATCTATTTATAATACGACAGTTGATTTGAAAGGTAAATTTCTGGAATACATTTTCGTTTTATTTTAATAATATAAAAATTAAATAGTCTAATATTTTACTTCCCATTAACGTACATGTATTGGTTTCTCGAAAATTCCTTTTGAAGTTTAGCCTCGAAATTTTAAATTTTCTTTAAATCTATTGTTTTACTTTTAATCTGACATTTTATTTTTTTTATTTATTTTTAAAGTTTAATTTTGAATCCTAATTAGCATTCTGAAAAGGTTACGAAATTTCATACAAATAGAATGACTTTCGAGGCTTTTTAATTTTTCTTTCTCCATCCGCCAATTTTTTTTTTTTTTTTTTTTTTTTTTTTTTTTGTACTTTTACTTAGCATCCTGAAAAACACTTGCATACGAAGTTTCGTGCAATATGAATAACATTTTCATATTTTGGCCAGCTTTTTGTGGTTTTGCTCCACTGTACGACGCGACGATTAATTTGTGAATATATTGTGATTCGTATAAACAACATTATTTATCCAAATTTAAAGAGTTAATTTTAAATTAATTTTGAATCTTTCCGTCATCTATTCAGTCGTAATTATTTTTTCCCAATAAATTTTTTATTGTTGCTGTTGTTGTTTTTGTTGTATTAATATTTTGTATCCCAAACACAATTTTAACATTTTGATGCATTTCTGAAAACTCACGAAATATTAATACGTATTCGTTAAAATTATGAGTTGTAATCTATAACTTTTTTAAAAGAAATTCAGTATTTTCTTTAAAATTATGTTTAAAAGTCATCAGCACTGCAGTTTAGCAGATTAAAAAAGCATTAAAATTTGAAAAAATAAAAATAATAATAATTTTAAAAATTAGTCTCAGTTAATGTTAGACTTTAAACTATTTATATAGCGTTTTTCTAACACTGATGATATTCCCTTTTTTAAGCACTCACTCCAAATCAGTTTACTTACTACGCTATTCTTCTACTGGCAATAAAAAAATTACAGAAATTCTATGCAGTTTTATATCAACGTAAAAGAAATTTCTTTACGTTTTCTTCTGTATCAGTTATGTTTTTGTGATGTCTGGCTGACTTGACTGAATGTATGACCACTCGTACCAAGTAAATTTGTCAAAATTTGCACTGAATGTAAAAGCATAAATTTCACTTTTAAGACTACCTTAAAAGTAGTATTTATTCTGCAATATGGAAAAAAAAATTTTATATTGAATAGCTTCAAATACTTACATTATAACTTTGTTATATATTTAAGAATATGTGTCTTTTCAAAATCTTCATAGCTTTTCTCCAAACATAAATTTCTAAAATGTATCGGACATTCTAATGTATTCAATGTAGCTGTTCATCTTTATCTGTCAGTATGCGACCACATAAAGAAATCAAAGAAAAAAAAATAAAGTTAGTTAACTGTTAAAATCATTTTCATCGTCACTTATTTTTATTTTAATTATCATTATTCAACAAGCTGCACCTCGCATCTTCCTGTCAGAAGGTTATTAAATAAAGCATAATTTAATTTAATACAGTGACTTGCATGCTGTTATAATAAATATAACCAACGCCATGAATATCGGTGTTGCCTTCAGATAGCCACATATATAAAACTGATAGTTATACTGATAAGTTCCCGCCTTGCATTGAACTTCTAATTCTTTTTGCCACATAATTTAAATTCTCTCATAGGATTTTTATGCAACGATTTTTTTTTATCTTTGGTTGGCGTTTATTCGACTCGTTTTTTTTTTTTTTTTTTTTTTTTTTTTTTTTTACGTTTGTTTTTAATTTTAGACTTGAAACATAAAAAAAAAAATCAATGTGAAACTTTACGGGACCATATCGACCATTGTAATTCGCCGTGTTTTTCTGTCATTGTGACTTGAATATGTGATAAAACCTGGAATGAAGAGAAATACAGTTATCTTATTTATACAACATCCTTCACATGATTCCTTTCGGAATCTACAGATTTTTCAGTTTATTGCGGGATCAAACATTTTAATTATTCCAATGTATTAATACTACTTAAGATCAGCTCTCACTCCTCTATAATTTATTTATATGCACATATAGATTTTAATGTATTTTATTGGCATTTTCTTTACTTAGAAAATACTGTTTCTCGAAAATCTGTAAATCAAAACAAATGTGTGTCTTTAAGAAATTGTACAATGCTGAAGGCAAAATGTGGTATACATTTGCAAGAAAAATGTTTCGTGCAATAGGCAATATTTGAAAGGAACAAAAATGATCATGAATACGTCAGTAGAATGGGGTAACCACGTCATATAAAGCAATATGGCCTCGCCTTAATATTATTTAAGTGTCCTTGATATTATTGAGGCATTGTATTGGTACGAAGCTCAGCATTTTCTTATGATATTTTACACAACATAGGTTAATAAAATATTATAAAGAAATGAATGCTCTCTTCGTATACGTGAGAATATAAGTTTATATATATTTCGAGTAAATATTTTGTTTTTATTTTGTTTTCACGAGTTTCGTCAAAAAGTCTTGAGTTAATTTTTGATGAAAATATTGACAGAAATTTACACTGAACCAGAACGACTAACATTACTAAATTTTTTTTTTAATTTTTAATATTATTGAGTGATTAGATGAAAATTGGCTCAAATGAAACTCTTAAACTGGCCCCCTTCTTCCCCAGAGATATTTGGGAGACTGTTTCATTTTGTCTGTTCTTCTATTTAAAAATATTACAATCTGGTTCTTAATGTCCCTATGGTTTCACACACCAAAAAATAAATCAATCAATCAATAAAATAATACGAAGAAGAAGAAGAATACACATTTTTCTTCTCAGTCCAAATATTACACCATTACAACATTATGCATTTAAAAAAATTACCTGCAATGGAAAAATTGGCACTTTGTTGTCGTTTAAAAAGATTTCCCTAAATATTAAAAGTACTTTTGAAAACCCAAAGATTTTTCAAATGAAGTAATGTACCCTTAATCGTTTGACTGCTATGCAGTGTTGTTGCGCTTCCAAATTTCAAGTAGAAATAAGCTAAGCGGCGCTATTGCGCTGCCATTTCAATACAAATCTGTATCTCTGCACGTTAGCAAACATTTTGCCGCTCTTGCTTTTTCGTAACGAAACTGTGTCTTTTAAAGTATAAATAGCGTTTTTAATTAGTTTTCATTCCAAAATTTGGAAGCGGATAGCGTTGCGTAGCCGTCAAACGGTTAAGTGGACACAGCATCTTGAAATTGGTCCGATTTTATCGATTTTATTTATTTATTTATTTTTAATATCAACTGAAAGCTTCTTTAATTTAAATATTTTGATGCCTCATTTTTAACTATACCACAATTATATCGCGAGATATTGTAAATTTTGTCAATGGATTAGGAGCAATTAATCATACAAATGAAAACTTTAAACTGATTTTTTTCCCTGTTCATATTTTTATAACTTGCTTGTTCGATAAGCATGAAGGCTGTTTTTGCCAATTTAAGTAGAAGTTTGATTTATTTATTTATGTATTTTTTTACTTATTTTCCATAGGGTATTTAATATTTTTGTGTATGGATTTAAGGGTGTATTCCAAAAAATGATTTTCCACCTTCAGCAGCTCGAAATTTTCAGATATAATTTTGGACACATTTTTAAAAGTAGAAGCATGAAACTTGCTGAAGGGATTTTTGAAGTGACGTACAAGGTGCCGTGTGATGTAATTTTTCGCTGATTTAATTAGAATTTGATTTATAAGCAATTATTTGCTCAGCGCGACCCTTTTTTACGTTCGCAGACCTCACGCTTCGGAAAATTTGGTCCAAAACGCCGTTTTTGACAGCATTTTTTGCAGCATTTTCTGCATTTATCAAGGAATTGATAATCACGGCACATTGTGTAGTTCCTAAATAAGAGAATTCGAAAGTTTGGTGTATTTGAGAGTAAAAAAAAAAATCGGAAAAAAAGCAGTTTGGATAGAAATACACCCTAAACATTCAAGTTTACAGTATATTTTTAAAAAATGTTTAAATTGAGAGTTTGTTGAATTTCCTTCACTTTTTAATGTACATGAGAGAAAATAAATCATTAAATTTAAAATCCCATACATCTGAAAATCCATACGCAGTTTTATGTAGTACATTCTAATGAATGTAGAAAAAATCGAAGCCAAAATATTTACATTTATAAAAGTAGCAGTGATTTCCTTTTTAACTAGATTTTAGTAAAATAGAGTGTTTTGCAATGTTTTTTTTTTAATGTTATTTATTTTTAGTATCAAGTATTGTGCCACCAGATACATTACAATACTATTCAAAATTGAAGAGGTGGTTTCAAATGTACAGTGTTCTCTTAAAAAATCTAAAATGTGTCCATAAAAATTCAAAAAGTGCTATTTTCCCAAAGAAACTCTGAATAAGTATTGCTATGAGATATTATGTATCATGTGTATATTATAATTTACTCTTAATATTACAAAACAAATTACATTGTATATGAGTGTATATGATATGATACTGAGTATATGATACTCAGTATCATACTGAGTATTGTATACTGAGTATGAGTATTGTATATGATAATTGTATATGAGTATGTATAAATATGTTATAACTATTGTTATGAAACTAAAATTTATCATATTGCATAATAATTATTCTAAACTTACTTGTTATATGAATGCATTAAAATGTCAAGGAAATATATCATTGAAGTATTTTACTGAAACAAAAGTAACTTAAATATATTTATTTTTTTGTAGCATAAAATTGTGTTTATGAAAAATGCAGAAATAAGTAATAACATCATACAACTGTAACATTATACCTATATTTTGATATGTAATAAAATAATAATAAATTTTAAAATAGTTTTTTTTTTTTTAAGAAAAAGGACTAATTGCTATATTTTAATTCACTTTTAAATAGCTTATTTTCATAACTAGTTTAAAATAGATAACAAAAAACTGATAATAGCTGAATAGTAAAGATTAATTATAAATTATTATATTTATATTTCATTAATGGCTACACTGTAAAAAATCTGTGCAATGTTCTTGATATTTACTGTGTAACATTCCTGGGTTTTCTCGGATTATTTCTGCTCATACAAGAATACCGAGAAATCTTGTGTAATACCTTCCACAATCTCGTGTAACTTTTCGGAACAGTTGAGAAAGTGGAAATTACTGATAAACTGTGAAACGTTCCGAATATTTTCTGTGTAACATTCCTTAATTTTAATAGGCGTACTTTTTATATAGCTTTTGTGTAACTTTTCGTATTTAGTGTGAACTAGAAATTACTGGTAAACTGTGCAAAGTTATATATGTTTTGTTTGTAACATTCCTTATTTTGTGGTTGGTATATTAATTACAGAAAAATCGTTATTTTGCGTGTATGTCATTTTATTATCCCACTTGTGAAATGACTACGAGATCTTGTGCTATAAAAAATAACACAAAGGTTCGTATACCCTTCTAATTGTGCATCTCAAAGCTCTAATTCAAATTTCTGCCCTGCACAGCTCCTGAGCTATATTTTACATGTAAAAATAAATTTTGTGTGTGTGTATCATTTTGTTCGCTTAGTTATGAATCGAGTATGGAAACTAGAGTCACTAATTTTTACCGAAGCTTTTACTACGAATTTAATTATGTATCTCGAATATCTTTTTCCCCAGTTTAGAATCTGAAGACTCTTCTTGGTCTTTATTATCCATATGAACTACTTTTTGCGTGTGGGTAATTTTATTGACTCAGATGAAAAAAAAAAAAACGACTAAGGGATCTAGAGCAACTAGCTTTGATATGAAAGTGCGTATGCCCATCTTATTATACATTTTGAAACCTACTTTTCCAAATTCAACCAATGGTCGTTTTACGAAATTATTTTATCAGTAATTGTTTGACGAAATTCTCGATTTTATTACCGCGACTTTTTATCCAAATACCTACGATTTCCGATTAATAATATTCGCCGTATTTAATCAGCAATGCCAGTCTAGAGAATTTTTTTTTTTTTTTTTTTTTTTTTACAATGTCTATCTCTATTTCCGAATAGTAATCTTTCTGCCATTAAATAAAGCGATTATTACTAGTCGAAAATAGTTTTATGTTCACATTAAAAACTTATTATCTAGGTATATGAATTCACGTCTCAAGCAAGATCTTTTTGTTCAAAGGAATGAAAATTTTATCTTATATTAAAAGGAAATTTTTTACATTTGTTGTAAGAGCAATGTTCTGGTGATGTTGGAACTGGAGTAAATTCGTGTATTAATCGATATCACGTCTTAAGTGGTTTCGACTGTTTCCTAAAATAATAAATCTTGCATAACAATTATTATAAACAACGCTTGAAGGGAAAAGGGGAGAAGCTCTGGCCAACTATTTTATTTTCCAAAATATTAAGTCTATAACATGAAATTAAAGCCATATCAGTAGAGAAATGTTTAAATTTTGTCATCAATCCCCCCCCCCTCTTTAGTATCTGTAAGGTATCTGTATCTCAGAAGGAAAGGTACAATTTTAAGGCACTTACTATAAAATATTACTTATTTTGTGATAAGGTTATTGTGAATAAATGTTACTTCTGAGTACAGTAATGTTCTTTTACTTAAAAATTTAATGCAGGAATTCCAAATGCTATATAATAAGGAATTCGATCTTTAACGAAACTATAAGCATTTTTCTGCATTTTAACATAACATTTCCTTAGAGATTTTCGATCAAATAGACATCGTTCATTTTATAGCACCCCCATGTTTCGTAAATTTATCAAATTTCCTTAAATTGAGTTTCGAATTTTTAACTTTGAAGATAAAATAATCTTATTAACATAAATAAACTAGGTCTGTTTTATTTAACTGACCAACAAACTGTTTAAAAAAAGCGCTCAGTTTGTGGATTAGAATTTAAACAACTACCAGGTAAGTTTGTATAGTATTCTTCATATTGTATTAAAATATTTAAAGCAAATTTTATGTTTAATTAAGCTGCCGTAAATCGCATAATCCTCCATTTAAAATTTTTCTTTAACCTAGCACTTAAGTATGTATTTAAGATTATCAAAATAGAACAATAACCTTCTTTTTAAAATCTTTAGTTAAAGAAACTCAGGGTATATTTCATTAACAGAATATAACCACATGATTATTGAATTTACAATAATTTTATGATAGAAACTCTGGAAAATTCTGTGTTGATTGAAAATCTTGTGTTAAAATATTTATTTCAATGTGGTTAAGTTAATTTTACTAACATTATTGGTAGCTTAAATGCAGTCTCCGATTAAAACAGAATGCAATTGAGTTATGCCCTAATTTAAGCGTAACTTTAGCCAGCACTTTTTTAAATCCTTATATTTGAATTCTGTTTTCATTTTTTACTCATAATCGACCTTTTTTTACTTTTATATTAGAGAAAAGAGAAAAAATAAATCTACGTTTATCTAAACGAGTATTTGTTTCAATATACTTATATTTAAGTTCAGAAAATGTTCAATTCTTTTTTTAAGTGCAAGAATGTATTGTCGAGTAATTGGAGTAAATTATATGTTGGTGCAACTTCCAAACCTGCACTTGTTAGCTGAATATCCAATCTTTGCAAGATATCCTTTGCATTTCTTTTATGTATGAGACAGTGTGCTATTACATGAATTTTGCAATCTGCAGAGATTTTTTGTAGAGTTTTACAGCAAGGCAATTACATTTATAGAAAGTTACTTTAAAAAAATATTTGCAATAAAATGCAAATTATTCCAGTTTTATTGCTTCTAATTTATCAAGGGTCAGAAATTGAAAATTTCTTTTGAATGAGTCAAAGGTTTCCTTTGGTTGATGGAACAGAAGTAGATGATGATTATTTACTGCTTTTGAATATACCTCCCGGAAGTGTTATTTATCTTTTAGGAATGAATGATACGGTAACTTGTTTGATTTTTAAATTGAAAAAATTTTTTGAAGACTATTTTATATTTTATTACATTTGCTATTTAACTTATAATCATAAGCAGACTTACATAAAATAAAAAATTCTATACACATTATCAATAGCTAAAAACTTTGTGTAAGTTAAATGAAGGATTAAGTGAAAACTAAACAAAATTCTATAGTATCAATTTACAATCTTAATTTAAAAAAATGTTACATAAATTATGCATTGGTGGATTTTTATCAGTCTTTTATTGAAGTTAATACTTTAACTACTGATTTTTTTAACATTTGTCAGGCATACTTTTTTAATGTTATTTTTTTTTAAATTCCGAATAATTGGAATAATATATGTGCATGTGCCTTTATTATATAGATCTGTACATAATTATTTTCAATAATATTCCATTTGTATGCTGTGCAAAATATAGATAAAAATTAACATCGGTCACTAGCCAGTACGCAGATTTTTAGTTATTGACCATTAACAAAGTTAAGAACACTTCATATAAAATCATATCAAGTGTTCGTACAGTTCCAACTATCAACATTGTAGCTTACTAATATTTTTAATTTTCCGTTTGATAGGATTACACTCAACTGAAAGCTGAAATTGTACTAACAGAAAAATATGTAACCAAGAAATTACCGTAGTCATATTAACAATATTTAAAATGAGCTCGGAAATCCGCATTAATGTGGCTGTGTAGGAGGGAAGATGCGGGGAATTGGTAAATCCCAAATTAAATTCTATCTATTTAAACAGGCACGAAAAAGGCTAAGATAGTAAAATTAAAATTCATTAAATAAAAGCTACATTAGAAAAACTGCTCTGAATCTCTGTTAAAAGGAGGCGTAATATCGAGAATTTCTCAAACTTAATTTCCGAATTTGAATATTATGTAATCAAACTTAAATTATGCATTATGACCATATTGAAAAACAAGAGCTCGGATATCCGTGTTAGGAAGCCCTCCAAAGCCCAACTAAAATCTACGCAAACGGAGGCATCTAAATCCCACTTACAAAATAACTTTCAAAATTAAAATTTTATCAAATTAACGTAAAACTGCATAAAGAATTGGAATATTATTCGAAACCACATTAACAGGGGTTAAAGTAACATCGAGGATTTCTGTGATTTGATTTAAAATAACACAATATTTATGTTATATAATTTAAACAAACTTAAATGCACATTAAACTAGTATATTAGAAAAGCAATTCTAGAAATATGCTTCCAAAAAGGCCTCAAAAATTAAATTTTTAAAAAGCATACCTAATTATTTATTACTAAAAAAATTGAGAAGAAACATGAAAAATAATCTTTTACATAACATGCGTGAGTTTTCACTTTAAAGCGTAAAATATTACTTTGAATTTAAATCTTATTACATCTAATGCTGTGATTTGTTGAACTATTTCAGTGTCACAGAGTATACCTTGAATCTGACAAATTTTTTAACATCTTTATTTTGACATGGTTAGCAAATGCATTTTGAAAATTTCACAAAACTATATTTATAAAGCATCGGATAAATTTTATAAGTGTTTGAAGTGAGGGAGGGGGGGGGTGTTTAACGTTTCCTGCAGTTATTATGATAGTTATAAATTATAATTAAGTATCCGTGAGATTGATACATCTTTCTATTAAATATGTACCCAAAATTTGAAGCTACTTAGATAATTTTATGCAAGAAAAATGCAATTTAAAATAAACAAAATGAAAGTTGTGGATTCTCCCCCCCCCCCCCAATACTTAACCTATAAAACCTTGCATTAAGATGTTAAGTGCCATGTCATTCACCGGTGACTGACATTGAAATTTCCATTTTAGTCACGTCATTCGCCAGTGGCCGGCAGCGTAAAATTATAATATAAAACTAAATATTATATTGTTTTAAGGAATTGCTGAAAATTTATTTAAAATTTTCGATTTATTTTATTAAAGGATATCATTAAGTAAACGGAAGTTTCAGTGCTAGTCATCTGTGACTGGCGTGGAATTCAACCTGTTAAAGGAGTAAGTTATCCTTCTAATAAAAGGAGACCAAAATTTAAAACTAATTGTTTCTCGACAAGGAAAATCTAGGTAAAGCTCAATTAGTTGGAGAGGGGGAGGGGATTACACTTGATCTATACTTGACCAAACATTGTTGAGTTGATTAGTCTCATCTAATTTTCTAATAAATTGATACCCAAACTTCAAAGAAAATGGATAATTCTAAACAACAGTTTTTTTTTTTTTAAGCCTATATAAGAGTTGGAAGGGGTTACCAGTCACTTTATCTCTAGAATTTGATCTAGAAGCCACCAAAATCCTAAATAATCAGCTTCACGAAGTAAGTGGAATTTATTTAGTAAACTTAAGCGAGTTTGCACAGGAACCTGAGTCTTGTATAATTCAGATACATCCAAATTTCTGGTTTAGCAGTTTTTTTCAATTGATACACTTTAATTTGCACAGGAGTGAGATTCTTGGATTAAGTATATTCAAAGTAACACTGACTTGGAATTGTAATCAATTTTATCATAAATGAAATAAATCATATTGTATAATAAATCGGAGAAAGACATTTTAAGGAATTTCAGGTTTAAGCATTAAAAGTAGACGTTATGGGAATTTTATTATTATTATTATTATTTCAAGATAAACTACAACCCCTATTTTAAATATTTCATGTTGTATAATAGCATGCGTAATTAGCTTGCGAGTAGTACCCATCAAGTTTTCAGACTCAGGACGGTAAAGTTAATCTCCACGTTTTTTAGTGTTACTCGACGGTGGAAACTGCTAATTTTATGCTATAGTGCACGGAGCCAACCAAAAAATATATGTGAATGAAGAAGCGTAAATGAACTTATATTGTATATCGGTATCGAGGACAGTGGTAAAACTGAGATCCGCAAAACCCTGCGACGTAGGGGGGGGGGGGAGGGGATTGGATGTAATTGTGAAAAATAAACCTCTTAAACGGTCAATAAACGTTTGATCATTTTAGGATTTTAAGAACGAGCCATTGTATTGAATAACGAATGTATATTTTGCGTACTCCAAACCGACTCCGTTTTGTTATAAGAAATAGATATAGATTCTAGGGGGCCTTGTGGAAAATTTTGCAGAGGACTCAAAACTATAGTTACACTACTGATTGGAGATTTCACAAAATCATTATATAATTGAGAATAAAATGTTTCAACGATGTAAAAACCCATTTTTATCTAATAAATTCAAAATTTTCACTTAAAATCCAAAATATTTCCATACATTTTTCAAAATTGAACAAAACCCTGTATATTTCATGGGCATTCATTTTTGACCATGAGCAACACGATAACAGAGCACTTGCAAAAACCCCTTGTTTAAAAGATATATATTGAATAATTTGAAACTTTTTTTATTTTTTGAAAAACATTCTGGGAATATACAAAAATAGTTGTAGTATTTTTTGTACTGTTATTAAAGCCTTTTGTAGGACACATATTTAAGTATTCTATATTATCAAACTAATACAAAGTGTTTTTGCAAATGAGAATAACTTCTCCAATAAATATTTTGATTTTTCCAGAAAATGAATAAACAATACTATATCCAATAATTTATGCATAAAAAATAAAATATGCTTTTTGTTTCTTTGTAGCCACCTTGGATAATAATCAAATCTGAATGTAATAATAGTTCATTAACGGAAATAAATTAAGCTTTTGGAATAGCAGAATTAAATTCAAGTATTGAAAGCAGCTCTCTGAATATTAGCAGTCCACTTGTATATTAAAGCACCCATGGCGTGAGGATTTTCAGAACCTTTCACATCTTTTTTCTTCTACTCTAATTAAAGCTTTAGATGAAGATTGCTTGCAGTGGACAGAAAAAAGGGAGTTACTGAACCATTTAGCTTTAAGAATCTGCAAATACACAGACAATCCCTCTACAGCTGAACGAAAGCAAGTAGAAGATAAAATTTTAATTGAAGGTGTGGAATTTGTACAGAGTGTAGTTTTGACAATCTCTTTATATTATTGCTATAACATAAAATATTTTCTCAAAGGTACTGGGACTTACACTTTCATTGAACTTAAATTGTTGAAGTTGAAACATGGTAGTGTAGTTCCCCGGAAAAGTAGCTACTTTATGTGAAAAATTAAGCAAACTGTGATAAAATTCTAGATTGTAATTTTAAACCATAATATCAATAAAGTTTTGTGCATATTATGAAAGTTCTGTGAATTTTTATTTTTGATTATATTATTTTTTAATTGCATAATATTCTCGATATCTTAAGTCGAAGGGATTCTAAAAAAGCATTATGTGATAGCTAATTGTTCAGATAAGTCATTTACAGGAATTTGTAATATTGATATCAAAGAGAGAAATGTATTTTATTTGAAGTATCAAAAGTACACTGTATTAAGATTTTCTATATTTTTTTAAAAGTTATCTTCGTTCGGCAGATAAATATTCTTTTTTTTTTCTTTAACATCTGAGATTGAATTTTGTGCTTTAACCAAATGAATTAATCTCTTTAAATATGTTAATGCTTAAATTACAATTAAAAAATTACTTTTGAGTATAATTTAAAAAAAAAATTGTGCATATTTGAACTTGCCTTGAAAATTTGTGTATTTAAAACTTAATGGTTTGGATAATCTTTTAAAAGAATTATGTACTGTATAACATATGAATCAAAAACCGTTTTTTCATTGGTTACTGTGATATTATATTAATTATTTAAGGAATAGAATTATCAAAGCTAATTGATCCAATTTAAGCGAAGATAGTGGGGTAAGGGGGAATCTTCGAATAACCACATACTTCCCCAAAAAGAGTAGATATTCAGATACTGTAAAAAATTTTAAGAATGTTTTGATAGATTAAATATACCATTTTATGCCAAATGACTAATCTGTTGTATTAGCCAAATGACAAGTTGATAATCTGTTTAAACTATTAAATAATATGGCAAAATTATCTAAAGGTTATTTTAAAAATACACAATTGCTTTGTACGAGATTTTGCCAAAAATGTATACTTTGTGTTACATTATCTCTTAATTTACACCTTCAAATTGGTATATTGAGCTTGATATAAAAGTGGGAAAAACTTAAGCATGTCGTTTTGTAGATCACAGCACAATATCACTCATTTAGATATTTTTTTTGTTTCTGAAGGGTATATTCATCATAATTTATCCTTGCATCAATATTCTAACCAATTTATTTTTGTAAAAGTATTTTAATATATCCATGATTTAAAAATAGATTTTATTCATACATATCCTGTGTTTTTTAGATTTGTGTTATAAACTGAAAAATGAAAACAACTAATTAGAAATATTTTCAATACAATGTTTAACTTTCAGCAGTGCAGTCATCGTTCATATTCTAAACAAAGATTACCAACTCATTAACCTGTATCATGTTCAAGAACCAAACTTAACTGTAACTCTATAAGGCATCTTAAAACTCTTTGAATAGCATGCTGAAAATTAGAAGTAACTTATTGAAAAAGGGCCTTAACATACAAGATTATAAATTTCTGAACTTTCCAGATTTGCATAATTTTCCAGACAAATTTTTGGTGAAATTCCTGTGAAAATCTGTGGCAGAATTGCTGCCACTGGATATCCCAGGAACATTTACCAAATTCCGTGAAATGTTTCAGATCTTTTCACAACGAAGAAACTTAACTGAGCTTTTATGCGTAAAGTTCCAGGCTATAAGTTTCAGAGTTTTTCAAAATGAAGGAACATAAATGAATTTTCATGCGTAATGTTCCAAATGATAGGTTTCGGAATAGCGGAACCTAACTGAGATCTTATGAGTAACATACCATATTAAAGATTTCGGAAATTTTCAGGAAGGTGGAACCTAACTGGGATTTTATGAGTAGCATTCCATATTATAGGTTTCAGAACGGTGAAACCTAACAGAAAATTAATGAGTAACGTTACACGTAAAAGGTTTCTAGACTTTTCAGAATGGTGAAACCTAACTGATATTTCATGAGTAACATCCCAGGTTATAGATTTCTGAACTTTCCTGGCATATGTAAGTTTCCTGGCATTTTTTGGGTTAAATTCCTGGGAAAACCTGTGGCAGAATAGCTGCCACAGGTTTTCTTAGGAACCTTACGCAAAATTTTTTACAGTGTACACTGCTAATTATGGTTAAATGACTATGCTAATTAAATTTTACAAAGTAATAAAATATATTACTTTTTATTATGATTATTTATTTAAAACGTATACAAAAACATGTATACATGTATAATGCATGTGTGCTTCATAGAAACCTAAGTATGTAAAATTAATCAGTTATATTTTTGATGTATGTATAGGTCAATTAATTTAAGTTTCATTTTAAAACGTTACAGTTTCTGCTGAAACCATGATACATTTTTATTAGATAAATACACGGGTACCAAGGAATTCTTTATCACGTAAAATGTTCAATTCTAGTGAATGTATACTTTATGAATTAACTTCTTTGAAACTAAAATTATAAATATATAATCGTATATAATCAATATGAGGATCGTAATAAGGTGATACATTAAATTTATCTTTAATATAATTTGTATTTAATGCTACTTGAGATTTTAGTTTTTTTTCCTCAGAAAATGAGCAAATTTGTATGTCGCTATCAAATTTTAAAAGGAATATTTTAAAAATTTTGACTGTACGTGAATGTAAAAAATCTATATATGTTGTAACATTTTTATAATAATTTATATTTTGTATAATTTTATTTATAACTGACTGAGATTTTACTGTTATTTATCAGAAAAGGAAGAAATGTGCTTATTTTTATCGAATTTTAAAGGGAACATTTTAATTTTTTGTACAATACATGCATACACTGTAAAAAAAGATTCAAGAGGTTACTAAAAATTTTTTAGTAAATTTGTATTCCACAGAATTTTTTAATAGCCATTACAAACTTTTTTTTGCAAGCGAAACAAGCATTTCTTTTGTAAACTGAACAAAAGAATTTTTTGTATAACTAACTTAAAAATTTTTAGTATGAGCCACCAAGCAAATTTTAGCAATAGCTCCAAAATTACTTTTAATAACCATTACGTGCGCTCGAAGGGCAGGAGGTTCCTTCGAGCTGCATCCAGACTTCTGAAGCGGAAGATTTTCGGCAAAACTGCAATAGATGGCTGCACCAAACATTGCTAACTGCTCCGACAGGACTTTCATAATCCCTTTACTAACGAGTACTTACACTAAATACATTCGGGGCGTATTTGACGGTGGCCCAGTATCGAACCCGGGACCTTTTAGTCTGAAGTCCGTTACTATAACCACTATGCTATCAAGGCCACACCAAGTGAGTTTTAGTAATAGTTATTAAAAATATAAAACTATTAACTCTCTTCGTTGCTAACTTTTTTCTAGTAATTCTTACAGATTTTCTTGTAACCGACTAAGATTACTAAAAAATTTTTAGTAATTACAAGGATCACTAAAGTTTTTTTAGTAGATCGACCCTTTTTTTTTTACAGTGTACACATAAAAGTCAGCAGTATTTACAAATTTTGTAATATTTTTTTTTAATTATTTATTTTCAGCATAATTTGAAATTTATGTTGTCCGAGATTTACATATTAGACAAAAAATGAGCTTACAAATGTTTATTAAATTTTAAAGAGAAGATTTTAATTATATTGATACCTGCATGTAAAAGAACTTATTATAATTTTTTCTTTAATTCAGTCTGTATTAAATACTGTTTGAGTTGTTACTTCTTTTTATAAAATACTAGACGGTTGCCCGCCCTCAGTAGCCCGAAGACTATCTGAATGCCAGTTCTACAACCCCACACATTCACGTTTCTGTGCCATGTCTCGTCAGTTTCCGGCAGATATGTTTGATCGGTGTTCTGGGGTTTCGTTTGCATATCTTTTTTTATTGTTAATGAAGAGGTCTTCCATTTGTTCTTCCATCTGTTCTTCTTTCTGTTCTTCCATCTGTTCTTCCATTTGTTCTTCCATTTGTTCTTCCATTTGTTCTTCCATTTGTTCTTCAATTATATTCGACGATTCACTGTTTGAGAGCCTATCTGTCCTTTTATTTATAGAAGTTCAAAATGAAAAAAGATTTTCTTAGCAGACGATTTTTTGTGATAAATACATTATCTGTTTTATATTTCTTCTGCTTTATTCCTTTTATTTATAGAGTTCAAAATGAAAAAAGATTTTCTTAGCAGACGATTTTTTGTGATAAATACATTATCTGTTTTATATTTCTTCTGCGTTTACCTAAGCTGTGTAAAATCTCTATAAATAAAAGGTATAGAGGATGAGAGCCTATCTGTGCCTCAATTATCCTCAGAATTCCTTTTATATATATAGATTGAATGAATTTGTATGTCGCTATGAAATTTTAAAAGAAATATTGTTATTATTTCGTAGGAGATATACATGAAAGCTTCCATATATACCATATATATATATATATATATATATATATATACAATAAAACCCCTATAATTCGGATTAATTGGGACAGGAGACAGGATCCAATCCGGATTATCAAAAATCCGGATTATCCGGAGAATTAGAAAAAAAATTAAATTAAATATAACATACAAACAGAAAATCATCTTTATGTTAAACTTATTGAATATTTGCAGACAGTAATAATGTTTACTTTGCTTAATTATTCCGAAAACATGTCAGAAAAAGTTTTTTTTTATTTAGAATATGACGATGAAACAAGTTAATGTTATGGAAATTAGCCAATCGCTTCTCAAACTTGAAAAAAAAAAAAATGACCCAACCGATCCGAATTATCCGGAGATCCGGACTATCGGGGTCCGAATTAGCGGGGTTCTACTGTATATACATATATATATATATATATATATATTAATGCGTTTAGAATAATTTATTTTTAATGTAATTTATATTTAATATTACCCGAAGTTTCATTTTTGTTAATCTGAAAACAGATGAATGAATTTGAATGTTGATATAAAATTCATATGGAATGTTTTAATTATTTTAAACAATACATGCATAAAAAATATTTAAGAATTTTATAATCTGTTTTCTATAAAGTATGAGCAGTATTTTTCATCTCTATTAGAATTTTCTTACGTCCGCTTTTATATAAAAATTAATCTTTAAATCAAAACCTTTTTTTTTTAAGTTTCAAATACAGTATTTTTAATATTATTAAACCATTTTAAATAATCATCATACTAAAATTTAAAAAAGGATTAAAATTAAATAGATTTAAACAGATTATTAATTTAATTTCAAATATCAAAATTTAAATAAATTTATAAAAATCATTAATATATTTCAATTAATGAAATTAATATAATAATAAATTATTGTATAAATAATAAATTTAAATAAAAATTTTATTTAATAATTAAAATTTTTTTAATAATTATCATACTAAATTAAAAAGATTAAAATGAAAAAAAAATAAAATTATTATTGAATTAATTTGAAATATCAAAATTTAAATAAAGTTAAATGTTTTTAAAGTTTTTCAGCCTATTAAATGTTTTTATATTTATTTCGTACACAACAGAATGTTTTTAGAATAAAAAACTTAATCATTATTATTTTTAAATATTCCAATAAAATATTGTAAAACATTCAGATATTTATTTTATTTTATTATGTGATATTCAATATCCTAAAACAATCTAAATTGCATTTCGCCATCCTTTGCAACTCTTTTCTTCAGTGAAACACTGTGGAAAATGTCAACGCAAATTTGCAACGCACCTGATGATATCAAATGGAAATGCGTAATCCAATTTCCCGCATATGAGTCACTCGCAACAGATGTATGACAAAGAAATTTTACTGCCTGTGACTCATCTCGTTGTGACTCAGCCACTCAGGAATGAGGGCTCATTTATCAAAACCTGATACCCTCGGGGATTTTCATTTTTGTGCCTGCGGGGGATTCCAGATACAAGGACTCTGGAAGAGTGATGAGGATGGCGGAAATCCCACTTTATCGCGTGGGATGAGAATGGTAGACATTTCCTTTAGTTGAAAGTGTCCTACTGATTAGGGATACCAATCATGATTCATAGATAAGACTGTAAAGATAAGAAGATAATACAATGATTTATTGTTGATTTTATCAGAAAACATCAAGCGTCACTGGCGCATCAAGTATTTGACAAGGTCTGTGAAATCCATGTAATACCGATTGTTTTATATATAACATAATAAATAAAAAAAAAAATCAATAACATGAAAATGTAAAATATAAATGTAATTTTTTAAAATATCTTTTCATTAAAATTCACAAAAATGTAGAATATATATATATATTTTTTTAAATGCTATAAAACGTAGAAAAGTCTTGAAAAAAAATAAGCAACGTAAATAAACGATGTTTAACCCATTTTCGGCCAAAAGTTCGTATACGAAACATTTCGATAAATATTTTTTTTTAACACTCTGACACATTTTTTTCAAGAATTTTATTTTTCTTCTATTTTTTAAGGCTTTTGAAGACATCCATAAAATATTAGTAATTCAATTGGAGTAAACACTTTCTCTTAAAAAATTTTCAAAATACGCTAGAGTTTTAATTTGAAACGCCTTTGACAAATTCGACTTTTTAAAAATATATTATTATTCCAATTGAAATGAATTATATGTTTTTAAAATAGATTAAAGTTGCAAATTCTGTATATGAAATAAGAATAAAACAAAAGTCATAAAAATTTTGTTCATATTCATATTATTCATTATAAGAAATAATATTTTATATTATTATATAAAATATTATTTCTTATATAAAATATTATTTTTCATGCACGAATCTTTTTTTGTGTCTTAATGTATGTAATTTAAGCATATTTCAATAAAAATAAGGCTACATTTTATAAAATTTCTGTGCTTGGCCTAAAATGGGTTAAATTTAATTCGGGTGAACTTGATTTTGGAAGACGGATGAATTTAAATGATTATTTTATTCAAGTATATCTAGCGGATCAGGTATTTAACTTGAGGACAACGTCTGGTCTATGTATCCGATGCTGAATGTTTTCTCTATAAAATAATAATTCAAAACATTAAATAATATGAAATTTTCAAGTACTAGCAAAAGCCACTATGCTTTGTTTGGATTCGCGAAGCACTATTTCATTAGATAACAATTTGAAAGTAATAATAATAATTATTATTATTATTGAGTAATACTTGATTATCCTGTTGACCTAAAAGGTACCGTACAACTAAAAGATTAAATGTCCATGAAGATGATAAATAATTTCACATTCACATAACATTAAACTCGTATCACGTGTTTGTTACGCCATCAAAAGATTTTTAATATGAAGTTTTATCTGAATTCTTATTAATGTTTTATTTATTTATTTGTTCTTTCATTATTTAAAATAAAAACTACGTCAGTTTCAATGAGTCACTCGCAACAGATGTATGACAAAGGCATTTTACTGCCTGTGACTCATCTCGTGTGACTCAGCCACTCAGGAATGAAGGCTCATTTATCAAAACCTGATACCCAGAGGGATTTTCATTTTTGTGCTGGCGGGGGATTTCAGATACAAGGACTATGGATGAGTGATGTGGATGGCGGAAATCCTATTTTATCGTATGGGATGAGAATGGTAGTCATTTACTTTAGCTATAAGTGTCCTACTTAGTGATTAGGGATGCAAATCATGATTCATAGATAAGACTGTAAAGATAAGAAGGTAATACAATGATTTATGGTTGCATTTATCAGCACATCGAACATCGATCAAGCTTGACTAGCGAATCAGGTATTTGAACTATCAGGACAATATCTGAGGTGAAATTCATGTAACACTGAATGTTTTCTATATAAAGTATTAATTTAAGAAATTAAATAACGTAAAAATGCAAATTATAATTGTAATTTTTTTAAAACAATCTTTTTCATCAAAATCACCAAAAATGCAGAAAATATATATTTTCTTAAAATGCACAAAAAATTAGAAATTATCTTAAGGGAGACCCGAATCTCATTTTCGGCCAAAAATCATCAAAAGTTCAAAAAGTTTTTTTTTTTTATCTCAGAAAGCGATAAAATACATATTTGCGAATATCCATGCAAAATTTCAGAACTCGGGGACACTTGGAAAAGGCAGAAAATGAGCTTTTTTAATTGTACTCACTATAGAGTTTAAAGAACTAGCGGCCATTTAAAATGTGTTTTCCTGAAAATGACTTTTTTCATATTTTGCCTAAGTTCAAAGTACTAAGGCTCAGTGGTAAAATGATTTAGAAAAAAAGTGTTTATGTTTTTAGAATCTTAAAAAAATTTGCAACAAAAGTAAGGAGAAATATTTTTTTAACTATTTCTGAAAATTTTACATAAATTGGTAAACATGAAAATTATAACAAATTTAAGGAAATTTACAATGCATATTTTTTTTTTTTTTTTTTTTTTTTTTTTAGCCGATTAAAATAGAAAATTAAAAATATCTCTCCCTAGGTCTTTTCCATATACTATAACACTATTTAAGAAATTTTAGTAATACCAAAATATTGAAAATTGAATGAGGAGTAGTAGTTTTAAAAAGTGTATTTTTCGACAAAAAAAATCCTAAAAATCCCCATAAAAAATGTATTTTTTAATAAAAAGTGAATTTTTTTGCTAATTATTCCTTACAAAAAGATTCTTAACTAGTGCACCAAAATTCATTACTTTAAAATCAATAATAAAAATTTTGGGGTTTTTCTTACGGGTCTCCCTTAAAAACAATCTAAAAAAAGGGGAAAAAATAAAACGGTGTTTAAATTAAACTGCGTTGAGCTTGATTATGAAAAATTAATGAATTTAAATGGGAATTTTCATTTTTGTGTTGGCAGGGATTCCAGACACAAGGACTCTGAATGAGTGATGTGGATGGCGGAAATCCCACTTTATCGCGTGGAATGAGAATGGTTGACACTTCCTTTAGTAAAAAGTGTCCTAGGATTAGAGATGCAAATCATGATTCATAGATAAGACTGTAAAGAGAAGAAGATAATACAATGATTTATTGTTGATTTTATTAGAAAACATCAAGCGTCACTGGCGCATCAAGTATTTGACAAGGTCTATGAAATCCATGTAATACCGATTTTTTTATATCTAACATAATAAATAAAAATAAATAAATAACATGAAAATGTAAAATGTAAAATATAAATGTAATTTTTTAAAATATCTTTTCATTAAAATTCACAAATATATATATATATATATGTCATAAACATATATATATTTACAATAAATATATATAAATATGTCATATATCATATATCACAAATATATATATATATATATATATATATATATATATATATATATATATATATATATATATATATTAATGCAATAAAACGTAGAAAAGTCTTAAAAAAATAAGTAACGTAAATAAACGATGTTTAAATTCAATTCTGGTGAGCTTGATTTTGGAAGACTGATGAATTTAAATGATTATTTTTAGTTTTGTGTTGACGGGGATTTCAGATACAAAAATGAAAACTCTGGATGAGTGGTGTGGATGGCGGAAACCCCACTTTATCGCGTGGGATGAGAATGGTAGTCATTTCCTTTAGTTAAAAGTGTCTGTCCTATTGATTTCAGATGCAAATCATGATTCATAGATAAGACTGTAAAGATAAGAAGATAATACAATGACTTATGGTTTATTTTATCAGCACATTCAACAATGTCTTGCGATTCAGGTGTTTGACTATCAGGACAGCGTCTAATGATACCCATCTGACACAGAATTTTTTTCTATATAGAATAATAATTTAAAAAATCAAATAGCATGAAAATGTAAAGTATAAATAATTTTTTAAAACATCCTTTCATTAAAATTAATGAAAATGTTGAAAATACACATTTTCTTTAAATGCACTGTAGGAAAGAACTTGAAAAAAAAAAAGTAAATGGGTGTTCCAATTAAAATGCGGTGCACTGTAAAAAAAAAAGTGTCGATCTACTAAAAAAACTTTAGTGATCCTTGTAATTACTAAAAAATTTTTAGTAATCTTAGTCGGTTACAAGAAAATCTGTAAGAATTACTAGAAAAAAGTTAGCAACGAATAGAGTTAATAATTTTATATTTTTAATAGCTATTACTAAAACTCCCTTGGTGTGGCCTTGATAGCATAGTTGTTATAGTGACGGACTCCAGGCTAAAAGGTCCCGGGTTCGATACTGGCCACTGCCAAATACGCCCCGAATATATGTAGTGTAAGTACTCGTTAATAAAGGGATTATGAATATACTGTCGGAGCAGTAGAAATGTTTGGTGCTGCCATCTATTGCGGTTTTGCCGAAAATCTTCCGCTTCAGAAGTCTGGATGCAGCTCGAAGGAAACTCCTGCCTTTCGGGCCCACGTAACGGTTATTAAAAATAATTTTGGAGCTATTACTAAAATTTACTTGGTGGCTCATACTAAAAATTTTTAAGTTAGTTATACAAAAAATTCTTTTGTTTTGTTTACAAAAGAAATGCTGTTTCGCTTGCAAAAAAAAGTTTGTAATGGTTACTAAAAAATTCTGTGGAATACAAATTTACAAAAAAATTTTTAGTAACCTCTTGAAATTTTTTTTACAGTGTGGGCTTGATTATGGAAGATTAATGAATTTATATGGAATATTTCATCTTTGTGTTGTTGGAGGGGATTTCAGATAATATTTAGTAATTTTTTACCTCTACAAAAAATTTCATTCCTATGTGATTAAAACTGACCGAGTAATAGCTGTTTAAAGTTGAAGCATCTTTTTTGCTGCAAAATAGGGGTCAGCCACAAATTTAATGGAAATAAAAATAAACGTCAGATATAAAATTTAACATTTAACATTGGGAGTAAAAGAATTTTTAGAATATTACTTTTAAATTTATGTTGATGTTTACATATTAAAACAAAATATACAACTTGCACTAAAAATATAGTTTAAAAAATAACAGAAATTTTGTTAAATTAAATTATGAAAAGCAACAGTTACAATTCGTTATAAAATGATACATATTTAAAATTCTATTACATTACTTAACCTAGTAGAATTTGGCGTAGTGCTATAAAATAAATAAATGGTACGCACCTAAAATCGTATTAATATTATATTATCATTGGATATAAATAAATATGCGAATTGAACTTCGATTGAATATTTGAAAGTGAATTAAAATTTGAATACAACTTTTCAACAGGGAAAACATACATACGAACTTAATAAGTAAAATAAAAGCTTATCAAAATAACATACCCTTTTAAAATAAAATCATGAAAAGAAACAGCTGCATTTCCTTACAAAATGAAACATATATAAAAATACAATTGAGGATGTGAATTTCAAAACTCGCCTTACCGCCTTTGTTTTCTCTATCAGTCTATACCAATCTGCACTAATGTAATTCTAAATCTCCAAATTTATAATAAAAACCAGTGGACACATTTAAAGGTTTTTCACGATTTCCCAAAATTTGATTTTCTTGATAAAAAAGAATTTTGAAACTCACGTCTTAATTATTTTAACCAATCTAGAAGTTAATTAATAAAAATTATCATTGCTGTAAAACTTATACGGTGGCAACACCTTCAGTTAAATCACTTGAAAAATATTTCTTTACCTCATTTAAAACTTTTTTTGCAATTGGAACTATATGTCTGTAACTATTGGTTTAGGAATAAGCTATTGGACAGCGTTGGAATTGGACGCCCTTTATAATAAATACCTTAAGCACTTAGTGTACGCTCTCTTTAAGCTTATCCCAACTCATTCGTTTTCAGTTACAGAAATGTAATTTAAGTCATGAAATTTAAAGTTTCATAACTCGATCAATTTTAGTGTTAGATGAATGGGACCTTTTTTGTATTGCTTGATAAAGTGATGAAAATTTTTTAATAAATATCACTTATAGGACCGAAGGTCAGTATAAAAATTTAATTATCGTAATTTTTTAATATTTTTTTTCTTAAATCGCATAAAAAACAATTCTTGAACCTTTTTAAAAAAAAAAGTTGCAATATGAACTATGTGTCTATGACTAACGGTTTAGAAATTAGTCATTGGCCACGGTTGAGAGTGGACACACTGTATAAAAGCCAGTCAATTTTCTTAGACGGAAAATTGTCTCAAAAATATTTTTCTTCATTTGCAGTTGCAACCTAACAGATTTAACTCTTCAGTTTCAGGGGTCACAGTCACCTGCAAGGACTGCTCTAATACGCGAAAAACTTAAATGAATTTGACGTGAATGAAGTGACTTGTGGCTAGAGCTGCCAGAACAAAATAATTGAAAATATTACAAATTGGCTTTGCTACAATAGTGGTAGAATTTGAAAGTAAAATTTCCGTCTGTTAAGAAAAAAAAAAAAAAAAAAAAAAAAAAATTCATTTACAGGTATCATTGGGAATTGAAGAATTAACTATAATGTCCTATGAAAATATGTTTACTTTTTTACTACAATATCTTGATTTAAGAAATTCCGTATCTGGGAAAAATTTTCCCGAAAAAACAAATAAAAAGTTATCAATTTAATTATTCATCTTTGAAATTTCGTTACACTGTAAAAAGAAAAAAAAAAAAAAAAAAAAAAAAAAATCTGTAAAGATACTAAACATTATCTAGGAAACTGGGATTCCAAGAACTTTTCATGTAACGATAACAGGAAAAATCCATGTAACCGATTCTAAAACTTGAGTTTTTGTTGTTACCGCTACAGAAAAAGTTCTTGGAATCCCAGTTTCCTAGATAAAGTATAGTACCTTTACAGATTTTTTTTTTTTTTTTTTTTTTTTTACAGTGTAGGCCATTCTTAACATGGTACTCAAACTGGTTACTTTTTGAAATACTTTTTATTTAAATTTTGATCAGAAATGTATGAAATTGTTGGATACACTTATTTTGAATTATTTTAATCGAAAATAGTTTCCCTTTTTTTAAAAAGGCTGAAAATATACCAAACAATGATGTGAAATTTGAGATTTCGAACAGAATTTCCAAACGCACGAGTATAGAAGGGGAAAAAATGCTTCCCCGATTTAAAAAGAAAAGAAAAACTGTCCTAAATGAAAATGTAAGTAATTTAACGAAAAAAAATTCAATTACAAATTATTTTAATAATTATATCTGCAAATATTATGTTTTTAAAAATGAGAGGAACAATTAGGTGTTGTTTACCGGGAGAAATAGTTTTTTGAGGACCACCTTAAAATCTTTTTATAGCCCAACAGTTGAAAATTGCTGACATGGAAAATAAAAATAAAGAGCTATTTAATATCTTTAAAAATATAAAAACAAATTTTTAGAGAAGAAATGTAAACATTTTTACATTAAATATGGGACGATTCAGATATGACGCAAATCCATCAAAATGTGTTCACCTTTTCAAACCAATCGTTAATTCGATGACTAAACACTAACGCAGACACGTTGAATAAATATGCGTCAGCCTAAATATAACGCACCTGTATTGAAGCATGAATCAGAGTAAAAAATATTTTTTTATATGTTTTTCCAATGCATGTAGATTTTAACGTAAAATATTACATACTATTGACAAACGCAATGAAATACATGCATCAATCAATGTTTCAAAACATATATTCATTGACTTATTTCTCAGAAACATTCCTTTTGGTTTATTTTCCATTGCTCTAAGCTGTACTCATGTTATATTTGTTTAATAATGTAACTCCCATTAATCACTTAAAATTGAAAAAAAAAATAAAAAACAAAATGATATATTGATTCAAGAGCGTAATATCATCATATATTTGTATGATCCCAATACTCACTAGACTTATATAGATTTAAACTAAAAGGAATTTCTGAAAAACACCTTAAAATTATAAAAAAGCGCTGAAACTTGCTCCTCTTTGACAGTAAGAGCACGTGTTCTTTGTGTCTGATGATGAATGACTTAATTCTTTTGAAATGTTATGTGCATTTCTGTAATTTAATGAGGGGTTTAAGAAATTTTTATCTTACCGTATCACATCAGCTTATTTAAGCCATGTGTTTCATGGTTTTTCAAAAATAACTCTTATTTGTCCTTATTTATGGTATGCACATCATTTCTTTACCTCATCCTGTGTTACAGACAGACACAATAACCTCGCGAATATTATATAAAAATACAGTTTCTAAAACTCTGTACAAGCTCCCAATGATTTTAGAAATTCAGTGAGGAAGTTGAAATGTCATCAAGAACTTAAGTCAGATGGTCAGGACATATGTGTCAGAAAATACGACGCAATAAAAACATTGACGCAATCAATATATTATCCTTTATGTGTAGAAGTAGTTGGAATTCCAAAAAGCTTTCTGTTTGTGCAAGTAATGTTTATAATCGAAAAAAATTTTGAAAAGTAAGAGAACTTCTACAGTGACTTTTGAGATGATGTTTAGCTGGACGTCTCCACTTTTCCAGATTCCTCCGAAGTGTGAGGAAGAGGGCGAAATAAAAAGCAAACTAGAGGCTTATGACAAAAATTGGATTACTTTTTCATTGCTTAAAGGAAGGTCTCCATACCGGGCATACTCAGATTTTTTTGAAAAAAATACCAATTAAGCTACTGATGTATGTAATAAAGAATCAGTGAAAATTAGCGGCGGAATCTCAGAAGAAAACGTGTAAAAAAATAAAATACTTTAGAATATTTGGCGTGAAAAGACGTGTCACACGATTTGGCGAGCAGCACTTTTCCCCGCCAAAAGCAAACGATTTTAATGCAACCGAAAACTTTTGGATTTTTAGAATCCGCTTTAATGGTGTTTGATGAATTTAAACATAAACAATGAAAGAGTTTAATATATTTTATACATATATATATATTAAATTGCGTATGTATATATTATTTGTTGCTGTAGTTATTTAATTTACCTCTGGAAAAAATATTTTCATATATAAAAAATTCTTATTCAGTAAAATTATTTTCACACATTTAAGCATATTAAAAAAATAAAAACTAAATGTTTCTATAGCAACAAAATTGAATTCACAATGCTCATCTGGACTTTGAACTTGAAACAATTTTAATTTTATGTTTGAATTTCGTTTCAAATCTCAAAATTGGATGGTTAAATTTGAATTAAATACATATAAATATCACTATAACGAAATTATACTTAAAACAAACTAAAACTGACAAAAACAAAAATATTTAATTTATATAAAAACGTTGAACATGAAACTTTTTTCCTTTTAAATGCATTTGACATTAAAGAAAAAACATTTTTTGAAATTGCTTTTCATCGCCAACCGATGATAAATCGCCAAATAACGAAATTTTCATTATTGTTTTACGGACAACGAACGGAGGTTCCGCCGAAATTTTTTTTATAAGCGTATATGTCCTCATAAGAAGAACATTCTGTAATTTTTTCAGATTTTTGGGAGTATGCCCGTATGGAGACCTTCCTTGTTAGTAACGAGAATCAAAATGGCTTAATCTCATGAAGGAGTATTTGCTTTTTTTTAATTGAAAAAATCGATTTCTTTTATTTTTATCATGCATTTTTCTATTCCTTATTGTCTGTAGATTATGCCTGGTAACACCTTGGGGACGAGCGACACGTATACGTGCCGCAAAAAAGGCTTAAGAATCCTTACTTATCCCCACCAGTAAAATTATACTGTAAAATTAGGCTTATTTAATCTGAACATTTTCTTAATTTAATAAGGTAAAAATTTTCTGTTTTTAAAAACCAGTGACAAAATATTAAAATTTTCGTAAAAGACTCTCGTCGCGAAAGGGTCAAAAAGATTTGACTGAATTTGAAGTCCTATCATAGATATTGAGTGCTATAGGGCAACGCGTCCGTAGGCTTACACAGTGTTAAAGAACTTAAAACGCATTTAACGCAAAATCATTTTTTTAACTGGATGGGATCAAAACGCAGAAATTACCAAACCCAAGTTTTTTTTAAAATAAAACCTAATATAATTTATTGCATTTTGGACCAGTTTCAGCCATTTTTATAAAACGAAACCTTAAGAAGAAAGGTTTCTTAACTAGGCCTTTTTTTTGTCATATGGCTGTCATTTTGCTAATTTTCAATTTTTTTTTCTTTTTTTTTTTGCCTTGAAATGATTGAAGCTCCAGACAATACTACTTATTTTAATAATCTTTAAGAAAAAATTATTGCAGATGGCGCGCTTTCGATCTGTCGGACACAACCAGATTCGAAGTGCGCTGCGCGGACGTTAAGACATCGGGCTCGTTAGGACCAGAAAAAATCTAGACGAATTTTTTAACGGGCCGGATCGGGCTGGCCGAATTAGCACAATTTTTCCAACGGCCAGGCCGATAAAAAAAAATTCATGAACCTGTTGGCCCGATATACAGATTTCTCCAGCACCGGTAAAATATGAACTTTTGTCAATGAATATGGCTTTTCCGAGAATAAGTATAAATGTGTGGCTCGAGCCTATGCTAGTTTGACAACATCAATACAGAAATTAAACTATGCCAGCGTAAAGATTTTTTAGCAGATCAAGATAGAGCTGAGATCAGGATAGATTTTTTTTCTACATAGTCAAGCCCGACCAGAACTGGACTTAATTGTTCTCAGGATGTGTATGTGTAGGGCAGGCAATATGTTTTGTAAAAGAATCACTAGCGATAATGAACTACTGTTAATGTAATTTTTGTAAATGTACCTTAAATAGGTTCTTAAATTTATTATTCACCAATGCAAAACCTTGACATATTTTGGGACTAATTTTTAACTGTAAAAACATAAAACTGACAAGCCTGACTGTTGAAAGTACTTGGTATCGAATAGCGTTTTCTATTTTTGATAAATAAATTAGTTGTCGATATATGAAAGATTCTTGTCACGAGGACGTAGATTTTTCTCCTTTGCCATGCTGTCGCTTCCGGAAATTCGATTGAAAATGCTAACTTTGACAGTATTTTCTCAAAGATTTATTGCTTTTATCTAAAATGAATAACGCCATTCGAATACACATTATTTGAATAAATACACCAGCAAGTCATATGCTTTTCCGAAAAGAAATGAATTCAGAAATATATCAAAAGCTCTTTCGGACTTAAGAAAAGCTTTAATAAATGTTAGAGAAATATTTTCATAAATCTACTTTGTATTACAGTTCCAAAAGTTATGATGTTTTTCACCATACTAACTAAACTACATTAATTTTTTTAACGAATCTTTATTAGAATGTTGAAACCTCTAAGAATCTAAGTAATCGTTAATGTTCTTATTTTGCATGTTCTGTGTTGCGAACGCATCGCAATTTTAAAATATACTGTAAAATTATTCCATAAATATGTATCCAATATTCTTCAAAATATCTTGATTATATGTTAAAAATCTGAATTTTTTCGAAATATTTGAAATTACAGAAATTGTGTCAAGCCAGATGTGGCCTGTTTTCTCGGTTTGTACGGGGCGGGCCTTGAACTGTGGTAACATAAACGGGCCAGGCCAAGCTGGGCTCGGCACGAAATTTTGATTTTCAAACCGGGTCGATCCAAGATAAATTTCGTTCGTGCCGGGCTCGGGTCTGGGAATTCTGGCCCGTGCAGACATATAAAGCAAGTCATAACAACAATTTTCTATTTAAAAAAAATAATAAAAGAAGCTTTTGCTTCTTTAGGCGGGTCTCAGGACGGAATTAATGACGTAGTCTCCGTCTCGTGAGTGATCGGGTGACAAAATCTCGTGAGAAATTTGTCTTGGCAAGGGGCGTTACAAACAAGATCTGTCTTTCCGATTGGTTAGGCATGATATGATGTCATGAATTCCGTCCTAACAACCAAGAGCTTCCTAGTCCTCTAATGAAGATGGCCGTGGTTACGTACCAAAAAAGGTTGGGAACCTTTATAGTTTTGAATTGAACATTAGAGTGCCAAAAAAGGTCTGTTTTCGGCCCCTTTACTCATTCCCTTTACAACTTCTGAGAAGAGTTTTTATTTATTACTATCAAAAGATTTAATAATAAGACACTTTGTAAAAATTACCATAAGATATAAATCAAAGCAAATGCGTTTCGAACTAAAACAATACAGCTCGTCATCAAGAAGGAGACACGTTTAGTAGGGGACTAAAGTTTTATCTAATGGAAAGATATATTGATAAATCGAAGTCACGAAGTTTTATCTTTGGTGATTTTTACAAAGTCTATTATTATTATCATTAACTATCGTCAGTATATTCGGTGTCTTTTCGCAACCATTAGATTTGTCAAAAGAAAATTCCAACGGGTTTTTGCACCCATGTCTTTCTAAAAGAGAAGACAGTCCATTTAATTGTAATCTACGCAATAAAACTGTTTCTTTATGCAATATTAGGGGTTGTCCATAAATGATGTCATGCATTTTTTCAGTATTTTTACTCCCCTCCCCCCCCCCGTTTGTCACAAAAAGTCACACTTCACCGTACTCCCCCCCCCCCCCTATCTTGTCTCCTATCACGCTACATTAGATATAAATACACTTGCAGTTCAAATAAAGCACTATATTATATATCATGTTTCAAATTTTATTTTTAAACTTTGTGTGTTTTAATGACTTTTGTGAGGACAACAATAAAAATTATTTGTGTATTTATTTTGTGTGAAATAAAATTAAGGTTTAGAAAAAAATTATGATTAATGTACAGTAGTAATACAATATTAATATGAAAGAGCACTTGAAAATAGTAATATATATAATAATAAGAATGTATTTTGGAATTTGAAATGGAATTTAATAATATATTTGGCATTAAATTTTATTGTTACTTTATTAATGCAAATACTTTAATTGCAAAATAACTTCAAAATTGAATCTATGTAATTTTAATGCTTTTTTTAAATAAAATGTGTGATATCACATATCTTCTTATCCTTCCTACCCCCTTGTCATAAACTGTCACAATTTCACAACCCCCCCCCCCCCTCTCCTCCCTCCAAGTGTGACATCATAATGGATGGCCTTCTACACAATAAAATTTCTTACAAATGTCTAACTCATTATTACAAATGTTATTACAAATCATTTATTACAAATGTTGTTATAGAATGAAATGAAGTGAAATTAGAAGCACGCGCTGTGCGTGAATTAAGAAAATGAAAATATCGTTTGATGGGTCGTAGGAGGTTGGGGGGGGGGTCGAATTCCACTGGCTCCATTGCACGCACTCTTTGTGTGGAGCTCCCGGTTGTCTATCTCTTGTGTTGTAAAATTTCCTTGTGCTATGTCGTCCCTATGTCGTCCCTTGACGATCATTTATAAGCAGGCTTCATGCCGAGCACACAAATCAGATGTATGTTGTTCAATAAAATCAATAAATCGCTTGATGTTTTGTCATTACTAGAAGAATTTTCATAAATGAATGAGAACTATTCAGTTCTCTTGATGTAATGTTAAATGTACCTTTTTAAATGGAATTAAACTGCATTTTATATAATATATGAACTTTTATATGAATTTGAACTTTAATTTTTTATTCAAGGACTCATAGCATCACGTAGATGCAGCCCACAATGAAGAAATGAATGGTTAGTAAGTATACTTTAAGCTAACGCTACTTTTTGAATTCTAACAAAAATCTAAATGTTTAATGTAGTCTAATACCTAAATGTCCAATAAAAAACGTTTCAGCGAATAATAAACAGTACGAAGTGGATATACTATATGTCTTTTCTGTATTATTAAGACATTAAAATATACTTACGTCTACTAATGCATAATTCAAGAAGGAAACAATAATCAATTTCATATTAGCTGATAGCTGGTTAAATAGAAAACGTAATAACTTCCACATGGAAGATTTTGTTACGAAATTTGTAAGGGAAACATATGTTATCTAAATGATTCCTGATTTTCTTTCTTGGCAATTCGAAAATGCGTTAGAAACATCTCCCTTTTTTTTTCTTTCGAATAAAATTGCTGTAAGGGGCCGTCAAATGATGTCACGCGTTTTTTCCATATTTTTTACTCCCCTCCCCCCCCCCCTTTTGGTCACAAAGTGTCAAATTTAACTTTACCCCCTCCCCCTCCCCTCTTGTCACATGTCACGCTGTATTACGTAAACCTGTACTTGCAGTTCAGAAATCAAACATTACGTTTTAGATCACATTTAAAATTCTATTTCTAACTTTAACTGTGTGTTTTTTTTTTTACATTTGTGCGCTGAAAAATAAAAATGATTTGTATTTTGTATGAAAAAAGGTTTACAACAACCAAAAAAAAAAAAATAATAATAATAATATAGAGTACTAATTAAATAGCATTAAAGAGCAATTCAGAACAGTAGTATTTTGGAATTTGAAATAGAATTTAACATGTTTGGCTTTAAATTTTATCTTTACCAACACAAAATATTTTAATTTTAAAATAACTTCATGCTTCATAATTTAATCTACTGAATTTTAATGCTTTTATTTTAATCAAAATGTGTGATTTCACAAATTTTCTTACCCCTCCCACCCCATTGTCACAAGCTGTCGCTATTTCACTAACCCCCCTCTCCCCCTCCAAGTGTGACATCATTTATGGACGACCTCCTACACAATAAAATTTCTTACAAATGTCCAGTGGTGCCAAATTATATTAGCCCGTGGGACCCGAGCCCACACAATAATTTTGAATCATAGCGTACAAAATTTTTATTGTTCCAGTTATTTATTTCATTAGTAATTTATTGTTCATTTCTCTCTTTATAAAATTTATTAATATTAATAAAATATTTTTTATCAATGACCATGAGTTTAAATCAAGGCAACACTAGATACCGGGCTTGATCATTCCTTTCATGACGTCACAAAAGGTGGCTGAATGATATCCAGCGATTGGTACAAAACGATAGGTGAGTCACTTTGAGCCCTGTTTGAACTAATCGCAGATAGCGGCCAGCCACCTTTTGTGACGTCGTTATAAGGAATGAGCAAGCCCAGTATCTAGTGTAGCCCTGCTTAAATTCTCCGACTGACATCAATCAAATCACCCAAATCGCTGAAATGTTTTGCTTCCATGTTTAACTTTCTTCTAATTTAATTTGTAGTCATGTTCATGACATCATGATATTGCAATAAATATAAATGTCTTTATAAGGAAAAACGCATGAAAATTTAATTTAATAAATTGCAACTTTATTCAAACATGATAGCTGGACTTAAAGTTCTCATCTTTCACCATTTGTCAACCCTTCAAAGAAAAATAAACTAGTCGCGCCATTTTGCAAAAATGTTTTTGAGTCCACCCAATATTTTTGAGCCAACCCAATATTTTTCAAAAGTTGGCGCCACTCTAAATGTCTAATGTAATTTAATATCTAAATGTCTAATAAAAAACGTTTCAGTGAATAATAAACAGTACGAAGTAGATATACTGTATGTCTTTTGAGTATTATTTAGACATTAAAATATACTTACGTCTACTACTGCATAATTCAAGAAGGAAAAAAATCATCATTTCATATTAGCTGGCAGCTGGTCAAATAAAAAACGTAAAAACTTCCACATGGAAGATTTTGTTGCGGAATTTGTTAGGAAGAAATATGATATCTAAATGATTCCTGATTTTCTTTCTTGGCAATTGGAAAATGCGTTAGAAATATCTTCTTTTTAGGCGCATTCGTAATTATATAAATACGTAGCACCTATAGTTGACGTTCAGTCCTTCCGTCCGCATATAACAAAGCAAAACCTACCCAACTGAATCGTTTGAAATTTAAAATATACAATTATTACATAATTTTGTCGAGTCATTTCAAACTATATGAAAATCGGACGCATAGATCAATTACAGGGACAATCAAAAGTTTTGCATTACCTTATGATCAATGGGGAAAAAAGTTTCAAATGCATTTTAATCGTTTGAAATTTAAAATACATAATTATTACATAATTTTGTCGAGTTATTTCAAATTTTATCAAAATCGGATACCTAGTTCAACTACAAGGGCAATCAAAGTTATTCCGTTACATTAGGGTCAATGGGGAAAAATATTTCAAATGCATTTTCATGGTGTTACACTCATTCCAACATAATAAAATTGATATGCATCTATAAAGTACAAATTATAATATACATTTTGTATAATCTGTGGTGCAAAGAACATTTGTCATTGATTTACAAGCCCACACAAAAGTATTCCATTACATAATGGTATAGGGAGAACATTGTTCGGTGCACATTTTAATTGTAATTAACTGTTTAAAATTTTATGAGATTGATATATGAGAGTGATATTTTTGAAACTTCGTTATCGCACGAAGGTACTTCATTTGCTATGTTTCACGTGCAATTTCCAACTTTTTTTTTCGAATAAAATTGCTGTAAATTACTTGATCTATATTCTGATGCAATCATATACTTATTATAGTTGTAATTTTCAAAATTTATTAAGTTTCATATTATACGGGCAAGAAATATGTGATACAGCCGCATATTTATTATATCAAGTCATCAAATTTGGAACTTGAGGTAACAAACGGACCTGATTTTTACCGGGGCAAATTCCTACCAGTAAAAAAGAAAAGAAAATTTGTTTTATTCATGATAGTAACTTTCTATAATTGTGGTGTTTATGTTAGATTGAAAATTTGTATAATTGTGGTGTTTATGTTAGATTGAAAATTTCTATTAAAATTTATAAGCGGAAGATTGACTACAAAAAAGGTCAGATTACCAATGGGGCAATCACAAGTTTCATACTTGATAGCGTAATAGATATAATTATCAAAATTTATTGAGATTCAAATTATATTGACAAGAAATATGTGATATAATTATATGTTTATTACAGACATACTTATTAAAATTTATTGATCACATTATATTTTCAAGAAATATGTGACATAATCATATGTTTATTGCAGATGTATTTGATGCACATTTTAATTGTAATTAACTATTTAAAATTTTATGAGATTGACATATGAGAGTGATATTTTTAAAACTTCGCTATCGCACGAACGCACTTCATTTGCTATGCTTCACGTGCAATTTCCAACTTTTTTTTTTTTTTTTTTCGAATAAAATTGCTGTAAGTTACTTGATCTATATTCTGATGCAATCATATACTTATTATAGATAAAATTATCAAAATTTATTGAGTTTCATATTATATGGGCAAGAAATATGTGATGTAGACATATATTTATTTACTACATCAGGTCATCCAATTTGTAACTTGACGTTACAAAAGGAACAGATTTTTAACGGGGCGAATTTCCACCAGTAAAAAAGAAAAGAAAATTTGTGTAGTAACGTTTCATGATAGTAACTTTTCATGAATATACCGTTTATGTCAGGTGAAAATTTCTATTAAAATTTTCAAATTTCGGGTGGAAGATTGCCCCATTGGTAATCTGGCCCTTTTGTAGTCAATTACAAGTTTCCGATTTGATGATATAATACATATAATTATCAAAATTTGAGTTTCATATTACACCGGAAGGCGGCAGCACAGACAACCACTACCTGGAGTTCATGGATGAAAATCTAGGATTAGTTAACCCTTAAACGGTAACGTGTTTTTCGACAGCTTTAAACGGTAATCATGGATCATTCGTGCTTAGCGCTGTAAAAAGTGGTTTAAAGTGCTTTAAAAATTCTAAAAAAATTCATGATATTACATCAACTACCCTTGAACAAGAATCAGTCACAATATTGCTGATTTATTAATTTGTTTAAACAATATGTTTAAATAAACAAATAAAAATGTGAAAAATGTACATTTTCTTTAATAAATCATAACTTTGGATAGAATTGACATTTTTTGCTGTTTCAAACGGGAAATTGAAGATAAAGAAAGGTACTTTCACAAAAAATAAAAATAGCCGGTATATATTTTTAAAAATGTTTAAGTTTTGAGCATAAAAATGACGTTTTTTTAACTTATAAATAGGTACAATTTACAATGAAATAGAAATTTTATTAGTTTTTAAACAATTTTATTTATGAAAATGATGTTAATTATCAAACGTTATTTAATTAAACAAAAAATATAATAATGAAAAATTACAGCAACACTGATATCATCATTTATAAACAATCGAAACAGATTTGATGTCCGTGTTCCTCGCACACAGGTCTGTGACACTTGCTGCAGCAAATAAAGGTTCGGAAACCCAAGTGAGAGTAATGTATCGATTTTTTATGAAAAAACATCAATTCCTAACCAAACAAATTTTTTCTTACCTTACACTTTTCGTCAACGTAAATGGTAACCCTGGGTCACTCGTGCCTTTTCGAAATTTTGACTGGCTCTTACGTCGGTTGTGAACGCACTAAAACATCGGCGTTTCGAGAGCTTATAGCCTACTAGTGTACTTTTTTTTTCAGGGTAGTTTAGTCCCGCTCCCCACTCTCTCCTCTAAGCTAGCAAGGAAAGAAAATTTGACCGAGGCACTAGTGACCCATGGTTACCGCTTATGGGTTAAATCTCGATACGCACATCAAAATGCACTTGGTCAGCCAAGTCCTATCTTGGTCCTAGCTACCTAAAAACCCGGTTTTAGAGGTTGAGTCGTAAGTTTACTTTTGTGCTTTAATGCACCTAAAAGTATGAAAACATGGTGGATTGGGAGTAGGAAAACATAATGGTAAATCTATGAGTGAACGTCCGGTACATCCCGTCAAATCAAATGAAAGAGACAGAGCTCGTCAGCTAGCCGGGCCAGATTTAGGCGCATATACACTGAAAAAAATGGGTTGTCAAAATCGAGTAAAAAGTACTCAATTTTAAGTACTTCACATACTCAAAATAACTCCGATCTAAAAGTTCTCAAAACTGAGAAACACATGCATTCATTTTTGATTGTTGTCTTCAAATATCAATGGGGTTCATGGTTGTGTTCAAATATAAATCACTATTATCTGCCCCCTGAATTTACAAATTAAAGTGAAAATATGCTGGTATTCCTTTCTTGCTCAAAATGATGAACAATAAACATTCAATTGATTATTCATTAAGAGAAATAGCAAAATTATAACCAAAATAACCAAATCAAACATTTTTATGATAAGAGTATTATTTGCAAGTATCTTTAGTTTAAGTTATCTCTTAAAGTTTTTTTATAAAATGCTATGCATAATTTAATATTTACATTAATAAGCACCTTTTATGACTCCATGGGTGAGATAAATCAATACTGGGTACAAAATTATCGTTTGTTTGGATTTGATAACATATACTTTTTCAAAATGGAGAAAGCAAATATGTTCATTTTTAATCTAAACATACTCAATTCGATATGAGTACATCGACTTACTCATTTTTGAGTACTTCATTTTTTTCAGTGTAGGCTTCTAAAATATTTTAGCCCCCTCCAAAGCGTAATCCTGGATGCGCCACTGTATCCTGGTGATGTTTCAGAAATATATATTGTTCCATCTATGCCAACCTGTTGCTGCATAAACCTAAGTACGTCGTTCGTGGCTTTCATGAGTTTCTCTATCATTTCTGAAGGAGCCAATGGATGGTCTGGTAAAACATTGTTATAGTAGGGAAAAACCCCTGTTTTCTCAAACCGTTTGATTGGAGTATTTACTACTATTGCTCCAAAAAATACGGCCTTGAATATTTTTCCAATTTAGTAAATTATTATAAATCGCACATGATTAGAAAGTAATCACTTCTCCACTTATTGTTTATACCATGAGCTTAAAGGTGCCATAAATGACATTATGGGGTTAAAACTAGTTGTAGGAAGTAGGCTCCCACTTTGGGGACCAGCTTTGGGCTTATGGCAGAATAAATCCTTAAGCCCAGAGGGGATGGGGTTAACACTATTTAACCCACACTATTAAATTGCAATTTAAAACTCCATGCTGTATTACTAAATAAGCTAAAAAAAATTGCAGCCACGAGGTAACTGAGCCATAGGCTGTTTTATAAAAAACTGTTGATGCCTTTTAAGTTTTAGCTTTTACGAACAACAAGGTGAAACCCGTCGAATTTCGACGAAAGTAAATGTTTAAAAAGGAACTGTTTCATTGATTTATAATAAACCTGCAAAATTAGCTACAGTAAAAAATGAATTTTACAATGGTCAGTCTAACTCTCAAACAAATATTTTTTTAAAGCTAAAATTAAGAAAAGAAAATACTATTTCAATAAAACTCAGTTGTCCAAATTATTAAAATTAAACTTTAACCGCATATGTAAAAATACTATAATAATAAAGCAAAATATAATAAAGATCAGTTATTAAGATGAAGTTATATCAATTGAGGCTCTTACGTTTGGTATAAATGTGTAGGAAAAATAATATTTCAAATTGACACGGTCTTAGAATTTCACATGAAATCTAAAGCCGTCTTAATCTCCATCTTCTCCAAATTTACATGCGTTTCAATTTTTGTCAATTTTAAGAGGAAATGGCGTATTTCTGTTGTCACAATTACGAAATTCGCACTAAAAACTATAAAAAAATTAATATGTCAAGACTAAATTTAGATTCAGCTTTCAAGCAAATTGCATTTAAAAGTACATAGTTTTCTCTATACGATGGTATAAAATTGAAAATGTGCGATGTTTAGAAATATAAAATTTGCAGTACCGAAAATTGCAAAACCGAATTGCATGTGAAAGTGTTGCCATTCGCAAAATGACGTATGAGTTATGCACAGATACGTTTGGCCTTTATAATTTAGATGTCTCTTAATTAATTAGATTTCGTATGAAATACTCCCTATTGCATTCTTTCCCATGTAGGAATTTCTGAAAATTTTTTTGCAGATCTACACCGATCATGACTCCTAGACCCCAAAACTACCATCAGTAAAAAAGTTTATCTATCTATCTATCTATATGTATATACATTTCACTTTCTTCTAGACACGATAACATCCATAATTATCCTCAGATCATCGTCAAACTTTTATATAAAATCAAGGGGCATAAAATCTCGAACGAGAACGTTAATGAGCAAAATCGGACCAAGGAGGTGAAAATAGGGAGGGGTTTTGTGAAAACCGAAAAAACGCGATAACTTCTTAATTAAAATAGATATCGAATAAGTTTAAAATTTATATTACTTCTATAAAATGGGCTAAAAGTTTATGCATGACAGATTTCTGATAAAGTTAACAAGTTGGAAATTGCACGTAAAGCGTATCAAATGAGGTGCGCTCGTTGATAACGAAGTTTTAAAATATTCAGATCTTGCTGATATAGTAGAGCATACTTTGGATACAGTATAGTGGTCGAAATCTTTGTGTTCCTGTAAATATGCAGGGAGTAATTTTTATTATACTTCATTAACGTATATCTTATTCATAAAATGTGAAGTAGTTTAATATAATTAAAACACCCCCTAAACAATGTTTCCCCGTATAACATTATTTAGTGGAATACATTTGTGTGGCCCTGTAATTTAATAATAAATATTCTTTGCATCACAGATTGTACAAAATGTATTTTTAGTACATATTTCATAGATTCATGTCAATTCTGTTATATTCAAATGAGTGTAACACCATTAAAATGCATTTGAAACTTTTTTCCCCATTGACCGTAATGTAACGAAATACTTTTGATTGTCCCTGTAATTGATCAATGCAACCGATTTTCATAACATTTGAAATGACTCGACAAAATTATGTAATAAATATGCGTTTTAAATTTCAAACGATTAAAATGCATTTGAAACTTTTTTCCCTATTGACCGTAATGTAACGGAATCCTTTTGATTGTCCCTGTAATTGATCTATCCATATGATTTTCATAAAATTTGAAATGACTCGACAAAATTATGTAATAAATATACGTTTTAAATTTCAAACGATTATAAAATACATTTGAAACTTTTTTCCCCATTGACCGTAATGTAACGGAATCCTTTTGATTGTCCCTGTAATTGATCTATCCATCCGATTTTCATAAAATTTGAAATGACTCGACAAAATTATGTAATAATTATGTATTTTAAATTTCAAACGATTCGGTTGGGTAGTTTTTGCGTTGTTATATGCGGACGGACAGACAGACAGACGGACAGACAGACAGACAGACAGACAGACGGACGGACTGAGCGACAACAATAGGTGCTACGTATTTACATAATCACGAACGCACCTAAAAATGGGATCAAAGGGCGAAAAAAAAACAGAGTTTTTGAAAGAAAAAAAAATCATAACTTCGTCAATTCTCAAGATATCAAATCCAATTAAATTTTTCATAAATGTACTCAACATTATCTAAAACTTTTGTACTTGCAAGTTTTTGATAGGATCAACTTTTACCGATGAAAAAAAATAAAAACGAAAAGAAAAAGGGAGGAGGAAAAAGAAAAGTATCCATAACTTACTCAATTCTTAAGCAATCAAATCTAATTAAATTTATTCTACATCTCCTCAATAATATCTACAACTTTTATACTAACAAGTTTTTCATTGGACCAATTCTTATATCAAAAATAAATTAAACAAAAATAGGAGTTGGAGAAAAAACCTCAAATCCAAACTGCTTATATTTTGACTCATTCATTTTTTATTTTAAACACATCCAAATGTCAGATCCCCTTATTTAGGAACTATATAATGTGACGTATTGACCAGAGTTTTGATAAAGGCAGAATATATTTTTAAAAAGGCTGCCAAAAAGGGTATTTTGAATAGAATTTCCCGAAGTAATAGTGAGTGAAAAATTGAGGAAGTATACCAAATTGCGTTTTTTCTGAGTCATTTTTAAATCCACTTTTGTTCTCAAATGCATCCAATTTACAGGTCCTCTTATTTAAGTGATATAGTGAGACGGATTGGCCAGTTTTTTGATAAAGGCAGAATATATTTCAAAAAAGGCTGCCAAAAAGGGCACTTCGCACAAAATATCCCAAAGCGATCATGATTAAAGAATTGAGGATGTATTGAAATAACAAATTGTTTATTTTATGACTCATTTTTAAATTCAATTTTGCTCTCAAACGCATTCAATTAACAGTTTTTTTGTTATTTAGAAACTATATAATGTGCGTATTCATCAATTTTTTGATAATTCTAAATATATATATATTTAAACTGTCAAAGTGGGCACTTCGCAAAAAAAAAATTCCGAAAGCGATCATGATTAAAGAATTGAAAATGTATTCAAATAAAAAATTGGTTATGTTATGACTCATTTTTAAATTCAATTTTGCTTTCAAACGCATTCAATTGACAGTTATTTGTTATTTAAGAACTGTGTAATGGGCCGTATTGGTCATTTTTTTTATAAATGCTATATATATTTTTTTTTTTTAAGTTGTCAAATTGGGCACTTTGCACAAAATTTCCCAAAGTGATCTTGATTAAATAATTGGGGATGTATTCAAATAACAAATTGGTTATTTTAAGACTCATTTTTAAATTCAATTTTGCTCTCAAACGCATTCAATTGACACTTTTTTTGTTATTTAGGAATTATACAATGTGCGTATTGGTCGATTTTTTAATAAAGTCAGGATATATATTCAAAACATGTTTTCAAAATGGGCATTTGAGCCGAATTTCGTTTAAGAGGATTTTGATAAAATCAGTTCTTACAGAAAAATGAAATTAAAAGTTTTTCAAAAGCGGACAAATAAAGTAGTTAAACTGGGTTTATCGTTAATAATATTTTATTTTTTTTGTTGTTGAAATGAAAACTCTTTGAAATCTACCTCCGCCTATAGGCCAAGCCGACAGGGATTTTCTCTACTTCTCGTGTGTCAAACTAATCATATTCTGTCTTTGCTGTGGTAGGTTGTCGAAAATTTCGATTTTTTATTCAAACACTGGAAGTACTTTTACTACGCAATCATTTAAAAAAAAGACATATAACTGCATTAATATTATTAAGTACATATGCATAATGTTATTAAGTTTTTTTTTTTTTTTTTTTTTTTTTTCATTTTTCAAGTGTAAGGCCGGTGTTCCAGTTTCCGTATGAATTTTTCAAGAAAGGGGTAATTGGAATATGTATCCGAGGTAACTGGACCATATTGGGCACAGATGTCCCAATAGTTAAGAGTACACGGAAAAAATTGTTTTATTGAAACTACAAAATTTTGTTTGATATAGCCCCAACCAAATATTTTGATTGGAATACCAAATTGTGGTTAGTCTAACTAAGTAATTTTGTTACTTCAACAGAATTTTAGTTAAAATTTAGTCATTCTAACTAAAATTTTTGGTTAGGGCTATATCAACCAAAATTTGGTAGTTTCAACTAAACAGTTTTTTCCGTGTAGTATTTTGAGTTTTTCTTACAGCGGAAAATTAATTTCTCCTTTATTATCATACCAAATTTCTTACGTGAAAAGGACAAATTTCGAAATTTTACAATATAAATGAAGAGATGTACATAAGACAAAGTAACATTATTAGAAAATTATCGAAACCAATAAAAAAATACTAGTTCTGTTCGATATAAAAACATTTTTACACTTTCCACAGGTGTATTGGACAAATCGCACTTCAATTCGGGTAAATAAAAAAGAGAATGAGTTACTTGCCCACTTACATAGTCCTTTATTCATAGATTTATTTTGATACATTTTCCCTAAAATATTCATGTAACTTTTACATTTATTACCAAATGTAAAATGGGCAATTATTCACTTAATTCCAATGCTTTTAACAGAAATTAATCAAATAATTTCCCATTTAGTGTTTTTATAGACACCTTGACAACAAATCTTTCCCTTACATTTAACTCTCTTTAGTTGATGCATAATTTACATGATCTGCCTGATTTAATTTTTAACACTTATGCATTCGATTTGTCTGGCTATCTGTACGTCTGGCCGTTGCTTGAACTAAATTTTAGAAAAATATTTTATTGTATTAAAGGTACTAGGTAAACTACAGGGCTAAACAAAAGCATTCAAGTATGATTCCATCTATTAGTATAAATTGCAGAAAGGAAAATTTCAATCAGTTAGGCTCTTTCGCTAAACAAAATTTCCCCATTATACAGTCTATATACCAACCGACAGATCAAATATAGGGCTGTTTAAAAGTATTGGAATACGGATTTGGCTAAGACGATTATACTTAATTTCCCTGGATAACAAAGTTTTGTTAAAGATTACAAGAAATGTTGGAAAGTGCTTAACGAGTGCTTAACTTATACTTAACGAGTGATTTTTCTTACTTGTTTTCAAGTTTACTTTCTTTAAAGACGAACCCCACGGTACCCCATAAAAATGGGGTAACTGAACCCAAGAAGAAAGAAAATTTAAACGCATATATTTTTTATTTTTAGACATTAAAATTTAATTTTTTTAATTTCTGTCTGATAAAGTGACAGGGCCATAGCTAGAAGTGAACGATAGGGGGGGGGGGGGGGCTCATATTTTCTCTCTCTCTCTCTCTCTCTGTGGCAAAAAGATAAATTTGTGCATATTCACATTATAGGTACTATGTTTCTCATTAAACTGTTGTAATAACTTCATTTTATGCTAAGAAAAATACATGATGATGAAATTTTTGAGTGTATAACTGGTAGAAAATTAAACATCATGGTAGCTTCATATGTACAAATAAGATGAGGGAGAGTTGAAACACTTATTTTAGATACAATTTAGTAACTCTACAAAATTGTGAAAAGCTCTCAAAACTAAATTAGATTTTTGAACGGCATTTCATTTGAATTTTCAGAACAGAAATTCCTTTAGTGACCGTGGAATTTTTTCCAGGGGGGGGGGGGGCTCAAAATATTTTAGGGGGGGGCTGAGCCGCCCATAGCACCCCCTTAGCTACGGCCCTGTAGAGTGAACCTAACTGAACACATTTACAGCGACAGCGGTCCAAACTTTAATTCAAATGAACGTCAGCTTTTGGAAGCTGAATTGCCAGAATCTTTATAGCGCATTATAAAATAAGATAATGATCCAGTTGCTCCACATAACTTAAAGCATTAAAATATATATATATATGTCAATAATATTTAACATAAAATATCAAGAAATTTTGTTTTATACAATAAAATTTTAAACTCAAGAAAAAATTGAATATAAACGTAAGCTTGTCTGAATATTTTAATCTTTAACCTGGAACGCATTGTTAAACTGAATAAAACTAAAACCAGAAATTTTTTTTTTTTTTCTATTCAAGTTGTATAAATAATTTACTTTCCTTATTAGGCAGTTGCTTTTTGAATAACTTTTTTCAGATAAATTGTCAAACTTAATTATTGGCTTAATAATTTAAAAACAATAATAATAATGACTAATAATTCAGTTTTAAAGACATAAAGCTTTGTAAAAGTCACTATAACTAAAATATTACTATTAGAGGTAAACGTCCTTTAGATACAGATTGATACAATCAATAAAAGTCCAAAAATTCATTTACTAAAAAAAACTTACATTGTTTTGACAGAAAATATGAAAAATATCATTCACAATGTTTTAAAAATAAATGTGGAATGTGTGAAAATATGATTAACGACCAAGATAATTTTAAAAATAAATTTACGGATTTACAAGTATATGTATCAAGATACAGAGCCCTGTTTACCTGTAATGCGTATTTCCTTTCACTAATAAAGACAAACAATATTTTTTTAAAATCACCAATTTTAATATTTGTTTTTAAAGTGTAAAATTATATAAAGTAAGATCTCTAAAACCTTTCCTCATTTTTAGTTCTGTCAAAAATAAATTACCGTGAACTGCAAACGCCTGAAATTCAGTAAAAAGAAACAAGAAACCAAATGGAATTTTAAGAAATAATATTCAACTTAAAAACATTTTATTTTAATAACATAAATGACAAAATATACTTTTGATTAAAAATAAAATATTTAATTATCAACAGATTTTAGACTTGGAAGACTTTAAACCTTTTTTTTTCTTTTAATAAGATGTTTACTTTTTTTCTGTATCAAAAAGCACACACACTGAAAAATAAATTACGACCTTTTAACAATTAAATGATTACATAATAATTGCAGGTTCAGCTTCTGCCTTGTATGGAGATAATTTAATTTCTGTTCATACCATGAAGATTGAAGCTGATGTAATAAGTTTGATAAAATGATAAAAATAGGAAGGAAAATCAGTTCCTGCTTCCTTGCATAAAACGTTTTCAAAGATTCCATTAAACAGCGCCATCTTTTGGTGTACATTAAAAATAATTGCTCTTACCAAATATTTAACTATTAAAAATTATAAAAGTTCCCTTCCATTAATTCTTTGAAAGAAGAGTGAAATAATATTTATATCACTTAATTTTAATTCATAAATGAGACATCAATGCAAGAGTTTTTAAATAAAATTTACTTTTTAACACATTTTGCTGTTATAGTGAAGAAATATTTATATTGAAATAAATTGTTCTTAATTCTAGAGTTTATTCAGTCATTTCAGCAGTTTTGTTGTAGAAGTAATTTATCCCTGGCTAATCAGGCAATCAAAAAAAAAAAAAAAATTATAACATTTCAATTATTATTTATTGCTAAAAATCAAAAAATGTATCGAGTTTCAAAGAATTCTTAGATATATTTTCACAGAATTCGTGAGCTTAGCGCCATCTTTTGGGAAAATATGAGAATATTTAAAATTACGGCTTTTAGAATGATGATTGTTCATCCATGAAACAACTAACTTCGAAAATAACGCAAGATTTAGATATGTAATTGTATTTCGAAATTTTAAATGATGTAAACCTTTTTGGCTATTTATACTTTACTATTTCATCTCAATATGTATGCAATTTTATATAAAAAAATGCATACATTGTATATTTTATATTTCCTGTTCCAGATATGTAATACCACACGGTCTCTAAAGTTTACAAATAAATGTATATTTATTTTAGAGATTATTACAGAAACATTATTTTTAAAGTTGTAGTGTCAATCAAATCATTTAAATTTAATATCTCATTTCATGCAATAATCTTGTATACAACAATCTGAAAACAAAACAACAACAAAAATAAATAAATAAATAAATAAATAAATAAAAATATATAAATCTTCGTTATTTATACTTATACATGAATGGACTTAAGAAACACTCGGTTTATTGTAAATGAAATAAATTAGTGTAATGTATTTCATTTAAAGTGGAGAATTCTGTTTTATTCATCAATCATTTAAAAATAATAATAATAAATTTAAAAGCTACATTTTCCTTCCATATGAAGTAATGATATGTTAAATTTTAAATCGATAGTAGTTCAATAATGATTTTGAATGAGGTTGTATCCAAGATTGCAAAATTACTCAGTTTTTAAAGTCAGAAATTCCGAAAAAAAATAAAATAAAAATAAATATTTAATTAAATTATAAAGTGTCTGCCATTACAGGGTTACCAAAACATGAAAGGCAAATTCCCTGATTTTCCATGACCAAATCTCAAAAAATTCCCAGGCCAAATCTCAAAAATTTCTTTAATCAAACGGGAATACAATGAAATTTGCTACTTATTTTCGCAATCCTTTGTCAAAACTAGCGTTTTTTTTTTGTTTTTTTTTTGGGGGGGGGGGGGTGCAATTATTCTTCAAATTTCTGGTTCTTTTTTCCCTTGCAATTGTTTGATGAATTTTGTGATTTTTCCCCCCCCCCCCCCCGAGACTATTTGATGACTTTCTCATCATTTTTAATTTTTTCTCTAAGACTTTTCCATGACTTTTTAGAAAATATTTGCAAAATCCCTGACATTTCCTATATATTTTGAAATTTCCATGACTTTCCCTGACTGCTTTGAAATTATATGACTTTCCCTGACTTTCCATGACGCTGGGAACCCTACATTAAATAAACCCCAAAATTTTATTTAAAATTTCTGGTACCAAAAAAAAAAAAAAAAAAAAAAATAGATGCAATACAGTTTGTTATACACAACATTTAAAAAAATTGTATCTCTTGCTATAAAACATAAAAGTAGATGCCCTTTATTATTGCAGTCATACATAAAAAATATTTATATGGATTATCAAGAATTGCATAGTTAGCAAAATAGTAATAGTTAATAAAATAGTTATATTAATCTAATAGTTAATATAATAATTAACATAATAGTAACAGTTATATAATAGTTAGTAAAATAATTAACATAATAATAATAGTTAATGTAATGGTAATAGTTATTTAATAATTAACATAATAGTAATAGTCAATATAATAGTAATAGTTATCTAATAGTTAACATTATAGCAATAGTTGATATAATAGTAAATTATAATACTTGAATATTTAGATTTCAGCCTTAATGATAGTAAAAAATAAATCCGTTTAATAATTGAAAACATTAAGAAACAATTTATCTCAAAAATTGTTCAAAACTGTATAATTTTTGGATAAAACCTATCAGAGAACCAACATTTGCATAATCTGAAAATACATTTAGCGATGCATAATGAATACATTAGTTTAATGATATTTATATTAGATTAACTTTTTTTTATGAGATGAATTTAGCTCGTCTAAAACTTTTCGTATCAAACTCTAAAATTAATTTCTTTAACGAAAAGGAGAAAAAAAATGCTTTTTTTCGTGTTCATGTAAATTTTTTCCTGATTAAATGTATAGGGAAAGGTCAAACGTCAATTACTTGAAATTTTCCTTTAAAAAATTATCTTTGTGTATTATTTTACTTTAGTTTAACAATTTCAACGATAAATGTTACATGGAGAAAAAAAAAAAAAATTATAACCTTGATCGTTTGATAAATCTATTTTATTTCTAAATGCACATATACTCATTTATAAACCATTTAGAAATAGGACTTATTCTTAGGACATGTTCTACTTTATACTCTATGAAAAAAGAAAACATTTTCAATCATACTGCACAATATTTGATTTATAACTATAAAACAAAATTATTTATAAATTAAATTTCTCGAACTATCTACATTCTAAATTGAAAACGGAATAATCATTCAATAAATAAAATGAGAAACGAAATGGATTTTCACCCGCGTTCAGAATTCTAAATCATTATTCTTTACTGCAATTTAGGTATTAGAGGTCGATTGTGTATGCTTATAAGAAAATTAACCATTGTTCTATAGTTTAAACAATCTTTTCATTTTTTCGAAACACTGTAACAGATTGTTTTGTCCTTTATTGAAGTCAATGTTAAAAGGGCGAGAGGAAGAAAAAAAAAAGCCTGTTCGCAGTTCGGTTAAAAAAGAAAAAAAGAAAACAGGATTGGCACTTCCTGTGCACTCGTTCATTGACGTCTGGTGGGAATGGAAAGGGGCGGGAGTCATGAGGGGAAGGAAAAACCTCGGGCCGTTCTCATTTTTCGTCTGCAGTAGGGGGAAAGTAGGATGGGGCGTTCTTTAACGTGAGTGGCTGGAATAAAGTAGGTCAGTGTAGAGGTTGATCCTAGAAGCCAGAGGTCAGGCGCGTGCCTCGCATTGAGGTTTTCTTTTTCTTCTTTTTTAGAGGGGGGGGGGGAATGTCATTATTGGTTCTGAAAATAGCTTGTGGGTGTAGCTGCCATGGCCTGGAAATATTGGATTTCGTTTAACTTGCATTTCTGCAGTTTGTGTGCTCAGGTCTTGTAAGGGAAGACTTTCATATTTTCAATAATGCTGCAATGAAATTGTCGGGCGTTTATGATTTTAGAAAAGTATTTGCGTTAGTAATGAAAATGGTTGTGAAATTTAAGCGTTACAATTTTATTTCTTCATACATTTACTTATCTTTTGGCTCAGAAATTATTTAAATCGTAATTTTCTCTTAAAAGTTTGGACTATTGAAAACTATTTTTAATTTTATTACAGCAATTATTAGCATTACTCACTTAAATGCTATAATTAAAAAGTACAACTTTTTTATATGATTATATTTTTAATAGATTATATTTTTTCATGCATTCACTAACCAACAGAATACAATTCTATTTGCCTCTTTCACTCTCTGATACATAAAAATAAGCTGTAAACAAGTTGAAAATTGCACGTCAAACGTAGCAAATGAGGTGCGTTCGAACTGAAACAAAGTTATAAAAATATTAAGATCGTGGTGTAATACATCGGATACAATATAGTGGTCGAAATATTTTAAGTGTCCGTCTAAATACTATCTGTTTCCTACTATACAGCAAGTAACTTGTAGTATACCTCAGTAATGTTCATAAATCTCATAAAATGTGAAATACTTAATAGTATTAAAATACGCTCCAAATAGTGTTTATCATTCTACCATTGTGCAATGGAATACTTTTGCGTGATCCTGTAAATTTATAACAAATATTCTTTGCACCACAGACTGTGCAAAATGTATTTTTTAGTATATATTTCATAGATGAATATCAATTATATTATGTTCGAAAGAGCATAACATCATTAGAATGCACTTGAAATTATTTTTTCCCTTGAGCGTAATGTAACTTGATGTTTTTAATTGTTTCTGTAATTAAATTATACATCCTATTTTCATAAAATTTAAAATGACAAAATTATACAACAATTATATATTTTAAATTTCAAACGATTCGGTTGGGTAGTTTTTGTTGTGTTATATGTGGAAAGACGGGCGGATTGAACAACGTCTATAAGTACTACATATTTATATAATTACGAACGCATCTAAAAAGTAATGAAGTAAAATGCAGTTCCAAGTCTGTATGCCTATCAAATAAGCTGCAAAGTACAAATTGCAATGAATTATATTTTTACTGGAACAAGTATATATTAACTGAAAATTCTCTTTTAGCCCAATTACTTTTAATCAGAAAATGGAATTAATGACGACAATAAAAATGGCTAATAAACGAAAACAACGAGTCATTATCGACTATCACCATATTCATTTTTTTATTTTTCTAGCCATACAGTAGTTAGAGGAAAATGGAGCATAGCAATACACTTTTTTCTAATTTGTTATAATTTATTTAATTTAGTACAGAATTGCTATCACTTATTCAAACTTTCTCTAGTCACCTTTTCTGTTTTTTCTTCTTTCTCTTTTATGTAAATATATACAGTAGAAGCCTGATATAACGCGGTTCTTGGGAGACATGCTTCCGCGTTATAATTTAACCGTGGTATATCGGAATGGTGTCAAAGAAATGGTACAAAATAATGAAAACCCTTACCAGCTTTGTGAAATGTAATTAACTTTAACATTCATTGAATACAGACTTAATCTTTCTTACGCTACCTTAAAAATGTCCATGTCCATGTTTAGCGAACTGTGGCGTTTCGTTTCTTTTTGGCAGATTGTTTCACACTAGCAAGATGGAGTAGCTGAGCACAATCTGAATCATCTTGTCTCTCCATCCACGAAATTACCTTCGTTATGTGTGAAATTATTTCACTAACATGTGGAACGTAGTCTTTCATTAACACATCATTTTCAATTTCATCATCATTATCTTGCTTACTGCAATTTTTATGCGTTACAACATTAATGATATCCTGATCTGTTATGACCTTTGAAATTGGTTCGCTGTTGTAAATTTCTGTCCGTCATTTAAATCGTCAGCAGAGATATTGAGCTGCATAGCACTAACTGCAGGCTGCAAGTCCCTCATTGTATTTCACTGAAATTTTAAACTCAAAATTTATCCTAAAAATTTTTACTTTTTTCGGGGGACATACTTTTCCCCGCGTTAAATTCGAATTCGTGGTATATCAGACAGCGTTATGTGGGGCTTCTACTGTATTTATTTATTTATACAATGAAACATATACAGAATTAGTCAATACTGATTATAAAAGCTTATCTTTGAAAATAAATTGTTTTAGCTTGTAAGATGCAGTCGAAGTTGAGTGAACATGTTCTTCAATGCGTTATAAAATTTATGCAATACAAATATACCGGTATGTTGTGGAGAGGCTTTTAAAACAGAAAAATAAAGACTTCATCAATGAGAATACATTTTTCTAGCCTATAATAGAAATTACATGATCAACTTCAACTGACGTCACACACTAGCAATCAACTTGACAACCCCCTGAGTGTTTTTTCCAATCTTCCTATTTTCCCGAGTTTCCGCACTTTCATTGGTTGAGCGTTAAAAGATCTGTGGTTTTGATTGGTCGGTGGAAAATTGGTCGACATGTGGTCACCAGGGCGTGATTACCGCACAGATCAACTAAGCCATGACCTTGGGCCCACGAGGAAAGAAACCCAAATTTAATAAAATGATTTTTTTTAAATCCTAAATTATTCCCTCAAAGAAAAAAAAAAGATTTTTGTTAATTTGGCACCATATGATAATCTAATGAATGGAATTCTACTGGGGAAAAAAAATCTAGCTACAATTTTGATACAAGGGAGCGCTGAAAAGTTGCTGGGCTTGGGCCCCCTAGAATCTTAGTCGGACTCCGGTGGTCACGTAGTTGAAACTTATTTATTTCATAGCAGTGGCATTAAAAACTGGAAATTGGTTCGAAAACCGCAATATTTTTCTTTAAAATTCCTTCTATGTAACTTGCTTTTGTTAACCAACACTTTAAAAATACAATCTTGAAAGCAGAATCCCCTCTTCAAACAAATGTTTCCTGAAAATAAAAGCTAAAGCAGAAAAACGGATGGAGTTAAATGCAGAGCTCAAAATATACTGTGTGGCGTAGTGGCAGATGGGCTTGCAATAAATTGTAGAAATTTAATTAAATATTCAAGACTAAATTTTATAAACTCAACAACTATTAAATTTTAATGAGAAATGACAGTTACAAATGCTCTGACTTTCAGAGCGGTTGATTCGCCGGACACCCGGACTTCAAACCCCGATATTGGGTATAGCAGTGGTCTGAGAGAGCAGAGCTCCCTCCAACGTAAACTCGAGAGATCTATCTCTCAACTGTCCGACCAGCAGCCAAGAAAAAAACGTCCTTCCCTGGTCAACATTCACAGGGGGGGGGAGGAAAGACCTCTTTCTCAGACTTCTTCCAATCTGGATCCAGGGGTCAAGGCGTCCTTCTCACATTCGATATCACAGAGTGCCTCCCCTTGACTGATTTCACAGCCCAAAGAAATCTGTACTTAGCAATAGAAATGCAAGCAAAGCACCTGTGTAAGGTGACCTTCACATAAAGCGCGGGGGGGCAGTATTGTTCAGGCATGGCACTAAATCCACGTACACCACTCAGCTGGAGACAACTTGCCCATCCCCTCACTGTCCACATAAAGTTCAATAATTGCGACCACATTCCGATCCTTGAGGACAAAAGGCACACCTGCGGCAGGAAATGTGAAGATATGACAACTCCTTCCCCCTAAAGAGTTTTCCTGGGCTTGACTAGGAAAGCTCCAGGATAGCTCGTTCCCTTCAAACACCCTTTGTGAGGCAAGGCAAGGCAAGGCACATTTAAATATCCTATCACTTAATTTTAACTACCCTTTTCCGAGAACAATTTTCACATAACACCCACCTTGTCTCACTTGGAAACACAATAATAAATAACAATACATAAACACAATGTTAAACACTGAAATTAAAAATATGCTAGATAATTAATATTTACAACTTCATAGTTTATTTAAAGAGGCTAAGGGATGAGTCGGCTCAGACCATCGGCGTTCCCATTTTCTTTTCCCTCTCCTCTTTAGCTTCCCTAGCTAATCTTTCCTTTTCCGCTTCCTTTAATTCCTCTAAAATACGATCTAAGAAAGCTTCCCCAGTTTCCTCATCATATTCTGCCGATTCCGTTATGCCTTTTATAATATCTTTAATCAGGTCTGAATCCGACACATCAACCTCAAATTCTCTGGCTAACAAAATTAAAGTTTGTTTCTTCTGCCTTTTTAACTTATTTAGAAAAGCCATGATAACAATTAACTAACCCTCCTATACACAATTCTAACCTTTCAAAAACAAAGAACCTAATCATTGAGTTATTTCAACATTAAATAAGATTTCCAAAATTTCAATGAGATTTCAATTTAAATATAGTTTCAAAATTAATTATAATTTCAAAATTATTACATTCCATAACTCTTACATATGCTACTCTTTTCACTTTGCCCCAACATAACATACAAAACAAATATCATTACTCCCTACCTTAACTTAAAATATATATATATATATATGAATGATCAAATGTTTCCAAATGAGACAAAAAGAAATATAATAACACATATAAATAACACACTAGAGAAATGCATATACAACAAAATGAAACTCTTAAACAAATTTCTACACACAATACACTAACCTATCTCTACCACACCCACATAATCGAACATTCCCAGTTCAAATTAAATTTTAAAAAATTAATTTTTCTAACTTTCTCATTGACCAGTACCTTGCAACACAAAAAGCGTTTAAAAGGAACTCACCCCTCTTTTAGGCGACGGAACGGGTGCTCCACCAGACAGTACCAGGCAATCAGTCAGATGAAACTCCGGAACGGGTGCTCCACTAGACGAATTCACACTAGGAAACGTTGAACAGGCATACCATTCTGGCGAAAGTCCAATTTCACAAGCGATGAAAATCCAAAAAATTGTCGAACATGCACACGACTCTGGCGAAAGTCCAATTTCACAAGCGATGAAAGTCCAAAAAATTGTCGAACATGCACACGACTCTGGCGAAAGTCCAATTTCACAAGCGATGAAAGTCCCAAAAATCAACTGAAGAAACGGGTCCAGAGTTTTTAACTTAACTCTCAGATCCAAACGCGCTGCCACCAATATAATTTATTTAATTTAGCTGTGGCGTAGTGGCAGATGGGCTTGCAATAAATTGTAGAAATTTAATTAAATATTCAAGACTAAATTTTATAAACTCAACAACTATTAAATTTTAATGAGAAATGACAGTTACAAATGCTCTGACTTTCAGAGCGGTTGATTCGCCGGACACCCGGACTTCAAACCCCGATATTGGGTATAGCAGTGGTCTGAGAGAGCAGAGCTCCCTCCAACGTAAACTCGAGAGATCTATCTCTCAACTGTCCGACCAGCAGCCAAGAAAAAAACGTCCTTCCCTGGTCAACATTCACAGGGGGGGGGAGGAAAGACCTCTTTCTCAGACTTCTTCCAATCTGGATCCAGGGGTCAAGGCGTCCTTCTCACATTCGATATCACAGAGTGCCTCCCCTTGACTGATTTCACAGCCCAAAGAAATCTGTACTTAGCAATAGAAATGCAAGCAAAGCACCTGTGTAAGGTGACCTCCACATAAAGCGCGGGGGGGGGCAGTATTGTTCAGGCATGGCACTAAATCCACGTACACCACTCAGCTGGAGACAACTTGCCCATCCCCTCACTGTCCACATAAAGTTCAATAATTGCGACCACATTCCGATCCTTGAGGACAAAAAGCACACCTGCGGCAGGAAATGTGAAGATATGACAACTCCTTCCCCCTAAAGAGTTTTCCTGGGCTTGACTAGGAAAGCTCCAGGATAGCTCGTTCCCTTCAAACACCCTTTGTGAGGCAAGGCAAGGCAAGGCACATTTAAATATCCTATCACTTAATTTTAACTACCCTTTTCCGAGAACAATTTTCACATAACACCCACCTTGTCTCACTTGGAAACACAATAATAAATAACAATACATAAACACAATGTTAAACACTGAAATTAAAAATATGCTAGATAATTAATATTTACAACTTCATAGTTTATTTAAAGAGGCTAAGGGATGAGTCGGCTCAGACCATCGGCGTTCCCATTTTCTTTTCCCTCTCCTCTTTAGCTTCCCTAGCTAATCTTTCCTTTTCCGCTTCCTTTAATTCCTCTAAAATACGATCTAAGAAAGCTTCCCCAGTTTCCTCATCATATTCTGTCGATTCCGTTATGCCTTTTATAATATCTTTAATCAGGTCTGAATCCGACACATCAACCTCAAATTCTCTGGCTAACAAAATTAAAGTTTGTTTCTTCTGCCTTTTTAACTTATTTAGAAAAGCCATGATAACAATTAACTAACCCTCCTATACACAATTCTAACCTTTCAAAAACAAAGAACCTAATCATTGAGTTATTTCAACATTAAATAAGATTTCCAAAATTTCAATGAGATTTCAATTTAAATATAGTTTCAAAATTAATTATAATTTCAAAATTATTACATTCCATAACTCTTACATATGCTACTCTTTTCACTTTGCCCCAACATAACATACAAAACAAATATCATTACTCCCTACCTTAACTTAAAATATATATATATATATATGAATGATCAAATGTTTCCAAATGAGACAAAAAGAAATATAATAACACATATAAATAACACACTAGAGAAATGCATATACAACAAAATGAAACTCTTAAACAAATTTCTACACACAATACACTAACCTATCTCTACCACACCCTCATAATCGAACATTCCCAGTTCAAATTAAATTTTAAAAAATTAATTTTTCTAACTTTCTCATTGACCAGTACCTTGCAACACAAAAAGCGTTTAAAAGGAACTCACCCCTCTTTTAGGCGACGGAACGGGTGCTCCACCAGACAGTACCAGGCAATCAGTCAGATGAAACTCCGGAACGGGTGCTCCACTAGACGAATTCACACTAGGAAACGTTGAACAGGCATACCATTCTGGCGAAAGTCCAATTTCACAAGCGATGAAAATCCAAAAAATTGTCGAACATGCACACGACTCTGGCGAAAGTCCAATTTCACAAGCGATGAAAGTCCAAAAAATTGTCGAACATGCACACGACTCTGGCGAAAGTCCAATTTCACAAGCGATGAAAGTCCCAAAAATCAACTGAAGAAACGGGTCCAGAGTTTTTAACTTAACTCTCAGATCCAAACGCGCTGCCACCAATATAATTTATTTAATTTAGCTGTGGCGTAGTGGCAGATGGGCTTGCAATAAATTGTAGAAATTTAATTAAATATTCAAGACTAAATTTTATAAACTCAACAACTATTAAATTTTAATGAGAAATGACAGTTACAAATGCTCTGACTTTCAGAGCGGTTGATTCGCCGGACACCCGGACTTCAAACCCCGATATTGGGTATAGCAGTGGTCTGAGAGAGCAGAGCTCCCTCCAACGTAAACTCGAGAGATCTATCTCTCAACTGTCCGACCAGCAGCCAAGAAAAAAACGTCCTTCCCTGGTCAACATTCACAGGGGGGGGGAGGAAAGACCTCTTTCTCAGACTTCTTCCAATCTGGATCCAGGGGTCAAGGCGTCCTTCTCACATTCGATATCACAGAGTGCCTCCCCTTGACTGATTTCACAGCCCAAAGAAATCTGTACTTAGCAATAGAAATGCAAGCAAAGCACCTGTGTAAGGTGACCTCCACATAAAGCGCGGGGGGCAGTATTGTTCAGGCATGGCACTAAATCCACGTACACCACTCAGCTGGAGACAACTTGCCCATCCCCTCACTGTCCACATAAAGTTCAATAATTGCGACCACATTCCGATCCTTGAGGACAAAAGGCACACCTGCGGCAGGAAATGTGAAGATATGACAACTGACACAAACCAGAATGCTATTCTGGTTCTTGAAAATATGACAAGATAAATGTTACCCCGATCTTGAAATTATGTGAAATATCTTTCCGGTTCATGCAATTGTTAAAATATATTGTTACAGTTCCTAAAATTTTTTTATATTTTTGTTTTAGTTCAAGTTAATCCGGGGGAAAATGAATAGGACATGCGGTGATATATTTAATATCATTCTGATAAGCCACTAACCATACCAACGGTTGCGAAGTGATTGTGATAGTTCCTAATCCAAACCAAACATTTCATTTCAGTGAAAAATAAGAAGAAATGTGCTGCTTTGACGTGAAGCTAAAAATACAACCCTGAAATTTGACCCAAACATTGATGTTTCCTTGGAAACACCTCACCTGTCTGATGAATTTAACCCTTTTTCCTCGTGAGTTGTCTTGTTTGGGCCGATTTATTTGAGCAGTAACCGGCTTCGTGTGGTATACTTCTAGGTTGTTAATGCATATTTATTATATTTAGAACTCTGAACGACGTGCGAACCAAATGACTGAACTCGCTTCGCCCTGTTATTTTCTGACCTAATGCACCCAATACTTCTTTTTGGCTCGAGGATTATATAAAAAGCTGTGTAGGAAAACATTAGAAAATTGCTCCTTTGCAATGCATTACGTTTCTTGAAGAATCAACTATTTTTTTATTCTGTTACTGAGAGGATTGAAATGTGCATAATAGATCTGAAAAATATAAGGAATATTCATTTAATATATTTGATTAGTTTTGTGTATTATCATATCTATCAAAGTTTCCATTATACAGGGTATTTATAAAGTCCCGGACCCATTTTAATGTTTAATAACTCATAAAATAATGAAGATATAAACAAACTTATGGCATTTATTGACGGAATAACTCATATATTTTTCTTTTCAGATTTGAATATTGTAAATATCGTCTGCGCGTGTGGTTAATTTCAGATAATTTCATTTTCCAGTCAAAATATCTGTACTTTTCTAAATATCGTCTGCTTATTAATTGAAAAGACGGTCTCATCAGTCGTATACTTAGGCATGTTGGAAAACTTCGTATTTCCACAACTAGAAGAGCCTCAGCCACATGTATTTTTGCAACAAGATGGTGCGCCACATCATTGGGGTACCATCGTTCGTACTTCTTTGAATGACCGTTTTCCAGGAAGATGGATTGGGCGAGGATATCCAATTCCTTGGCCACCCAGATCACCTGATATAACGCCGCTTGACTTTTCCCTTAGGGGATTTGTAAAGAACAATGTTTACTGGAGGAGAGTGTCGAACATTGATGACTTAAGGGTGTATTCGAAAAAACGCTTTTCCACCTTCAACAGCTCGAAATTTTCCGATACAATTTCAGACACATTTTTAAAAGTAGAAGCATGAAACTTGCTGAGGGGATTCTTGAAGGGACGTATGAAGTGCCGTGTGATGTCATTTTACGCTCAATTCATTAGAATTTGATTTATAAACAATTACCTTATCACTATGACCCTTTTTTACGTTCCCAGATCTCCGCCTTCGGAAAAATGGGTTCGAAATGCCGTTTTTGATTGCTTTTTTTTACAATATTTTCTGCATTTTTCAAAGAATCGACAATCAGGGCACCTTGTGTACTTTCCAAATAAGAGATTTTGTAAGTTTGGTGCATTTGAGAGCAAAAATGAATTCAAAAATAAATCGGAAAATAAGCAGTTTGGATCGAAATACACTTTTAAAAGCCAGAATTACAAGCGCAATAGCCTCTGTGGATGCCAACATGCTTGCCGCTACCTGGCGTGAAATTGACTATCGACTTGATATTCTCCGTGCGACGAAGGGGGCACACGTTGAAGTTCATTAACAAGGATCATGAAACTTTTTGAGTCTATCTAACCATATATGTTATTAATTTTAATCTATCTTTATTATTTTATGAATTATTAAACATCAAAATAGGTCGGAGACTTTATAAACACCCTGTATAATAATTAAGTTTGAAAATAAAATGACGTTGCAAATGAAATAATTATATAAATATTATGAAATGAAATAATTATATGAAATAGTTATATAAATAAAATAACCTGCAGCCAATAAATAAAATAACATTTGTAGCTATAACTGAAATTTTGTTTAACACATAGACTAACACAATTATTATTGCTTGAATAGACCCGAGAAAATGTTTTTATGTGTGCAAATTTTCGTTTTTTTAGCTTTTCGCCGAGCTATTACACTTGACAAATTTACAAACTTAGTTGACACATTTGTTGAAAGCTTTAATAAAAAACTATTACACATTTTCTGTTTCTGTACTTGGCAAAAGTTACAAATCTAATTGGGAATATTATTAAAATTTTTACAAGTAAGAAATCTATATTACATTTTCTAATTATGGTAACTGGGCAAAATTATAAAACTAGTTGGCAATTACTGAAATTTGATTTGGATAAAAAGGCTTATCGAAGACCCTGGCACAGTGGCGTAGCTAGGATGGGTGACACCTGGGGCGGTTGTAAATGGTGGCACCCTCCAAACACCATGATGTCACTCCCCCCCCCCCAATCTGTCATATTTTTTCAATCACAAATCTACATTACTATAAGAAATGATCATATCATTCCGGATTTGCCTTTTGTCCTTCTGCATAAAAAAATCCACATGAGTGACTCATCATTTATATCATAATCGTCATAAGTCAATGCGGTGTCTATATGTAAAAAAAAAAAAAAAATCTTTTAATGTTTGCTTTTTGTTATTCACTCGTTGGATAGTTTGTTTTTTGTTCTCTGGTGCATATCTCATTCAGACACTCCCTTCTGTATTTTTCACATTCTCAAAGAAAAGGAAATTAACTCTGATGCGTCGTCGCTAGAAATTTCATTTTATTCCAGAACTTTTTCCCAAAATCTTAAACGATTATGTGTATATATTTGCAAATAGACATTGACTGTCACCCCTTAGAGGGTGACACCCTGGGAGGACCGCCCCCTCCGTCAGCTATGCCATTGCCCTGGCACTTATTTTATTAAACATAGAACAGCAAAGTTACATTTAATAAGTTATAATTACATTTTTTAAAATGAAACTTAGATAAGATGGATTTTTATTCAGATAAATAAAAAATTATTACAATAAAAAATTATAAAATGTCTTCTTATTACAGTACGTGCCAATTAAATGAATACATTTTCTAATCGCAATTTCATTAAATTAACAGTCGATTAAAGTTACAAAAAAGAATCACATTTCGATTTTTCTTTGTCATTTAACTTATGAAAGTTACTAATTTTATTAATCACTGTTTCGTATAAGCAGCATTTGTTGCAAATAAATAAACATATATATATGGGTGAATAAAAAAAAAAAAAAAAAAAAAAAAAAAAAATACGGAGGCTTAAAATATTTTAGGGGGGGGAGGGGTGAGCCACCTCTAGCACCCACCTAAGCTACGGCCCTGTTAAAAATGGCTTGCAGCAGAAATGTACAAAAATGAAAGTATAAATAATTTTACTGTACATTAAGATACCATTTCTAGAATTCAGTTAGGGGCTGTGCAAATCTAACGTTATCAACTTTTTGGTGGTTTTGGAACCCTCCCCCGCTTCCGATATCATAAGTTATCATCCCTCGACCTCCCCCCCCCTCTCTAATAATCTTATTTTTACCAAAGTGTGATTTTTTTTTCTTTTGTTTGAAGTGACACACAAAACTGGTTACATTTATTTTTCTCATACTTTATAGATTCAAATGAAGAGAAATCAATAAAATATCACTTTATATCCAGCCACACTAAACAGAAACGTTTACTACTTAAAAGTATTTTATTGCAGGTTTTTGCTACATAATTCATTCAACAGTAATAAAATCTTGTTCTATTTGTCCTGAATGGAGATGGGGGGGGGGTGGGGGTGCAGACAGAAATTCTTATCAATAAAACAAATGGACAATATTCTTTCGCCTTTTTATTTATTTATTAGTATGCATAAGCTTCAATTCAAATACACTTCACATATGGTTTCTCGAATCGTGATTATATATGTATTCACATATGAAGAAGACTAGGAATTATTAAAGTATTCAATTTGTTAGAAATAAATATTTTTATAATAATTTAGCCATTTTAATAACCTTGTATTTACATAAAAATAGACATTCGACTGTAAAAAAGATAACACACTAATTGAACAGAAGACCATGTTACAAAAAAAAAAAAAAAAATATATATATATATATATATATTGGATCAAAAATGATATCGATATAAAAAGACAAACCCCCTTCTCCTAGATATCTTACGATATCATGTGTCAAACTCCCCTTCCCCACTAAAACGATAACGTTACATATGCACAGCCCCTTACTAAAAAAAAATTAATAAATATATATTCATTTTATGGTTTTCAATGCTTTTGCATTGCAAAAAAGTAAAATAATAATAATAATAATAAATCCTAAGAAATTGTAAAAAAAAAACGTACTTTTTTAGTCCACATGTATCATAAAATTTTGTGTACAAAAAATTAAATAATTTTTTTTTTCGCTGTTTAATCTTTCTTTGTTGTCAGTTTGTTACTATAAATCAATAACTGAAATTAAATATACAGTGCCTCACATAAGTGATGGGACACTTGTGCTTTACAAAAGGAAACTAATCAAATAAATTAAAAAATCATGTGCACATTTTTTTGTGGGTGTGTTTCATACTTAAATTTAGTAAAGATTATTACATAACATACATTTTGTCAAAATATTAAAATATTAATTTAATAAAAATACAAATGTTTAGAACGGTGTGATGGGACATAAGTGATGGGACACCATTATATATGCAACAAAAATCGTCTGAAATAAGCAATAAAAATATTTTTGGAGGTTTTATTTTTACTTAAAAGCAATTGGCAATAATTTATAAAATCGTCTGCAGTATTTCTCTCCAGTTTGTTTTGGAATTTTGTGTTTTTAGCTCTGTGTAGCCATGAATGCTAAACGAAAAGAAACTTCGCCTGAAATTCGAAAATTAGTTATTAATTTGCATATTGAACGTGGAAAATCTATTAGAAAAACTGCTGAAACAGTTAACTTGAGTCGTTCAACAGTTTTCAATATCATTAAGCGATATAAAAAGAATCATATGATTTAGGATAAAAGAAGACCTGGACGACAATCAAAGCTATCCAATGGAATAAAGCGAATTATCGTTCGAAATATTAAAAAAAATCCAAGAAATAGTGCTTCAAAAGTTGCTGCTGATTTACAAGCATTATATGGAATAATTGTTAATCCTGAGACTATTAGAAGGGTAATTCGATCTGCTGGATATCACGGTAGAGTAGCCAGGAAAAAATTCTTCGTAAGTGAAAAGAATAGAAAACTCAGACTAGCTTTCGCAAAATCCAACATAAATAAGAATTCTGATTACTGGAATAAAGTTATATTTGCTGATGAGAGTAAATTTAATATATTTGGTTCTGACGGTAGAATCTTGGTGTGGAGAAAACCCAGGGAAGAATTTCGCAAACAGAACTTGGTACCAACAGTAAAACATGGTGGAGGAGGAGTTCTGGTATGGGGGTGTATGTCGTCCGCTGGAGTTGGTAATCTTGTTTTTATTGACAGTATAATGGATCAGTACAAGTATATTGATATTTTAAAGCAAAATTTGAAATCTTCAGCACGAAAATTGAACCTTCATAACGATTTTAAATTCTACCAGGACAATGACCCCAAGCACACTGCTCTGAACGTTAGACTCTGGCTGCTATATAACTGTCCTGAAATAATAAAAACACCACCACAATCTCCAGACTTAAATCCATAGAGAATATTTGGCAAGAATTGGAATCAAGAATTCGCAAACACATCATTTCTTCAAAACAACAAGTAAAATCGGTGCTTCAAGAAGAATGGTGTTAATTTCAAATTCGTTATTTCAGTAGAAAAATATTCTTAAAAATAATAATATAAAATTTTCCTACCTTTCTCGAGGGTTCTTGAGGGATGCACGGTGGTCCGAATCTTAATTCTTGTTCGTCTTCAAAGACAAAAAATCCACATCAAAAATAAGAGACAAAACGTAAACACACAAAAAAGAAAAGTTGATTATTTACACACGCGCGCACAGATATTACATGTTTCTTGATCATTATTCTTAGTTTGACTACATCGAAATCTGAAAGGTACAAAAGAACATTAATAAAAAAGATCGTAAAATAACCAATCAGCTTTAAGTTTGCACAAGAAAGAAAAAAAATAAATAAAAGAAAAATGTTCTGAAAATCAGCGGGTGCTGGTGCCAGAATGTCTTCGTGAAGAGTATTTTCACACTCCCCACCTTGAGTTCATTAGGGGACAGAACTCAATCACTGCAGTTGGAGTCTTTCGGGCGGCCGTACAATTCGACCATGGCGAGTAGTCAAACGCTTCTGCAGTACTGCATCACTTTGATTATCGGCGATTTCATTCACCTCCAAAGAACAAAGTTTCTTAATGGGACGAATTAGCATTCCAGTTGCAGTCTTCAACTTTACTACACGCACAACGCCATCTTGACTAGGTATAAGTTCGACAACTCTACCAAGAGGCCAGTTTATCTCTTTAAGACCCGGTGAAATTATAAACAAAGTTAGTCATGCTGATTGAAAGCAAAACATGTACTACATCCACTATCTGTTGATAAAAAATGATACTTCACTCTTTCTGCAAACCTGAATGACCGTTTGATTTGAGTTTTTATTCCATACAACTGAGAAGCAACAATTTAAAAAAATGTCTAACCGCACGATCGTGCGGGTTGGGTCTTAAAGGGTTATTCGGCTAGAATTTTCCGTCCATATTAGGACAACATCTCCTACACACAAAGATCTTGATTTTTTCCCACTAAAGATCGAACATTTTAATGTGCCGAGGTATTCGCTTCTAAATCTTGCTTTTAAATCGTTTCTAATTTTAATTCTATAATGGTATCGTTTATTCATTTCTTTGTGGTCTAGAAATTCTAGTTCAGGCATACCTATTTTAGTATTTTCCTGTAAGAACATTGAAGGCGTTATAACTTGAAGATCTTCATTATTATCTGTAACATACGTCAAGGGGCGGGCATTTATAATACTTTCACAATCGCAGATAACGGTATGTAGTTCTTCAAAATTTAAAGACGACTTGCCCAATACCCTTCTCAAGATTCGTTTCAGGATTCCAACAAGCCTCTCCCAAAATCCACCCCACCAAGGTGCAGAAGGTGGAATAAATTTCCAGTCTATACGTGAAAACGCAGTAACCGCTTTTACTTTTTCATTGTCAATAGTTTTTAATAAATTGTGGCAGCCAGTAAAATTTGTGCCGTTATCAGAATATATTATTGCAGGACGACCTCGTCTAGAAATAAAGCGTTTCAGTCCTAATATAAAACTTTCGGTTGAAAGAGCTGTCAATAGCTCGAAATGCACAGCTCTAAAAACTGCACACGTGACTATCAAAATCCAGACTTTAGATTCTTTTTTCAAATAAAGAGGCCCGCACAAATCGATTCCTATTATTTCGAAAATCGCGGCTTCTCTGACACGATCAAGAGGTAAGACACTTTCTGCTACATCAGGTGGTTTTGCTGAGTGTCTTTTACAAATGATACATTTGCCGATTACCTTTTTGATTGTTTTCCGACTCTTCAGTACCCAGTAATTTTCTCGTAACGCAGTCATCAATAAGGGTACGCCACAATGACCGAATTCTAAATGTTTCGAAAATATAATCTGTTCTACGACGTAATGATTTGAAGGGAGTAAGATAGGTAATCTAAAATTAAATTCATCTTCTCGTTGAATTATCTTCGTTTTCACGCGTATGATTCCTTCCGAATCTGTAAAAATATTCAGGGATTTCAGTCTTTGATTATGTTCATTCACAAAGGATTCTTTTTGCACAAGTTTTAATAATACTGTTTCTGCCGCTTTTAATTCGTTGTGTGTTAATTGACCGAATATTCTGTCGGTACTACCCCTTTTCGAATTTTGGTAAAATCGCAAAATCCAACCAGTAACTCGCAAAATTTTATTGCAAGAAGAATAGCGATTATAAAATTGTGCCTCATCACTCTCTACATTAGGAGCGGTCACAATAGTTTTTCTTTTTTCAGAATTCACTATATCCATATTAGAAAAAATATTAGTACTAGGCCAATTTTCCTTTGATTCTGAAAGCCATGATGGCCCTAACCACCACTGAGATTTAATAAGGGATTTTGCACAACAACCGCGTGACGGTAAATCTGCTGGATTCATATGTCCAGGTACGAAATTCCATGAAGTGTTGGGGGTAAGCTTTTGAATTTCTCTAACTCTATTTTCTACAAATGTAGCCCAAGGACCTTCCCGTTTTATCCAGTATAACACGTCCATTGAATCTGACCAATAGTAAGTATCAACATTTTCTAATTTCAAATCGTTTTTAATACTATTAGACAATCTAGCTCCAATACAACAGGCCAATAACTCAAGGCGTGGAATGGAAATGTCCTTTAGAGGAGCTACTCTAGAACGAGCCTGAATAAGTTGACAAGTTACACGATTTTCTACTTCATTTCTTAGATAAATGCATGTAGCGTAAGAAAATTTACTAGCGTCGCAGAAAATATGTAAAGATAAGTTTCCCTCTTTTAGAGATAAGTTAGACAATCTTCGCGGGATCTCAAGATTTCCCAAATCATTAATTTCCTTAGTCCATTTTTTAAATTCCTTAACTATCTCATCGGGCAGCTTGGAGTCCCATGACGCCTTTATTTTCCAGCATTTCTGTAAAAGTAATTTTGGAATTAAGGTCACGGGGCAAGTGAAACCGATGGGATCGAATATTTTATGAGTTAAGGACAAAATTGTTCTTTTAGTGATGCACTCATTTTCCAATTTAAAATTCCGAAAATCACACGACAATGTATCACTCTTGGTGTCCCACATTAAACCAAGTAAGGGAATTTTATCCTCAGCCGCATCACTCAAATGACCCTTTTCATTAAAGCCTAATCCAATTTCTTCGCACCGGTTATAACACCAACCACGAAGATCAAATTGTGCCGAAGCTAAGAGTTTCCGTGCTTCATTGCGAAAATATTCTAACTCTTCTAACGATTCTACACTAGCTACACAGTTATCTACATAGAAAGATTCTTTAAGTTTTATAGCAACATCTTTAATGTTCTCAGGTGCTTCATCTAAGTGATGTGTTAGAGTAGCGGCCAAAAGGAAGGGGCTACAACTAATCCCAAAGACAACCCGACAATGTCTATAAATTTCAAGGTTTTCTGAATTCCCATCTCTCCACCAGAAAAAACGTAAATAATCTCTATCCTTTTCATTCAGTGATATCTGTAAAAAAGCTTTACGAATATCTGCTACAACACCTATCTTTCCCACTCTAAATCGATTTAGAACAGAAGGAATTAGTTCAATTAAATTAGGTCCCTTCTCTATACAATCATTTATGGAAACAGAACCCTTAACATGTGCTGATCCATCAAATACCGGCCTAATTTTGGTCGTAGAATTAGGTTTTATTACAGCTCTATGAGGGAGATAATGGACTTTGGAGTTAAGTTTTTCCTCTTCTTTCACTCTTTCAATAATCCCTTCCGTTTCCCACTCATTTAAAACTGCTTCGTAATCTTTCAACAAACCGCAATTTTGGAGATTTTTAATATTATTTTGCAGGCGTTTTATCGCTAAATCTTTATTACTTGGAATGGGAGGATGGTCACTTAACCAGGGAAGACAAACTTTGTACCTACCATCAGTTTCGCGTCTTACGGTTTCTTTAAAATGCTCCAAAACTAATTTCTGGACTTCTTCCTTAGTTTGTTTTTCCGCCGGATCTACTATGCCTAAAGAATCTAAATTCCACAAATCTGTAATTTTGGCATCGTTTACATATAATGAAAGGACCAAAAGAGAACTATCCCTTTCATTTCCGCCATTTTTGCCCATAGTAGTCCAACCCAGTTTTGTTTGCATCGCAACCAAACCACAAGATAAATTTTCTATTTTTCCTGTAAACAGTTCTCCCACAACATCTGCTCCCAAAAGTACATGTATTTCATTTAAATTTCTTTCATATAAACAATTTTTACCTTCAGGGCAGATATCGCTCAAAAATATATTTTTTCCTTTTAATTCCGCAATACAACGAATGTCTCTAATTTTGGGTACATTAGCACAAATTTTTTCTTGTTCCATTACCTCAATTTTAATCTTTTTACCTCCCCTTAAACCGCTTAAATTAACAGAATAACAGTTATGATCTACCGTTGTTTCGGTACCTCCAAACAACCCGTGAGTAATTCTGACCTTTCTTAAACTTTTTAATTCCATCTTATTGGCTACGAACTTTGAAATATACGACTTAGAAGACGCCGTATCTAACAATGCGCGTACTATATATTCACAACCATTATTTCTAACATAAACATATAAAGTTTGTAAATAAACTTCTTTCGGCAAGTTTTCATTCGCAAAAAGGGCAGTATCCGACACTTCGGTCTGTTGTTTAGGTTTTTCCCTTTTTACGTTTCTATAACAAAACAACGTGTTATGACTCCCGTTGCAAATCCGGCATTTTATATTTTTTTTGCAAAAACGCGATAAATGTTTTTTCATTTCTAAGCACTTAAAACATGCTCCCTTTTTCATTAGAATGTTCTTAATTTCATCAATAGATAACTCATTAGTTCTATCGCAATCAACCGATGAGTGATGAAATGATTCACAAAAAACGCAGTTTATTACGTTTAAATTCTCTTTTTTGTTCGTTGACACTAAATCATTAGCTGTGGGATAATTTTTTTGTTTATTGTTATTTCGAAACGAATTAAAGTTTTTCTTTTCAGGAGGATTAAAAAATGTTCTATCTTCGTTCATTGGGTTTATTACTAAATTCGCCTTTTCTCTTGCTTTTAAAGAAGTAGATAAAAAATTCATCAATTCTTCAATTTCATAAAATCCTTTTTCATTATCGGACTTATTAAGTTCTATTAACAAATCTTTCGGAATTGTTTTCAAAATGGTTGTACATAATACACTTGAAATGCTATTTAAATCTGTTCCTAAGCTTTGCAAACTTCTCAGTTCTACTGATAATTTATCAAAATATTGTCGGAAAGCATATATATCATTCGAAGTTCTCAAAGGCTTGATAGCTAAAAGATTACTAATATGATTGTGTATTAATAATTGTTTATTAGCAAACCTACTTTTCAGCAATTCTATAGCCGCATCGTAATTTTTTTCGGAAACAGGAAAACCTTCTATTGTGTTTAAAGCGGTCGATCTTAATTGCGATCTTAAATAATTAAATTTATCAACTTTATTTAACGATTTATTATCATGAATGGCCGATTCAAAACTGCTCCAAAAGGAAAGCCATTCATTTATATTTCCATCAAATATTGGTATATGCAATTTCGGTAACTTAACTTTTACCGAATTATCCACTTTTTCATTAAATGTACTGTCTGAAAATTGTTCTTTGTTACTTTCTTGTTTTGATTTTAAATTTAAAAATCCGGCATTTAATTCTCTAATTTTCTGATTTGCGCGTGACTTCCATAATATTACATTTTCGCTATACTTTTCAGCGGCTTCTAAGTCTTTCTCTAAATCATCGGGGTTGACTAATAATTCAATTGAATTATCTGTTGTCTTAAGTGACTTAAATTTGTCGGTCAATGTTTCAACATGTTCTTGCAGTTCTTCAATAGACACATCGTCTGATTTTATGGAAGTTTCGATTTTATTTAGAATTTTCGTAACAGCCGATCGAAAAATTGTTCTTCTTTTTTTAAGTGTTTCTAAACTTTCAGCCATTTTTTTCTCTTTTTCTCTACTTAATTAGTTTATTTCGAAATTCAAATTCTTAATTGTTTCAAAATATATTACCACCGTACATCCCGCGACAGGGATGCCATGATAATTTCAAATTCGTTATTTCAGTAGAAAAATATTCTTAAAAATAATAATATAAAATTTTCCTACCTTTCTCGAGGGTTCTTGAGGGATGCACGGTGGTCCGAATCTTAATTCTTGTTCGTCTTCAAAGACAAAAAATCCACATCAAAAATAAGAGACAAAACGTAAACACACAAAAAAGAAAAGTTGATTATTTACACACGCGCGCACAGATATTACATGTTTCTTGATCATTATTCTTAGTTTGACTACATCGAAATCTGAAAGGTACAAAAGAACATTAATAAAAAAGATCGTAAAATAACCAATCAGCTTTAAGTTTGCACAAGAAAGAAAAAAAATAAATAAAAGAAAAATGTTCTGAAAATCAGCGGCTGCTGGTGCCAGAATGTCTTCGTGAAGAGTGTTTTCACAAATGGGGTAAAATCACTCCAGAAATCACAAAAAAATTAGTCGAATCCATCCCAAAAAGATTAAATCATGTTTTAAAAGTAAAAGGAAATCCAACAAAATATTAAAACCTTTTAAAAAGTAAAATTTTTGGATGAATATTTGATAGAAAAGTAAGTGTCCCATCACTTATGTGAGCCATTTTTTGCTTCTGAACAATTGTATTTTTACTAAATTAATATTTTAATATTTTGACAAAATGTATGTTATGTAATAATTGTTACTAACTTTAAATATGAAACACACCCAAAAAAGTTTTGCACATGTTTGTTTATTTATTTTATTGCAGTTTCTTTTTATAAAGCACAAGTGTCCCATCACTTTTGTGAGACACTGTATACGTATAATAATAAACCCTGGGATTGTGAAGAAGATAAGGTGCTTTAGAATCTTTGATTATTTTTACTAGTAAATTTTTATTGTAAATTTTTTGTTATATAATCAGAGCATTTTTCAGATTTAATCAGGCAATAATTTCTGTTTTGAAAAACGAGAGATAATAAATAAAAATTCTATAAAAGGCATTCATCCCGAAGGGTTTAAAATTAGTAAGTTTTCCTATTTTTCTTTCAAGTAAAATTAATTCTTCACCGCAAGACTTGTGTCATTCCATTTTCATTATCTCAGTCATTTAATCTTTTCATTACCAATTAAAATTATTCCCGAATCATGCATGCATCATAAATTCTAATAAAATAATAAAAAGAAAAAGAAATAAAATAAAATATGCAAAACAAATCGTTTTCTTTTTTCTATGCTACAAAGGGTAACCGCAAAAACAAATCTCACATGGCTGTTATAAGCGGTTTTCTTGACAGACAATATTTTGACTGATTCATTTTCACAGTCTCGGAAATGTTTCAGCTGACAAAGAGTTTTTGCTTACATTTCATATTCTCACAGTGGTGTGTATAGAAGTTTAACGGTTCTACATTTCTTTCATTCTTTAGGTCAGGCGCACAAAACAATATACAGGGTGATGCAAAATAAATGGGAATACACTTTCATTTTGCACCATCATGTATTATTTGTTTGATCTAGGTATCGTCACTGATAGAAAGGGCAGCACAAATAATCACCTTATCGAGTCCAAGGCAGAATTTCTAGAATTAATTAAGACTCGATTCACATATTATAACGTAATCAGTCTGTCAAGTCATATCTTGGTAGAAAACACCTGAAAACCGGATTTTAGTGGTTGACTTATATAGATTTACCATTGTATTTTTCTGCATCCAAAGGTATGGAAAAATGGAGGACTCGGAACAGGTAAACCTATAGGTCGTAACAACTTTTTTCACGCATATAAACAGTGTTAAAAAACAAGTTGGAAATTGCACGTGAAGCGTAGCAAATGAGGTGCGTTCGTACGATAACGAAGTTTTAAAAATATCACACTAATATATCAATCTCGTAAAACTAAATAATTACAATTAAAATGCGCACCAAACAATGTTCTCCCTATAACATTATGCAATGGAATACTTTTGTATGGCCTTGTAAATCAATATCAAATATTCTTTGCACCACAGATTATGCAAAATGTATATTATAATATGTACTTTATAGATGCATATAAATTTTATTACGTTCGAATGAGTGTAACACCCTTAAAATGCATTTGAAACATTTCCCCCCATTATCCGTAATGTAACGGAATACTTTTGATTGTCCCTGTAATTGAACTATGCATCTGATTTTGATAAAATTTGAAACAACTCGACAAAATTATGTAATAATTATGTATTTTAAATTTCAAGCGATTAAAATGCATTTGAAATTTTTTCCCCATTGACCGTAATGTAACGGAATCCTTTTGATTGTCTCTGTAATTGATCTATGCATCCGATTTCCATAAAATTTGAAATGACTCGACAAATTTATGTAATAATTATGTATTTTAAATTTCGAACGATTCAGCTGGGTAGTTTTTGCGTTGTTATATGCGGACGGACGGACTGAACGACAACAATAGGTGCTACGTATTTTCATAATTACGAACGCACCTAAAAATGGTGCGAATGGAGGTCTAAGAGATAGCAGAACTAAACAAAATAGCAATTTGTTTCATATATAGCGCTTTTTTAAGCGAGCTACGTGTTACATAAAAATGGCTTGCAAACAGAAATGTACAAAATTAATTAGTTAAAACTCGATACACATACTAAAACGTAATCGGTCTGCCAAGTCATATCTTGGTAGAAAACACAAGAAAACTTGATTTTAGCGGTTGACTCGTAGGTTTACCATTGTGTTTTCTTGCACTCAAAAGAATGAAAACATGGAAGACTGGGGGCAAGGAAACATAATGGAAAACCTATAGGATACGCATGTTTTTTTAAAAAATCATGTAAATAAATAATGTTAAACAAGTTGGAAATTGCACGTGAAGCGTAGCAAATGAGGTGCGTTCGTACGATAACGAAGTTTTAAAAATATCACTCGCATATATCAATCTCATAAAACTGTAAATTATTACAATTAAAATGCGTACCAAACAATTTTCTCCCTATACCATTATGCAATGGAATACTTTTGTGTGGCCTTGTAAATCAATAACAAATATTCTTTGCACCACAGATTATGCAAAATGTATATTATAATACGTACTTTATAGATGCATATCAATTTTATTACGTTCGAATAAATGTAACACCATTAAATTGCATTTGAAACATTTTCCCCCATTAACTGTAATGTAACAGAATACTTTTGATTGTCCCTGTAATTGATCTATGCATCCGATTTTCATAAAATTTGAAATGACTCTACAAAATTATGTAATATTTATGCATTTTAAGTTTCAAACGATTCAGTTGGGTAGTTTTTGCGTTGTTATATGAGGCCGGACAGACCGACGGACGAAACGACAACAATAGGTGCTACGTATAATTACGAACGCACCTAAAAAGAGAAATTGGTATGATGGAGCCTAACAAATAGCATAACTGGGATTGGGAGCAGCACTACGAGTCAACGGATAAATCGGGTTTTTAGATGTTTTCCGCCAAGATATGACTTGACAAACTGACTGTGTTTTAAGGGTGTATTCGAAAAAACGCTTTTCCACCTTCAACAGCTCGAAACTTTCCGATTTAATTTCAGACGCATTTTTAAAAGTAGAGACACGAAACTTGCTGAGGTGATTTTGAAAGAGACGTAGAAGGTGCCGTGTGATGTCATTCTGCGCTCAATCCAGTAGAATTGGATTTATAAACAATTACCTTCTCAGTAGGACCCTTATTTTCGTTCCCAGATCTCTCACTTCGGAAAAATTGGTCCAAAACGTCGTTTTTGACAACATTTTTTGCAACATTTTCTATATTTATCCGAAAATTGATCATCATGGCACCTTGTGTAGTTTCTAAACAACTGAATTTGTAAAGTTTGGTGCATTTGAGAGCAAAAATGACTTTAAAAATAAATCGGAAAATAAGCAGTTTGAATCGGAATGCACCTTTAATGTGTGAATCGTGGTCTTACTAATCCTAGAATTTGATTATGTGAACTCGATTATGTGATTGCCTGTGCCGCCGCCTCCCGGTTTATGATAATCCTTGTTCTGACCAACTTCCACTTCACTAAACTTTTATACTTTATGGTATTTTTTATGTGTCTGAATCTCACTCAGGGCTTAAAACTTACACCAGTTCCATTCCGTTGGTATTTAAAGATTTTAAGACTATGGTATTTACTCTACAACAAAATAAAAAATCTAAGTATACTTGCTAGAAGTTTGAATTCTTCTTCTTCTTCTTTTTTTTTCTTTTAAATAATTTACGAACTTGGATAATTTTACTATAAGATGGGGTACTACTTGGTTATCCCGTCGACCTAAAACTATCGCCAAACTTTAGGATTAAACGCCAATAATGGAATATCGTGAATGTCACATTCAGTGACATTAAACACGAAATATGTGTTTAAAATGTCATCAAGTGATTTTTATTTCGACTTTTGATTTGCATTTTTATTAATGTTTTACTAATTTATTTGTTCTTTTGTTATTTAAAATAATAATTAAGTCAATATGTATGATACGGCTATTAGTTTGGCGATTTGCATAATTTGGCGAAATTGGTCGACGGGATAACCAAGTAGTACCTACGATGGAAATCCTTCTAAATTTTTTTTTGCTTCTAAGATTTAGCGATACAAATGTTGGGAATTCAGATTAACGTTACTAATATTTTATAAAAACCAAAGTTAACAGATTTTTTTGTAGAAAGTTTTGTAGTAGCAAATTATACAAGTAGTAATTATACAAGTAGCAAATTGTATGTCAAGCGAGATCAATGAGGTGCGTTCCTGCTGTGATTAGTTTCAGTAGTATCGCTGATTAGTAATCTTTTTAAGTTTTTATTCGATTTTCACAAAAATCGAAATGACTAAACAAAATTATGAAACGCTATATTGTATTGAATTTCGAAACATTCTGTTCGGTAGTTTTTGCATTTTTTATATGCGGACAGACAGACGGATGGGCAAGACGACTACCGACTATAAGTGCTACGTATTTATATACAGTAAAACATCGTTTATACGACGATCACTTATACGACGTTTACATTTATACGACGTTTTAATGTGGTCCCGATTCATTCCTATTCATTTTAATGTAAAAATATATCTTTTATACGACGCCCAAAATCGTTTATACGTCGATTTTTCAATTTTGTATAGGTTTATTTTTGCTTATTTTTCTTGTATATTTTACAAACGAGCGGAAGTTAGCAGCTATGAATGACACCAAAGAGTGCGTTTAAATGCACTCCACATTATAAAACTGAGGGCTGGTGTTCGATTAGTCTGAAAAATCAGCTTACGTGTAACAGATTACACTGGGAGGGGTCATTCTTTATTCGGGATGGTCAGCTTTCCCGACTTGTTTAAGTTGCAAATAGACTATCCTTATTACTGTTGTCCGTATTTTCGACTTTTAATAGTCAAGCAGGGTTTTTCATCTTTGACTTTAAACAGAAAGCAAATGATGTAGTGCAAATGAGGAACCTTTCGGTGAAACATAAATAAAGGTGCGCATATTTAAATTGCTTACTAATACCCACCCCATCCCCCGTTTTTTTTTTTTTTTTTTGGTTATTTCTTTATTTTGGTTTGTTTTATTTACAAATTCATGCAAATCATCATGTTAAACATTAAAATTACTCAAAAACAAAATTAATTCTATTTTTGGAAGTGAAAATCGATTATACGTCGTTATCGTTTATACGACGTTTTTCGTAAGCGATGCTCCACTGTAATTGCAAATGCACCTAAAAACAGTATAACTTTATTTCAAACCAGTGGCGTAGCTAGCGGGGGGCGGAGGGGGCGGTCCGCCCCGGGTGTCACCCTCTGAGGGGTGACACCCAATCTTTATTTGCAACTAAAAAATGTTATGTTATTAGATTCTAGAAAGGAATTCTGAAATAAAATGAAATTTTAGCACACGACGCAATGGCGGATCTAGGGGGGGGGGCGATGGGGCGATCGCCCCCCCCCTTGGGCCCATAAAGGTTTTCAAACCAACATGAGAGATCTTCGTGGAATAAGACTTGGGTTGAAGCTCAACGTCGGCACGGCCCGGGTCGGGCCGCGATAATTTATGAACCAAACAATAGTGGATCTAAGGGGGTGGGGGGCGAAGGGGCGATCGTTCCCCCTTGGGCCCATAAAACTTTTCAAACCAACATGAGAGATCTTCATGAAATAGGACTTTTGTTGAAGCTCAAAGTCGCGCGGCCCGAGTCGGGCCGCGCCAATTCATGACTCAGGCGTTGGCGGGTATAAGGTGGGAGGAGAGATGGCGAAGAAGTGATCGCACACCCTAGGGTCGGGCTGGGTTAGGTCTTCTGACTTTTAGAGCCGGGCCGTGCCCTGATCTTTATTTTTCTGACGATTTGGGTCGGGCCAGACTTGTTTTTCTTCCATGTCGAGTCCTTCCTGGAGTCAGTCTTCCTAAATGTCTGTATTAGAGATGAGACAGTACTCGGACCTGGACTCATTTTTTCTGAAACCTATAAATTTGATTTATCAATGAATAGAAAATATTAAAAGAACTCCCCCCCCCCTTAAGGGACCGTTCAAGTATTACGTAAACACTAAAGGGGGAGGTGAGGGTCCAGAGTCTGCTTATTTTTTCTGACGAGGGGGAGGTGGGGGTCACGACAATTCTTACGTAAGCATTACGTGTAGGATTATAAAGGATTGGTAACTTTTTATAAATCAAGAAGTATTGATGTATAAACTGTCATAAAATCTTACATAAGGAAAGGGGGGGGGGCTTCTAGCATTTGCTTATATTTTCTTACAAAGGGGGGGGAGGGGGTACAAAATGACTAAAAATATGCTTACGTAATACTTGAACGGTCCCTAAACATTATTTATTCCTTTTCAAATCACTTTATTGACATTTTGATTAGAATGAAGGGGAAGCAGAAATTGTGTTTTTTTTTCTGTTTTAGCATTAGAATGCTATTTTAAAAGTAAATTATTAGTCACTTCTACAAACCTATTTTAGCCATTTCCGACGATGTTCTGGCGCCAGCAAAAAAGCGGGAATAATGACTTTGTCTGTAGTTTGGTTTTTATCTGTAGCAGAGGTTATTTTGCAATAGGGGTTGTTTATTATCATTATTATTTAGGCATTTAATGGGAAGAGGATATTTTCTTCCAGTTTTAGTTTGCTTTTGGCGCATAACTTAGATGATTATTGTACACAGCGTACACAGATCAAAATTGCTTTTCATATGGAAATAATTTTAGTGATTGTTGCATTTTTGTGAATTCGGACGATGCTGAAGTTGTTACTCTGCAATTTACGAAGTCACTTTTGGTCGTAAGTAAATTTAATTTCCATATTATTCAGATAGGAAGCAATTGAGCAGTGTTTCCTTTATTTCTATAAAAGCATCGGAATTTAAAGGTTTTAATTTAATGTTATTGTCTGGGTCATGCCTATCCCAAAAGATTGTTATGAGGAATGAAATGGTTATAGTTAAAAATGTGCCCCTTTTTTTTTTTTATAGAAAATTGATATATGTTGTTCAGTTCGACAAATAATCGACAATAATTTCTACATGTTTTATGCATTTATTCATGAAACACACTTCATTAACATGTACATAATATTTTCTTATTAAAGAAGACAAAATATGAGAATTTTTTTTGTGTATAAAGTACATTTTTATTTTATACCAAACTTTTCATTTGATAATATTAAATTTAAATTTTCGTTTAAGAGTAACATTTCAAAATAAATTTAGTTTAAAAATTATAATTTTTTTGGAACATTTAAAAAAAATTATTATGCATTTTTTTTCCTACTGTATCGGTCGGTAGAAAATCAGTAGCAAAATATAGTCAACCGTCTCAAATCCAACAAGTAGCAAAAGAGAAGAAGATAACCTTACCTGCTGCAAAAAGTAGAAGTCAAACGGACCCAAATGCGAACTACAGAAAAAGTATTAGTTACATCACGGTGTGAAAGTGTGTGTGTGTGTGTGGGGGGGGGGCGAAGGGGGCGGTCGCCTCGGGTCCGGAAATTTAAAAGACGTCAAATTTATACTACCAAGTCATTTTTGGCCTGTCACAAGAAAAGTCGTTTGGGTAGGTGGTAGGGGGCAAACTGATGAAAATTTGTCCAGACGCAGTTTTCTCTTCGCACACCCCTTATTAGTTACCACGACCAGCAGCAAAAAATAGAAATCAACTGGACCCAAACCCGACCCGCTTGAAAAATAGAAGTCGACCGGACCCAAACCCGACCAGCAGGGAAAATATTAGCCCCGACCTGCGCATGAGATTCGAGTTTCCCAATTTTTAAAATCGTCCCCCCCCCCCTCGAGGACTCTCCAAATCCGCCCTTGACACGATGCAATTTAGTTCATTTTCTTTTCTTTGAGAATGTGAAATTTTATTCAGAGTGGTGTATCTAAATAAGACAAGCACCTGGAATCCAACCAGAGTGTAGCAAAAGGAAATTTTTAAAGAAAGAGTTTTCTTCTACATATAGACACCACATTGACTGATTCGGACTGTGGGTTAAGTAATGAGTCGCTCCTCTTTTTTTTATTTTTTTTTATTTTTTTTTAAATACAGGAGGACAAAAGTTAAATAATGGTATGGTCATTTTTTAATAACATAGAAGTGTGATAGAAAAAATATGACGGATCGGAAGAGAGGGGGGGGGGTGACACTATTTACATCCGCCCCGGGTGTCACCCATCCTAGCTACGCCACTGTTTCAAACTGCATATAGCTGACATATCGTTTTAGCAATTATCTGATAGATGAAAACTGAAGACAGAATGCCTTGAAAAATTAAGAACCTCTTTCTTCTGTTATAAAATTATAGCAAGTGAACAATTTAAATTTCCAAATGTAATTTATTATTATTATTATTATTATTAATGAGCCCGTTTTATTTGCGTTTTTAAACTTACAAGGAAGGTCTCCATACGGGCATACTCCGAAAAATCTGAAAAAATTACAGAATGCTCTTCTCATGAGGATATATACGTTTATAAAAAAAAATTTCGCCAAAACCTCCAAACCCTGTCCGTAAAAAAATAATGAAAATATCATTATTTGGCGATTTATCATCGGTTGGCGATGAAAAGCAATTTCAAAAAATGTTTGCTTTTTTATATCAAATGCATTTTAAAGGAAAAAAAGTTTCATGTTCAACGTGTTTAGATAAATTAGATATCTTTTGTATTGTCAGTTCTAGTTTGTTTTAAGTATAATTTCGTTATATTGATATTTATATGTATTTATATTAAAATTTAATCATCAAAGTTTGAGATTCGAAAAGAAATTCAAATTTAAATTAATTAAAATTGTTTCAAGTTCAAAGTCCAGTTGCGCATTGCCAATTCGATTTTGTTGCTATGGAAACATCTGGCTTTTATTTTTGAATACGCTTAATGTATGAAAATAATTTTACTGAATAAGAATTTTTTATATACGAAAATATTTTTTCTAGAGGTAAATTAAATAACTACAGTAACAAATAATATAGGCATATGCAATTTGATATATATATATATATATCTATAAAATATATTAAACTCTCTCATTGTTTATGTTTAAATTCATCAAACACCATTTACGCGGATTCTAAAAATCCAGAAGTTTTCAGTTTCATTAAAATCGTTTGCTTTTAGCGTAGATAAGTGCTGCTCGCCAAATCGTGTGACACTTTCGTCTTTTCACGCCAAATATTCGGAAGTATTTTATTTTTTACATGTTTTCTACTGCGATTCCGCCGCTAATTATCCCTGATCTTTCATTACATACATGAGTAGCTTAATTAGTATTTTTTTTTTTTTCAAAGCAATCTGAGTATACCCAGTATGGAGACCTTCCTTGTTAGTCAATATTTGAAAAGCCCTCATAAATTTGCCAGGTTTTTTATAATATAATAGGACAACACCTTTATCCAGAGTAGAAAATAAGATCGATTTTGCATGTCAAATATTATATTAAAAAGTGGCGTATTGTAAAAGGAAAAGAACAGCTTCGTTTAAAAATTATGTCTACAAATGATTTTTCTATCTTATCGATTCTAGATATTTTTTCGCTTTAAGTTGAGATTGGCTTATAGAAGACTGAAAAAAGATTTTTTTAGCATTTTTTTCTTATATATATTATTGAAGGTTTTAGCTTCCAAATTTTTGCATATTATTTATTATCATTTGTAGAGCATTTCAATAATAATAATAATGATAATAATAATAATAAATATAAATAAAATAAATATAAATAAATAAACTGATTGGGGCATATTTAGATAATTACATTTAAAAGATAAATTATATATAGTAAGATTGTTTCTGTTTACGTAATAATTTATGAGATAATTTATTTCTACGATGTAAATTTCAGATGGATACTGGGAAGAGAGCTTCTGTGTGAAATAGCATGAGACATGAAACACGTCTTTATTATCTTGAATATGTAAAAAAAGTAAACTAATTAGAAAAGTGGAGATAAACCCTATTTTGCACCCCTCGATCTCAACAGAAATTGCTGCTACTAAATACTACTAATGAACTTAATTCCTTTCCGTTTTCAAAGATCCTCGCTTTTTTCGGCATGCCGGGAAAGACAATAAGACAATATTAAAAAATTTGGTCTCCCATCGAATTTTACGCATGTCGGCTAATGCGGGGGAGATATGGTATCATCTAGCAAAACAGAACACACCACACTGTTCCTATGGGTTTCGGTGAGCAGTAGTTATAAGCTTCAGTGTATACAGACTAAAATTTAAATATTCACTAAAATAAAGGAATATGGAAGATGCACTCTATTGAGCTTCGGTGCAAATTAAGCATCGTGAGGAGAGAAGAAATTGATGAGTACGAATATTTTACAAACATGAACTAAAAGCAATAAGCAAACAAAATAAGATCACAAGTAAGTATCGTTTATAGGAGCACGGTCAATTTTGGCATTCCTTATCGCCACTTGGAAATTATATAAGGCATTTGTACCCAATATGGACAGTGCTCTCAATATGAACACCCCTAATATTTTGAAAGGTAACAATTTTTATAGCGAGATCGCTCTACATGTCCGTGAAAAAAAGCAGTTGAAAAGATAATTAAGCCAGCAAAGTACAAAAAAGCTCGCTGTTCGCCATTTAGAAGGAAACTTGTTGTTTCGTGGTGCGCTGATAGTAATAACAAGTAAGTTTAAATTCTTATTAAATATTGTAAAATTACTTTAAATATTGAAAAGTGAAGTGAAGAAAGCTTTTAAAACATATTTTCGATTGCTATTGTATATATTGCTTAAAAACATTTTCTTTAATTATTTATTACAAGATTTAATAAAGCTACTCCCGATTCCCAATATGAACACCTTATGTTCCCATTGGAAGTACAGCAGGTGAATCTTCAGATTCACAAAAATAGAAAGATAAGCAAAACCAACTACATTATTTCATAATATTTTGTAGTAACTGAGGTTCTTTGCATCGGTCTTCGAAGAGCCACAACCGAAAATGATCCCCCGTTCTAAAATGTATGTTCTGAAGATTTTTACAGTGCCCTACCCTCCCCGCAATACTTTAAGGTATATTTTTTATCCCCTCTCATCTAAAATTCCATAGAAGAGTGGCTCATTCATACCCCCTGTGCAGTAGTTCAATAAGAAGCCACCTGTCCATAATAGGGACTAGTGGTTCCTTATATGGACATTTGTAAACATTTTTTGTTTTTATCATTTAAATAAAAACTATAATAGTTACAAGGTCGCTAATTTTAATAATGATAGTCAACAGTCGAGGGATCATGGTCATATATTTTTGGAGTTCTATCACGTGTACATAAGGGTGAAAAAAATACATTTTCCTTAGGGTGCCCATATTAGGCACAGGTACTATAGATGCAAAAGTTGAGTCTATGCTTACACGTGCTAGATAGAAATATGAGACTGTAAAGAACACAAAGTAGAATTTATGAAGAACTGCAGACGTCGAGACGAGTGAGAACTCATTTTTGTCTTTTTAAAATTTATTTCTCACATAAACACACACGTGGACGAGCACGACACAATTTAACAAAAAATAGACTAGCATTTTTATATAACACATTCCAGAACCAACCAGAAACAATGCTGCACCATCTCACTACACAATAATTCCGAACTCCCGCGCTCAACTGAAAACTTGTTCTATTTTGGAATGTTCTTTCCTTTCTCTTAGGACGAGTAGCGCCATCTATCGCAGGCTTAGGACTTTAGTTCTCAGAATTAAGTTCTTTACAGACTCCTCCCCACCGGGGGAAAACTTTTCCGGGCCTTGTCGAGGAAAAGTTTGTTTTTAAAACATAGTTCGTGTAGCACTAGTTCCAAAAACAATTTTAGTACCTTGAACCAGACTTATTCCCACCGTAAAAAGAAATAAAAAATAATCTATACAAAATAAATTTACAAATACAAGTGATACATTTTTTGAAAAAAAATAGTTTACACACATGTAATATAACAAATTCAAAATTAACTGTTATACAAATAAACATATATACATATTAGCATTGTAATCAAGTAGACTTTATAGCTCGACTTAAACTATCAGCATTCCGATGTTGTTTCCCCTTTTTATGAACAATTTCATAATTGAAAGACTGTAAAATCAAAGCCCATCTTAAAAGTCTTGGATTAGTTCCACTGTTCTTTTCTAACCATACTAAAGGGTTATGGTCTGTCTGGATTTGAAATTTTTGATGGCCATCTAAGTAGCATCGTAGTTTTCGCACTGCAAACACAATAGCTGCGCATTCTTTTTCGGTGGTACTAAACTTTCGTTCTCTGTCTGAAAACTTTTTGCTCAAGTACATTATAGGATGTTCTTCATTATTTTCATTCAACTGGGATAAGACTACACCAATTCCCAAATTTGAAGCATCACATTGAAGGATGAAAGGTTTTGTAAAGTCTGGACTATATAAGACAGGATTTTCAGAGAGTTTAACTTTCAGTTCATCAAATGCCTTTTCACAGTCCTCATTCCAGTCTATAGTTGACTTGCGAATCTTTCCTTTTAATAAATTAGTGAGAGGCGTTGCAATTACAGAAAAGTCCGGGATATAATTTCGATAATATCCAGAGCTAAACCCAAGAAAGATCGGATTTGAGTTTTAGTAGTAGGAACTGGAAACTCTTTTATGGCTTGAACTTTCAGTTCTCCTGGAGTTCTAAGACCTTGACCCACTAAGTGTCCAAGATATTTGACATAAGCTTGGGCAAATTGACATTTGGATGGTTTAATATGCAGTTTTGCTTCACTCAATCTTTTAAAAACTTCTTCTAAGTGTTTTAAGTGATCTTCCCAAGTTTGCGAGAAAACCGCCACATCATCCAGATAAGGTACCGCATATTCTTCACAGTTTTTCAGCAATCCGGCCATAAGTCGGCTAAATTCATATGGAGCATTTTTTAAACCAAAAGGGAGGCGCAACGGTATGTACGTCCCAAAATTTGTCACAAAAGCTGCATATCTTTGAGCACGCTTGGTTAACGGCATTTGCCAGTAACCTCTGGTCAGATCTAAAACTGAAATGTACCTGGCTGAAGACACTTTTTCTACTAACTGTTCAGTGTCGGGCAAAGGATAAAATTTTGTTCGAGTCACTTTATTTAAACGGCGATAATCTATGCAGGGCCTTGCTTCTCTACCGGGAACTTCAACTAAAATTAATGGAGAGGCAAAGTCAGATTCACCTGGCTCAATAACTTTCAGTTTCAACATTTTCTCGACTTCAGCCTTTAGAATTTCCGTCTGTCTAGGCGACATTTTATAAGGCCGGGCACAGATTGGGTTTTCTGATTCCAGTTCAATATCATGTTCAACTAAATTTGTGCATCCTGGTTCAGTCGAAAAAGAGTCAGCATATTTTCCAATAAGTTGTCCTAATTCTTCTCGTTGACTTTCATTTAATCTTTTATTTTTTTGGATTTCTTGCCATACTTCTAACAACGCATTGTCTGTATTTTCTTCATCCAATTTAGGAATTTCATCTTCTTCATCATTAGAGGTGGTTTTTGTAGTAAGTAAATTTACGTTTTCCACACTTCTTTGATGGTAAGGTTTTAGCATATTTACATGATATACTTGGGACTTCTTCCCTTCTGGATTGTATATAACGTAGTTAGCTTCTGATAATCTCTTTAGTACTCTTCCAGGTCCTATCCAACTAACTGACAGTTTATTTGGTTTGGATGGGGCCACAATTAAAACTTGATCACCTTCTTTAAACTCTCGTTTTCTGGCTTTGATATCATACCAATATTTTTGTGTTTGTTTCTCCTTTTCCATATTTTTTGCAGCAAGTTCTTGGCATTTCTTCATTCTGTTCATTAAGTCAAATACATAGGATATCACACTATCTTCTTCTATCTCTTGCTCAGTCAAATTTTCATAGAGTAACATCATTGGAGTTCTTAAGTTCTGTCCATGGACTAATTCTGCTGGACTAAATCCAGTACAAGTATGAGTTACTGTTCTTAATGCAAAAAGGGCAGGTGGAAGTACCTTCTCCCAATCAGATCTCGATTCTAAACAAAGTACTCTGAGTATCCGTTTCAAAGTCCTGTGCATTCTTTCAACTGGGTTACTTTGTGGATGATAAACTGAGCTTCGCACAACTCTGACGCCAAATTTCTCTAAGAATTCCGTTGTAAGTGCACTCATGAATGACTTTCCTTGATCAGTTTGTAGTATACGAGGAAATCCAAGTCTACTGAAAATTTGTAACAAAGCATCAATAACCGTCGTAGAATACAAATTAGGTGTAGGAACTGCATCAGGATATTTCGAAGCTAAGCAAATTACAGTTATTATGTATTAGTTCCCTAATGTACTGATAGGTAAAGGTCCACAAGCATCAACATTTAATTTTGTAAATATTTCTGAAATAACTGGAACAATCTGTAAAGGTGCCTTCTTTTTGTCCTGAGGCTTCCCAACCCGTTGACAGTAATCGCAAGTTCGGACATATTCTTCGATATCTTTGAAGCAATTTGGCCAATAAAAGGTCTTAAACAATGCATCTTTAGTTTTAGCCACACCCAAATGAGATGCAACAGTTTCATGACAAAATTTTTTTAACTGTTCACGAAATCTTTCGGGAACAACTAATAATTTCCTTTCAGTACCATTTTTATCTTTTCTTCTATAAAAAAGCATATCTTTCTCCAAAATAAATTTCCTATCCTTAGTATTTTCCGTTTTGGCATCGTCTATAAGAGGTTTGAGCTCTTTGCTTTTCCTTTGCTCTTCAGAAAATTCCTTAGGAGAAATTTTGATAAGTTCTTGCAATGAGACAGTTTCGCAAACTGGTAAAATTGAGCCTTCTTCGTTTTCTATCTTCTTGTCTTCAGATTTATCATTTTTTTCTCATTCATTTTCTCATCTTCACTTGCTATGTTATTGCTCTGATCTTTCTCTAAAGTTACATCAGAAAATTCGTGCATTTCAGGTTCCTCCAGAGGAACCTCTGCCTCCAGAATTTTCTTCTGAGCTCTGGTTTGCACAGCATTTATCATGTGCTCTCTCAATGCCTTTTCTTTTTTACAATCTGCGAATAATTCGGCTGTTTTATTTCCCAGCAAATATCTTCCTAAATCTACAGAGTCTCTAGAGACAGCAGCTTTAGTTATCACATGACCCATTTCACAGTCCAATTCAACTTCTGCGAGAGGTAAGCAAATTAAACCATCGTGTAAGGGCACCCGAACCCACACTTTTTCATTCAAATACATATGTGGCTTCACATATTTTTTTGCAATTAAATCTATTGTCGCACCTGTATCTCTCAAAATTTCCATTTGTACACCATTTACTTTCCCCACACTAAGGTAAGGCGTTATTGAAGAATCTTGTTCATTTTCAACATCAACATGTGAAATCACTTCTGTGGATTTCTTAATTTTATCACATTGAGGACGAAGATGATTGCTCGATCCGCACTCGTAACAACGTAACGTTTTCCTCTTCTCGAATTCTCTCTCTCTATGATTTCCTGAAAACGATTCTGATTTAAAATGCATTTTTGGCTTATTATCTTTACCTTCTTTTCTGGAGTCAAAATTATTTGAATTTTTAAACTGGGGTCGAAAATTAGAGAAATTCTTTTTAGGAAGTTCTTTCTTTTTTAAACTTTCTTTGATACTCTCATAGTCATCTAATTTTTTTGCCAAATCTAAAGGGGTCATAAAATTTAACCAATTATCTAGAAAATGTTCTTTTGTTTCCGCAGGCACTCGAAATTTTAATTGTTCTGTAATAATTAGATCTTTAAGTTGATCAAAATTGTCAACACCTAATTCCTTGATCCACGCGGTAAAATAACTAGTGAGTTCTTGCGCGTAGTTCCTCCAAGATTTGTCGGGTGTTTTATGATGACGATAAAAACATTGTTTCAGTTTCTCACTATTCAACTTGTATCTTTCTAATATAAGACTTTTAACGAAATCATAGATAATCGCGTCTTCGGGTGATTCCCTGGCTAACATATTTGAGACCTCTGTGGGTAAAACAGCTAACAAATATGCAACCCAATCAGTTTTCGACACTTTAGCCATCTCTGCTCTTCGCTCAAAATTTATCAAAAACAGACCCATCTCATCAGATTTTTCGTCGAATTTCGGAACAATTTGTGCTAACTGTATCTTTGGTCCAAGATCCACCTTCCTCTCTGACAAATTGTTCTGTTCTAGAGTTCTATGCTCTAATTTCTTTAATTCTAGTTCATGTTCACGAGCTTCTTTAGCCAAACGTTCTTGCCTTTCTTCTTCACATATTTTTTCTTCTCTTTCTTCTTGACGTCTTTTTTCTTCTTTTTCTTCCTGTCGTATTTCTTCTTCCCTCGCTTCTCTCTTTTTCCTATCCTCAATTACTGTATTTAATATTCCTTTAACAAAATCTTCATCATAATCGTCTATTCCTAGAATAGCTTTCTTTAGATCCGCGATTTTTAAATTCCCTACATCCTTAATGCCAAGCTCACTAGCTACCAATTGTAGGTCTTCCCTTTTCGCACCCTTTGTTAAATAAGACATCTTCGTTTAAGAGAAATCGAAACAAAATCAGAATGCCGATTTAAAAAATTTATATAATTCCCAATTTTTCTTTACTTAACTTACTAACAACAATATTTCAAGCAAGTTACAAATTTAATTAATAATTCAATTCTAAAACATACTTCAATTAAATCCCCTACTTAGATCTATTATTTCAATCAAATTTAAATCCCAATCACATATAAAAAATTGACCAATATACACACAATATACCAATTTACTAAAATTCTTAGTAAATTAAACACAATGCAAATTTTTAAAACAAATTAAATAAGCATATGTAATACCATAAAAATACAATTAAAATAGATATATTTTTTCGAAATTCACAGTTGTATTTCATGTGTAACAGACTAATTTATTTCTAATCAATATATTACGCAAAGAAAATTAAATCAAACAGCATAACGTAAACACCAGAATTTTTCTTAATTCTCAAACTTTTTATGCAATCGTAACAAAATTATTTGCAAAAATAAAAAGAAATATATATTAAATAATTCTTATAACAATTATATTCTTTACATGAAAAGAATAAACTTTAAAATATTCAACTCAATTTTCTTTTTCAAACGATAAATCTTTTATCTAGATATTTTAAAAAGTTTTTATTGTTTTATAAAAACCTAACAAAGAAATCAGAATTAATCTTTTTCTCGTTCAAAACTTTTATTTTGTCATACTTTTTCATTCAAAAAATAACAAAACAAAAATATCACTGCATTTATTTCCGAATTAGGAAACAAAAAACAAAAAATAATTTATTCTACTTTTAGAATAAACTAACACAGAAAGAACCTTTCTTCTGTAAATTGGCATTCATCCAATAATCGAACTAGTGCAATGACAACCTTTATTTTTCGAAGTCATTCAGTTCTTGAAATAAAATTTATACCATTTTCACAAATAAAATCACTTTGATTCAAAAGAATTTTACCATCATAATTCTTACAAAAAATTAAATATAACCGTATTACTTTCTTTTTTTTTCTTTATTTAAGAAATACTTTTTCTTTACTTAAAAACAATTATCAATATTCTAAAACATCATAGCATACGAATTATAGTATACGAAAGTAACACTTTAGCAAGAAATAAAATAATAACAAAAGTAATTTTATACTCTTTTTTACTATTTGATGGGAATAAGTCACTAATTCTAATATTCGAACCTGAATGTTTTACTCCAATTAATTCGCACTTTTACTAAAGATAGTAATTAATTTACGAAAGTAAAACAAATATTTATTAATCCTGATTAAAAAATTTAATCGATAATAAATGTCAAGGCACTAAGAATAAAAGAATTCGGAACTAGTTTTAGCTTACTTGCTTTGTTCCACCAGGATTCATATCCCATAAGCTGCCAACCAACTTCACGTATGTAAAGAACACAAAGTAGAATTTATGAAGAACTGCAGACGTCGAGACGAGTGAGAACTCATTTTTGTCTTTTTAAAATTTATTTCTCACATAAACACACACGTGGACGAGCACGACACAATTTAACAAAAAATAGACTAGCATTTTTATATAACACATTCCAGAACCAACCAGAAACAATGCTGCACCATCTCACTACACAATAATTCCGAACTCCCGCGCTCAACTGAAAACTTGTTCTATTTTGGAATGTTCTTTCCTTTCTCTTAGGACGAGTAGCGCCATCTATCGCAGGCTTAGGACTTTAGTTCTCAGAATTAAGTTCTTTACAAGACACACTCAGGGACCGATTTACAAATTTGGGGGCCATGGGCATAAATGGTTACAACCCCCTCCCTTACATCGATATTTACAGAGAGATTGACTAAACACAATGAAAACTAGTCGTTGGGGGCCACCGTAATACTTACCCTTCATGGTTATGTATATGAAAATAAAACATGTGAAACTATTTATACAATGCATTGCAATTCATAAACAAAATTTAAATATTGTTAATATACATAGTAATGCTATATTAAAGAACTGCTGATGTACCAATTTCGACAAATTATATGAAACGTCAAACTACTCAAGTAGTACCGAACTTCGTAAAAGAAACATCCTTATAACTCCAAAAATAATAATTCTATTAAATAACAATTAACTGCGTCGGATTAAGCGTCTCATTTTCAATTAAAATATACTTCTGAATTGAAATTTGAATGAAATACAGGGTCATGAAAAATCGAAGAATGTGGAAAACAAGATTACAAATATCTCGACAACTAATAATCCGATCGACTTCGTTCTATATGCAAAATGTGTGTTATTTTATTGCCTTTTACGTCCATTCCTTAGAACAAAAAAATTCGAAAATTTTTACATACGAACGAATTACAGAACGAATTTTTCGAGAGTCCGAAGAAAATTCTATTTTTTTACCTAGAAAATTCCGGATAATCGATGTTGCTGATATTAAATAGGGTTCGTCCCATTCTTACATACTAACTACATACAAAATTTCAAGTCTCTATCTCAATTTGTTCGGGAGATAGAGCGTTTACAGACAGACAGACAGACAGACGGACGGCAATTTTTTTTTTCTAAAAATGTTTTTCGGAATCTCCACTATCTAAAACGTGTAAATCCGTCAAAAGTTTTTTTTCGATTTTCAAAACGATTGCAAGACTTACCCTATACAACGTATGATGGGTAAGTAAAAGGTATTTGTAAAGTAACATTTGTTGACTTTAATATATCCATTAAAAAAATTAAATATGATAACTTACTTTTAAATATTTTTTTCACAATTATGGAATTTAAATGAAAAAATGTTTATAATAAACTGTGGTGCTATTTATATTTTCGTGTTCAAGTCTATATATCTGAAATAATAACGTATGCAACAACTAATAATAAATTTTCGACTACACCAAGCTGCAATTGTCTAAAATAGGGGCTCTACAGCTTGCAGGTTGCGCTCACCAATCCCAAAATGATCTGTCGAGAACAGGAACTGAATTAAACAAGAATTAATAATGCAATATATTTTTTAAGTGATAAAGATAAAAGAAAATATTCACTATAGTAAGGTATTAAATGGATGTTTCAAATAAAATGTACTTTACAAAAATACAACATGAACAGTATAGAGTGTAGAATGAAATGCAAAATTTCATTGGATATTAAAACTAGATTAAATTTAGGACAATAATTGAAAAACCTCCAGCATCATTTGGGGGTCCCCTGAAAATCAGGGGCCTTAAATCGTCCCCCGAATGTCTTGCCTTAACCCTTTCCGTCACGGGCAAAATCTGTTAGTAAAATGAGAAATTATCGATTGACACCGGAATTCACAAACGAATTTTTTTAGATATTTTGAAATCCTTAATTTAAGCTTTTAAAGTAAAACATAAAGTTTTTAGACAACATTCCTTCTATCCCAAATCCTGCTTTGCATAACATTTCTAATTATGATGTAAATGCTCGTTGGAGAAGACCACGAGCAACCCTACGTCTCCCTGAAAACATATCGACCCAGGATATTTTTTCCTAGTTTTTATCTCAATGATAGGGGTTTCCTTCCTGAACGTTCACCATCTCCTAGTCTTTATTTTGTAAGTACTTTTGTAAATTTTTGTAAATATTTTTATTTCTCTTATACTCTTATCTATGTTTTTTTTTTTTTTTTTTTTTTTTTTTTTTTTTTTTTTGTATAGTGCCCTTATAGGGCCTTTGTTTTTTGGGACCCGGCTTCTCCCCCCCCCCCCTTGTTTCTGACGTTATGTTTGTCAGACTTTGGCTAGGACTTGAATTGTTCCATGTATCATTTCTCTACTAGAGGTAAGGAGTTGATCTCTCCAGACACTCTGACAATTATCTCGTCCAAGTCCAAGTTTTAAAGTAAAACAAAAAAAATTGCTAAAATATTATTGGTGCCATTCGCAAGTTGGAATTAAAATGAGGTATCCCAAACCGGGCAGAGTGTGCCGGAAGGGGTTAAAGCTGGCACTGGACACACTGCATCACATATGTAAATTGCTTTGGTAGGAATGAACGAAAAGATCGAAGGAAAATGAAAGGAAATTTACGAAACGCCTTTTCTTTGAACTCCAGAGCGCAATATTTATGTGCTCCTGTTATTGAGCCATAAATTCAAACTGTGACTAACAAGTCGGATGTGGCAATCCAAAAACTCTCTTGTATCTAATTCATGATAATATTACAAAATTTGCTGTTACAGTCCCAAAATTAAATGACAATCTAGGCCCATCATAAAGATTCTAAAACTAAGGTGGTTTGGTGTAATAACGCCAAGTGATAATGTTATGCATAATTATGAAATAATCTGGTAAATGACACCCATGTGCTCTGCGCAAAAGGGTTTTGAGTCATATAAATCGCAAAAAAAAAAAAAAAAAAAAAAAAAAAAAAAAAAAAAAACAGCTTCAAGTTAATTTGCTTCATTTGTAGGTCTTATTGTTTTTACAAGCAACTAAAATTAACGCTTGATCTAAAATTTGCGAGATACGTTTTGTGATGTGAAGACTATTTTTTTTTTATTATCCGGAAATACTTTGTTAATTACATAAATTTGTAGTACATTTCATGGACTTCCAAAATGTTGCTGAAGATTTTGGATATCTTCTCGAGATAATTTGTAATTTAAAATGTACAGCGCAATAACTATAACGGGATAATAACGCCAATCCTTGGCATTAATACCCCTGTTGATTCCCTACAGTGGCCGAGCTACATCCTAAATACTGATTCAAATAAACACAGTTAAAACACAGTTTCTAATAATTCTATTTAAGCGGTCCTTTTTAAGAAAAAGAAGCTCACGGTTTGATATTCTTTTGCCTCATCCTCCCCCCCCCCCTCCACACCACATTTTTATTTTTCTTACACTTTCACAAAAAATTGAACATTTTCAGTAGCTTAGAATGCAATTTGTCAATTTCTAAATTTGTAGAGTTTGTATTTTAAGAACTAAGCAATCTACATGCAATTATTCCAACTTATTTCATAGTTTGTTTGCATGGCGTTATTACCCATATAGGATAGGTGGGTAATAACGCCAAATAGCATTGGTCAAGAAATCACACCATTACATTTTATGAATACATATCTGTTAAATTATTTTTTTTATATAGATAGTCTGTATCAAGTCATACATTTGTTTGAAAGATACAAACTAAAACTGAGCAATGAAAATTGGTAGAACCTTAACGTGGCGTTATTACCCCAGGGTACCTTATGTTATTCCGCGCAATAGTTTTTGAGATATGATTATCATTAAAACTGTGTAAATCCTGAAAAATTCAGCCTATCAATGCCACATGTTGTGTCATTTATATCAAAAACTAATCAGCAACAACTTATGTCAACGTCTAATTGAGTCTGAAGTTTGATGAAAATCCATGCAATAGTTTTTGATAAAAGCTATTGCGTAGGTCATGAAAAATTCATCATAACACCTATTGACGATTTACACAAAAAACCAATCAGCACTAATTTATATCAGGGACAATTAAATCTGAAGTTTGATGAAAATTTGTGCATTACCTCTTAAGATAGAGCTATTGGAGGAAATTGGGGGAAAATGATGCGTAGCAGTGACATCTGTTGGTTGATTTACACCAAAAAGGAATCAGTACCAAAATATAATAGGGACTAATTGAATCTGAAGTTTGATGAAAATCCGTGCATTAGTTCTTGAGATACAGCTATTGCGGAAATCCTTACTAATAATATTATAAATCGGAAAGTGAGTTTGTTTGTTTGTTTGTTTGTTCCGCTTTCACGCCGTAACTACTGAACCGATTGCTTTGAAATTTTGCAGACGTAAAGTTAGAAGTCCGGATTAAATAATAGGGTAATTTTTATTTATTTTATTCAAATATTTTCCTTAATAATTCAAAATTTAATTATTTTTCATACAAAATCAATAGGCATTTTTCAGATAAAATTTAACCATTTTCCTTTCCTGTTGTCAAGAAAATAAAAAATTGGAATAATAATTTTTAAGCGGCAATGAATTTTTAATAGAAAACTTCCACGCGAAAAACTATAATAAAATAATTTAAAAGAAAATAAATATGACGTCATGTTTGAAATAAAAATAAAAGGTGTATTTTTTATAATACATTTAACAAGGATATTTGTTTAGTTAATGGGAATTTTTGTATAAAATATGGTGACATAAATTAAAAGTAAAAAGAATGAAAAATAAGTATATTTTATATAAAATGGTTCACTCATGAAAATGTGACGTCATAGTTGAAATAAAACAGGTACTTTATAGCAGTCGTTAAAAATACAAGGGGTATGAATATCAGTAGCTAATGGAGCGAGATAAATAATGACGTCATATTTAAAATAAATCAGAAATATTTTTTACTTATACTAATTAATAAGTTATAAGTTACATACAAATGAATATTTTTATTCAAAACTCATAATTATCAATGGAAGAAATTTTTTGTGGGGAAAAGGTGGAAAATAAAATCACTGATTAATATATTTTTGGCTCGATTTTTTAATACTTTCGAACAAAGTTGAAAAGTTATTATGCTTTCGGTTTGTCTGTCTGTCTGGTCGCTTTCAAACTTTCGTAAATATACTCCGATTTCCATGAAATTTTTGGACATTATTAACGTTTACCTAGCACGAATACCTATTGAAAATGAAGTTTCTACCATGATTAGTTTATTTACAGGGATAGTCAAAAACTTTCCTTATGTTACGGCATTATGGGGAAAAATCATTTTAATTAAATTTAACGATGTTACAGCCTGTAGAACATATTCAAATTTATATGCATTTACAAAGTGCACTAAAATATGCATTTTGTAAAGTATGTAGTGAAAAGGGCACTTACTATTCATTTACAGGGTCAGACAGAAGAATTCCATTGCATAGGAATAAAGGGAGGAACAGTTTCCGACATATTTTAATTATGGTAAACGATTTCATGTATAATCAAATTGATATATGTTGCTGAGGCTTAATGTAAGTTATTTCATGCATAATACGAAGTGCATAGCATTTACAGGGGCACACAAAATATTTCAAATATTATATATTCTATCCGAAGTACTGTATATCATGGATGATGACTGTTGCATGGATGAAATGCATTTTGAATTATGATATGTGCTTTTAAGTTTCGCTAAATGTATGCATATTAAATGGAGAGTATAAATGGTAATAGTATAAAAAGTTAAATTTAGATATACAGGCTTACACAAAAGATCTCGGAAAGGTTGCTGAATATGAGCGTAATTTACTTAAAGGTGGTTCTTAAATAAAATATGCATTTTTATTTTGAACTGCATTTAGTAAACTAAGAAATGTTTGTAGTATATATAAAAATGATAAACAGGGTCCCGCAAAGAACTGGATACAAGATTGTCTTCGGATGATAATTTCTGAAAATGTAATTTAGGTAGTAATAAGAAATATTTTTGTTTGAAATAAATTTTAGAAAGATACTTTCGTGTATTAAAGGCACTTGGAAAACTACAGGGCTGAACAAAAGAATTCAAGAATGTTTCTATCTATTAGTATTAATCGCTGAAAGGAAAATTTTGACCAGCAAACAAATTAGCAACTAGGGATTATCAGAAGTTTTTTTTACCATAAATTCGCGATAAAAAGTTAATTACACATGCTTTTTATCATCGAAATTTTTTGCTTGATTGATCAATTATTTCTTCTTTAAATGTTATGTGAACGAAGTCACGGGTAACTGCTAGTACTAAATAATGCAGCATAGCAGCGTCACTTCTCGGGGCAGTTTATACCCAAAAGTATAAGGCAGCAATTTATATTAGGGACTAACTGAAACTAAAGGTTTATTGCATTGTTTTGCATTATTCCGTGCATTGTTTGTTCAAATAGAGTTCCTACAAAACTTATGTCACATACAGACAGACAAATAGTCACAGATTCATTGACAACTATTGTCTAAAAAAAAATCAAATCATCTTTTAAGATCTTCTAAAACAATGTGATTTCGCGGAAAAACGGAAGTTGAAAATTTTCCAGAACAATACTTTCTTCTAATAAAGGCAGAAGAAAATAAGAACAAAGAGAGATGAGCTTGTAGCCTCCATGAACTTGTAAAGATTCCGTTCATTTGTTGGCAACAAAAAGGCAGACGATATTGTTGTTATTAAAAGAATAAAAATGTTGTTTGTTGTTGATATGCTGAAGGCGTTCTATTTATTACTATTTTACAAGTAATTTAATATGGTAAAATTATTTTAATTAGTTTTTTTGATATTAAGTAAAATATAATGATTTTAATCAATTAATTATTTGATACGCGTAAATAGAAATAAGCGCAATACCGGGCTCTCTTACAAGCTATAAGCAAATAGAGTACTGTTACCATATACAAATACAGAATATGGCAAACAAAAAGAGGTAAAATTTGCGGAAATAAAAATAATAATATGTATAAATGAGCCTTTAGATGTTCATTTTTCTACCCTAAGTGTAAAAATTATATCGATACATAATTGTAGTTTATTTCTTACTTACCCATCATACGTAGTATAGGGTAAATCTTGCAATCATTTTGAAAATTGATTTTTTGACGGATTTACACGTTTTAGTCACTAGAGATTCCGAAACACAAATTAGACGTCCGTCCGCATGTCTGTGTGACTGTTTGTCAGTCTGTGTATCTGTGTGTCTGTAAACGCTCTATCTCCCGGACAAATTGAGATAGAGACTTGAGATTTTGTATGTACTAATGGAAATATTTTGTATGTAATAATGGAAAGAAGCCTATTGAGTTTCACTAACCTCGATTATCCGAAACTATTTTTTTAGGACTCTCGAAATATTCGTTCTGATGAAAGGTATATAAAAATTTTCGAAATTTTTTATTTTACGGAGTCGATCGGATTATTAGTTGCCGAGATTTTCGTAATCCTGTTTTCCACATTCTTCAATTTTTCATGACTCTGTATTTCATTCAAATTTCAATTCAATGATATATTTTAATAGGAAATGAGACACTTAATCCGACGCATTAAACTGTTAGTTGATGTGATTACTATTTTTGGAGTTATAAGGATGTTTTTTTAGGCAATTCGATACTACTTGAGTAGTTTGGCGTTTCATATAATTTGTCGAAATTAGTTCATCAGTAATTCATCAATAGAGCATTATTATGTATATTAAAAATATTTAAATTTACGCTTAAATTTCGTTTTGGAATTGCGATGCATTTTGTAAATAGTTTGCACATGTTTTATTTTCATATTTTATATTATGCATATGCATGATGGGTAAGCATTACGGTGGCCCCCAACGACTAGTCTTCCTAATATAACTGCATTAAATCGTAGAAAATTTCTCTTGGATGTCGGGTTCAAATCGGGTCTCAGATATGTGAATTTTTTTCTGCCAGGTATGAGTCAGGATCTCTTTTCTTCGATTTAAGGTTTACATTAAAAATAATTTGCAGGTTCAGTCAGGTAAAAGCTTATCTTCTCAGGATTTTGCTCGGAATACATCAATGTTTTTCAAAATTTTCCCCAGAAAATAAAAATTTGTAATTTTTATGTACTTTCTTTAAACGATGTTTATTTTCTACTTGGAACTTCTTTCATTATATATTTAATTTAAAATATAATTTTTAAAATCTAATCCGTAGCTTCACTAAGATTTTGAAATTTGAAAACACTTAAATATATACCTATAGAGTAGATGTGTCAGTAATGAACCCCCTTAAGGAATTTTTTTTTTTTTTTTATTAATTACTAGTTATTATTATTATATTACAGTTTTTTTCATATTATGTTAAACTTTCAACAATATTTAATTAATTCCATAGTTACATTTCCAAATAGAAATATTAATTTAATTTAAAATAATAGAAATACGTCAAAAAACTAAAAATACCCAGTAATGGACAACCTGTGTTCCAATAATGGATATCCCTCCTAAAATCTTAAAAAATAAATAAAATTTTGTAAATTACCATTAGTATATAGAATTACTATCCAAATAAAAACATTTAATTTTTACCAGAAAATAAAGAAGATATAAATTAAATAAGTCAAGTCAGCCCTTAGCATATTCAATAAGATTTTCAATAAAAAACCGTGAACTGTGGAACTTTATTTTTACTGCTTCCTAATTGCTTTGATGAAAACTGCAGAAAAATAATCCAGATTATAAAGCATGCAAAGAGGATTTAAGGAAAAAATAATAAAAGTTTAACTATTATTTATTATTATTATTATTATTTATATAAACCAAAAACTGTAAGGCGGTTCATTACTGGCACATTTACCCTATAAGACGAAACATCATTTCTAAAAAGTATGTGGACAATAATTTATAAAATATTAATTTAATAGTAGTTTAATATTAGTATTAATAAAATATTAGTTTTATGACGAGAAATTTGAATAAGTTAAAAAAAAATAGGATTATTTTTAGTGAAGGAAGATTGCGACCTAATTTATCAAATGCCTCTTTTATGGTTTTATCCACTGAAAAATACCTTTTTAAAAAAATAATTAAAAAACGTTAAAATACATTTTTATTTTGATTCGTTTCGTTTTGTTATTTTAAATTTTAATTTGCATTTGGAATTACAAAAAAACGTAAGAAAGACAAGTCATACATGTTTTTTACCTGATTATGACGAATTTATTCCAGTAGATGGCAGCAGTACACACATGAGGATTCTTACAAATTTTCAATTGTTTGTGTTGCACAAAGAAAAGGTCCGTTATAAATTACGAAAAAAAAAATATGCAATGAACTTATAATAAATAAATGAAAGTACAAATATTTTTTGTACAAAATGAAATATTATCAATACAGTTTTGTAATATGGGCATCTGCAGAGGTCAGACTAATCTGAAAAAGGCCATTGAATGTAAGTTTTTTTCCCCTTTAAATCGACTAATGAAGGAAACTTTCTACAACTTTCAATAGATGGCAGCAGCACACAACTAAGGATTTTCACAAATTTTCAATTGATTGTAGTCCGTGCTGTAATCTACCAAGAGTATTACAAAAAATTAAAAAGCAATAAATAGAACCCTGTGTTACTCAATCCCGCCACCCCCCAAAAATAGGGGACATTAGAAGACCAATACTTCCACGGAAAAAAAATAAATAAAATAAGAGCATTAAAAGAAGTTTACTATCTCTGCAACAAAACAAAAAAAGGCATTAAAAAAACTTCACTTTTTTTTTTTTTTTTTTTTTTTTTTTTAACAAAAAAAAAAAAAAAAAAAGGCATTAAAAGAACTTTACTTTTTCTGAACAAAAAAAAAAAAAAAAAAAAAAAAAAAGGGGGGGGGGGGCTTTAAAAGAACTACTTTTTCTGCACCAAATAAAAAAGCACTGTGTGCACAAAAAAAATTTAAAATATAAATAACTGGCATTCAAATGCACCATAAAAATTGAGCTATCTGCGCTGTAGTAAAGTGGTAGTCTTTTAGAGATGAACTGATGGCCCACGAGCCCATTCATGAATACAAACGAAGTGATAACAGCCATGATAACAAATTAAATTGATGAACTGATAGCCATCGAGCTTAATATCACAGAAATAAGCAAAAGCCAACAAAGAAAAGTGTAAGTGCTACTTTATGTAGAAACAGACATCTCTAAAAATAATAGACGAACTAAAGGCCGACCAACAGGCTCCACCCTATAGCGCACCAAGAAAACGATACCTTACCAGTGAACAAATTGAAAATATCAACTAATTACAACTATTAGAGAAAATATCAACTGGTAATCCCGATTGTGACTACAACAACCAATACATGTGACATCAACTACCAAGATATGAGAAAATGAATATAAGACAAATAGGAATATATGGGCAGCGGTGGCCCAGATGGCAGAGCGTCATGCTTATAGACGTAAAGATCGTGGGTTTGAGGCTCACCGCTAGCTAAAAACCCACCACGTACGCTAACGGCACCTGGTGCATGTAAAATCCGTCGTGGGTGCAAAGTCCTCCAAGTTACCTGTGAGTTATACCTCTGGGGGTGCCTTGTCAGGTGAAGATCTCGTCATCCGATCAAGGCTCTAAATTACGAGATCAAACTCGAGTATCGGTTGTCGTATAGGCAGCTCGTATGAGCTCTGTGGAAGAATTAGCATTACCCCCTTTCTTTTTAATCCCTTCCAATTACAACATCGTACGAATGAACCCAATCAGATGATTAAAAGTAACCTAGAACAGGCCAGGATAGTAACTAATATTAAATAATAGCGATACAGCTACATTCAGGTAGATCTCAGCTTGTGCAATCAAGCGGCTTCTGCCCCGCAGCCAGGTAAAAAAACTCGTTAAGCTAGGCATATTGCCCGGCAGGCAGGGGCCTGGTCTGCGGTATAATAATAATAATACGACGGGGGTCTGGCATCATAGTAGGCTACTGTTGTGCCATGAAGAAAAGTGGTGTTATAAAATAAGGAATAAAAGTTTGCAATTAGTAAGTGAAAACACAAAAATTATTGTATAAAATAACAGGCGTGTTTTTTACTGCAATACAACATTTTAATATTTTTACTAGTAACTAGTCAATTCTAAATTAATACATTAATTATAAGGCATTTTTCGTCAGCCCGTTTTGCTGATAAATTGCCGAATATTCTCCGGAACTCGTTTTGCAATTGTATGCGATTTGAAACAACAATAGATTTAATGATGCACCTATTATCACTCGCCAAATAGGCCAAATAGCTGTGAAATTGCAAAAAAAAAAAAAAAAAAAAAAAAAAAAAAAAAAAAAGGAAAATAAATTGTATATATTATATAATTTATATAATTATATATATTAATTATAAATAAATTATATATATAAATTGTCGAATATTCTCCGTAACTCGCCCTGCAATTGTGTACGAGTTAAAAAAACAATGTGGATTTAATGATGCATCAAATATTGCTCGCCAAAATAAATCAAATACACTATACCAATGTACACTATATCCCCAAACGTGACTGCCACTTGCGATTTTAGACATTTTGTCAAATATCTAGAAAAATACATGAGGAATCATCCCGAAACTCTAAGTGTGTAAACATAATAGTTCATGTTCATGTCATATATTTCAGCGAAATTTTCTTTTCTTGGAACTCCATAGAGGACTGTCAACAAATTGAAAAAGAACGAATATCTTTTGCATAACCCTGTCAAAACTAATGTAGCAAAAGCGTTCAAACTGTAGATTACGATTAAGTGGCTTATTTTAATAAATTGTGTTTATGTTTTATGCGGATAGCATGTATACGCGTAGAAAAATATTACTTTTTAGGAACACGTTAACGTCTGTAATTCTACTCAAAACCCTTCCAAACGGATACATAAAATCAAGGGACGTAAAATCTCGGCCAAGTTCGCTAATGGGCATATTTGGACCAATGGAGAATATTAATAGGGAACTCTCTTGCTTACAACTGAACGGCGCAGAATTTTCATACACTGTTAAAAAAATTCTGAAATTCATGAATATTTTTTTCCTGAACTTCACAGAAAAAGTCCTTTTTCAGAACAAAAGCGCATTTTCCGTTAAAAATCAGAAAATTCAACCATATTTCTTGAAAATAAAGAAACGGATGGAAATAGAAACAAAAAGCGGAGACACTCCGTTGGTGGGCGGCTCCATGACCGAGTGGTCAAGTCACCACACCGCTAGTCGCCTGCGAACGCAGATTGTGGGTTCGGATCCCACTGGCGCCATGAACTAATAAAAACATAAAAAATCCCTTTTAAATTACATTTTTCCTGTTTATTTTTCTCTTATTTCTTATTTTAAAAATCTTTTAATCAATTAGCCAATAAATAAATAAATAAATAAATAGTTACGACAATTTCAAAAAATTGTCTATAGCATTAATTTTGTAAAAAATGAATAACAAGTGTTTTTCATTTATTCATTCATTCATTCAAAAAAATTAAGCAGTGATTTTTTCAATTTAAACTAGTTAAAAAATTAAAATTGATTTTAAAAAATAATAAGTATTATGCATCAGTCTAAAATAAAATAAACCGTTTACAAATATTCTAAGGAATATACAGGGTGTCTATAAAAGAACTCCGGGGTTTTGAGGCAAAATATTTTAATGAAATAAAAAACATACATACATGTTTTATACATGACTGAAAAGCTTACATTTTCAATTTTTTTAACACTTAGTAAAGTTTTATATGAGCCCCGTTAGTGGCACGGCAGACGTCTAAACGGTATTCTACCTCTTCCCATGTCCTGGCGAGCATGTCTGGGGGGACTGTTGCCACACAATTGATTATTCGTTCCCTGAGATGTTGAACATCACGAATTTTCGTGTCACGTCTTGTCAACGATTTCTTAGGGCTTCGAAGGCATGAAGCTCGGATTCTGTCCACTTTCTCTTGAGACACACTCGGCCTACCCGGCGACTTTTGCTTCAAAACACTTCCTGTTTCCTTAAATGCACTGAACCACTGACGAATGGTTTTGTCAGAAAGCGGGTTAACACCATAGTTACGTCGAAAGTTTCTTTGTACGGTAACTACAGATTTCGTTTCTATGAGCCAAATAATACATTGAGCCTTTTGTTGCGGAGTCGCCATCATTTCAAGGTCAACGCCCTGCAGCGCCGCCAACAGTTGATGCAAACATTTCCAATTCGTATGAGTAAAACTTTTTGAGCTACTCTTTTCAGAGAAATCGACTAAATTTTGCTATCTTTTATAGTTAGTGAGATATGAATTTTTAAAACCCCGGAGTTCTTTTATAGACACCCTGTATTTGAAAGGAAATCTTTAAAAAGCACGACAGATTTTTCCACTAACTGATAAAAGACATACTTTGTACACTTCGGCATCAGCAGCTTTGGCTCAGTTAGTAAGGATCTGTTCCACTATTAAAAGGTCCCGAGTTCGATCCCCTGGACGGCGTGAAGTAAATTATATAAAATAATAACAATTAAATAAAATAATGCAGCAGCTTAAAATCACTCGGTATTTCGAACTCTTAGACGATTCATCAATTAAAAAAAATATATTAAATTATTATCATTAAAAATCAAACTTTGTAACAGAAAGTTACTGCTTTTTCAAACGAAGTTTTCCTTTCTTGTATTTCCCACAATAGAAAATCTACTAACGGAACGGTAAAAGTTCGGCTGCTTTACTGCCAGTAGTTTCAACGTGAATTCACAGATTTATTTTTAACAGTGTATAGCGCTTGCGCAAATGAAAACTACGTGATAAAGTTTCTTCTACAATACGGCATCTCACCTCAAGTTACCCTATTATTAAAATAATTTGATTGTACCACAGTCTGTGAGTGATAACTGTTGAAAGTGTATTTTTAAATCTAACATTTTCATATTAATTGCTGTGTATGAATTTTTGGATCATATAAAAATTGCTGAAGGGACATTTTAAACTTTGTTTGAAAGAAAATGCTTTTAATTCAACTGAATTCAACATAGTTCATACAGAAATATATAGATCATATAGGTAGTTTTACAAAGAAAGTTGAATACATTTATGACAATGGCGTATTAACAAAATTATTCGGTTACAGCGCAGGCTGTGGGCGATAACTACTAAAAAAGCATTTTAAAATCTAACTACATTTTTTCATTTAAATTTTTATGTGTAAATTCTATGGATCATATAAAAATTACTGAAGGACAATTTTTAACTATGTTTGAAATAATAATGCTATCTTATTGAACTGAATTTTAACATAGCATGTTTAGAAATGTATAGAACTTTTGCAGACATTTACAAAGAAGTTTGGATAAATTTATAATAGTAATGTATTAACGAAATAATTAAGTTACAACGCAGTCTGTAAGCAATAACTACTGAAAGAGCATTTTTAAATCTAACTACTTTTTGATATTACTCGCTGTGCATAAATTGTATGGATCATATAAAAATTGCCGAATGGCATTTTTTTTAAAACTTTGTTTGAAATAAAAATACATTCTAATTGAACTGAATTTCAGCATAGCATGTACAAAAATATATGCATCGTATACAGAACTTTACAATGAAATTTGAATACGCTTATGACAATAGATGGTGATTGCACATTTTAAAATAATTTTTATTTATTGAGTTATTTATTATTATTATTATTATTATTATTTGTGATGGTTAACCATATTATTTGTGAACAAAATTACATGATAGAAGTTCGCACTCTTTTTTTTATTTCAAATTAAAAATTTATTAAATAAAAAATTCGTAATTTAAAATCATTATAACTCAAAATATTATTTGTAGAATTTCAATATTTTTGCATTTAAATTAATAGAAATATCTAAATTTTAATCTTGATTCAGCATTTTTTTAAATATTAAAAAATACTTAAATTAAAAATTTGAAAATAAAGGAAATTATAAAAAAAATAATATTTTCAAAAGTAATTTTTTTTTCAAATTTCCTGAATCAAAATTAAAGTAAAATAATAAAAAAAGACATATTTTAAATTTGAAGTATTTATTTATAATTGTTCTTGAGTTATAACAATTTACATCCGAGAAATTTTGAAAAATCCCATCATGAAGATAAACGTATTTTCACAAAAAGTCATTTCCATGGCGGCCTTTGCTTCAAAGCTAGATTTTGAAAACAACCCAAAGCGAAAAAAAATGTAATATTTCCTCTTCAGATAGAAACATGATTTAAACGATATTTTAAGCATAAAAAACAGAGCAATTTTTGATGCAATAACTTTTTTTTAGAAAATTTGAAGATTTTTGTGTTTTGGATCTAGGGGCGTGCGAAGAGAAAACTGTGCCCGGGCCAAAGCTTGAATTTGCCCCCCCCCCCCTTCAGCAACTTTTCCATGTGACAGGTCAAAAATGACAATGGTAGTACAAATTTGGCGCCCTCTGAATTTCCGCGCCCAGGGCGACCGCCCCCTTCACCCCCCTTTCGCAAAGCGCTGCCCGGATACCTTTAAGCATTTTCTAAATTTGGTACTAAAATGTAATTTTTTACCTTATTAATCTGGAAAACTTCCATGGAGTATTCTGGAAAGGGTTGGAAAGCTTTTCATAATCTATTCAGGATGCGAGATTTTTCTTTCTTGTTTTATTTTTATCATAAATCTCACACATTCTGTCTTTATTTTGAAATACATATCTCAATATCCGGCGGAAAAAAAAAATCAGTAGCGAAACATCAGGAGTTAATACGAATAACCAAGCGTAGATAACAGAGGAACATGATGAGGTTTTGATGAGCTTGATGACCGAATGCATAAATAAACAATAAAATTTTCATCTAACTGACTTACTGACTTTCGTATATTACTTTCTACGCCGGGATTAATAAATTTTTATGTTTCAGATCGGATTTGTTATAGACGGATTCCTTCATTCTAAGGTTTACCATACTTTTATTTGCCGATTTAGAAGTGACTCCTCCCCCCCCCCCTTTTTTTAGACAGGGGACTTAGCAACACTATTTGCGTACCATTGTTATAATCACTTAACTGATTATCCCGTTTGACGTATGGGCAAGAAGAGTTTGCTTAATCCATCACTTAAGCTTTTTGATACAAATAACTTTTTTAAATACAATTTCATGCTATTTAATAATAGCCGAAGTGTTTAAATTAAATAGTACGATTGTTTTAGCTTAAAAATAGCGGTGTTTATCCCATACTTTCATTTCGTTGTATGTAAAAAAAGGGAATGGGTTAAGTGATTAAAAAAGCACATTCTGAATATAATTTATTTATGGTAAATGTGTGAAAAGTTGTTTCTCATTAAAAAGTATGTTTTGCTGGGTTTTATTAAGTATAATCGGCATTGTTCAAGCATAAATATTATTCTAAATTTATTTCCAACCAACATACCCTATTTTCTGAACGTGAGAACCGAATTAACATGTCGACTCAGATTCGACTCTGCAAAATGAGTTGTAAAGCTGATGCCTATGAAAAATAGTCATGTCTGTTATTCTTACAGCCTGTTTCCGCCAGCGCCATATTTTAGCCAAAATTAGAACTATTTAAAGAAAATGTATTTTAAAAAAATTATTGATTTTCTAGTAACAACGCAGCAAACCGAGCATTTTTATCTAAATGCGTTATTTTGTTATTTACGTTCAAAATGGGTCCTTCAATTACTGGACACCCTGTATAATGAAGGTTTTCCATTACCTTTTGAGGGAAAATGTGTAGCCAGTGTGAAAGATACAGAATAGATACGTTAGTATATGCAAATATTAAAAATCTAGCGCATCTCTGATAATAATTTGTTGTTAGAAACTGGTTGACGCATCAAAGCGAAAAGTTGCGATCTTCAGTGGCATAATCCCACGGTTCAGTGAATGTTACATCAGTGGTGTAAGCCAGTGATTTAGCAGTAGTAATAGTAAATGGCACATCAGTAGAGATTTCTTGAGTACTTGGCAATGGTCCTAATCTGTACCACAGAATTATCTCATTAGTTTCATTGACCTGGATATCAAGTGGACCTAAAAGAAATTTTCAGAAATATTTAGGAACTAATGTGTTGTAGCCATTATAAAATTTTCTTTTTAAAAGGAACATAATAAAAAATTAATGCATTACAAAAATATAATTACTTCTATTTATATAGGGTAAATTTTGGTTAGACGTCCCATCGGGCCAGTCCCTGTATTTTAGCTATTCTGCATGCTACATAGCTAGTGACCTTTCAATCTTTATAAAACATAAAGTAGCACAGAGTGGTATTTAGCCCCAAAATATGATAAAAATGATTTTTTTTTTAAATCTGTTTCTCATTTTGTTTTATTATTCTTTAAATTGTTAAGTAGTTACTGTGTCCAAAAGCGAAGCTTGCAAAGTGCTTGCACGACACAATGCGGGACGCGATCAGTCACAAGTTGCCGTTCACTTGCAAGGGTCATGTGATTTTCCGATGCACTCAAATTTTACTGTTTTAAAATCTCTTATAGTTTAGTGTCTAAACAATTTAGTGGTTATTGTTGTGATGGATTATTCCGAGTCACGTATGTACTTTAGACACTCTGAATTTACATTTTAATATCTATCCGATTTTTGCCTATATGGTTGATAACGTAGGTATAATTAACAGCTGCATAAACATGAATATCAATAATATTTAGAAAGGATTTTGATATATTTCTAAACAGATCTAAGTAATGAAAACTATTGTATAAGATGCAGTACTTATTATACAAGATAGTTATAAAACAATCATCTCCCCGAAACCACCCCCTTTTTTTAAAAGAATTTTTTGTTAGTTTCAACAATTTCTGATATAAAATACTGCTATTTAGTTTTTTATTTATTTTGTTAACAAGGCTTTCTGGATAGAGATCTATGACTTGAAATGAGTTATAAGCTATCATGCTGCACTCAAATGTCCCAACATTTGATAGAAGCTTAAATTTATGAAACAAAAATCATAAAAAAAATATTCTGAAGGTGATCCAACACTGTAAAAAATATCCGTTAATATATACAAACTTTTCCCTAAAAATTACGGAATAGTTTCATTTTTCCGAAAAAAAAAAAAAAACAGAAGAATTTCCGTATTTGACATTTTGGAGTCACTAATCCCATTGAATAACGGAAGTGTTCTGTTATTTTTGTCAATTTTCCGAAAACAGTAGAGTTTAGTGGTGCCATCTACCAGGAAAATAAAAACCTTATACTGAGTTGATGTTTTTTAAACAATTTGCTAGACTATTTCTCTATTTCATTCTGTTTTAATAATAAAAAGCTAACGTATTTTTAAAATATTAAGAAAATAATAATAATTAAAAAAAATTATTAATTCTTTTTAAGTTTGAAATAGCTGAAAGAGAAAGTTGATTGAGATTTTAAAATAATTTTTAATTTATTTTTATCATATATATATATATATATATATATATATATATATATATTAAGTGCGTTGGATATTTTGAGAAAAGTGGAAAAAAATTCTTCTTCTAATTTTAATATATATTTTTTTAATTTATTCAAATTAAGAAGTTCGCACATAAAATTAAAAATATATCGAAATATATTACCGAAATTCTTATAATTTTGGCGATTACGTAAGTTATAAAAAATCAATAACTGAAATTTATTTTATAACCCATCGTAATTACCTTTATTGAGTTTACCTTAGATCGTCATAAAATAATTTGTTAAAATGCACGTTTTTTTTTCTTTCTTTTAGTATGTTAGTATTTTTTTAAATAAATAAATAAATATCAATAATATTACAACAGAATTTTAAAACTTTTCCAAAAAGGAAGGAAACAAAACTCTTAATAAATTCTTTCATTCATGTAATATTTTAAAGACTAATTTTTATACATATAAAGCTGAAATTAATAAGCTAAATATTCGAAATTATAGAAAGAAAATCGAAACTATGGAAAGAAATTATGGAAATTAAGAAAGGTAATTTTGGGGATTACATATGTTATAAAAAATCAATAACTGATTTTTTTTATATATAACCCATTGTAATTATCTTTATTGAGTTTACTTTCGATCGTCATAAAATAATTTGTTAAAATGCACGTTTTTTTCTTTCTTTTAGCATGTTAGTATTTTTTTAAATAAATAAATAAATATCAATAATAATACAATAGAATTTTAAAACTTTTCCAAAAAAAGAAGGAAACAAAACTCTAAATAAATTTTTTCATGCATGTAATATTTTAAAGACTAATTTTTATATATATAAAGCCAAAATTAATAAGCTAAATATTCGAAATTATGCAAAGAAAATCTGTAAAACATTCGGAATTATCCATTCAATAGAAAAATATTATCTCTACAAAAAAAAAAAAAAAAAAAAAAAAAAAAAAACCTGCGTTCAAAATCTTATCTTTACTTTACGAAATGTATCCGAAATAACTAAAGATATTTGAAACGGCCGTTTGAATAATTCTGGTGTAATGGTATTACACTGCAACCTACGACACAAGAGGCCTCGGGTTCGAACCCCATGGAAGGTATGTAACATTTCTTCACTGTTTTTTAAATTAATTGTGTATAATGTGTCCCTGATATTAACTTGTCTTTAAAAAGTAAAGAATAAAAATCACAAAGATGTTAGTTAGTCCTTGAAAAATTCTTTTAACTTTTCAAACAAAAATTTTTACATAAGGGAAAAAAAAAAAAAAAAAAAAAAAAAAAAAAAAAAAAAAACGGAATTATTTTGTGAAAAAACGGAATTATTTCTGGAATTTATGGAAATTTTTTTCCGTTAAAAAACGGAAGTAGTACTGGCGTCTAGATATTTTCAGTGAAGGATTGCTGACATGAAACAAAAGCTTTCCGTTATTAAAAACTACAATTCAAACCAAAAATGCTAACTCTCATTAAATGAATTCAAGATTCGCAGGGAATAATGTAGAATGCTTTAATGACACTATATTGCTGCTTATTGCAGAGATGTAGAACACAATTGAGGGAAACCCTTTCTTTTAGTATTATTTTTTACTTCCTTTTTTGCTTATTTTTCGTCTTCAGTCAAGTGAAACGAAACTTACTTTTATTATTAGATACGTATTAAGTATGCACTTGTTACTGTTACAAGTGACGATTAAGGCGATTGGCAGCCAGACCCAATCGTCTTGAAAATCTATATTAATAAAAGAGCAAAACGCTCTGTCTGCGTGTGTGTGTGTGTGTGTGTGTGTGTGTGTGTCTGCGATGGCTAGCAAAATCTACAGCATGTACGAGGCTCAAAAATTTTTTGAGAGTAGCCCCAAATCTCTCCTGATGTACCTGAGCTTCAGAATTTCGAAATTCTATTTATTAACCGAGTAATTAATTAAATTCCAAAGATCACTCTCATAAAAAATCGCCTTTTTTCTTCTTTTTTTCCCTTCATTTAGTTATGGTTGGTTGGTTGCATAAAATGTTCGCATAAATAATTAATAAAAGCTGGAACAGACCTTTAAAATTCATAGACTGGCAAACTGTCAGTTTAAATGATGATTTTTTATCACAGCGGTTGTAAACCATGGAGGAAAAAGATAGGTGCTGGTGAAGTAAACCGAAAAAAGGGTTGCAATATTAAACCATTTATCGCTCAAATTTTAATGTCCCAAACAAAAGCATGTGGAAGGGATTTTGTATTAATAAGACGAATTGAAAGAAATGAATTACAGCTGAAGCATATTTTACGAAGAAATAGTAATTTTTTAAAATGGTCTTTTTTCTATTATATTATTTATTTTAATAAAATGTTCGCTTTTAAAATAATTGAAATTGATAAATTCGAAATAATTAAATGTCAAAATAAAATAAAATAAAATATTGAAAACATTTGATTTGAACTAAAAATTGTATCACTAAAAGTTTTTTTTTTTTTTTTTTTTTTTTTTTTTTTGCAGAACTTTTTGATATTTTATAACGTAGATGAAAAATGTTTATGATTTAACAACATATTAATAATTCTATGTCAATATATAAAATATATTTATGAACACATTCTTTTAAAATCATGCGCGAAAACTTAAATAACAAATATTAGACTAAAATCTAGATTTCAGAGTGCAGACGATTTTAAGACATTAACGAAAGAATGTTAACTTTTCAAGCAAAATCTTAAATGATGCTTCTATATTGATATTTCAAAGTCATGTGATAAAGATAATCACATAATTCTTGCCTATGATTGATATATTTGTATCTTTTATGCATTCCGATAGTGTATTACAGTCAATAATGGCTCAAAACATTATTTTATGAGTAAATATCAACACTTTAACACGAAACTAACGCAATCGTTGGATACATGTTCCCTCCCGTGTTTCTCATTGCTCATTTTAAGTATTTTTAGAGCTTAATATTAGCTGTAGCTTTTAAGACCGATTTTTCAGAAAGTCAGCTACGACATATTTCAGGCAATGCATTTCTGCATGCTTTCAGTTAATGATAAAATCATACAAATTTCAAGTTCGTTTAATATTGTTAATACGGACCCGGGCAACGCCGGGCGGGTCAGCTAGTCTGTTATAAATTCAAGTGAAAGAAGCAAACGCCGCAAAACCTAACAACCTTTTGTTTAATTAAACTTTAAACAAAATTTTTTACAGATACATATTCTCTTTCATCTTGATAGGGTAGTTTGCAAAGCAACATAGCTATGTTAACATTAAAACTTATTCGAGTTGTGATTTTAATTGGGTTAAGAAAATGAAAAAGAAACATATTTTCAGTTAAAGTGTCAAATTGTGCTGAGGGATTTTAAACATGCTATGACAAGCTTACGACGATGAGAAAATGAATAACGCACACTATTTTAAATAGAACAGAGGTTTCAGAAGTGGATGTATATACAGTGTCTCACAAAAGTGATGGGACACTTGTGCTTTATAAAAAGAAACTGCAATAAAATAAATAAACAAACATCTGCAAAATTTTTTTTGGGTGTGTTTCATATTTAAAGTTAGTAACAATTATTACATAACATACATTTTGTCAAAATATTAAAATATTAATTTAGTAAAAATACAATTGTTCAGAACGGAGCAAAAAATGGCTCACATAAGTGATGGGACACTTACTTTTCCATCAAATATTTATCCAAAAATTTTACTTTTTAAAAGGTTTTAATATTTTGTTGGATTTCCTTTTACTTTTAAAACATGATTTAATCTTTTTGGGATGGATTCGACTAATTTTTTTGAAATTTCTGGAGTGATTTTACCCCATTCTTCTTGAAGCACCGATTTTAGTTGTTGTTTTGAAGAAATGGTGTGTTTGCGAATTCTTGATTCCAATTCTTGCCAAATATTCTCTATGGGATTTAAGTCTGTGGTGTTTTTATTATTTCAGGACAGTTATATAGCAGCCAGAGTCTAACGTTCAGAGCAATGTGCTTGGGGTCATTGTCCTGGTAGAATTTAAAATCGTTATGAAGGTTCAATTTTCGTGCTGAAGATTTCAAATTTTGCTTTAAAATATCAATATACTTGTACTGATCCATTATACTGTCAATAAAAACAAGATTACCAACTCCAGCGGACGACATACACCCCCATACCATAACTCCTCCTCCACCATATTTTACTGTTGGTACCAAGTTCTGTTTGCGAAATTCTTCCCTGGGTTTTCTCCACACCAAGATTCTACCGTCAGAACCAAATATATTAAATTTACTCTCATCAGCAAATATAACTTTATTCCAGTAATCAGAATTCTTATTTATGTTGGATTTTGCGAAAGCTAGTCTGAGTTTTCTATTCTTTTCACTTACGAAGAATTTTTTCCTGGCTACTCTACCGTGATATCCAGCAGATCGAATTACCCTCCTAATAGTCTCAGGATTAACAATTATTCCATATAATGCTTGTAAATCAGCAGCAACTTTTGAAGCACTATTTCTTGGATTTTTTTTAATATTTCGAACGATAATTCGCTTTATTCCATTGGATAGCTTTGATGGTCGGCCAGGTCTTCTTTTATCCTGAATCATACGATTCTTTTTATATCGTTTAATGATATTGAAAACTGTTGAACGACTCAAGTTAACTGTTTCAGCAGTTTTTCTAATAGATTTTCCACGTTCAATATGCAAATTAATAACTAATTTTCGAATTTCAGGCGAAATTTCTTTTCGTTTAGCATTCATGGCTACACAGAGCTAAAAAACACAAAAATTCCAAAACAAACTGGAGAGAAATACTGCAGACGATTTTATAAATTATTGCCAATTGCTTTTAAGTAAAAATAAAACCCCAAAAAATATTTTTATTACTTATTTCAGACGATTTTTGTTGCATATATAATGGTGTCCCATCACTTATGTGAGCTATTTTTTGCTCCGTTCTAAACATTTGTATTTTTATTAAATTAATATTTTAATATTTTGACAAAATGTATGTTATGTAATAATCTTTACTAAATTTAAGTATGAAACACACCCACAAAAAAATGTGTACATGTTTTTTTAATTTATTTGATTAGTTTCCTTTTGTAAAGCACAAGTGTCCCATCACTTATGTGAGACACTGTATATATTGAGAATGGTGAGCAGAACCGTATTAACTTAATTTGTCATGTAGCCGAAGACGAACACAGTTGCACACAGTTGATGCATCAGTAATAATTGCTACACTGTAAAAAAAAAAAAAAAAATCCGTTAAATTTACGACAAAAACTGCTGACAGCAATGTTGTCAGCAGTTTTTGCCATAAAAATTGCAATAAAATTAGATGTAATAAAACAAATTACATCTAATTTTACTGGAATTTTTACGGCAAAAACTGCTGGCAACATTGCTGCCAGCAATTTTTGTCGTAAATTTAACGGTTTTTTTTTTTTTTTTTTTTTTTTTTTTTTTTTTTTTTTTTTTTTAGTGTAATTTTTTTTTTTTTTTTTTTTTTTTTTTTTTTTTTTTTTTTTTTTAGTGTAGCAATTAGTACAATTTTGTAGCATGTAGAGATCTAATCTGGAGACGTTTGGAAACACCCTTCCCGAAATTATAATGATGAAATAAAATAATTGTTTCAGAAAAGAAATATAACAGGAATGACATACCTTAATGCGAGATAAAAACACCCACAAAATAATTAACTTAAAGAAATGAACTTTTTATGCCATTCATGGTTACTTCATTTTGTAATTATTCTATAAAAGATATTCATCTAATAGGTCAAAAATAACTTATTTACTTACTTTTTTCAACGAGAACCAGATCCCTGTTTGTTGTAACAGGTTTTTTGTAAATGAACCAGAATAAACCATTTTCGATACTGTCTTCATATTTATTCAAACCAACTACGAACGGTTTACCTCCTAAAATTGTATATTGCACCCTATAAGAAAAAAATAAATAAAATACGTTATTTTTCTCAAATAAGTAACTACGGAATGTTTAACTACAGTAAAGGTAATATAATAAGATTTCACCGGAACCGTAAATGTTTATCTATATAATAATTTCACTATGGGTCAATTCCATAAAAACTTGTCATGTCTGTCACATACAACGATTTTTGGCTACCAGTATTTTAGAACGGAATAATGTGACTTATTTTACGGGAGATATCTCATCAGTTGAATAGGGTGAAGGAAACTTTTAGAAAATAACGGTGGCAAAGAAGCATGGACATTGACAGACAAGACAAGTTTTCATGGAATTAACCTACGGTTAACCCCTTGAGCTCTGCTGGTAGAATTTTCTACCACATAATTTTAATTCCAAAATGTTGCAATGACACCAGAAAATTTGACCAAATTTACTTCAAAAAGGTTTAATGCATTTTTTCGTGTTTATCGTTTACGGTTTTTTCCTTTGCAAAATACTTGTGCCAGTGTGACATTTGGAATTTTGAAGAAATTTATACCCCAGAGCTCAAAGGGTTAAAATCCATCGATATTTACACTGTTTGATAAAGAGTAGATATTAACGCTTTAAGTGTCCTAATCCGGAATTTCCGTCATATAATCTTTGAATTCAAGTGCTGATTTAACACAAAACTGGCATTAAAGTTATTTTTTGCAGTGTTTGAATAAATATGTAAGGTAATCATAAACAAATCCCCGTACAAATAATTTTCATAACTATTATTTTATGAATAATTAAATATAAAGGAAATTAGTCAGATGTGATAATCCCAAAACTTTCTTCTGCCTCATACATGTTAATACTTCAAAAGTTGCTGTCACAGCACCAAAATTAAATGGCAATCTATGCCTATCGTGAGGATTCTAATAGCCCAATAGTATAAGAAATTCCGTGTGTTACACTGAAAAAAAAATTCTGTAAAGGTACTAAACATTTTCTAGGAAACTGGGATTCCAAGAACTTTTCATGTAACGATAACAGGAAAAATTCATGTAACCGATTCTGAAACTTGAACTTTTGCTGTTACCTTTACAGGAAAAGTTCTAGGAATCCCAGTTTCCGAGAAAAAGGTTAGTACCTTTACAGAATTTTTTTTTTTACAATGTATAGTTACTTTGAAATACGACTTTTGCAAATATCGGGAAAATGCAGAAAAAAAGGGACACCACAGCAATAATATTTATCAAGATAAATCTAAATCTGAAGTTTGATAAAAATTCTTGCGTTAGTTCTTTAGATAGAACTATTGCGGGAATCGGAAAAAAATTCAAAAGTTGCTGTCACAGTACCAAAATTAAATGACAATATATGGCTATCGTGAGGATTGTAATAGTATGAAATTCCGTGCGTTAGTTATCTTGAAATACGACTTTTGCGAATATCGGGAAAATGCAGAATAAAAGTGTCACCACAGCAATAATATTTATCATGATAAATCTAAATCTGAAGTTTGATAAAAATTCTTGCGTTAGTTCTTTAGATAGAACTTTTGCGGGAATCAAAAAAAAAAAAAAAAAAAAAAAAAAAAAAAACAGCATGGCAGAGCCAAATATCGCGAGAGACACCAAAACGTAAATAGATTCACTTTATATCACGGATTAACTGAATCTGAAGTTTGGTGACAATTCGTAAATTAAGTCTTGAGATACAGCTATTGCAGAAATCGTGAAAAAGACAGCATAACAGCGCTATCTGTTGAGCGATTTGCAACAAAATGCAAACAGCATGTATTCATGTCAAGGAATAGATGCAGCAAATCTGTAGCACCAGGTCTGAAGTTTGTTGAAAATCCGTGTATTGGTTCTTGAAATGGAGCTGTTGAAAAAAATCGTAAAAAAAAAAAAAAAAAAAAAAAAAAAAAAAAAAAAAAAAAATAGCAGCACCACTTTGTTGCGCGATTTATACCAAAATCTATACAGCATCCATTCATGTCAAGTACTAATAGAATCTAAAGTTTGGAAAAAAATCTGTAGAGTAGTTCTTGAGATAAAGCTGTTGCGGAAATCGTGAAAAAGACAGCATAACAGTGCCACATGTTGAGCGATTTACACCAAAATATAAAAAACATCCATTAATGTCAAGGACTAATAGAATCTGAAGTTTGGTGAAAATTTGTGAAGTAGTACTTGAAATAGAGCTGTTACGAAAATTGTGAAAGAGGCAGCGTCGAAGAGCCTTCTGTTGAGGGATTACATCAAACATTAATCAGCTTCAAATTATATCTGAGACTACCAAAATATAAATTTTTATTAAATTTCATGCATTAGTTCTTGAGATAGAGTGTCCACAAAATTTATGTCACATACAGATTCACTAACAGACATTTTGTAAAAACATGTTTTTTAGAATCTCTGACCCCTAAAACGTGGAAATCCGTCAAATATCGGAATTCGAAAATTTTCATGAATCCAATACTTTCTTCTTGTAAAGATAGCATGAAGTAAAAATATGCAGGATGCTTAAAGGGTTAAGGGCACTCGGCATCATTAATTTGGCTATAAATGACGAAAATATCGATATTTTAATTTTTTTCATAAATTATACTTTATTATACGTGGTACATTCTCACAAAATTTCGTGAAGATCCGGGTATTATAAATACAGTTTAATGCGATTTTATTACACTAAAAAAAAAAAAAATCTTTAAAATTACTAAGTTTTTTTTATAGGAAACTGGATTCCAAGACTTTTCATGTAACGGTAACAGCAAAAATTCACGTAATCTTCATCGGTTACATAAAATTTTGTTATTAACGTTACATGAAAAGTTCTTGGAACCCTAGTTTCCTATAAAAAGCTTAGAAACTTTACAGTTTTTTTTTTTACAATGTACATCACAATTCGTTTAAATTCCACAATCCACTTCACTTAAAAGGGATTTTTCTCAATGTATTTTTTCGACGAACAGGCATGTTCAAAGTGATAAAACTTTAATTTTTTAATTGACTCGAACTTTTTTTCGGTTGTTTCTTACAGTCTATTTGATAAAACTAAGTATCGGGTTTACAATAAAATAAAAAGTTACTTTTTACACATAAAAATATAAAATAAATTCAGTTTTTACTTTAATTTTACAGTAATTGAACATTTTATTTTTTCCCTAAATTAATTAACTTATGTTACACTCAGTACTTAAAACTTTACAGCAGACTTTTACAATAGTTTAATAAATAAATTTAGTCAAAATCTTAAAAATTGTACAAGAAGATACATTTTGAAATTTACTTAAATTTTTGGAATGAAATCGAACATTTTCATGTTAGAATATGTCATATTCTTTGAGTCCTTTAATATTACAATGAAAAAAAAAATTGTAAAGTTACTAAACTTTTTTTTAGAAAACTCGGTTTCCTAGATTTTTTTTTATGTAACGTAACAGCAAAAATTCATGCAATTGATTATGTAACATGAATTTTTACTGTTACCGTTACATAAAAAGATCTAGGAATACCAGTTTCCTAAAAAATGTCTAGCAACTTTGTAGATTTTTTTTTTTTTTTTTTTAGTCTATGGCAAAAAATGCACCCCGAAATGGTTAAATTAAAAGAAAAAGCTCAAAGTGTACTTTTTTTTGCAGTTCTAATGTCGGATGAAATGGGAAATGGGAATAATACCAGTGGCAGAGAGGTGGATAGTTTCTGAAATTGCAAATGCATTAAAAAGTCTGTTTCTGATATTGCAAGTGCATTAAAAAGATAAAAACGGGGTATTCATCAAATTTTGGCTCGTGGTAATGATTTCAAATAAAAATTTCGTTCAGGAAGGCTGTGAGTCACTAGTTTGAGCGAAGATTGGCTTCAACTGATAATTACTCCCTTTCGCAAATAAAACATGCAGTTGGAGGACAAATATCGAAAAAAAACTGTTCATAGAAGAATTTTGGAATTAAAATACATCAAATGCCGTAAAATGGCTCGATTACCGTGTCTTAAACACCATAAAGAAGCTGTGAAAAGTGGCTGAATGTCATATTCAGTGATGAAAAAAATGCAACCTCGGTGGCCTTGATGGGTTTAATTACTATTGGCATGATCTCCGCAAAGAACATAGGAGTGTATTTAGCCGACAACAGAATGGTGATTCTGTAATGGTGTGGGAGCTATTTCTTTCAATGGTCAGATATCTCTAGCATTCATCAGTGGTCGTGAAAACTCTGAAAACTATCAAGAGACACTTGCCAATCATTTGTTTCCTGTTGCCGAGGTTTTGGGGAGAGAAAAATGGTTATTTTAATATGATAATGCTTCGATCCATACCTCAAACTCAACTGCATCTTGGCTTAAGTCGAAAAAAGTTTTTGTTTTGAAATGGCCGGCAATTAGCCCTGATTAAAACCCTATAGAAAATATGTGGGGTATTCTCACTCATGCAGTTTATCCAAATTTAAAGCAGTATTCTTTAGTTAAAGATTTGAAAGATGCCATTGAGAACGCTTGGTTTAAATTGAACCAGAAACAATACAGAACCTCATTTTATCGATGGAAGACCGTATATTTAAAGTAATCCAGCAGAAAGGAGCAATAATCAAGTATTTTTTTTAATTCTTGTTCTGCTAAAGACTAAAAACTACTGTTCTTAAACTTTAGACACACTCATTTTTGTTGTTTTGATAAATTCTATTATTTAAGATAAATTTTACAGTATAAATCTGTTAATTATTTTTTTAAAGCTACAGTTTGTAGGTTATGTGAAAAGGAAAGTAACTTTCATTCATTAATATCATTTTATTTTGAAATTTTCTGTTGTGCTTAAAACTTTTGACACGCACTGTACATCAGAGTTGAATCCAGGGGGTGGCCCGGGAGGGACTTTTCCCCCCGGAGTAATGAAATGTCCTCTCCCGGAAAAGTTTTTTTTTTTTGGATTTTCAATGGTAAAAAAGTTCACCCCCCCCCCCGGAACTCCGTAATGTCTCCCACGGAGCCACAGAAGTCCCTCCCGGATTAAAGTGTCTAAATTCAACACTGCTGTACATTAGTTACAATCAATACACTTTTAGCTGTCACTTATAGTTATATTTTATACATTTACTACATGTTATGCTTTTACAACAAGAAGATATTTTATTTGTCATATTTCCGTGATAATTTTTTACCAACACTTTTCTACATTTAGGCGAATTTTCTGTTCGCAGTTCTACTTTATTCTCTCTGCTTCTTTTACTGGATTTTTCAATACATTTGTCATACAATATTTGGATAAAAGTACGCCTTAGTATTATTTTCTGCTGCCAGCCATACATTTATTTTTATTTTGAGAATCATCAATTTCAATATCTTCATTACAGTCGTCCCCGCATAGACGAATAATGGCGGTTACAGAAAAAATATTCGATTAAGCGGGGTATTTGATTAAACGGGGAGGCATATAAATGTAATATTTAAGGTGTAAAAATAAAAAAAATATAAAATACAGTATATTTAATTACCAGAGTAAGAAAATCGTTAAAAACTTTATTAGAAGAAAGCAAACTGAATTAAAAACAAAATAATTCAAGTAAATACGCATTAGTTCAGTGTCCCTAAACACATACATTTGGTTTACATTAAATTTTATTCAGATTGTGTGAATTGGGTTCAAATTTTGTTATTAGAATTTAATTTACGTAATTTATTCAGGTTTAAAAAATAGATGAAAGTGGTTTATGTGAAATTTTAGAGTAAAAAATGTACGAATTATTTTTCAAATGGTATCATAATCACCATCTTGAGCCTCTAACTGACAACACATTGTTATTAAGGGGCTACTTCAGTCACGCGAAAGGATTTGCTTGCTAATGTTAATCCTATAGAAGAAATTTATAAGCATATCTCTACCGCATTTCAATATTTTTAAATGATCTTTTTTGGTATGGATAGCTAAGATCAATCTGTTCAAAGGGCGGCGTCGTTTTTAACTTTTTCGATTTTTATTGTTAATTTTTTTCAATGAGGATGATTTCAGTTTCGGAACTGGTTTAAAAAATGAAAGTGTCTCCATTAAAAATACCTGTAAAAAATGGAAAAAGTGAAAAAAAAAATGTCCTTTGACAAACGAAGGTAAACAAAATTGAAAATTGATCGAAATTACTGTCCAATTTATTTCACCATTTTTAAAATTTATTCGAAAAAAAGAATTGAATAAGGAAAGGAGCTCACTTGACCAATCTCTTGTACTCTAGCCAGGCGAAATCCATGCTGGAAGTTCTGGAAATTTGTTTTTTGTGTAAAAATCGAAAATGACAAAGTGTGGAGGAAATTCCAATGGAAACGTGTTTTTCACACTTATTTTTCAAATTGTCTCACTCAATTAATATTCGATTAAGCGAGGACGTTTCTTGAAAAGTATTCGGTTAAGCGGGGGGAAATAACATTAGCCCAATGGGATTAAATTCGGTTCCGGAGGATTTTATTCGAATAAGCGGGGTATTCGATTATCCGTTACCCGATTAAGTGGGGACGACTGTACTTCGCAATCCCAAAGGCTAAAACGAGAACAACATTTTCACCATAAATTGCATCATGCATTCTACATAATTCTCCACGTTCTATTTCTTTACCTTACAATTCTCTTAGTAGCGCGGTTATTTGTTCTGCAGTATTCCCAAGTCTTACGATTCATTTTAAGTTTTATTCTTAGAAAGTAACAAGAACGAAAGAAAATCTCAGAAGAATTCTGCTACACTGTTAAAAATAAAGGTGACGAACCGGTTGCATTTGACGCCCAGGGGTGAAAAGGTTAAATCACTTGGCACCAGTGGGCTTGAAAATGTGTTTGGGGTGCCATTGGGTGTTTCACGCTAATTAGGGTGCCGCGCAATGCATGCCGTTGGAAGATTTTCACCCCTTAGTCATCTGCGCATGCTCTGTAACGTGTATCCTTGCACTTCAACTCGCTGTCACTGGTGGATCAACACAGCAATTTTTTCCTACGATGACTGTCACCGCTATACGCTATCCCAATTTTGTTTAGAACTTCAGATGGCTAACTTTTGGCGAGCTTTTTTATATAAAGCAATCTTTGAATTTCAGGACATTTGAACATTTCAGGGAGACTTTGAAGGTGAGCTTGATTGCCGAGTAGATAGGGCGCCGAGCTTGTAATCAGACGTTCTGCGTTAGAATCCATCGAGGGCCGAAAGTCGGTTAGTATATTTTTTAATTTTTTATCATTGGGCACTCTGGATTAAGGGTGCCATCTTTTCACCCTAATTAAAGGTGCTATTTTGGCCCCTTTAGGGGTGTCACCAGTGAGACAAGCCTTTCACCCTTAAAAGGTGCAATGTGTCACCATTAATTTTAACAGTGTAGATGTAACTAACAAGTAATGTATTTTCAGCGGTAGTTCTTGATGCAGCTGAAACAGAACATATGATGACCAGATGTCAAAAAGCAACATTCCAGAAATTCACTATTCTACACAATACAATAATCGCACAGAAAAATTAAATTTGAAATAGGAAAACGGAAGCTATATCCGTGTCCAATTGACACATTATACGTAAATCTATTTATAAACTAAGTTTGAAGGAAGTTAATCTTCCAAAACTTTCGATGTGACCTCATCCTACAAATTGAACAAAAGTCATGAGAAATAAAAAGAATCCATCGAAATTTATTGTTTTAGTAAAGATTTTATATGCTTTGATGTCGTAATGACACCATGCGGCGTTCTAGTGTTAACCCTTTCCGGCACGGTCAAAATCTGTGCTAAAATGAGAAATTATCAACTGGCACCGGAATTCACAAACGAATTTTTTTAAATATTTTTAAGTCCTTAGTTTAAGCTTTTGTTGTAAAAGCAAAATTTTACAAAAATATTACTGGTGCCTTTTGCAAGTTTGAAATTAAAATTAAGTATCCCAGACCGGGCACAGTGTGCCGGAAAGCGTTAAAGGGTTAAAAACAAATGGAATCTGAGACATTTTTATTTGGTAAATACATTTACTTGTAATCAGGATCCGAAAAACTGATGTTCTCCATTACATGATAGAAGGAATAATTTGAAGGAACTTTAATTCGCCATGTGCGAGAGAAATCCATATCATCTCCAATAATAACTGAAATCTGAACATGGATATCTGTATCAGGATGTTCAGTTGTTTGTTTCTTTGTTTCTTCTAGTTCTAAAATATAAATTGTTTTTTAAAAAATGTCATGCATGGATTAATGAAACTTTTCACAATATTACGAGCATACTATTACAAAATTGTAATTTCTTTTTTTTTTGTACAGTGAAATGAAACTCTATAAGTGCACATAGTATCTTCCATTATAGAATATACTTCTTAAGATATTCTGATTGCAATCCCCGTGACAAAATTCACGAAAATATCACAATTACAGTGAGAAAAACGTGATGAATCCCCGTGAGTAATATTTCGAAGTGAAACATTTTGCAATATTACGAACATATTGTTACAAAATTTTATTTTTATACATTGAAATTGGTCGCTATAAATAAACATGGTAGCTTCCATTCTAGAATCTGCTTCTTTCAGCGAATATTATTAAATTCCGACATTCTGATTGCAATTCCCGTGACGAAAATTTCAAAAATATGACAATATAGTAAGCAGAACGTCAAGAGTTAGTCCGGGAGCCGACTGTCGATTTTCCTATGTATCGAGTACAAGGACCGGACATACATCAAAATGTTGGTCTCAATGTGCACATTAAGAATATCACTGGCTGCCAGGTCCTATCCTGCCAGAACCCAAGGCAGCCGCACTTTTATGACGTCAGTTTTGAGGGTTTACCAATGTGTCGAGTACAAGGACCAGACATACATCAAAATGTCGGTCTCAATGTGCACATTAAGAATATCACTGGCTGCCACATACATCAAAATGTAGATTTCAATGTGCACATTAAGAATATCACTGGCTGCCAGGTCCTATCCTGCCGGAACCCGGTGGCAGCCGCACTTTTATGAAGTCAGTTTTGAGTGTTTGCCTATGTCATAAATGTACGGCTGCCACCGGGTTCCGGCAGGATAGGACCTGGCAGCCAGTGATAATCTTAATGTGCACATTCAGACCTACATTTTGATGTATGTCCGGTCCTTGTACTCGATACATAGGCAAACACTCAAAATTGACGTCATAAAAGTGCGGCTGCCACCGGGTTCCGGCAGGATAGGACCTGGCAGCCAGTGATATTCTTAATGTGCACATTGAAATCTACATTTTGATGTATGTGGCAGCCAGTGATATTCTTAATTTGCACATAGATACCTATATTTTGATGTATGTCTGGTCCTTGTACTCGATACATAGGTAAACACTCAAAATTGACGTCATAAAAGTGCGGCTGCCTTGGGTTCCGGCAGGATAGGACCTGGCAGCCAGTGATATTCTTAATGTGCACATTAAGACCAACATTTTGATGTATGTTCGGTCCTTGTACTCGATACATAGGAAAATCGACGGTCGGCTCCCGGACTAAGTCTCCGAGAGCAATTTTTACCAAAACGTGCGGAGTTCGCTACATCAAAAAGATAAAAAGTTTTATAAGTCTTTATCATCTAGGAACCAGCGAGTCTTTCACTCATTCACTAATTCTTTTATTCAATTTATACTTCAACCTTGAAATTCACGTTAAACATTAAAATAATTCACTAGATAAAATTACTTTTGGAACGATCAGATTAATGATTAAATACTATTTAGGTGTTTAACCGAGGCTTTGTTTCTTTAGGTAGATGGTGAATAAAAGCATTAGAAAATTCCTTCTACCATATACGCTATAAAAAAATCTGAACATTACAACAAAAGGCACTAGCAAGCATGTTGGTGTAAAATTTACAAGTTGTTGTCTCTAAGGATCCTGTGCAATGTCTCAAGTCACTGTTCTTGGCTGCCTGGTCTTGACACATAAATAATTCAATTTTTACTTAAGGCCTCACACTAGTCATTGAAAAAGACCCGGATGATAATGTTAAGGTCTGTGGGAGCGTTCTTTTCAAATATCTCGTTAAAATTTTATTATTTTTACATGATTTTTTTTTACATAGGATAGCTGAGAACAATCTACAAACGGCCTAGTTTTTATTTTTTCGATTTTGCTTATTTATTTTTTTTATTTTATGATAGTTTCGATTTCAGAACCGGTTTAAACAGGTTTTGAAATTAAAAGTAATTAAAAAAAAAATCTGAAACCAAAATTGAAAAAGTAAAACCTAGGCCGGTGGTGGATCGTCTTCAGCTATCCTATGAAAAAAACAAAATAAATAAAATTTGAGCGAGATATTTGAAAAGAACGCCTCCATAGGCTTAACATTATCATTCGGGTCTTTTTTCAGTGACTAGTGTGGGTCCTTAATTTGTTGCTTGAATTTGCTTTTACAGCATCGGCGCTTGAGTGCAATATCACAGAATCGGTGCCGGGAACAAGACAACACATAGTGCTGGCAAAAGCACTGTAATTTACAACAAAAGGTGCTGACAACACAGCTTCCAACATAGTTGATGTAAAATTTAGAAGATGCTTTCTTTAAGGGTACGGTAAAATTTCGGCCTGGGGAAAGAGGTGTTGCTGTTGGCTGTGTGACGCACGAGACCAAAAAAAATCGGTTTTCACTACACTGGTTATTTGAATTCACTATCGCAGCAGTGAGGTTTGAATTCGGTTAGATAAAAGTCTATCAGCTTTCTAAAATAAAACAAGTTGGAAATTGCACGTGAAGCATAGCAAATGAGGTGCGTTCGTACGATAACGAAGTTTTAAAAATATTCAGATCTTGCTGTTATAGTAAACAGTAATTCCGATAAAATACAGCGGACGAAATCTTTTTTTTTGTGTTTCTGTAAATATGCAGTAAATAACTTGTATTAAACCTCAGCAACGTATATCATATTTATAAAATGTGAAATGGTTTAATTTAATTAAAACACGCCCCAAACAATGTTTCCCCGTATAGCATTATGTAGTGGAATACTTTTGTGTGGCCCTACAATTTTAAAATAAATAAACTTTGCATCACAGATTGTACAGAATGTATATTTTAGTATATATATTCATAGATACATATCAATTCTATTATGTTCGAAAGAGTATAACAGCATTAAAATGCATTTGAAGTTATTTTTTTCCCCTTTGGCCGTTATGTAACGAATACTTTTGATTGTCCCTGTAATTAAACTATACATCTGATTTTCATAAAATTTAAAATGGATCGACAAAATTACGCTAAAATTATATATTTTAAATCTCGAGCGATTTGGATGGACAGTTTTTGCTTTGTTATATGCGGGCAGATAGACGGACGGACAGACAGACTGAACGACGATGCTATTTATGTAATAACGGACGCACCTAAAATTATTCACATCTTGATGTAATAGTACACAGTATTTCAGATACAGCATAGTAACTAAAATCTTTTGTGTGTCCCTGTAAATACTATCTGCTTTCTTTTATGCAGGAAATAACTTGTAGTATTCCTCAGCAACGTGTATCAATCTCATAAAATAATTAATTACAATTAAAACGCGCATCAAACAATATTCTCTTTATACCATTATGTAATGGAATACTTTTCTGTGGTTTTGTAAATTAATAACAAATGTTCTTTGCACCACAGATTGTGCACAATATATATTATAATGTATATTTCTTAGATGCATATCCATTTTATTATGTTTGAATGAGTGTAACATCATTAAAATGCATTTGAAACATTTTCCCCCATTGACTGCAATATAACGGAATAATTTTGATTGATCCTGTAATTGATCTATGCATCCGATTTTCATAAAATTTGAAATGACTCGACAAACTTATGTAATAATTATATATTTTAAATTTCAAACGATTCTGTGCGGTAGTTTTTGCGTTGTTATATACGGACGGACGGACAGATGGACGGAGTGAACGACAACTATAGGTGCTACGTATTTATATAATTACGAACGCACATAAAAAAGGTGGGGATGCTGAAGAATTTATATGTTTATAAAATTAAACATCAATCAAATATCACAGCTGAACACGATAGATTTTCTAAAAAAGATTATAAGCAAAATGTGGAATTGATTGCAATGGTTTCGATACCAGAAAATTTTACATCTTGCTGTAATTGTTTCGATTGTGATTTTAAACGAGAATTTTACGAATTCTTAGTTATAGATCAAATTATCAAGATGTTACATAGAAAAAAAAGTTGAGATTTTTCCACCATTCTAATTTGTAATTTTTTTAGCACCGATGATGTAAAACATTTTCTTAGTTTTGAGAAGTTTTATAGCACTTTTGATGAAAGTAGCTTGTAAATTTTACAACAACTGTTTTGGCAGCGGAGATGCCAATAGCTTTTCTTGTAAAATACTGTAATTTTTCCCAAACTTTATGGTATAATTTTTCAAGTACCGATGCTGTAAATTTGAATTAAAATACCTACATTAAGAAAATCAAGTGAAGTAACAGTACAAGTAACAGTACAAGTAAAGTACAAGTGAAGTAAAAGTTCTTTCTATCACATGCACCCGGCAGCCAATAGCAAAGGGACTTTCTTCAGACTTGACAAATTTTTCCAAATTTTTTTTCCAAGCACCATCGTCGTTCCAAGCCCAAACTCGCACTCTGATTGGTTGTTGCTCTCGGCACAGTTTTCACGTAACTTGGCGATAACCATACTTGGCGAAAAATACTTCGCTCGTAAGTGAACGAGTAAACCTAAAACCTAACCTACTTAATTCTTATTCTTCCTTCATTTTGTGCTCTTGTGTAATATTATCTTGTGTTATTTTATAAAATGGCTAATGCTTTACTTATTAATAAACGGGAAAAGTTACTTTGTACTCGGTTCGGAAGGAAATGAAACTGCTCGACGGAAGCATCTATCGCTACGCCAAGTATGATTATCGCCAAGTTACATGAAAACAGTGCCGAGAGCAACAACCAATAAGAGTGCGAGCTTGGACTTGGAAGGTGCTTGGTTGTGAAGGTGCTTGGGAAAAAAATTACGCAAAAATTTTACATCGCTCTTAAGGTTATTCGTCACATAGTTTCCGAATTCTCTTCAGTAATGTTAAGTCAAGGGCATTTGATGCATTTTTTTTTAATTTAAAATGTCTTCTCGGGATATTAATATTTTTAACTTATTTTTTCTGTATACTCTTCATAAAGGATGTCTCTTTTTGTCTACTGCTTTTTTTCAAAATCCACGCTTAATTTTAAGTGTCGTGTTAAAATTTTACTCCAATTTCGTCCACTTTTAAGACGTAAAGTATTAAATTAAGCAAAGATTTTACAAATATTTTGACAACTGAGAAAAAAAAGAGACATTCTTTAAGATAAGCATAAAAAAACAGAAATAAAATGTATTAATGTATTGAAGAGGTATTTTAAATATAAGAATGCATCAAGCGTCCATAGATTTAACATTACTTTTTGGAAACTAAGTGACGAGCAGCATTAAAGACAGTAGCTTGTAAATTTTACAGCAACTATATTGGCAACCGTGTTGCCAGCACTTTCTGTTTTAAAATGCAGATTTATTTTACAGTGGAAGATAGTGAACATCCAACTAATTTTTTTCGATATCGTCTGCAAGTTATTCAGAGTATATACAGGTTGCATAGGAAAGTCCCTTTAAGAGCCCACAATAGTCACAGAAAAAGTACCCAAAAAGACCCGGATGATTATGTAAAGTCTATGGGAGCGTTCTTTTCTAATATCTCGCACAAATTTTAATATTTTTACATGATTTTTTTTGCATAGGCTAGCTTAGGACAATCTACAACCGGACTAGTTTTTACTTTTTCAGTTTTGGTTTCAGATTTTTTTAAAAAAAATATTTTAACTTTCAAAACCGGTTTAAACCGGTTCTGAAATTGAAACTATCATAATATAAAAAATATATGATCAAAATCGAAAAAGTAAAAACTAGCCCGGTTGTAGATCGTCCTAAGCTAGCCTTTGCAAAAAAAAATCATGTAAAAATATTAAAATTTGAGCGAGATATTAGAAAAGAACGCTCCCATAGACTTTACATAATCATCCGGGTCTTTTTGCGTACCTTTTCTGTGACTATTGTGGGCTCTTAACCTAAAAATATTTGCGAACGGAGAGAGCTGCTGCTATGCAAGTGAGGTAGCAGCATAGTAAAGCAACTATATTTATTTAAATAAAACTTTTATTTCAGCGAAACATTTCAGTATCTGTACTCCCGCACGGCAAGAATTGGTTTTCAAATAAATTTTTGTAATGTGTAAAGCTTTTTCAACCAACCCTGCATATAGTTAAAAATTAGTGATACTTTACCTGTTTTAATAAACTTTTCACAATGAGTAGAATTGATGTCCAGAAGAGTTTTCCACTGGAGGATTGGCAAAATGTAATAAAGTGTTTCACTAGAAAGGTGTTTATGCATATTTTCCTTTAGTATGGATTTTATCGCCATACTGATGTTGAAATTAGTTTTATAATTGCCAGTTGCCACAAGTGCCTGTAAGGAAATTGTAAAGCATGATTAGAATGTACCTCAGCAAGTGTTCCCAACTCAAATCTCTTAATTAAAAAAAAAAAAAATAAACACCAAAATATATAGTAAATTGAACAAAGCCATATATTCTGCATAATAAATTCTGATTCTTTTTCCGTCACGCAATGTTTATAATTAAATAGCACTAAAGTTATTAAACAGAAATTCTGGAAGGATAGTGCTTTACTCAATAAATGTTCGCAGCTGATCTTCAAACTTCGCGAGATAAAAATTAACACACAAAGTAATGAGGTGTCAAAATTAATATTTTACTAGGTGTTACCAGTGACTTCGTTTATATAATATTTAACGACCAATAAATTCATCAATCAAGCGAAAGATTTCGATGATTAAAATCATGTGTAATTAAGCTTTTATCGTGTTTTATAGTATAAACATTTCTCATGATCCCAATTTGTTTATTTTATTTTATTTTTTATATAGGGGATCATTTAAATTTCTTTCGTGAGCTCGAAATTTCCCATTAAACATAGTATAGAATAAGTCTTCAATCGTTTTGAAAATCGAATTTTTTTTGACGGATTTACACATTTCAGATACTGGAGATTCCGAAAAACATATTTTTAGAAAAACAAAAGTGCCGTTCATCCGTCTGTGTCTGTAAACGCTCTGTCTCCCAAACAAATTGCGATAGAGACTTGAAATTTCGTATGTACTTAGAGAGTAAGAATGGAACGAAACCTATTTAATATCAGTAACCTCGATTATCCGGAACTTTTTTTTCAGACTCTCGAAATATTCGTTCGGATGAAAGGAATATAAATTTTTCGAAATTTTTTATTTAAAGGAGTGGATGTAAATGGCAATAAAATAACACAAATTTTGCATAAAGAACGAAGTCGATCGGATTATTAGTTGTCGAGATATTCGTAATCCTGCTTTCCACATTCTTCGATTTTTCATGACCCCGTATTTCATTCAAATTTCATTTCAAAGATAGATTTTAATTGGAAATGAGACGCTTAATCTGATGTAGTAAACTGTTAATTAATATGATTATTATTTTTGGAGTTATAAGGATGTATCTTTTACACAATTCGGTACTACTTGAGTAGTTTGGCGTTTTACATTACTTGTCGAAGTTGGTTCATCAGCAATTCATTAGTAGAGCATTACTATGTATATTAAAAATATTTAAATATACATTTAAATTTTGTTTTGGAATTGCAATGGATTTTATAAATGTTGCAATGCCAGCTAATGCGGAGGAATATGATAAATGACTCTTGTTTGAGTATTATGTGCCTATTGCAAGAATCCCAGCGCATCTAAGAAATATGAACATGGTGGGTTATCGCCAACGGTACTGAAGGCTATCGCTAAAGTGTTGCATTTGCAAGCCGTTATTTACATGAACGTGTCGCACAGTCAGACATTGTGGATTATGTTTACTGACAAAGAAGCTTTTCTACTTGACGGTGCCCTGTATCTGTAGAACATGCATACCTAGGAGTGTTACAGCTAAATATATATAGTATATGTACTTACAGGGTATTTCACAAAGGACCCCTAACTTTAAAAATCTATTACTCGGAAACGGTGATAGATAGAAACATGAAACCAGTGGTGTGTTTATTTAAAAAAATCGTAAGAATCTTATACATAAATCAGAAAATTTAGTTTAAAATAGCGCTCATAGATGGCGCTAAGAGCGTTAAGACCTTCTAAAGAGACACTGTTAAAATTTTAAATCTTTTGCTGCATCGTCACTCCATTGCTTACATAGAAAACGATTACTTCAATGCAGGGTAGCCTGCTTTAAGCCGGGCCAAAAAAAGCCGGCCGGCTTTTTTTTTTTGGTTTTATCCACTTAGAAAAAGCCGGCTAAAATTGAAAAAAGCCGGCTTTTATTTTTAAAGTGTTAATTTGTATCAAATCCATATTAAATTTGGATTGATTTATTTTTAATACATTTTTAATTATTTACTACTAAAAAGTTATAAATTTCTATTTAATTTTTCAAATAAGTAACTCTTTATAACTGCTAGAAGTCAACTGTGAAGGCATTATGTCCAAAAAAAAAAAAAATATATATAAATCTTGGAAAAAAGAAAATATAACAAAAAATGTGTTTTTAACTTCTATATTTCACAGTTCTACTTATATTACACATTCTTAAGAATTATATTTAATTGAATTATGACAAAATGTAACACATCAAAGCATTCATGGAAAATTTTTTCAAATCAGTATTTAAAGATTACGTCATAGATGAATAATGTTGAAAGACAAATAAGGAAGGATTCAGTATTTGAGGCGAGTTTATACATAATTATATATACTTAAACAACAATAAAAAATGTTTGAATAAAATTTGTTGAATCAAAATTTTGAATAGCTCTTTGTTATTTAAAAGTGCTTATATGCCATCTTGCATGAATATATTCGTGCATATGCTAATTGTGAATACTGAAATAAATTGTGAAATATTATATATTATGAAATACGCATAATTCATAATATTATTTTCAATAGTGAGAAATTGTGATTTTTTTTATATGTATGATTTTAAATGTTTATAGGGAATAAAACATGACATTTTACTCTTAAAATTAGTTGAGTAATAAAACATGTAACTAAGTACCCATTGTCCGCTTTAATTTTATAAAGAAATAAAAATGGAAAAACAAGGTTGGATTAAAGATTAATGTAAATCGGAAAAAGCACTTGGTATGGGCATTTTATAATTTAGCTGACATATTTGCAATTCTGACTGTAAATTACTAGCAACTCCATCAATATGTTATTCTAGTATTAATGTCTTTATTATTGAAAAATTGGGTTATAACCCAAATTCTCATAATAAATCATAATTAAAATTCCAATTTTTTATTTTAATAAATTTATTAAACTCAAAGTAAATTAAACATCATTAAAACTAGTTAAAGGGCACTTAAAAAATGTGTAGCTTATAATAAAAACGCTTCTCTGTATAAAAGCCAATTTTGGCCAAAAAAGGCCAATTTTGGCCAAAAAAAGCCGACTAAAACCAATAAAAGCCACCGTCCTGGCTTTTTTTATTTTAGCCGGCTTTTTTGCAACCCTGCTTCAATGTATTATGGAGGATTCTCGTTGGTCAAAATAGAGATATCCTATAAAAGCGATAGAGTGATGATGCAACAAAAGTTTCAAATTTTTAACAGTGTCGTTTTAGAAGGTCTTAACGCTCTCAGTGCCATCTATGAGCGCTATTTTTAACTAAATTTTCTGATTTATGTATAAGATTCTTACGATTTTATTAATAAACACAACACTGGTTTTATGTTTCTATTTAACACCGTTTTCGAGTTATAGATTTTTAAAGTTAGGGGTCCTTTGTGGAAACACCCTGTGTCTAACCAACAGCGTTTAGCCATAAACGTTATCGCTGGTGTTATCGCCTATTTTCTAATTGTTTTCATGCGCTACCTCAACCTTTTAACGAAAATATCTGTCTCATTTTTTAAAACATGTGTTTCTGGAATTCAGTATTGACATTTCAGCATTTCTGACATTTCAGCATTACCTCATTTCAACATGATGAGCAGCGCCAGCACATTCAACAGGCAAGGAAAATACGTGACATCAATGAGAGTTATCCTTATAAGACCAATAGTATGACATAATAGCATGACTATTCCAACATTTCGATTTCAATCTTCTGTTGATTTTCAATTTCTTCTATCTTCAATAGAAGAAAGTATTGTAATCGAAAAATTTTTCCGACTTCCTGTTTTCGACGGACTTACGCGTTTCAGAGGTCAGGCATTCCCAAAAACATGTTTTTACAAAATGTCTCTCTGTCCGTGTATCTGTGTGTCCATATGTCGCCATTCCACCAACAAAAAGTGTATGAATATATGCATAGAATTGAACCAAATTTTTTGTGAATGTTTTTAGCTGTGAAAAGGAGGCTCTCCTTCGATTTTGAAATATTAAGCCGGAAGGGAGCGCTGCAATATACATTTTTGAGCCATTTTCAATATTTTACCGACTAAAAGTGTATGAAGTTATGCGTCGAAGTGAGCGAAATTGTTTGTGTAAGAGTTTTGTTATGGCTAGTTGGTTCTCCCTGAACTTTTAAAAAATCCGCCCGAAGGGGGCGCTGCAATAGCGAGTTTTGTACCATTTTTAATGCTTTACCACAGAAAAGTGTATGAGGTTATGCATAGAATTGAATGAGACTTTTTCTATAAGTGTTTGGCTATGGTCAGCAGACTCTCGCTGAATTTGAAAAAAAAAAATCCGCCAAAAGGAGGCACTATAATCGCCATGTCTGTGCCATTTTTATTATTTTACCATTAAAAAGTGTTTGAAGTCATGCATAAAACTGAACTAAATTTTTGTGTTGGAATTTTTTGGGGGTATGACAAGTAGATTTTTCCCGAGTTTGAAAACAATCTGCCTATTGTTCAACTGTTCATCGGCTCGTGCAAATACAGAAGCTCGTTTTAATCCGATTAATCCGAGAAATTTAAGATGAAAATCATAGTTGGTATAGTATTGAATTAATAATATTAACGTATTAACATGTGTAACTAAATTTCGAAATATTAAAATGTATATATGAGATAGAAGAAAGTTTAACTCGTTTTCTATCAGAATATATACATGCTAAAAGATATTCCTATAGTATTTAGCATTAATGTGTGTTATTTTTGACGGCCGATTATCTGCACGTGGGATATAGGCCCTAGAGAAAGTGCTATCCTTGGTTGCCTTTTTAAGCGAAACTAACCCGTATTTACGCGAGTTTTCCCATGGTATTTTGTATGGATTTCGTCGCCAGGATCGTGGGAACGGAATAAGGAAAACAGTTCACAAAGCCTGACTGTTTTGAACGTATCCGTCAATCCGTGCGTCGGCATTGTAAACTGTGTTGTCTATGGAACACATTATGAATATTTATCGTGATTAAAAAATGTTTCCTCTTAAATATGCATGTTAGGTTTGCTTTTGTTACTAAAGTTATGCTTACGGCATCTTTTTTTTTGTGTGTGAAGATCGCGATGTTACAGAAACAAGCGGTTCGGTTTTCGAACACGATTTCTTGCGTAAAACTTTCACCTTTCCTGCACGGCATAACAGGATATTGTATTTCCAAATAATGTTTTAGGAAATCCTACAGATATATAAAGAATGAAATTATTATAAGAATATTCTTTAAATTTCTTCCACGAGCATTCTAAGAAATATACAAGAAACATAATCTTTATACAGGGTGGTTTTAAAATAAGTATTCCTATTTGGAGCTGTCTGTAGCTTGAAGTAATAACCCGAATGAAACCAAAATCGGTACACATACTATTCAAGAAGGGGGAAGAAGAATGGAACAATAAAAAAAGATAGTTACAATAATCGGCAACAGATGGCGCTACGGGTCATGTCGGTGTAAACGCCGTTGTAATCATTAGTAAAATCAAAACATGGTCATTTCTGCCATTAATGATGTACGAAATCTCTCAGTTTACCAGATCGCGCTTTAATTTTAAAACTATTCTACGTTAACAGTTCAAACAGTGCAGTTGCTTTACGTGAATTTAGGCGAGTGAAAGGAATGCGTAAAGGAAAAGGTCCTTTGACACCGTGTACAGTGAGAAGAATGGTAAAAAAATTCGAGGAGACTGGATCTTTTACTGTAAAATGTGGAAGAGGGAGGAAACCATTACCTCTCCGCAATCAAGAAGAAATTGCTACTGCGATTGTGGAGCCATCAGGGACTCCGGAAGCCGGTCCTAGTGCACGTGGAGTTGCCCGAAATTTGGATGTTCCATATGCTACTGTTTGAAAAGTCCTACGAAAGGTAATCCAATTTTATCTGTATAAAATTAGTTGTCATCAACAATTGTTACCAGGTGACTCGCAGCAGATACTGGATTTTGCTTTAATTTTTTAGCATGAATGGAGGTGAATGATGCCTTCCCATGGAAGATTTTGTGGGGGGATGAAGCCCATTTTAATATGAATGGGACAGTCAATACGCAGAACTGTAGAATATGGGCTTCGGAGCCACGAACTGTTATTCACGAAATACCCCACCACTCTCCAAAAGTCACTGTGTGGTGTGGCTTTACTGCAAGTTTTATTATTGGTCCTTATTTTTTTTAGGAGTTACGACCAACAGGCCCTGTAACGTGTTCGGTTACTGCACAAAGATACCTGCGCATGTTACAAACTTTTGTAGTTTCTCAACTGCAGCAAAGACAGTGCCTGTCTGAATCAACTTTTTTGCAAGATGGAGCCCTGCCCCATATTGGGCGAGTAGTACAACAATTCTTACGGCAACATTTCAATGATGATAGAGTAATAAGCCGGTATTTTCCTATGACGTGGCCTTCTCGATCCCCTGATATGACGCCATGTGATTTTTAAATTTGAGGGCACTTAAAGTCTATTGTGTACCGTGGAGGTGTCGCAAATCTCAATGACTTTAAAGATCGCATATCACAACATGTGCGAAACATCACTCCTGATGTGTTACATTCCGCAGTTGAACACTTCGTCCACCGCCTGGATTGTGTCTTGCAGCACAATGGTCATGGGAAACCTGAACTTGATCGACACCGCCATGCGAAATCTTAACCCCATTCACTGTGAAAATGTCCAATAAATTAGGTATGTCATCCGGTTTTGTGCCTTAATTCTTTGTTCTTGTATTGTACATTACATTTCAAATACTAAAACGCCATATGTCGGCGATTATTGCAATTATTTTTTTTTTATTGTTCCAGTCTTCTTCCCCCTTCTCAAATAGTATGTGTACAAATTTTGGCTTCATTCGGATTACTCCTTCTAGGTACAGACAGCTCCAAATAGGGATACTTATTTTATAGCCACCCGGTACATTCCTCTCTAGAGTATTCCTGTGTTTAGTGGTAATAATGAAACTATGCAACATAACACTACTAATGAGAATTGTATCGATAAGGAAAGAGACTGGGTTCTATTCTTATCCTGAATGAAATACAATAAAATACGTATTGACATCTTCAAAACTCAAGGGTTTAAAGATTGCATAATTTTGGGAATGATTCTTTTCTTACGTTAACCCCTTAACTGGTTAATTCTTTTCCGTTCACTAAATTGAAAATAGCGGACTCACACCACTATTATTTAAATAAATCTATATTATAAAGGCCAAACATATCTGTGCGTAACGCATACGTCATTTTGTAAATGGCAACACTTTCGCATGTATTTCAGTTTTGCAATTTTCAGTACTACAAATTTTATACTTCTAAATATCGCACATTTATGTATTTTAGTTTTGCAATTTTCAGTACTACAAATTTTATACTTCTAAATATCGCACATTTTCAATTTTTATATCGTCGTGTTGAGAAAAAAATGTACTTTTAAATGCAATTTGTTTGAAAGCTGTATCTCAATCTTTTATGAGTTATTAATTTTTTTATAGTTTTCAGGACGAATTTTGTAATTGTGGCAACAGAAATACGCCATTTCTCTTAAAATTGATAAAAACTGAAATAAAAATATTATGTCAAAAGATATCGTCTGACATAAAATCCGATGAAATTTGTTTTTATTGCGTTTTTATTCATCAATTAAATGTTTTTTTAGTTTACTGAAAACCTAATTTACAAAGGATACAACAATTTCTCTTCACAAAAATGTATTTTAAATAATATTCGAGTGATTTCACCGCATTTCCTCAGTTCGTATCAGAAATCTAAATGAGTGTAATTTTATTTATCCGTGTGTATGCAATATTTTCCGAATTTGAAAAATATGCAAATGAATGATTTCTGATAAAACATGAAGCTATTATAAATAAAGAAGTAAAGATTTGTGAATCATCACATTTCCGATTTGTTTTGCCGAGTGTCTTGAATATCTAGACACACGGCAGTGTGTCAGCCAAGTTCACAAAGTAAAAGGCGACACACCGGCCGTGGGTTATATTACCCGAACCATTTCGAGCCACTTTTGACCCCTCAATAACTTAAATTCTATTTGACCTACACACTTGCAATTTTTTGTGTCGTGTAAGACCATCTTCTAATTTCCGAATCCTAAAATTTTTTTTAAAAATCTTTTACCGTTCACGAGAAATTGACGTCTGAAAACCACTGTTTTTACCACTGACTCACTGACTCACTGATTCACTCACTCACTCATAGAAATGTTTGACTACTTCCAGGTGACTTAGGAAGTTGAAATTTGGTGTGGAGGTAGGTTATTGGATATATAAATAGGAAAAAATCAGAAATCACCATTAATTAAACATTAATGGTTGGTTAGAGGATAAATTTTGGATTACAATGGAAGTTTATGAGAGTTTCACAAAATACTAGAAATAGTGCCAAGTTGGCGACACTTTTGGCGAGTATCAGGGCTAATCTCTGAAGCTACCGAACCGATTTCAAAAGTAATGGTTCCAAAATGATGGTGCCCCGGTTCAAACATAGACTATATCTTATGTCTGTGCCACTAACCAAAAGAGGGTTCAGAAGCGAAAAACATTCTAAAAATGTGATTTTTGTTTTACTGAAGGGCCTAGAAGCACAAAATTTGGCATATTAATTATTTATAAGATATAAATGGTCACTAATGACATTTGCTAAAAAATGTCAAATTTAAATGGGTGAAAATCCGCGAAGAGCGTTCTAAAAAAGTTCGAAATACCCATTTAAAAAAAATCTCAGCAAACAACAAACCGATGTTAAAAGTAATGATATCAAAATGATGATGACAATCTTTGCTCCAACATAGGATATATCTTATGTCGATTACACTAACCCAAAGGAGGTAAAAGAGCAAAAAACATTCTAAAAATGCGATGTCTGTATATTAAGGGACTGGACTGGAAACATAAAATTTGGCATTTTAGAGTTTATGGGAATTTCACGAAATATCAGAAATAGTGCCAAGTTGGCGACACTTTTGGCGAGTATCGGGGTTAATCTCTGAAACCACCGAACCGATTTAAAAATTAATCATATCAAAATGATGGTATTCACCCCGGTTCAAACATAGGCTATATTTTATGCGCATACCATTAACCAAAAGAGGGTGAAGAAGCAAAAAACATTCTAAAATGTAACCTTTGCGTTACTGAAGGACCTAGAGCTATAAGATTTGGCATGTTAATTATTTATAAGATATAAATGATCTCTAAGGGCATTTGATGAAAAATACGGAATTCAAAAGGGGTGAAAATGTGCGAAAAGCGTTCTAAAAATGTTCTAAATTGGAATTTTTAAGCAATTGCAGCACACAACAAACCGATCTTAAAAGTAACGTTATCAAAATGATGGTGATAGTCCTATCTCCAATATAAGCTATATCTTATGTCGATTCCACTAATCCAAAGGGGGTAAAAGAGCAAAAAGCGTTCTAAAAATGTGATGTCTGTATGTTAAGGGCCTAAAAACATAAAATTTGGCTGTTCATTAATTATAAGATATAAATGATCACTAAGAACATTTGTTAACAAATACAAAATTTAAAAGGGTTAAAAATGCACGAAAAGCGTTTTAAAAACTTTCTAAATAGCAATATTTAAGCAATCTTGGGTAGTTAGCGAACCGATTTAAAGAAAAAAAAAAGATGCCAAAATGATGGCGACAGTCCTTGCTCTAACAAAATTATTGGATAAATTATCAGATTACAATGGGAATATATGGGAATTTGGCAAAATACCAGAAATAGCGCATGTTAGCATGATTTTGGTGCGTAATTTTTGTTGTCAATATAGCGATATTTCGCCAAGTTGGCTACAAACGTTTTTGGTCGACGAAATAATCAAGTAGTACCCAATCACGTAAAAGAAACATCCTTATTAGTGGAATTTATAGGAACATAAGCAGTCCTAATGTTAAATTTTTTAATTTGACTGAAAAAAACAGTGAATAAATGCGGGAAAAAGCTGAAAGTTTAATTAATATTAAATAAAACTAATTTAACTAATTTAACCTATTTATTTCAAAAAAGAAATAAATACCTACTTATTTGACAAAAATTAATGATATCCTATCAAAAACATGAATGTGAAAAAATGCCAAGTTCGTTAAAGGTTTCGCTCATAAAAGAAGTGATTTGACAAAAAATAATGATATCCTGTCAAAAACATGAATGTGAAAGAATGCCAAGTTCGTTAAAGGTTTCGCAAATAAAAGAAGTGAGATCTAACTGCAAACCAAGTTCTTTCGAAGCTGCTTAAATCATAACTCCTGTCATGCATATTATTATTCAATTGCTTAAAATGATTTGTTATGTTACTTGTTATTCAATAGAGCGACTTGGGGGCCGTCCATTAATCATGCGAGGCTCGAGAGGGGGGAGGGGTCCATAAAAAAATCACGAAATATCACAAGGGGGGAGGGGTGGTGTAGTATTATATCACGAGTATTTATTTTTTCGGTAAACGCGCGCTACTGAACCGAAAAGCGGCGTTTCGTGTATTTATTTTTTCGTCAAATGCGGTCTCTTGAAATTACTCCAACGTATGAAGGCTTCGGCAAATTGATCTATGACCTGTATTGCCCTAGCCTGCAGAAGGATCGGATACTTTTGGAAGGGACATGCCAGCAGTGTGCATTGTACTTCTGTACAAAAACAAAAGTTAAAGTACATCTGAATTCTTGTCACAAGCAACTGAATCCGAGCAATAATAGTCTAGAGATGCACAATGTCCGTCCTTCTCGCATCCTCACGCGACGAACGAATGGTAGATCGAGAGAGATTCTCTGCATAGTGCGCGAAAATTATGACGCCGAGTGGCTTGATGAAACCGATGTTAATCTTCAACAAACCACTGTGCCTACACCTAACTTGTAAGATGCTTATCCAATTATTGGTGTTGAAGAAAGTCTTGCTAATCCGCGGTCTGAGGACATTGTAAATTAAATTACGTTTATGTATTACTACAAAAAAGTTTTTCGCATTTCTTTCATTATTTTTATGTCAGTCCAAAACAACTTGCAACCTTTCTGTTTACCTCTTAAGGTTATTATTGTAGTTTTTTTTTATTTTCTATAATAAAATTTAATGATACTTGAACCTGTATTTTATAATAAATATTCTAAAAAAATTAAGATTATTTGTAGGTACTAAAAAATACACGTGATATAGGGTAGGGGGAGGGGGGGGTAGTCTTGAACCTCACCATGTATCACCAAGAGGGAGGGGGGGGGGTTAAAAATGCCAAAAAAAACATCACATGATTAATGGACGGCCCCTTGGCAAGTTTTCAGCTACCAACTTTAATCTTTGAGTCGGAGTACAATTTAATCTAGAATCTGATTGGCAAAGATCTAGTCAATCGTGTGCTCGAATAGGTATATTGAAGTTAAGGTACTGATAAATTAAGGAAGGGATCAACTTTAATTTCTGATCAACTAAATAGAAAAAATTTAATAAGAGAAAACTTGCTAAGTCGCTCTATTGAATAACAAGTAACATAACAAATCATTTTAAGCAATTGAATAATAATATGCATGACAGGAGTTATGATTTAAGCAGCTTCGAAAGAACTTGGTTTGCAGTTAGATCTCACTTCTTTTATTTGCGAAACCTTTAACGAACTTGGCATTCTTTCACATTCATGTTTTTGACAGGATATCATTATTTTTTGTCAAATCACTTCTTTTATGAGCGAAACCTTTAACGAACTTGGCATTTTTTCACATTCATGTTTTTGATAGGATTGTTTTTGCTGCGTTTGTGTAATGTTCCGTTCAAATGACGTCATATGCAAACTTTACTCTAGATGTTGTTTAAAACTGGATCCGTAAAAATGGAATGCTTTTAGCGGATGCAAATAAAATCTTTTTATATAAAAAAAGCAAATGATTTTAAAATGACCAAATTAAAATACTACGAGAAATGCGTAAGTAAATTTTGACAGTATGAAAATTATGACGGGTTTAGGTTTCACACGGGAATTCTATGATCATATCAATTTGTAATTTTTTTTTCATTTGCTTTATACCAAACATAAAAGCCTCAATTGATAATTTCATCATAATAAATTATTTTTGTTATGCTTTACTGATTACATATGCGATTTAAGTTTAATTTTAATAATTTGGACAACTAAGTTTTATAGAAATAGTTTTTTTTCTCTTTTTAGCTTAAATTAATATTTGTTTGAGAGTTAGTCAGACAAATCTAAGTTGCATTTTTTACTGTAGCTAATTTTGTGCCCTTATTATAAATCAATGAAACAGTTCCTTCCTAAACATTTTCTTTCGTCGAAATTCGACGGGTTACACCTTGTTATTCGTAAAAGTTAGTTTAAACATTTCCGTTTTTCAATAGTATGAAAATTTTCTTAAAATTAATAGTGGTGTCAAAAAACTTTAAATGATGAAATAAGGAAATTCGTTAGGGACCAGTTAGGGAGTTAATTTCCTATCTTAAATGCATCAATATCACGTCTCTTAGAGGTATGCTTAATTGATGCAAGTCTCAAATTTTGGCTTCTCTAAGACATTTGAAGATATTAAGATGTGATTTTTTTATGTTTTATACAGTAAAATATAAAGAAAAATTTCCTAATTGAAAGTTTACTCAACAAGGGCAGTATACAAAGTTTAGATTATGTATTTTCTCAAACAAAATCCTCCCCTCACAGAGATTTGTAATTTAAGATATCAAATTTTACACCTTTTTTATGAAATTTTGCAATTGGAAGTATGTGTTTAAATATAATACTTAAAGAAACAGACTATTGGGTTAATCTATATCATTCATTCTGTACACTATTTTAGCAAAAAGAATACACATTATTTGAATAAAATATTACACATTTGATAATTTAATGACTTGTTATCAAATTTTAGATATTACTTGAATAACTAAAGCTGTTGTTTTCAAATTTTCAACTGTGCCGTTATTTTGTTGCTTTTCTTTCAACTTTAACGTCATCTGAACTAGAACAGTTTTCAGATTTACTTGTGACTTCCTAGATATACATTCGAGTGCCATAACCACCATTGCTTGAGTTCCTGAAAAACAACATGCTAATTTAGATAAGAAATGCTAAAAATATTAATATATAAGTATCAAATCACACAAAACTCTTACACAGAGTGGCGCCGACACGAATAACTACGTCATCGAGTTAAGGGATGAAATCATGATTTAGGACAAGATTATTAGGTATAGATGAAGGAATGACTGGTCTGTCTCAGAATTTCTTGGTACGATATGAGAAACAGCGGGCGCCAACTCACCATTTTGGCGTCACTACCACGTCATCAAGTTACGAGATGAAAATGGTGCCAAATAAAAGGCAAAATAAAGTATTTTAAGAATAATTCGATCTACCTGCGCATATCCTGGTACAAACCCTCGGCAGAAAGAAATTTATAACAAAAAATTACGATATAATGTACAATTCAATGATTACGTCATCGAGTTACGAGGTGAAATCATGATGTAGGACAAGATTATTAGGTGCAGATTAAAGAACGACTGGTCTGCCACGGAATTTCTTAATACGACATGAGTAACAGGTGCGCCAACTCGCCATTTTGGCGTCACTATCACGTCTTCGAGTTACGAGATGAAATTGGTGCCAAATTAAAGGTAAAATAAAGTATTTTAAGAATATTTCGGTCTACCTACGCATATCCTGGTACAAACCTCGGTAGACTGAAATTTATAACAAAAAAAATGACGTTGTTATAATGTACAATTCAATGACTACCGCATCGAGTTACGGTATGAAATCATGGAATGAAATCATGATATAGGACAATATTATGAGGTGTAGATGAAGGAATGACTGGCCAGCCTATGCATTTCTTGGTACGATATGAGAAACAGCGGGTATCAACTCGCCATTTTGGCTTCACTATCACATCATCGAGTTATAAGATGAAATTGGTGCCAAATAAAAGGTAAGATAAAGAGTTTTAGGAATATTTTGGTCTGCCGGGGCATATCCTGGTACAAACCTTCGGCGGTCTGAAATTCATAACAAAAATGCTTCATAATGTACAATACAAACCCTAAAGAGATAGTATTTTATATTACATTACTTTGCAATCGACTTTCACGCTAAATTAATGATTTAGGAAAACATTGTTAGTAATAAGCGAGAAAACCACCTATTCGGCATATCTTGATTTGTATTGTATATTATGATGCCTTTTTCGTTACTAATTTCAGTCAGCCGAAGGTTTCTACCAGAATAAATTCAGGTAGAACGAAATATTCTTAAAATAATTCATTTTACCTTTAATTTGGCACTAGTTTCATCTCGTAACACGACTACGTGATAGTGAAGCCAAAATGGTCAGTTGTTACCACCTGTTACTCATATCGTAGCAAGAAATGCCGAGGCAGACCAATCATTTCATTATCTACACCTAATTATCTTGTGCTGCATCATAATTTAATTCCGTAACTCGATGCTGTAGTCATTGAATTGTACATTATAACGTCATTTTTTTTAAATATAAATTTCAGTCTGCAGAGGGTTTGTACCAGGATATGCGCAGGCAAACCGAAATATGTTTAAAATACTTTATTTTACCTTTAATTTGGCACTAATTTCATCTCGTAACTTGATGACGTGATAGTGGAGCCAAAAGTGCGAGTTGGCGCCCGCTGTTACTCAAATCGTACTAAGAAATGCCGAGTGAAACCAGTCATTCCTTAATATACACCTAATAATCTTGTCCTACAGCATGATTTCATCCCGTAACTCAACGACGTAGTAATTTGTGACGCCATCGCCTGCTGTATAAGTTAAATAGTTTTTGAAATAAGAACTATTACAAAAAATAATTTTCTGATAGAAATTAGAATTACTTCGCTTACAAAAAGGCAAAAGGTTAGAAAACAGGTCCTTGTAACCTGACATACTGCTGTACAGTTCAGAAAAAATTTATGTAATTTCTATGTCTTTTTATGTAATTTCTATAAAAGTAATTTTTGTCTGTCTAGGAAGGTCGCAAATCAGCGTAAAATAATTGCTGAAGCTTTTCAACATCTTGAATGCTGATATTTCCACCTCCAATACTGAGAGTCAAAAGAAGAAATGGATTAGTTTGATTATTACTGTCTGTTCACTTACATAATTTAGCTACTATATTAATGCCAAAACATTTTATCGGGCTCATGCAATTTACCATCATTGCGTTGAATTTTCTAAATAAGTAATTTTTACCTGTTCAGGAAGGTCGCAAAATAGCGTAAAATAGTTGCTGAAGCTTTTCAACATCTTGAGTGCTCATGTTTCCCTTTTCAATACAGAGAGCCAAAAGAAGAAATGGATTCGTTTGATTATTACTGTCTGTTCGCTTACGTAATTCAGCTACTACATTAAGACCAAAAAATGTTGTCGGGTTAATTCAAGTTACCAACGTAGCGTTGAATTTTCTAAATAGGTAATTCTTACCTGTCCAGGAAGGTTGCAAATCAGCGTAAAATAATTGCTGAAGCTTTTCAACATCTTGAATGCTGATATTTCCACCTCCAATACTGAGAGTCAAAAGAAGAAATGAATTAGTTTGATTATTACTGTCTCTTCACTTACATAATTTAGCTACTATATTAATGCCAAAACATTTTATCGGGCTCATGCAATTTAGCATCACTGCGTTGAATTTTCTAAATAAGTAATTTTTACCTGTTCAGGAAGGTCGCAAAAAAGTGTAAAATAGTTGCTGAAGCTTTTCAACATCTTGAGTGCTCATGTTTCCCTTTCCAATACAGAGAGCCAAAATAAGAAATGGATTCGTTTGATTATTACTGTCTATTCGCTTACGTAATTCAGCTACTACATTAAGACCAAAAAATGTTGTCGGGTTAATTCAAGTTACCATCGTAGCGTTGAATTTTCTAAATAGGTGAATTTTCTAATTCTTACCTGTCCAGGAAGGTCGCGAATCAGCGTAAAATAGTTGCTGAAGCTTTTCAACATCCTGAGTGCTCGTGTTTCCCCCTCCAATGCAGAGAGCCAAAAGAAGAAATGGATTCGTTTGATTATTTCTGTCTATTCGTTTACGTAATTCAGCTACTACATTAAGGCCAAAAAAATTCGTCGGGTTTATGCAGGTTACCATCATTGCGTTGACAAACGCAGCTAGGTCTTTTGTAGATATTAGTTTTTTCCTATAAAACAAACAAACAAACAAAATAATTTTAATGTTTCATATCGAAAATCATTTTCAAAATAGTAGACCGGGAGGCGACAGCATAGACAATCACCTCATTGAGTTCACCGATGAATATATAGATTTAGTTAAATTTCGATTTGCATAGTAAGACACAATCGGTCTGCCAAATTATATGATGGTGGAAAACACGTATGATTCTGATTTTAACGATTAACTCGTAGGTTTATGATTATGCTTTCCTGCACCCAAAAGTGTGAAAACATGAAGGATTGGGAGCAGGTAAACATAATGTTAAATCTATGAGTCAACCGCTTTAATCGGGTTTTCAAGTTTTTTCCATCAAGATATGACTTGGCACTGCGTTTCAGTATGCTAATCGAGATTTAACTAATCCTAGATTTTTCACCCGTGAACTTGATCGGGTGATTGTCTGTGCTGCCGCCTCTTGGTCTATAGGGAAAAAGAACAGAAAATGAATGCGTTTTAATAAAAAAGTTTCTACCAAGATACATTTTAACAAATATCTGTAACAATTTTGCTGATTTGATTTTTAGTATTATCTACATTGAAAAAATATATATGTGTATAATGTAGGTTAATGTACTTGAAAATTTTAGTTTCTAAACCATTTGAAAATAGTGGAAATTTTGTTCTATTTTTCCATTATATTCAGGAGGTTTTGGATTTATATATGAAAAATCTGCACGTAATAACAAATATGTATATTTTAAAGATTTAAGGTAAATTGAAACAATGATTTTGCTTTATTTTTGTGCGCTGAAGACTTTACAGCTGCAAAATTAAAAGTATTTGAGTTGAAAATTTTTCTTTTTATAGATTGCAGTAGTGATGGGCGATAACGAGAAGTTTTTCTCGATTTTCTCGATTGTATGAACATCTCGATAACTTTCGATTGTGTAAAATTTTTCTCGATGACTCCAGTTTGCAATTGCTTTTTATACCATACAGGATTCAATTTTATCAAGAGTCATCTACAGGTGAATGAGTCGATGTTAATAAAGACACGACGGATTCCCTCGCTAGTGAGCCCCTCGTTTCATTGGTGTCTCTAATTTATACGCTATCTTCTAATATGAAATCTCGAACTGGGTCCTCGTTGTATATGGCATCATATACCAAACGCAATGTGCACGCACAACAAAAACTTGTAAAAAAAAAAAATCTCGAATTGAACGAACAACCGAATGTAATCTCGAATCGAACGTTAAATTTTGAAAACTGCTCCCCCCCCAAGGTAACGGGGTGGAGGGAGGGGAATATATAAGATCGATGTGCATAAGATCAGTAACTGGTCGCGTGCCAACCAACAAATTCCTGCTTTTATAAATTCCATATATAGTATAAATATTATTTATTGCAAGCTCCATAAATATATATATATATATATATAGTGGCATTTTGTAAGTGCCAATAGAAGTGAAAACTTGAACAATTACTTGTGTATTTTTTTAATCGTCAGGAAATATTTTATTGTGCAGGAAATACAAGAACAATGTAACCGCGGTAAATTAACGCCTACATGCGAGAGGAGGCCAGAGTCCCAGCAGTGGTGAACAATTTTTACACAATACAGATGTCATACACGCACCACGTTGGCGCGATGCTTTTCAGATGACGATTTAGCGAAAACTTCGAAGAAGTTTGAGAAATTTAAATTTCAACACATTATGGGTCCGTAACGTGACCCAGAATGACGGGAGAAACTTTTTTATGCTAAATTTGTAATGTATGAAGCATAAGCTTTCAATAAACATATTACATCAAAAAATTAAAAATGTCCCCCTTGTACCCCCCCCCCCCAAAAAAAAAAAACCGGTGCTATGGGGAAAACCATAAAACTGCAAAAAGAGCGGCGAAGAAAAGTTAGCTATGCTATAATTTTTCTCCCCATTGTAGAAGCAAAGTTATAGTCTTTTAAAAATTGAAATGAAGTGTAGAAATGAGCAAAATTATGTTGGTGAATAACCAACAGGGAGGGAGACAACAGCCCCGGTTGTTCCACATATCTTAAACTTTTACGTTAAAATTGGTAGAGGAAAAAATGAGCGATATTTTAAAGTGTATGTTGGGGAGGGGGAGGAGTCAAGCTTCTCACCTGTGGAAGAGGCCCTCAAAGAGGGAACTTTAAAACAATGTGTCTAGGTTACAATAACAATGTGACTAGTTCAATACTATTTCCCATCTCAAAAAATTTTCCAAAGCGCCTAAGGACGTTTTCATATCAAAAATTCGATCTAAAATGATAAAAACGCAAAAAGCTTCGAAAACTGCCCCCCCCCCCCCGCCGTGGGAACCAAGTTCGGAAGGGGTGAGGTAAGAAAGCATCATAATATGAAAGAATGATCCGAGATCTTCAAGATGATATACCATATGACGGGTTTAAAAAAGTCAAAATTATCCCCTCCCCCGCCCCCCGTCAGTCCACTCTTCCGCCCTCAATTTCCTGCAGCAGATATTTTAATTTTTTTACATTTGATAAATAATGTTTACCGAATGATTCGATGAAAAAAAAAAACACTTAAATTGATAGGTATTGTAGAAATCGCTACAGTTTTAAACATATGTTCTCCAGCCCCTTCTTTGAAAAATTTTTTAAATAAATAATATTTATTGTTGGGTTCTAGGTACGTGACAGCATGGTAAGACTAAAATACGAGAATCTTTGAAAATTAGGTCTTCCTTTCCCAAGTTATTGTCATAATCTCATGCTTCTTTCTGCACCTCGTTTCACGATAAAACTTTCATTTCACAAAGCTTCATCGACAAAATTCTGCTCGATATAAACCTACTCATTCTCAGCGAGAATGAAAAGCAGCATATCGAAAAAGGCATTCATCAGAAAACCGCAAGCTTCTCGAAGTGCCGCTTTTATCAAGGTTAAATTTCATCGCTATCCTTCGATAAAGCTATTTCATTGAGGTAAATTTCCATCGCAAAAAAATTAGTTTTCTCGAAATGTCTGTCTCTGACTTTATCGGAATGAGATTTGCTGAAATGAGAGGCATATACGAAAGCTTTTTAACGATTTTTTCATATTATGAATCTTTCTACTTTTGGAGTTGAATTTTAAGGAGCGGGAGAAGGGATGGGAAAGGGGAGGGGAATCGATGAGGGGGTGAATTTTTTAAATCGTAGTTATTTCGACATTAAATGTTATTTTTGGTGTGAATTTTTTTATGGCACTCTCCGGTAAATATTATTTATTAAATATAAAGATTTGAAAGTGGGGGCTGCGTCATTTTTTAGGTATATTCTGGAAAAAATGAGTGAACCCACGGCTGACGTGTAAATTTCAACCTTTTTTTTTTAACCCGCCATGTTCTATATACATCATCGGAATGATTTGGCACCCCCCTTTCATTTTACGAATCTTTCTCCTCCTGGAGTTGAATTTCAGGAGGCGGGGGGGGGGGAGAAAAAGCGATAAGAGGGTGAATTTTTTAAATCGTAGCTATTTCGACAATAAATATCATTTTAGATGTGGAGTTTTTTTTTATGGAACTCTTCGGTAAATATAAATTATTAAATATAAAGATTTTAAAGCGGGGGATGCGTCATTTTTAGGTATATTCTGGAAAAAATGAGTGAACCCACAGGTGACATGTAAATTTCAAACTCTTTTTTGGACCCGTCATGTTATATATATATATCATCGGAATTTTTTCGCACCTCTCTTTCATTTTACGAATATTTCTCCTCCTAGAGTTGAATTTCAAGAGGGGGAGGGCGATCGATAAGAGAATGAAATTTTTTTAACTTTAGCTATTTAAACAATGAATATCATTTTAGGTGTGGTTTTCAGAGGAGCGCTCCGGTAAAAATTATTTCATAAATACAAAAGTTTAAAATGGGGACTGCCTAATTTTCTTGTCCATTCTGGGACGAAAAAGTAACATTACGGCCAAGGGTGAGGAGTAAATTTCAAACTTTTTTTGGACCCTTCATGTGATATCTTATAGGAAGGGTTTCCGAATACTATTTCATATTATGGACCTTTCTCTTCCTGCAGTTTAATTTCAGGACGGAGAAGTTATGGCGAGTGATTTTTTTTAATCGTAGCTATTTCGAGAATAACTATCATTTTAGAAGTGGTTTCTTGATGGAACCTTCTAATAAAAATTACTAATTATAAACATTTTAAGGTTGGGGATGCGTGATTTTCGGGTGTATTCTGTTAAGAAAAAGTAAACTTGCGGGTGAGGAGTAAATTCCAAACTTTTTTGGACCCTTCATGTGATTGATTATTGGAATGTTTTTCGAACCACTCTTTCATATTATGAATGTTTCTCTTCCTGGGGTTGAATTTCCGCAGGGGGGGGGGAGAGGAGTGATGAGGGGTGATTTTTTTAAATCATATCTATTTTGAGAATAAATTTCATTTTAAATGTGATTTTTTGATGGATCCCTTTGGTAAAAATATTTTATTAAATGAAAACATTCTAAAGCGAGGCGGCGTGATTTCCGGATGTATTCAGGGAAGAAAAAAAATAGTGGAGTAGTGAAAAGTAAATTTCAAGCTTTTTTATGGACCCGTCATATGACTTATCATTATTTAACTCGTTAATTTAAGTTATTCTCGAAATAGCTACGATTAAAAAAATTCACTCGCCATAGCTTCTCCGTCCTGAAATTAAACTGCAGGAAGAGAAAGGTCCATAATATGAAATAGTATTCCGAAACCCTTCCTATAACATATCGCATGAAGGGTCCAAAAAAAGTTTGAAATTTACTCCTCACCCGTGGCCGTAATGTTACTTTTTCGTCCCAGAATGCACCCGGAAATTAGGCAGTCCACATTTTAAACTTTTGTATTTATGAAATAATTTTTACCGGAGCACTCCTCTGAAAACCACACCTAAAATGATATTCATTGTCAAAATAGCTAAAGTTAAAAAAATTCCATTCTCTTATCGATTGCCCTCCCCCTCCTGAAATTCAACTCCAGGTGGAGAAATATTCGTAAAATGAGAGAGAGGTGCGAAAAAATTCCGATGATATATATATATAACATGACGGGTCCAAAAAAGAGGTTGAAATTTACATGTCACCTGTGGGTTCACTCATTTTTTCCAGAATACACCTAAAAATGACGCATCCCCCGCTTTAAAATCTTTATATTTAATAAGTTACATTTACCGAAGAGTTCCATAAAAAAAACCTCCACATCTAAAATGATATTTATTGTCGGAATAGCTACGATTTAAAAAATTCCTCCTCTTATCGCTTTTTCTCCCCCCCTCCTGAAATTCAACTCCAGGAGGAGAAAGATTCGTAAAATGAAAGGGAGGTGCCAAAACATTCCGATGATGTATATATAACATGACGGGTTAAAAAAAAGGCTGAAATTTACATGTCAGCCGTGGGTTCACTCATTTTTTCCAGAATACACCTAAAAAATGACGCAGCCCCCACTTTAAAATCTTTATATTTAATAAATAATATTTACCGGAGAGTTCCATAAAAAAATCCACACCAAAAATAACATTTAATGTCGAAATAACTACGTTTTAAAAAATTCACCCCCTCGTCGATTCCCCTCCCCTTTCCCATCCCTCCTCCCGCCGCTTAAAATTCAACTCCAAAAGTAGAAAGATTCATAATATGAAAAAATCGTTAAAAAGCTTTCATATATGCCTCTCATTTTAGCAAATCTCATTCCGATAAAGTCAGAGCAGACATTTCGAGAAAACTAATTTCTTTGCGATGGAAATTTACCTCAATTAAATAACTTTATCGAAGGATAGCGATGAAATTTAACATTGATAAAAGCGGCACTTCGAGAAGCTTGCGGTTTTCTAATGAATGCCTTTTTTCGATATGATGCTTTTCATTCTCGCTGAGAATGAGTAGGTTTATATCGAGCAGAATTTTGTCGATGAAGCTTTGTGGAATGAAAGTTTTATCGTTAAACGAAGTGCAGAAAGAAGCATGAGAATATGACAATAACTTGGGAAATGAAGACCTAATTTTCAAAGTTTCTCGTATTTTAGTCTTACCATGCTGTCACGTACCTAGAACCCACCAATAAATATTATTTATTTAAAAAAATTTTCAAAGAGGGGGCTGGAGAACATATGTTTAAAACTGTAGCGATTTCTATAATACCTATCAATTTAAGTGTTTTTTTCATCGAATCATTCGGTAAACATTATTTATCAAATATAAAAAAATTAAAATATCTGCTGCAGGAAATTGAGGGCGAAAGGGTGGACTGACGGGGGGCGAGGGAGGGGATAATTTTCACATTTTTAAACCCATCATATTGTATATCATCTTGAAGATCTCGGATCACTCTTTCATATTATGATGCTTTCTTACCTCCCCCCTTCCGAACTTGGTTCCCACGGCGGGGGGGGGGCAGTTTTCGAAGCTTTTTGCGTTTTTATCATTTTAGATCGAATTTTTGAATTGAAAACGTCCTTAGGCACATTGGAAAATTTTTTGAGATTGGGAAAAAAGTATTGAACTAATCACATTGTTACCGTAACCAAGACACATTGTTTTAAAGTTCCCTCTTTGAGGGCCTCTTCCACAGGTGAGAAGCTTGACTCCTCCCCCTCCCCAACATACACTTTAAAATATCGCTCATTTTTTTCTCTACCAATTTTAACGTAAAAGTTTAAGCTATGTGGAACAACCGGGGCTGTTGTCTCCCTCCCTGTTGGTTATTCACCAACATAATTTTGCTCATTTCTTCACTTCATCTCAATTTTTAAAAGGCTATAACTTTGCTTCTACAATGGGGAGAAAAATTATAGCATAGCTAACTTTTCTTCGCCGCTCTTTTTGCAGTTTTATGGTTTTCCCCATAGCACAGGTTTTTTTTTTTGGGGGGGGGGGGACAAAAGGGCCATTTTTCATTTCTTGATGTAATATGTTTATTGAAAGCTTATGCTTCATACATTACAAATTTAGCATAAAAAAGTTTCTTTCGTCATTCTGGGTCACGTTACGGACTCGTTAATGTGTTGAAACACGTTAATGTTTTACACGTTAATGTGTTGAAATTTAAATTTCTCAAACTTCTTCGAAGTTTCCGCTAAATCGTCATCTGAAAAGCATCGCGCCAACGTGGTGCGTGTATGACATCTGTATTATGTAAAAATTGTTCACCACTGCTGGGACTCAGGCCTCCTCTCGCGTGTAGGCTTTAATTTACCGTGGTTACTTGGTGCTTGTATTTCCTGCACAATAAAATATTTCCTGACGATTAAAAAAATACACAAGTAATTGTTCAAGTTTTCACTTCTATTGGCACTTACAAAATGCCACTATATATATATATATATATATATATATATATATATATATTTATGGAGCTTGCAATAAATAATATTTATACTATATATGGAATTTATAAAAGCAGGAATTTGTTGTTTGGCATGCGACCACTTACTGATCTTATGCACCTCGATCTTATATATTCCCCTCCCCCTATCCTATTACCTTGGGGGGAGGGAGCAGTTTTCAAAATTTAACGTTCGATTCGAGATAATGTTCGGTTGTTCGTTCAATTCAAGATTTTTTTTTTTTTTTTTTTTTTTTGTTTACAAGTTTTTGCTGTGCGTGCACATCGCGTTTGGTATATGATGCCAGATACAATGAGGACCCGGTTCGAGATTTCATATTAGAAGATAGCGTATAAATTAGAGACACCAATGAAAGGAGGGGCTCACTAGCGAGGGAATCCGTTGTGTCTTTATTAACATCGACTCATTCACCTGTAGACGACTCTTGATAAAATTGAATCCTGTATGGTATAAAAGCAATTGCAAACTGGAGTCATCGAGAAAAATTTTACACAATCGAAAAATATCGAGATGTTCATACAATCGAGAAAAACTTCTCGTTATCGCCCATCACTACTTCTCCTTTCCTCAATTTGGCCTCCTTACAGAAGCGCTTTTCAAACTTTTTTGAAATCATTTCGTTTTTGTGAATTCAGATCTGATTTTTTTTTATGGAAACTTCCAATATATAATTTATAATGTATGAAAAATTCACAGTCTGTGAGGACAGGCTGTATTCCGGGTTTGCAATATTTGGAATTCTAAGGGGAGTGTTTTTATATCTTTTGTTAACTCCTCTTTCGTGATATATCATTAGAAATCTCTGTAATTACCATTTTATTTTATATACCTCCCGCGCTCATCCCTCCTCACTTTGCCCCCCGCGGGAAACTCTTTAATAAATTTAACCGACACCCATCATGCGATGTATTGTTGGAAAGCCTAATGACCATTTACTCATATTATGCATTTTCATTGCTCCTGCACTACTTTGCCCCCCGAATGGTCCGTTTAATGAATTTCAATAGAGAGTCTTCTAATAATGGGAGAATTGTAGATCGTATCTCAATTGATGTACAAAAATCAATAAGAGATTTTGATCACTTTTAATATCCTTTTAGTTCATGTTCTTTCACTAGGAGTGCTTTTGATTATTTTTTCTTTGGCCATTTTGCTACTCGCGACTTTACAACTTTTTGCAACCAAGGAACGAAGTTACATGACTTTTCTACCATTGCGGCTCCATTATAACATCCTTTTGGTTTGTTGTTGTTTTTTAAATTCATTTGTTTTCAGTTACCATGTATTTACTAAATTATGCTTTTTAAACATGTAATAACAAAGATTTTAATAATCGATTGTAAAAACATCTCGATTGTAGATTCTCGAAATTAATCGATGACTTTATCGAATGTGCTTTTTTACGATTACGATTTTTATCGAATAGGAAATTTTCGAGAATCGCCCATCACTAAGTTACAGGTAAATAGCTAATTTTATTTTGAAATATCTTAGCAAATATTAAATATACTACCTGATATTACAGAAAATATTTTAGATTATCAATTTTGAGATTGATATTTTTTCTGTCGTTTCTGAGTATCACCTTTTGACTTTGCGCGAAATATTTTTCTAGCATTCTTGAATAAGATCTTTATATACTGATATATATATGTATATGTATATATATATATATATATATAGATAGATAGATAGATACAAGGTGTCCGAAAAGTCTGGAAACGGTCGAATAACTCAAAAATTCATATGAGATTGAAAAACGTAAATATACGTGTTAAATATTTTTAAATAAGCTACTCAGTGATACCAAATTTGACCTTCGTAACCGACCCCCTGGGGGTCAGAGGGGTCCAACTTTGAAATCTTAAATTATAACCCCCATTTTTTATTGCAGATTCGGATTCTACGGACAAAAATACGTAACTTTTGTATTTGATGTTTATTTCGGATCCTCGTTTATCACGGTGTAATTGAGCATATTAAATCGATACATATTTCGGCTTTTCCAACGGGATTTTCCCTAATCGAAACTAATTGGGGAGAATTTATGACATCAAATTCCTCGTCTTTTGCAATAATAGCGTTTCCTGAAAATCACCCGTGTCGATTATTTCGGTAGTGCTACACAGTTAAAAATTTGATCCATTTGCTGTAGCGTCACTCCACAGCTTTTATAGAATATCTCTTTCATGACCAATGAGAATGTTCCATAACACAGTAAAGTACACTGTAAAAAAATTGACCCTTTTGCTGCATCGTCACTCCACCGCTTTTATAGAAAACGGTTACTTTACTGTGTTATGGAGCATTCTCATTGGTCACAAAAGAGATATTCTATAATAGCTGTGGAGTGACGCTGCAGCAAATGGGTCAAATTTTTAACAGTGTAGCACTATCGAAATAACAGCCACGGGTGATTTTCAGGAAACGCTATTCCTGCAAAAGACGAGAAATTTGACGTCAAAAATTCTGCCCAATCAGTTTCGATAAGGGAAAATCCCGTTGGAAAAGTCGAAATATGTATCGATTTAATATGCTCGATTACACCATGATAAACGAGGATTCGAAATAAACATCAAATACAAAAGTTATGTATTTTTGTCCGTAAAATCCGAATCTGCAATAAAAAATGGGGGTTATAATTTAAGATTTCAAAGTTGGACCCCCTCTGACCCCCAGGGGGTCGGTTGCGAAGGTCAAATTTGGTATCACTGAGTAGCTTATTTAAAAACATTTAACATGTATATTTACGTTTTTCAATCTCATATGTATTTCTCGAGTTATTCGGCCGTTTCCAGACTTTTCGGACACCCTCTATATATATATATGGGTGATTCTCAAAATAGGGGACAATTTCAAAAGTGAAATCTTAAAAAAATTACTGTTAGCAAAATTTCTGAAAAAAATAGGTGTTGTTAATATAGTATTAGGTATACTTTACATGTAGTCAGCAGAGCTAAATATTTAAAAATTAACTTTAAAAAAAATAATTAGTATTTTTTGAGCCATGCTAATGACAAAACAAATTGCATGGAATAAATATATTAAGAAATTTTTATTTTCTTCCTGTTTAAATATTTTTTCTACATTTATTAGCCTTCCTTTTCAGCAAATGGTTTCCATTTTACATATATACATATAAGGAGAATAAAAACATTACCAAAGAGCAAACTTTGTTTACATGAGCAACATTCTGACACTAACAATGTAAGAAGCTGTCTTAGTGATTTTCTGACAGATTTAATGCATATTTTTGGGATAATAAATGTAATACCTAAATTTATATGTAAAATTAAACTTTATAAAAGATACAATATAAGCAATGGTTACATTTATGCACATAGGAGTCTTTCGCATGGACAGAAAAATCATGCTAATGACACTGATATTTGTCCATGCTAATGACAAATTTTAATTTAAATAAGATTATGAGCGATAATATAATCACAGTGCAATAGTCCTATCTGGGGCTTTTTAAAACACAAAAGTCCTATGCAAATAAGTAAAATAAAAATTTTAATTATAAAATAAACATGAAAATTATTATCCATTCTAATGACGTACAATTGATGTACGCCCCTAATATTCAACTTCTATTCTTAAAATACAATACATGCTTCTATTTTCAGGCTGGAATAAAATGGCTACTTGTTGCCATGGAGAAACTTTATATTTTCAAACTATTATCATATGTGAAAATGAAATTTTTATTAATAACCAGCTGTTGTAGTATGACCTTGTTTTGAAAATAGAATATGAAGGACAAACTTTAATTCTTTTTTTATATATTATAATTTTATTTTTAAAAAGAAATTTATTGGATCAATCCTCTCCTTGATTAATTTAAAGAAAGAATAACATTTGTTTTATTTTATAAACATGATATTAACTCTTGAAAAAGCTAGTATATACAAGGTACAGCTGCTGTGGACATCCATGCTAATGACATTTTGAACATTTATTCTGTTATTTTAAGGTGTTTTCAACTAAAAAGTGAGTAATTCTTGAGTGCAAATAATGAATAATATTAAGACAAACATATCTAAACATAAAAACATGACAGAAAACCTGTCAATTTTTTTTGTATGCCGAAAGACATAAATTGTCCCCTATTTTGAGAATCACCCATACATATACACTGTCAGAAAAATTCGTCAATATACACTAAGTTATCGTTATTTTTTCACAAATAACTTCTGTTTTCCCAAAAGACGTATTTGTTCTGTGAGTTCATTCCGAAAGTCGAAAAATGAGGAAACGTTTCCGTTTATATCTAGCACGCATGCGCATTGGGTCTGTTAGTAATAAATTCGAATTTATTTTTAAAATGAAAAACAAAAATATTCTATCGATTAAAATGTCTAATTTAGTTTTAAAAGACAAAAATGTTTTCGAATTTAAAAATAAATAACAATTACTTTCTTTATTCGTTCAAAAATTCTCACAATCTGTTATTCAAAGTTGGATAAGTTGAATAAAGTTCAATATACTGTAAGTTATTTCTATGATAAATATTCGCATATAAAATATACTTTAAGTGAACACATTTAAAAAATATTTTAATTAAAAAATAAAATGTAAAAAAAAATTGATATTATTAAAAAAAATCTTATCGAATAAAAATAAAACATCCATGTTTTTTCTCTAACAATCTACGTAATATATTTAAAATTCACATTTTTATACTATATTAATATTAAAGTTAAAAAAAAACAGCCACAGTTTCATTAAAGATGAAGTCTTTCCGAGATTAACTGCAAAATTAAAAGCTTTTTAACGAAATACACCAAACCACACCCATATGAAATGAACACTTCTATTTAAAGCAAAATCTGCACAAGCAATCCTGGCGCCGTGGATGCGCGTTGGTCTTGTAATCCTGGGGTCCTTGGTTCGATCCCCACCTCTTCCGCATTGATTTTTCCAAACTTTTTTCAAGTGACGGATATTTTTCCTCTTTTGACGGAGAAAAAAATAAACGGAAAGTCGTCAATATACAGACAATTTCTGGCAGCAGTGCTGCCAGTACATTTTCTGTAAAAAGACGGAAATTTTTTGAGAGTGTATATATATATACATATATTTAACATTACTAGATAATATATTTAGATAAAGAGTTCTTTTCCAACACAAACCCCCGTGTAATAACCGTGGTTTGTAGATGTGGCGGCCGTCAACACCATATGTTTATTTGTAAGTAAGGAGATCCTCATCCTTGCTTTTAGAGAGCCAAATTTATTCCTCAATTCCTGAAAAGTATGCCTCCGAGCAGTCGAGCAACTAAACAGTTTAGACATTTCTTGGGTTTTGTAGTTGGAGTCACCTTTATGACTCCAACTTGTCTAGGAGTAGGTGGATTTCTAGAACTAATAAAACTTTGGGAGAAATAAGAGAGGAATCTCGTTGTAGTCTAAACTACTTAAGAGTAAGTATAGTTAAGAATAAAGATAGAAAAACGTTCCAGGCAGGATATATATATATATATATATATATATATAATTAAATAAAAAAAATAATCATAGTAAGTAGATATTACTGAAAAGAGTCAACAGGTAAAAGGTTGAAATGTGCTATTGTTCAAAATACTCAAGATTAACGAAGAAATGCTTAAAATACAAGGTAATTTTTCGTGATGCCATCACATTTTACCCATAACCCGTAATACAATAAAATCATGCAAATTCCCAGCGCATTTGAATGGGTTATCTTGTGTTTGGTGTTTCGAAGCGAATAAGTAAATAACTAGTCATTGATAAACATTCATGGAAAGCTTTGTGTTTTGATGGACTGGTCAGAAAGCAGTGCAACGGTATTCAACAAAGGATGAATAGGAATTTTTAATTAAATATAACATTGTCCAATTTTGATGAGAACGGCGTTTTCAAAATAACTGAGAGTCAGTCAAACAGTTTTAAAGATATTTTTTAGAATAAGAAGAGTTAGCAAAGCATGCGTCAATTTTTTCTTGAGGCTCTTCGATAAATCTGTTTAGTGTTAGAAACAATGAGTTAATATAGATGGCGATCGTGTCGAAAATTAATGTAGAATTTACTTATCTGGGCAAGTAAAGTTTTCAAATAAGTATTACCTCATAAATAAATATATATATCCATTTTATGTTGAATTTTCTATGTAAATGAACTACTTACATGACCAACTTTGACATTAATTGTAAAGTCAATTCGTAGGCAATTTCTTCCCCTGTTTCGTTGCCAGGAGTAAAAAATCTTGCATCAGATAGAAACAAAGCTACTGCTGCTTTTGTAATGTCCGTGCTCCTCTTATTGGTGGTAAGGACTTGTTGTTGTTTTGTGTTTAGAAAGTATTGAGTTAAGTCTCTTTCGATTCGAGGAGGTATAATGCGTTTTATCTTAAGCTCTGAAAAAAATACAAAATAGTACATTATTTTGAAATACTGCAAATTTTTAAACAGTTAGACTCATCTGTAAAATATGTTATTTATTAACTGCATATAAATAATATGAATGCTCAAAATTTATCCAATGCATACAAAAATATGATATTTGAGAGTGTCTTACATTATCAAATTTTCTAATAAACACACACACACATACATACAAAAAAAAAAAGCCTAAGAAAAATCTTTTTTAAATAATACTAAAGTTCTTCCTTTGTTAGGCACAACACAGTGAACTGGTGTTTATAAAAACACGTGTTTCACATTCAGTAATGTGGTGCATGATATATTTTTATCTGGCTATGAGGACATCCATGTGTCATCAACTACATAATAAAACGCTTTAAGTTATTTCAAGAATAGCAAATCGATAAGATTGGAGTTTATAAATGCTATGTAACGTTTAGGTGAGAAAAATGACTCCTACCTATAATTCAATCAAATTGGAGCTCGAGGGGGGATTCTTGCGTAACTGTTTTTAGTGTCCTACTTTATGTTCTACGGGCTGCTAAACACAAATCTGAAGCTGTCCCACAAAAATTCTCTCAGCCAATACGCTGCTACCAATGCATTGGTAGGTTATTGATATTTTCACTTGGGCAGAATGCACAGTGCATCAAAATAGAACGTTTCCACACATATCACTTCCTATTGATTCATTTCATGTTTGTAAGCATTCTGTTATTTTGTCGCACTGCGCATCCTTCTCACGTAATAATACCAAGTCGATGGTTTAGTCGATTGTACAGGTGAATCGGAATAGAAGCTGTAAATATATAAAGTTATTAACTTTTTGGCAATTTCGAACCTTCTCCCAACATTCCGATATCATACACTATATTTATTGACCTACGTACCTCCTCCCCCTAATAACATCGTTTTCCTTACCTAAAAGTTCTTATTTTTACTAATTTTTCCTAATACTTCTAATTTTTCCTTTTTTTTTCTTTTTATACTTTTGCACGAATATACTGGTGGGATTGTACATTTTTTATTTGCATAGTTTACTAATTTTAATGAAGAGAAGAAATTCATAAATTCATTTAAAAACTAATAATAATGTTTTTTTTTATAATAGCTCTTCCTGCATAATGGATTGAACACTAATATTGTATTTTTGCAGTGCCCCTTATATGTGGTTTAACAGAATTTCTTGCAAATGAAACAGATAGACAACATTCTTCCCTATCTTTTGTTAGCAAAAATAAAAAGTATTAGTTCGAATCTGGTTTATCTTACAACGAATTATGTATGCATGTGACAGGAGAAAATTAACCGTCGAACATTGGGTAATTCCATATTTTGGAACGAAATATTTTATAACATGAAATGGTTTTAATAATTACTTTGTATTTTCATAAAATAATGAGAAAACTGACTAAAAAAATTTAAAGTAACAGATGTAAAGAAAAAGTTAACAAATATGTAAATTTCAGTATTATCAAAAATGATAACAATATCAAATGACAAATCCCTTTTCCTTTACAGTTTGCTTTCAAAGGTAAATGCCAGATACCCCCCCCCCCGACACACGCGCGCTTTCCCCTAAAGTAATAAGGTACTTGTACCCTATATGGACAGTGATCTCAATATGGACACCCGTAATATTTTTAAAAATAACAATTTTGATAGAGAGATCATGCTATATATCCGTGAAGAAAAGCAGTTGAAAAGATAATTAAGCCTGGAAAGTATAAAAAAGCGCTCTGTTCGCCATTTAGAAGGAAACTTGTTGTTTCGAGGTGTGCTGATCGTAATTACAGGTAAGTTTAAATTCTTATTAGATATTGTAAAATTGCTTTAAATATTGAAAAGTGGGGTGTTTTAGAAAGCTTTTAAAACATATTTTCGATTGCTATTGCATATATTGCTTTAAAAAGTTTTCTTTATTTATTTATTACAAGATCTAATAAAACTACTGCCGATTCCCAGTATGGCCATCTTTTGTCCACATTGGAAGTACAGCAGGTGAATCTTTAGATTAACAAAAATAGAAAGCAAAGCAAAATCAACTTCATTATTTCATAATATTTTGTAGTAACTGAGGTGCTTTGCATCGGTCTTCGAAGAGCCACAAACGAAAATGACCCCCCGCTCTAAAGATCTCTGAAGATATTTACTATGCTTTCCCCCGCAATACTTTAAGATGTATTTCTTTTTATCCCCTCTCCTCTAAAATTCCACAGAAGAGTGGCTCTTCCCTCCACCCTGTGTAGTAGGTCAATAATGAGGCACCTGTCCATAATAGAGACTGGTGGTTCCTTATATGGATAATTGTTAACATTTTTGGTTTTTATCATTTAAATAGAACCGGAATGGTTACAAGGTCGCTAATTTTAACAATGATAGTCAACAGTCCAGGGATCATGGTCATATATTTTTGGAGTCCTATCACGTGTACATGGGGGGTGAAAAAAATAAATTTTCCTTAGGGTGCCCATATTAGGCACAGGTACCTTACTTTATATATGTACACTGTACAACCCCAAGGTCTTCTTATGCATAAACATCACAGTAGGAAAATGTTACAATTTCGTTTCTAAGTTCTTGATATTATTAAGCGAGAAGGATGCAGAGTATATCAAAATAACAGAGTAGTTAATAACACAAGTTGAAACATATTGTTATCACTGTTACCATTCGTATTGTATTAATTTCCTTTACAAAATATAGTTTTAATTTCAAATATTACATTCAGTAAAATCCCTAATTGCATACATATAAGCACATGGCTCATTTTCTCTAAACAGCGATATTTTTGTCCCTGCTTCCAAAATAATGAATAAACCTGTATGAAAATTAAATAAATGCTAGAATACTTTAATTACATATTTTTATGTATGTATAAAACATACTATTAATAAATAAAAGTCAGTTAAATAATTTTATATGTTGTAAAAATGTCATTCCCTTCTGTGTCCCTGTCACCGCCTTAACACAAAAGTAGTTCCCAAAACTGACTATCCGAATATATTTGTAATTTTTTTGTTGGTTAAATTATTAAAAAATATCATAGAATACTAAAATGTGAAAAAATAAAAACTTTTCATTTTTTGTATTTAAAAAAAATAAATAATAATAATAATAAATGTCCCTTGCTTTTGTTGTCATTCCCCTGTCATAAAATGAAAATAATGATTCTCAGCTGTGGCAACACTTATATCAATCCAGAATTTTATCTGTGAACAATGACATCATCACAGAAGATATCTTAAATTGTTCTTTTTTGCAGCATTAATTTTTACAAGTAAAACTTGGTGATTTCTAGTTACACATTGGTAAGTATTTTTATTGAATGTCATTACCCTGTCTCTCTTATTTATCTAAATTTTGTAAAAAATGCTGAATCAACGATTTAGCCTTATTTGTATTAAGTTTTTAAAGTTTACTTTAAGTGCAATTTAATTTTGTGTATATAGTTAAGGTAATATACAAGCTAATTTATTTTTGTCATTCTCCTGTGGTCATTCCCTTGTCATATGTAAGGTAAGGGAGAGACTACAGTCTCTAATTTTTACAAATTATGAATATTTAATAGAAAATTGATTAGAAAATTAAATATTTTATGGAATTGTCACACACTATTTGCTGTTTTAAAAGTAAACGAGTAAGAAAAATAATGCGTTAAGCATAGATTATGAAGCACTTTCCAACACTTAATGAAATCTTTAACAAAACTTTGTTATTTAGGGAAATAATAGTGTATAGCCAAATATACCCAAATATGTATACCAGTACTTTTGAACAGCCCTGTATTTCATATGTCAGTTGATATAATGAAAAAATTTAGTTTAGCAAGAAAATACCCAGTAGCTGAAATTTCTTTTTCAGCAATTCATACTATTAGATGGAAACATACTTGAATACTTTTGTTGAGCCCTGTAGTTTACATTGTACATTTATTACACGTCAGCATTAGGCTAAAATTTATTGTAAACTAAAACACTTTTAAAACAACTGAAATCATATTCTCATAAATTATCATTCATAGGCGTCCATGTACCGAATTCTTTGCGTGGCCCTGTATATCCTTTTATCTATATTCTGCAAACATTTCTCAGTAAATTGAATGCAACTTAGTGTAAAAATGCATAGCTTATTTAAGAACCACGTTTAAATAATTTACGCTAATATTCAGTAATGTTGGTGAGCTCTTTTGGGTAGCCCTGTATATCAACTATAACATTTATACACACCATATAATGTGCATATATTTAGCGAAATATAAACGCGCATATCATGATTAAAATGCATTTTATCCGTCCATCAGCCATCATCGGACACATATACGGTACTTCGGAAAGAATATACTATTTGAAATCTTTTGTGTGGCCCTGTAAATGCTGTGTACTTTATATTATGCAAGACAGTAGCGTATAATTTATATTAAGCTTCAGTGACATATATCAATTTTATTATACATGAAACAGTTTAATATATTTAAAATATGTCGCACACAATTCCCTGTTTATCATTATCTAATGAAATTCTTTTGTGCGGCCCTGCAAATGAATAATAGCTACATGTTCACTGCATACATTACAGAATGCATATTTTAGTGCACCTTGCAAATCCGTATGAATATGAGTATGTTTGACAGGGTATAAGATCTTTAAAATTCATTTGAACAATTTTTCTCCATAGCCCGTAATATAGTGGAAAACTTTTTATTCTCCCTGTAAATAAACTAATCATGGTAAATACTTCATTTTCAATAGGGTTTGTGCTAGGGTAAACCTCAATAACGTATAAAAATGTCATAGCAATCCGAGTATATTTACGGCAGTTAGAGCGCGGACAGACGGACATCCGGCCAGAAGGCCAGACAAACCGAATGCATAAGCACTTTTCAACTTTGTTGGAAAGTACTAAAAATGCATGTTTTGGTTAGTTCTATTCATCAAACAATAAAAAATTGCTACTTAAAAAGTTGGATTTTTTTATTTTCTGTTTTCTTTTTTATATGTACATAATTTGAGTAAAAATAAACACTCACTACTCTATAAAAGCAAATGAATCGGACAAAGCAGGATGATTACATAGTTGTCAAGTACAAACTTAATATGATGGTTTGTGCTTATTATAATTTATCAGTTTTAAAAAGGTATTCGGGCTTAGTTAAAAACATATTAAGCTCAATAAAATATAAAATTTTTATGGTTTTTATGAATGTTCTTAATAAAAATAACTGTTAGATTTATAATAGCCTCTAAAAAGGAACAAATGACCAGAAAATATTGTATGAGAAAGCAGCTGGAAACATTAAATCAGTATCCAAATTATTATCTAGAGGGCAGAGAATTCAAAGGAAACGATGGAAGATATATCACAGAAATAGTCGTGCAAAAAAGAAAAATATCACTCAACATTAAGATTTCTACCTTACTGAAGATATTGTCTCAGTTGAACATGATGAGTAGTAGGAAAAGGAGAGTACGGGCTCAAGCGCAGGCGGGACTGCGGGACCGTGCCTCCTGCTCCTCCGGCTGTCCCGCCTGCTCCTCCGGCTGCCCCACCTGCTCCTCCGGCTGCCCCACCTGCTCCTCCAGCTGCCCCGCCTGCGGTCCCTCCTGCTCCCACCATCTCACCGCCGCCCTCCTGCGCCCCCTAGTGGAAAAAAGGAATATTCTATTATAACAGGATAGGTGAACAACCTTCCCTAATTAAAAATATTATCAATCACATCTCAACATTGAATCATACTATAAGATGAAGATTAAATTTGTATTTGAATTTTGAACAACCGTAATTTTAATGAGTATTATTAATTAAGCGAAACAATTAAAATCTCAGTTTTTAACCATTTTATTTAGATTTCTTCTACTACAAGATGATATTATCAATTTAACAGAAGAAAGTTAAACATATATTTGAATTTTGCTTCATAGACATCTTAATGAGTAGTATTAATTAAGTAAAAACAATAGAAAATATCCAGTTTTATAGAAAAAGACTGATTTCTTACAATTTTTATCAACTATATGATCATTGTAACGACTTAAAAGTTGAAAGTTAAACATGTATCCTAGTTTTTCAACAACTATAGCCTTAATGAGTATCGTTAATTAAGTAAAAAAACAATGGAAAATATCAAGTTTTATGGAAAAAGACTGATCTCTTACGATTTTTATCAACTTAAGAGAGAAAACTTAAACATACATTTCAGTTTTTCAACAGCTATAACCTTAATGAGCATTCATAATTAAGTAAAAAACAATGGAAAATATCGATTTTTATAGAAAAAGGCTGATTTCTTACGATTTTTATCAACTGCAACATCAGTGTATCGACTTACAAGTTGAAAGTTAAACATGCATTCTAGTTTTTCAACAGCTATAATCTTAATGAGTATCGTTAATTAAGTAAAAAACAATGGAAAATATCAAGTTTTATAGAAAAAGACTGATTTCTTACGATTTTTTCAACTCAAACTTCAGACTATCAATTTGGTAGAAAGAAATTTAAGCATGCATTCGAGTTTTGAACAACCATTTCCTTCATGAACATTATTAATTAAGCAAAACAACAGAAAATATTAAATTTTTAACTGATTTCTTCATATTTATTTATTTTTTTTTATATATATATAAAATCAGAATACACAACTTAAAATAGAAATTTAAACATATTTTTTAATTTTTGAACAGTCGTTACCTCAAAGAATTTCAATAATTAAACAATTAACAAAGGAAACTAATGATTTTTTAACGAAAAAAGACGAATTAAACGAATTTGGTTAACTTTTACTCTAAATGGAAATTTCATCATACTTTTATATACTAACTAAGTAGAATTTTAATGCATAAACGAACACATTTCAGTAAATATTCAACGCACACGCAAATATGAAAACAACACCTGCTTCTTGTGACGTCATATTGAAACCAAAAGTTATTCCTCCAAAGTCCCTCACCATACCTTTTCACCCCCATCTCCCCCAATTTTTTACCTTAGGTAGGGAAATGGACAATGCAATGACCTCTCATTCTTGTATATTTAGAAGTCTGGGAGAAAAAAAGAGAAATTTTATACACTCCAATTTCATAACAGTTACCGCAATATCCCAAAATTTGAATTTTGGAAGACATAATCAGTATAATTAATTAAACAAAATAATAAAAATATTATTTTTTAAGATGAAAAGGTGAATTTAAGCGAATTTGATTAGTTTTACAATAGTCTTTTGAACAACAACTTGGAAATATAGATTTCTAACAGAAGAATTAAACGTATATTTTAATTTTAACAACAAAAACTTAACAAGTATCATTAATTCAACAAAAATAAATATCAATTTTAAAGAAAAGACGAATTTGAATAATTTTACACTAGTATTTTCAAAAGCAACATAGAAATATCAATACTTATTCACATATTTCACTTATTCACTGTATTCAGTACTATATTTAATAAATATGGATACAATTTAAGAATTTTCTAATCTATAATTAAATATTAGCTGTATATTTAATGTTACCCATGTTTTCAACATTAGTTCATAATCGTGAATTTTGTATTTTAAATACCATGTATTCAGGTTCAGATTATTTTCACTTGAAATCATACAGAATTTTTTAACAGAGTTTGTTTTTGAAATCATTGAAGCAACTGTATTTAATATTTTTAACACCAATTTTCTAAGATTTTCTAGCATTTTCCGATTATACATTCTTCAGAAGTACATTTCTAAATGTTACAATCACTTTACATATCGAAAAGATATCATTGAAGCAACTGTATTTAATATTTTTAATACCAATTTTCTAAGATTTTTTAACATTTTCCGGTTATACATTCCTCAAAAGTTATTATTACGTATTCTAAACAATAGAAAATATTAATTTTAAGAATAAAAAGACGAATTTAAACAAATTTTATTAGTTTTACACTATTTTTTCTCACCTCCAACACGGATATATCAATTTTAACAGAAGAATTAAACGTATATTTTAGTTTTTAACAACAAAAATGTAATAAGTATCATTAATTAAACAAAAATAAATATCAATTTTCAAGAAAAGACAATTTTTTACACAAATTTTCAACTTTGAAATACATTTGCTTACATATATTGTTACAGTATATTACTAAACTTAAACTTTTTAAAAAGTTTGAATGTCTTTACAAAGGTTCATACTTATATTTTTCACGTCTTGACTGCATTCGAAATCTTACAATAAAAGTATACTTTTATTATTATTATTATTATTATTCTAGAAAACCTAAAAAATCGTTTCTTGCTGCTTTAGACACTTGACATATTAAAACTACTCTACCCATATAATTAATCAAATTAGGACATGATTCATCTTACACTTCAAAATTTCTGAATTTTTACAATACTTATTTTCATCAAACTTTATTCTTGATCCTATATATTTTAATAGCACAGAATTTTAACATCTGTTTTTATCTACTTATCAAAAAATTATTAAAACACCCAACAACATTTTCCAAATATGAATATTATCTTTACAATTTAATAATGCAAAACATACACGAATACAAAGTTTAATTTTTACAAACATTTCATATTTCAAATCAAACTATTCGAAATTTTCACAACATAAGAGCAAACATTAGACGAACTTTTTAACATTAATATTGCTTACATCTTTTCAACATAACTTTTAACTATGATAATTATCCATTTTTAGGTTGATTGTCGAAAAACTGTAACTGAAATTACATAAACTTAATGTAAAAAACCATGTTCTCACACAATTTCTTGAAATTCAACAAAGAATTGACTATTACTCCAATACTTATCTACTTCAATCTCGACTCTCGATAGTATATAGATATTGCATCATTACATACTTACAACTCTTTTCAAACGTTTATCAGAAAATCAAGTCAATCAAAGTCTAGTAGTTATTACATACCTGTTCCTCAGAAATATTACTATCATATGAAACAGTAAAGAAAATTAATAGATATTTAATATTTAATAACTTCATACGTGAAATTACTGCTGAATAAGAATACTAATAATCAAAAAAATCAACTGTTGGACAAAAAATAGTACAGATTACCGAAAATTCAAATCATTTTTTCTACAAAAATTACAAAAATTAACAAATGAATGACAAGTTAGAGAAATAACTAAAAAAAAAAAAAAAAAATAATGAACATATTTACAAATTTATTAAAATCACACCTTTTTCTGGATTACAAACCACAATTTCTTGAAAAATTTAACACCGAATTTGTAAGATTTTAATCCTAGTATTACATACACTCAATAAATATTCAAAATTAACAAAAAATAATTTTTTAGTCTCATTAATAAGCAGAAATTCTATATTAAAAGAATATTTTCATAGTAGTACTTATAAAAATGAGAGTTTACAAACTGATTTTCATAATTTTATCACATTTAAACTTAATATTTTACATAAAACATTATTTAATCAAATTTTATGCTTTCTAATTCAGTAAAATTCAATACTTTTTAGTTTTTAAACCAATACCACAATATTTATTTACATCAAACTTGATTCTTCACCTTTTATATTTCCACATTACACACGTGAGATAAATACTAACTTGGATCAGGAGTTGAAGTCAATTGATTCCATTCAATTTTCATCATGTACGCATTGCTCCTACACGAAATTTCTTACTGCTATAATCATCTAATGTATTAAAACTAATCTACTCATATTTTTAATCAATTCATCAGATGTTTCATCTCGCACTTCTGAATTATCGTGCATCAAGTTGCTTAAAATATAAATACTATCTTTATAGTTTTAATGATATATAGTATACATGGTTTATCTTGAGTTAGCACTTCCATAGTATTAATCAAATTATATGTTTCATCTTGCACTTGATCTTAATGTTTTCATCTTGCATCTGAATTATCGTCCATCGAGTTTTTTAAATAATAATATATTTATAGTTTTTGATTATACATAGCATGTACAAATACAATCTTTAATTTTAACATTTCATATTTCAAATAACCTATTTCCGAAACCAAGCTATGTGAATTTTACCACAATGCTTATTATCATAGAATAATTTGTGTTTCACACTTTTCTAAAAATTATCAGATATGTACCCCTCAGAGAAATTACTATCATATGAATAAATGAAGAAAATTTAATTTATATTAAATGTACACGAAATTGATTGCAATATACATGTATTTAATAAAAATAAATAGGCGATTATTTATACATTAAACCTTTACTAAATATATATTTCTTTCATTATACAGATGTTTCAACAAGATGAATCAAAACAGCAGCAAACTTCAGAAATTAATGACCCGAATGATTCATCCCTAGCACATGTAGCGTTAACGAATAACACATATGTGAGTACTTATATGAGAAATACTAGAATTCGTATATGAAACGTAATTAGAGTAAATACAAAATGATTTGTCTTACTACCTACACTTTAACAAGTGCTTTTTACCTATATTATTGAAGAGAATCCTAACTGTGTCCATTTATTTCTACTACAGATGTGCTCTATTTGCTACAAACACTTCTTAAGTAAATGGAATTTAACAAAACATACAAAAATCTATACAGGTGAAAAACCTTACACTTGGAAAGATTACCATAAATGCTGTTTTCAAGGAGACGTGAATCAAAAATACACACATCATCATATAAAGCATCATCAGATATATGTAAACTTAGCGAAGATATTCAAAAATTAGTCAGACTTTTGAAGAATTTAGAAATAAAGGAAGATATTTAGGCTATTTATCCATCATATTTTCACAACATTTACCACAATATCTCAAACTTAAAATTTGGAAGACATACACACTGCTGAAAAGTAATTTTGTGATTCTTCTAACCAGCATGAATGTATAGATGTTATTTTGCAGTGTATTCTTTAAATGCTCACATTAAATATTCTTTTATATGCATATATCGTTGTGTTTATTTTTCTAATACCTATTACATTAATGAAATACATAACATTTTAAGTGAAATAACACTCTCACAACTTAAAAAATGCATAAGAACATACAAAAATAAACAGATGTATGAAAAAATATGCAAGTTTACAAAATATTTTCATTGTTTTCTAGAAATATTAACAAAAAATATTTACAATATGAAAAAATTGTAAAAGTGAAAAGAAAAAACATAAATGTAAAAACAAAAACCACAAAGTGAAAAACTCATAACAAAGTTTTTGAAAAAAAATATTTACAACAAAATTTTTTTTACAAAAACCAAAACTTCCAAAAATATTTTTTTCAAAAAATTTTTTTTTCAAAAACATTTTTTACAAAAAAATTTTTTTTCAAAATAAGTTTTTACAAAAGTAAAAAAAAGAAAATCACAACGTTAAAAAAATGAAAAATTTTTGTTAAAAAAAGTGTAAAAAAAATTGCAAAAAAATGTTGCAAAAATTTCAAAAAAAGTTATGAAAAAAGCTTCAAAAATTTTGTTGTTTTTAATAGCAAATGCAATGGTTTCGCCATTGCATACTGCATTAAAACCAACGAAATTTTTGAAGCTTTTTTCATAACTTTTTTTGAAATTTTTGCAACATTTTTTTGCAATTTTTTTTACACTTTTTTTAACAAAAATTTTTCATTTTTTTAACGTTGTGATTTTCTTTTTTTTACTTTTGTAAAAACTTATTTTGAAAAAAAAATTTTTTGTAAAAAATGTTTTTGAAAAAAAAATTTTTTGAAAAAAATATTTTTGGAAGTTTTGGTTTTTGTAAAAAAAATTTTGTTGTAAATATTTTTTTTCAAAAACTTTGTTATGAGTTTTTCACTTTGTGGTTTTTGTTTTTACATTTATGTTTTTTCTTTTCACTTTTACAATTTTTTCATATTGTAAATATTTTTTGTTAATATTTCTAGAAAACAATGAAAATATTTTGTAAACTTGCATATTTTTTCATACATCTGTTTATTTTTGTATGTTCTTATGCATTTTTTAAGTTGTGAGAGTGTTATTTCACTTAAAATGTTATGTATTTCATTAATGTAATAGGTATTAGAAAAATAAACACAACGATATATGCATATAAAAGAATATTTAATGTGAGCATTTAAAGAATACACTGCAAAATAACATCTATACATTCATGCTGGTTAGAAGAATCACAAAATTACTTTTCAGCAGTGTGTATGTCTTCCAAATTTTAAGTTTGAGATATTGTGGTAAATGTTGTGAAAATATGATGGATAAATAGCCTAAATATCTTCCTTTATTTCTAAATTCTTCAAAAGTCTGACTAATTTTTGAATATCTTCGCTAAGTTTACATATATCTGATGATGCTTTATATGATGATGTGTGTATTTTTGATTCACGTCTCCTTGAAAACAGCATTTATGGTAATCTTTCCAAGTGTAAGGTTTTTCACCTGTATAGATTTTTGTATGTTTTGTTAAATTCCATTTACTTAAGAAGTGTTTGTAGCAAATAGAGCACATCTGTAGTAGAAATAAATGGACACAGTTAGGATTCTCTTCAATAATATAGGTAAAAAGCACTTGTTAAAGTGTAGGTAGTAAGACAAATCATTTTGTATTTACTCTAATTACGTTTCATATACGAATTCTAGTATTTCTCATATAAGTACTCACATATGTGTTATTCGTTAACGCTACATGTGCTAGGGATGAATCATTCGGGTCATTAATTTCTGAAGTTTGCTGCTGTTTTGATTCATCTTGTTGAAACATCTGTATAATGAAAGAAATATATATTTAGTAAAGGTTTAATGTATAAATAATCGCCTATTTATTTTTATTAAATACATGTATATTGCAATCAATTTCGTGTACATTTAATATAAATTAAATTTTCTTCATTTATTCATATGATAGTAATTTCTCTGAGGGGTACATATCTGATAATTTTTAGAAAAGTGTGAAACACAAATTATTCTATGATAATAAGCATTGTGGTAAAATTCACATAGCTTGGTTTCGGAAATAGGTTATTTGAAATATGAAATGTTAAAATTAAAGATTGTATTTGTACATGCTATGTATAATCAAAAACTATAAATATATTATTATTTAAAAAACTCGATGGACGATAATTCAGATGCAAGATGAAAACATTAAGATCAAGTGCAAGATGAAACATATAATTTGATTAATACTATGGAAGTGCTAACTCAAGATAAACCATGTATACTATATATCATTAAAACTATAAAGATAGTATTTATATTTTAAGCAACTTGATGCACGATAATTCAGAAGTGCGAGATGAAACATCTGATGAATTGATTAAAAATATGAGTAGATTAGTTTTAATACATTAGATGATTATAGCAGTAAGAAATTTCGTGTAGGAGCAATGCGTACATGATGAAAATCGAATGGAATCAATTGACTTCAACTCCTGATCCAAGTTAGTATTTATCTCACGTGTGTAATGTGGAAATATAAAAGGTGAAGAATCAAGTTTGATGTAAATAAATATTGTGGTATTGGTTTAAAAACTAAAAAGTATTGAATTTTACTGAATTAGAAAGCATAAAATTTGATTAAATAATGTTTTATGTAAAATATTAAGTTTAAATGTGATAAAATTATGAAAATCAGTTTGTAAACTCTCATTTTTATAAGTACTACTATGAAAATATTCTTTTAATATAGAATTTCTGCTTATTAATGAGACTAAAAAATTATTTTTTGTTAATTTTGAATATTTATTGAGTGTATGTAATACTAGGATTAAAATCTTACAAATTCGGTGTTAAATTTTTCAAGAAATTGTGGTTTGTAATCCAGAAAAAGGTGTGATTTTAATAAATTTGTAAATATGTTCATTATTTTTTTTTTTTTTTTTTTAGTTATTTCTCTAACTTGTCATTCATTTGTTAATTTTTGTAATTTTTGTAGAAAAAATGATTTGAATTTTCGGTAATCTGTACTATTTTTTGTCCAACAGTTGATTTTTTTGATTATTAGTATTCTTATTCAGCAGTAATTTCACGTATGAAGTTATTAAATATTAAATATCTATTAATTTTCTTTACTGTTTCATATGATAGTAATATTTCTGAGGAACAGGTATGTAATAACTACTAGACTTTGATTGACTTGATTTTCTGATAAACGTTTGAAAAGAGTTGTAAGTATGTAATGATGCAATATCTATATACTATCGAGAGTCGAGATTGAAGTAGATAAGTATTGGAGTAATAGTCAATTCTTTGTTGAATTTCAAGAAATTGTGTGAGAACATGGTTTTTTACATTAAGTTTATGTAATTTCAGTTACAGTTTTTCGACAATCAACCTAAAAATGGATAATTATCATAGTTAAAAGTTATGTTGAAAAGATGTAAGCAATATTAATGTTAAAAAGTTCGTCTAATGTTTGCTCTTATGTTGTGAAAATTTCGAATAGTTTGATTTGAAATATGAAATGTTTGTAAAAATTAAACTTTGTATTCGTGTATGTTTTGCATTATTAAATTGTAAAGATAATATTCATATTTGGAAAATGTTGTTGGGTGTTTTAATAATTTTTTGATAAGTAGATAAAAACAGATGTTAAAATTCTGTGCTATTAAAATATATAGGATCAAGAATAAAGTTTGATGAAAATAAGTATTGTAAAAATTCAGAAATTTTGAAGTGTAAGATGAATCATGTCCTAATTTGATTAATTATATGGGTAGAGTAGTTTTAATATGTCAAGTGTCTAAAGCAGCAAGAAACGATTTTTTAGGTTTTCTAGAATAATAATAATAATAATAATAAAAGTATACTTTTATTGTAAGATTTCGAATGCAGTCAAGACGTGAAAAATATAAGTATGAACCTTTGTAAAGACATTCAAACTTTTTAAAAAGTTTAAGTTTAGTAATATACTGTAACAATATATGTAAGCAAATGTATTTCAAAGTTGAAAATTTGTGTAAAAAATTGTCTTTTCTTGAAAATTGATATTTATTTTTGTTTAATTAATGATACTTATTACATTTTTGTTGTTAAAAACTAAAATATACGTTTAATTCTTCTGTTAAAATTGATATATCCGTGTTGGAGGTGAGAAAAAATAGTGTAAAACTAATAAAATTTGTTTAAATTCGTCTTTTTATTCTTAAAATTAATATTTTCTATTGTTTAGAATACGTAATAATAACTTTTGAGGAATGTATAACCGGAAAATGTTAAAAAATCTTAGAAAATTGGTATTAAAAATATTAAATACAGTTGCTTCAATGATATCTTTTCGATATGTAAAGTGATTGTAACATTTAGAAATGTACTTCTGAAGAATGTATAATCGGAAAATGCTAGAAAATCTTAGAAAATTGGTGTTAAAAATATTAAATACAGTTGCTTCAATGATTTCAAAAACAAACTCTGTTAAAAAATTCTGTATGATTTCAAGTGAAAATAATCTGAACCTGAATACATGGTATTTAAAATACAAAATTCACGATTATGAACTAATGTTGAAAACATGGGTAACATTAAATATACAGCTAATATTTAATTATAGATTAGAAAATTCTTAAATTGTATCCATATTTATTAAATATAGTACTGAATACAGTGAATAAGTGAAATATGTGAATAAGTATTGATATTTCTATGTTGCTTTTGAAAATACTAGTGTAAAATTATTCAAATTCGTCTTTTCTTTAAAATTGATATTTATTTTTGTTGAATTAATGATACTTGTTAAGTTTTTGTTGTTAAAATTAAAATATACGTTTAATTCTTCTGTTAGAAATCTATATTTCCAAGTTGTTGTTCAAAAGACTATTGTAAAACTAATCAAATTCGCTTAAATTCACCTTTTCATCTTAAAAAATAATATTTTTATTATTTTGTTTAATTAATTATACTGATTATGTCTTCCAAAATTCAAATTTTGGGATATTGCGGTAACTGTTATGAAATTGGAGTGTATAAAATTTCTCTTTTTTTCTCCCAGACTTCTAAATATACAAGAATGAGAGGTCATTGCATTGTCCATTTCCCTACCTAAGGTAAAAAATTGGGGGAGATGGGGGTGAAAAGGTATGGTGAGGGACTTTGGAGGAATAACTTTTGGTTTCAATATGACGTCACAAGAAGCAGGTGTTGTTTTCATATTTGCGTGTGCGTTGAATATTTACTGAAATGTGTTCGTTTATGCATTAAAATTCTACTTAGTTAGTATATAAAAGTATGATGAAATTTCCATTTAGAGTAAAAGTTAACCAAATTCGTTTAATTCGTCTTTTTTCGTTAAAAAATCATTAGTTTCCTTTGTTAATTGTTTAATTATTGAAATTCTTTGAGGTAACGACTGTTCAAAAATTAAAAAATATGTTTAAATTTCTATTTTAAGTTGTGTATTCTGATTTTATATATATATAAAAAAAAATAAATAAATATGAAGAAATCAGTTAAAAATTTAATATTTTCTGTTGTTTTGCTTAATTAATAATGTTCATGAAGGAAATGGTTGTTCAAAACTCGAATGCATGCTTAAATTTCTTTCTACCAAATTGATAGTCTGAAGTTTGAGTTGAAAAAATCGTAAGAAATCAGTCTTTTTCTATAAAACTTGATATTTTCCATTGTTTTTTACTTAATTAACGATACTCATTAAGATTATAGCTGTTGAAAAACTAGAATGCATGTTTAACTTTCAACTTGTAAGTCGATACACTGATGTTGCAGTTGATAAAAATCGTAAGAAATCAGCCTTTTTCTATAAAAATCGATATTTTCCATTGTTTTTTACTTAATTATGAATGCTCATTAAGGTTATAGCTGTTGAAAAACTGAAATGTATGTTTAAGTTTTCTCTCTTAAGTTGATAAAAATCGTAAGAGATCAGTCTTTTTCCATAAAACTTGATATTTTCCATTGTTTTTTTACTTAATTAACGATACTCATTAAGGCTATAGTTGTTGAAAAACTAGGATACATGTTTAACTTTCAACTTTTAAGTCGTTACAATGATCATATAGTTGATAAAAATTGTAAGAAATCAGTCTTTTTCTATAAAACTGGATATTTTCTATTGTTTTTACTTAATTAATACTACTCATTAAGATGTCTATGAAGCAAAATTCAAATATATGTTTAACTTTCTTCTGTTAAATTGATAATATCATCTTGTAGTAGAAGAAATCTAAATAAAATGGTTAAAAACTGAGATTTTAATTGTTTCGCTTAATTAATAATACTCATTAAAATTACGGTTGTTCAAAATTCAAATACAAATTTAATCTTCATCTTATAGTATGATTCAATGTTGAGATGTGATTGATAATATTTTTAATTAGGGAAGGTTGTTCACCTATCCTGTTATAATAGAATATTCCTTTTTTCCACTAGGGGGCGCAGGAGGGCGGCGGTGAGATGGTGGGAGCAGGAGGGACCGCAGGCGGGGCAGCTGGAGGAGCAGGTGGGGCAGCCGGAGGAGCAGGTGGGGCAGCCGGAGGAGCAGGCGGGACAGCCGGAGGAGCAGGAGGCACGGTCCCGCAGTCCCGCCTGCGCTTGAGCCCGTACTCTCCTTTTCCTACTACTATGATGAAATCCAGTGGTTATAGCCATCAAAAAGGAAAGACTGCTCTAGCCAAATAAGCCAAAACAATAGTCTTACTACCAGGCAAAACTCGGGAAAAGGTAATAAGGTTATGATAAAAAGTTAATTAAATCCAATTGATTTTTAAATCCTCAGATTTTAAAATATTCACCTTTTATACAAACATTTTAATAACAATTTTAATTTTTCTTCAGAAAGGTGTTATAGTAAAAATAAAATACATTGACATGTTTCGGAACCGTCAAATAAGTTCCATAGTCATAATATAAATAAAACAAAATTTCAAAATATTTCTCGGACAATACAAATGACACGCGACAATGAGATATAAATAACAAAAAACACGCGCTCTATTGCAAAAAATTAAATTAAAATACAGACCATGATCTAAAACTTAACTAAAAATAAAAATTTCAAATTATTTCACGGTTAATACAAATGACACGCGACAAAGAGATATAAAAAACACCAAAAAACACGCGCGCTATTGTAAAAAATTAAATAAAAATAAAAATAGACCATGATCAAAAGAAATTCCAACTTGGTTCATCCCCTTCAAGCCCTCACGAGGAATTTATTCATTAATTCTAACCATAACTTAGGAATAATAAAAGAAACTGTATCATTGCAAACCAGATTATTACGCGTATAAATTTCAATGGACTCTCTTGTAATAGATTTACGATTACAATTAGATATGAAACATAATTTACTTTGATTAAACAATATTTTTATCTCCTCATTTAAATATGTTTTTGATAAGGCAGTGTTAGTACGTCCAAATTTAATATCAGATTCGTGCTCCCCTTTTCTAATTCCAAACTTTCTCCCAGTCATGTCTATGTAATAATTTAAGTCACCATTTTCAGTAATATAAGGTATTTCATAAACTCCAGCAAGATCATCATGTCCAATAGGATCCACTTGCTTATTAAGTAAACATCTTAATTTTGGTGGAGGAGTTGCAATCATATCAATGTTAAACTTTTTTAATTTAAATTTTAATTTCTCAAAACTGCCTTTCAGATATGGAAAAGAAACTCTTTTAAAATTTTTAGAATCACCCCCTTTATTGAATCTTTCAGTTAACCCTGGATATTGTTGTTTAGGCTTCCCTTTTCTATAATAATTAATTAATTTATTGATGCTACTTATTTTATACCCATTAGAACCTGCAATCTCACGGATCTTACGCAACTCTTCGTTTAAAAATTCATCAGAACAGACTTTAAACGCTCTATCAACCATGAAACGGAAAGTAGAGAATTTATAACAAAAAGGTGAACAAGCGGAATTTGGAATAATGTGTTGGCTATTAATTTTCTTTCTATAAATTAATCTTTTCAAAGAATCACCCTCCCTAATTAAAAAAGTGTCTAAAAACGGTAAACTACGATTCGCTTCTAATTCATAGGTAAATTGAATATTTTTATCTAATTTATTAACTTTATCAACAAAATTAAGGAAAGAATCTACCCCCATTCCCAAACCAAAAAAACATCACCAACATACCTTTTCCAAAGCATAGGAACTTTGTCAAAATTTTCAAAAATTCTTTTTTCATAAGGTCTCATTTTGAATTCCGCGAGGAAACCCGAAATGGGAGAATCAATTGGAGCCCCCAACTTTTGCTCATAAATTTTTCCATCAAACATAAAGAAATTATTATTTGTGATTAACTGTAAGCCAATTTTCAGTGTCTTTTTTATGTTATCACTATACTTTTTTGAACTATCTATCAAATCACTAATATAAGAATTAACTTCACTAATGTCTATTGATGGAAACAAAGACTTGACATCCATACTTGCCAAAATACAATCATGAGGAATCCTAAGTATTTTGATATGTTCTACAAATTCTGCTGTGGAATTAACAACCAAGTCCGAAGGAGGTAATAAGTCTTTCAACAATAAGACAAATGCTTTTTCCAAAAAATATGTTGGCGCTTGACATCTCATTACTATGGGGCGCAATGGATATCCTTCTTTATGATCTTTTACTTGTTGTTACTTGATACTTGTTGGTAGAGTAAAAGATCATAAAGAAGGATATCCATTGCGCCCCATAGTAATGAGATGTCAAGCGCCAACATATTTTTTGGAAAAAGCATTTGTCTTATTGTTGAAAGACTTATTACCTCCTTCGGACTTGGTTGTTAATTCCACAGCAGAATTTGTAGAACATATCAAAATACTTAGGATTCCTCATGATTGTATTTTGGCAAGTATGGATGTCAAGTCTTTGTTTCCATCAATAGACATTAGTGAAATTAATTCTTATATTAGTGATTTGATAGATAGTTCAAAAAAGTATAGTGATAACATAAAAAAGACACTGAAAATTGGCTTACAGTTAATCACAAATAATAATTTCTTTATGTTTGATGGAAAAATTTATGAGCAAAAGTTGGGGGCTCCAATTGATTCTCCCATTTCGGGTTTCCTCGCGGAATTCAAAATGAGACCTTATGAAAAAAGAATTTTTGAAAATTTTGACAAAGTTCCTATGCTTTGGAAAAGGTATGTTGATGATGTTTTTTTGGTTTGGGAATGGGGGGTAGATTCTTTCCTTAATTTTGTTGATAAAGTTAATAAATTAGATAAAAATATTCAATTTACCTATGAATTAGAAGCGAATCGTAGTTTACCGTTTTTAGACACTTTTTTAATTAGGGAGGGTGATTCTTTGAAAAGATTAATTTATAGAAAGAAAATTAATAGCCAACACATTATTCCAAATTCCGCTTGTTCACCTTTTTGTTATAAATTCTCTACTTTCCGTTTCATGGTTGATAGAGCGTTTAAAGTCAGTTCTGATGAATTTTTAAACGAAGAGTTGCGTAAGATCCGTGAGATTGCAGGTTCTAATGGGTATAAAATAAGTAGCATCAATAAATTAATTAATTATTATTGAAAAGGGAAGCCTAACAACAATATCCAGGGTTAACTGAAAGATTCAATAAAGGGGGTGATTCTAAAAATTTTAAAAGAGTTTCTTTTCCATATCTGAAAGGCAGTTTTGAGAAATTAAAATTTAAATTAAAAAAGTTTACCATTGATTTGATTGCAACTCCTCCACCAAAATTAAGATGTTTACTTAATAAGCAAGTGGATCCTATTGGACATGATGATCTTGCTGGAGTTTATGAAATACCTTATATTACTGAAAATGGTGACTTAAATTATTATATAGACATGACTGGGAGAAAGTTTGGAATTAGAAAAGGGGAGCACGAATCTGATATTAAATTTGGACGTACTAACACTGCCTTATCAAGAACATATTTAAATGAGGAGATAAAAATATTGTTTAATCAAAGTAAATTATGTTTCATATCTAATTGTAATCGTAAATCTATTATAAGAGAGTCCATTGAAATTTATACGCGTAATAATCTGGTTTGCAATGATACAGTTTCTTTTATTATTCCTAAGTTATGGTTAGAATTAATGAATAAATTCCTCGTGAGGGCTTGAAGGGGATGAACCAAGTTGGAATTTCTTTTGATCATGGTCTATTTTTATTTTTATTTAATTTTTTACAATAGCGCGCGTGTTTTTTATATCTCTTTGTCGCGTGTCATTTGTATTGACCGTGAAATAGTTTGAAATTTTTATTTTTAGTTAAGTTTTAGATTATGGTCTATATTTTAATTTATTTTTTTGCAATAGAGCGCGTGTTTTTTGTTATTTATATCTCATTGTCGCGTGTCATTTGTATTGTCCGAGAAATATTTTGAAATTTTGTTTTATTTATATTATGACTATGGAACTTATTTGACGGTTCCGAAACATGTCAATGTATTTTATTTTTACTATAACACCTTTCTTAAGAAAAATTAAAATTGTTATTAAAAGGTAATAAAGTTATTAAAACTACTTTAGTTGAATCTAAATTATTCCAAGAGACAGAAAAAAAGTTCCAAAACATAGTCAGATGGAAGAAAAAAAGTAGGTCATAGTTGGCGAGTAAGAAGGGATCGAGCAAAATTATCTAAACAAATTAGAAAAGTTGAGAAAGAAACTATTAAAGATTCGTCAAACTTCTGAAACGTACAAGAAGAAGTTTTATGGACTTAGAGACAAATATTCCGATCAAGAATCAATTGGAAAATACATTAGAAATATCTCAAAAAAGATTATTGCAGCGCCTGAATTAAAAAAAAAATGATGTTTGAAGAAATATTGACAAAGTATTTGGCAAATGGAAATAGCAATTCAAAAAAAGAAAAAGCAAAACAATTTTTAAAGGAATAATGCAAGGAGACCTTTTTAAAAAATATAAGGTAGTAAGTGAAACAAAATTCTTACCTTCCAAAATACACATAGCACACAAGATAAGAGTTTTATAGTTTGGAATATTTGCGGAAACAGCGAACTGGATTTTTTGTTACAATTCTAAAGGTACGTTTGAAGATATAAGAGCCAAAATCTCTGCACCCAAACCATATAGATCTCAGACAAATACATTTTATTTTACTGACTTTCTACATAAAAAAAATTTCAAAATAAAGTTGGTTTTGATCTTTTGTTTATAATAATGTTTTCTTATTTACTATAAAATTTTGTGAAAAAAAATAATAATTTGTAGTTATAATTGTTTGTCATTCCCCTGTCTAGTTGACATTTGAAAATTTATTTTTGTGCATTTAACGTAGTAAAAGATTACTGCTGACTCTATTTTATTAGTTAGAGACGTTGTCTAAACACAATGGAAACCAATTTTAAAGAAAAAATTAACATTATTTTTTAAAATTTTATGATGTCCAAATCGATCAGTTAAGAGAAAATGACCCACATACATTTCACTTACTTCATAAATAAATAACGACATAGCAGACAAACATACAAATAGCATATTAAATAAATAAATAATATCACAAAAAATATTTTATTCCAGTATGAGAACATTCCCTAATAGCATGCATGATCACAGTGACGTCACTGTGAGTCACTTTGGTGACATCACATCTGTGACCAAAATGCCACCACTCAATGACGTCACATTGTGACTGAGATGTGACTTTCTTAAAAATCTTTAGAAATTTTTAAATACCCTTCAAAACGTGTTATTTACTTAGAAAAAATGTTTCTGGCAATTTAAATATCGTCGCTTTTGTCACAGTTTCGTCACAATGTTAATGTCAAATTAGTCACAAATGACACATTTTTCACAAATTTGTCACAGTGTGACCACTTTGTGAAACGTCACAAAAGAGCTCTAAAAGGCCATAACGACTTCACATTTTAGTCACTGTGACTTCACATCGACGTCACGTGACGTCACATCGACAATCGATGGTCACAAAGTCAGAATGTGACTTCACAACGACGTTGCAGTGACGTCACCATGCTTTATGAGTTGTTTCTAATCTATACACGCAAAGATAATAACTTCTACTGGAAAGCAAACTAAGACTAATGTCGGGAATCGCGACCAATTGACATAAAAATTTCAAAAATCGTGAACCCTGTTGAGTATCCAATTATCTAGGAAAAGATGATCCTTCTTTGATATATCGCTCTGTAACTAATACAATTATGCTGAACATTAATTGTCCTATTAAATTTTCTGAAACCAGATAACGCTGCTGCACCTATTCATCGATCGAAAATTTACTTTGTGAATGAATACCCTCAAGGTTTAATATTTTTATCGCTCATGATGAATAAACACAGGGCTCTCGCTGTCGCTGGACATTGCGCCAAATTGGGACAAAATGCTCCATTTGGCGAGTAAAAGATCATTTGGCCTCGCCAAATTACGAGTGTTCGATTTCTGCTCTTTGTGTGCAAATGTAGTCAAAATTCTTATATGCATTGCTGAACGATTAATATTACTTTACATATGCATTCGCTCTGTGTCATTTACATTGATTTACTTATACAGATACTAACTCAACACCAATTCAGTTTAGACATAAAAGGAATTATATGATAGGTATTATGTATGGGCATCACACCAGTAAAAACACAAACAAAGTTACATGCATGCGAAAAATAGAGAAAATATTTGGAATATAGTGTCAAAATTAGCTATTTACCATACATTAATTTTATGTAAAATATCATTATTAGATTAATTTTCTTTATCGGTTAAAAGTCGAAATCTCATAATAATTTTTGTACACATTTTTACAACAGTAATTCAAATATAACTTTTTAAATTTTTATTTAGACTGTAAAAAGAACGTCTGAAACAATTAGAAACATATTTAGGAATCATTTAAAATGTACTTATTTTCAAAATTTTCTGTAGTTTACAGTCACAAATTTCCATTTTATAAACAATTACAAAAAAAAAGAATATTTTAGAATATTTTGATAAAAGTGGCTAAAATAAAGGGTTAAAGATAGATTTCTCAATATTTCACGCGGAATCTACTTTGCTAACATTTCTTTTTATTTGGCTACTGATTTTTTTTTTTCATTTGCCAAATCGCTAATGTTAGTCATAAGCCAGCGATAACTCTGAAACATCTTGTCCTTGTTTACTTTGATGCAAGGATATATTAAGATATCAACCTAATTTTAACTGAAGTTATCTCAAAATATAAACACATTTAAATGTTATACATCTCTCAACGTTTTTTTTTAATGATTTTTTTATAAATATAACTTTTATACAATTTTCTTCGAAAAACAATTTTGATTAAAATGGCCGCCTGGTTGGCCATAAAATAAAATAAAATTGCATGGATTTCGATAAATCTTTTATGAAACTATCTTCCATCAGAATAATTTCTGCTAAATGTTACTAGCTGCGAAACATTTTATCTATTCATGTAATACGCTAACGTGACGATACCGTGTCACACTAATCCTTGAAAAAAAAAACCAAAAAAAAAACATATCGAGGCCATCATTCCGCCCTCATAGCATGCATGGTCACAGTGACGTCACAATGACGTCACTGTGAGTCACTGTGGTCACATCACATCTGTGACCAAAATGCCACTACTCAGTGACGTCACATTGTGACTGAGATGTGACTGTCTTAAAAATCTTTAGAAATTTATAAATATCCTTCAAAACATGTTATTTACTTTAAAAAAACACTTTTTCACAACATCGCTTTTGTCATAGTTTCGTCACGATGTTAATATCAAAGTAGTCACAAATGACACGTTTTTCGCAAATTTGTCACACCGTGACTTCACAAATTGGTCCCAATGTGACGTCACAAACAAGCTATAAAACTTCCATAACGTCTTCACATTTTAGTCACTGTGACTTCACATCCACGTCACGTGACGTCACATCGGCGATCGATGGTCACAAAGTCACAGTGTGACTTCACAACGACGTCGCAGTGACGTCACTATGCCTTACGGGCGATACCCTAATTAAGGATGTAATCGAAAAAATATTTCTGCACCCTCAACAGCTTTAAATTTTCTGATACATTTTCAGACTCATTTTCAAAAGTAGAAGAGATGTATAAGAGGCCGTGCGATTTCATTTTTTACTCAATTCATTAGAATTTGGTTTATAAACAATTACTTTCTCAGTATGACCACTTTTTTCGTTCCCTGATCCGCCGCTTCGAAAAATTAGGTTCAAATCGACATCTTTCCCAGAAGTATTTTCCAATATTTTTTGCATTTATCTAAAAACCGATTAGCACGGCACATTGCGTAGTTTCTAAATAAGAGAATTTACCAGTTTGATGCGTTTGAGAGCGAAAACGAATTTAAAAATGAATAAGAAAAAAAGCAATTTGAATTGAATAATACTCTTAAAGTAATTATTCGACTTATGGAAGTAATCTGCGTTGTATCACGCATATCCTTCTTCATTTTCTCTAAAAACTATACAGTTATAACGTTTTAAGCTCTAAATTAAAAATAATCAGTTACCAACACTAAATTACCGAATTAAACAAACGAATGTTTCAAAAATTGTGATTGATTTTATAAATTAATCACATGTATAATTTATAACAATGTGTATCACACATTAATTTTTAGAAATTCATTCATAAAACTTTTAAAAAATTCGCGCATTGAATATTTTAAGTCCTGTTAGTATTAATCTACCTTGTATACCATTCGTCTATGAACAAGTGAAAACAGTCTTTTATTAAAAAGTAAAGTTTTAGAAAACTCAATTCTATTTTCTTCATATTATCCGGTGACAAACATCGTAATTAGTAGTTATTTTTTGGCGTGTGATTTAGAAACAATGCTTTTAAGTTGAAGTAAAATACTATGTCGCTTTATGATTTTTATTGTTGTATTGTATTTTAAAGGGAATGAGTGAAATATGTCTATTTTAACTGCATTGCAATATACCTTTTTTAAATGCTTGTATTTTAAATAAAAGTTACAGTTTTAAAATGAAATGTGTTAGAGATTTGTCTTTTAAATGAAATTAATGCAGTATGAAGAATGTCAAAGTGAACAATATTTGGCAATTTATCTCATTGGCAAGCTAATAAATAAAAGTATTCTATTTTCTGAGTATTAATGTAATAGAGTCGGGGTATTAATGTAAATAGACACTAGTTTCTTTGTTCCAGGTTTAATGTTTATTTTATTTTGGAAAAAAATTGATTTGATAAATAATGAATTTCTCTCTCTTTCTTGTCAACTTAATTATTTCTCAAAATCATACAATTTTAGGTGGCTTTCATTACAAAAAGTAAAAAGCTACCTATTACAGCCGTCCGGAGGAAAGCACTTCCGGAAAATTTTGGTATATTTTCACCGATCATGACCCCCAGACCCCAAAACCACCCTCCGTCCAAATGTTGACAAGCTTATCAATATATATATATATATAACCATATATATATAAATCTGATTTTTGACATGCTGTAACTATCCTATTTATGAGCCGATTTGAATGTAACTTTGGTATGTACATAGTACATACAAATGTCTCTACCGAGTTCGTTGGCCAGCATCACCCGCCATCACATTTCAAAATGGCGGCCTTTTAAATTTTTTTAAAATTTAAAAATTTGAAATTAAATGCGAAAAATTTAAAAGTTGAAAAATATTTTTCTTTTATGTGTTAGAACTTAAAAAGAAAGATTCCAGAACATTTTTTATTTTTTTTATATCTTAAAAAATGAGTTATAGCACATTGGATTTCTAGTGTGGCTCACACTTTGAAACGATTTAATTTTTACCACGTGATAGCACGCGTATTTATGAACCGATTTGGATTTAAATTGGTGTGTACATAGTATATACAGAGGTTTTTACCGAGTTCGTTAGTCAGTTCCATCTGCTATCTAGTTTCAAAATGGCGGTCATTTAAATTTTTTAAAAAATTTAAAAAATTTAAATTATGTACAAAAAAGTGAGAAATTGAAAAAGATTTTACTTTTACGCATTTGATCTTGATACAAAGATTCTGGAGCATTTATAGTTTTGTCTTAATCTTAAAAAATGGCTGAGTTATCGCATTTTAATTTTTAGTGTTGCTCACATTTCCAAATGATCTGATTTTCGTCACGTGATAACACGCGTATTTATAAACGAATTTGGATGTAAGTTGGTAAGTACATAGTACATACCGATGCCTAGACCGAGTTTGTTAGCCAGTTCCATTCGCCATCTTGTTTCAAAATGGCGGAATATTATTATTATTTTTTAAATATTAAATTTTAAAATTTGTTACAAAAAAGTAAGAAATTAAAATATATTTTTCTTTTGTGCGTTTGACCTTGATACAAAGATTCTAGATCATTTTTTGTTTCATCTATATCTAGTAAAATGGCTGAGTTACAGCACTTTCAACTTTCAGTGTGGTTAACATTTTGAAAGGTCTGAAATTTGTCCCGTAATAATACACATATTTATAAACTGATTTGGATATAACTCCGTGTGCACATAGTACATACCAATGTCTTGATCGAGTTCACTGGCCAACTTAATTCGCCATCTTGTTTCAAAATGGCGGTTATTTAAGTTTGTCAAAAATCTTTTAAATGTATAATGATGTACAAACAAAAAATTAGAAATTGAAAAAAGGCTCTTTCTGAAGCGTTTGATCTTAATACATGAATTCAGGAGTATTTTTAGGTAGCTTTCATTACAAAAAGTAAAAAGCTACCTATTGCAGCTGTCCGGAGGAAAGCACTTCCAAAACATTTTGGTATATTTTCACCGATCATGACCCCCAGACCCCAAAACCACCTTCCGTTCAAATGTTGACATATATATATATATATATATATATATATATATATATATATATATATATATATATATGTACCGGGTGTCCAGTAAATAACTGACCCATTTTGAACTTAAATAACAAATAAACGATTTGAGATAATAATGCGCGTTTTGCGGTATTGTTATTAGAAAATCAATAAATTTTTAAACATGTACTTTGTTAATATAGTTCAAATTTCGGAAAAAAATATCGCGCTGGCGGTAACAGGCTGTTTGAATACAGACATGACTCTAATTTTCATAAATATGAGATTTTCGGCTGAATCTGAATCTATATGTTGAATCGACTCTCGAATCAGCTTCAGAAATAGGGTACGTTGGTTGGAGAGTGATTTAAAATAATATTTGTGATTGAACCATCTGTATTATATTTCCCCTCCTCAGTCTTGAGACTGAGATATTATTTTAAATATTATTATATTACATTAACAAAGTGCATATTTTAAAATTTATTTATATTCTAATAACAATACAGAAAGCCGCGCATTTTTATCTCAAACAGTTTTTTTTGTTATTTACATTCAAAATGGGTCAGTCATTTACTGGACACCCGATATATATACACTGCTCAAAACAATTAAAGGATATTGCAGTTTTAGGTGGATTTTGTATCTGGGAAACTTTTTAGCTGATTGATACATGGTTGACAGACATAGTAGGTTATATGAGAATAAATTACACATGTTTGGCAGAAAAAAATGCATTTTATTGCGCATTTGTGTACAAAAGGAAAAAACACAATTTGTGCATATGAGAAAAAAAAGAATAAGAAAATGTGTTTTCTTCAAAGAAAATCATTTTCAGTTGGGGGTATGGTTTCCACGGGCGGCCAGCAACGTTGAACATCTTTGAGGCATGGATTCAATGAGGCTATTAATGACGAGTTGGGGTATTCTGCCCCACTGTTCAAGAAGAGCTTTTTCCAGTTCTTGGAGAGTTTGTGGGGGCTGTTGGTGGCCAGAAACTCGTCTTCCTTGAATCACTTCGTCGTATTTTATATGAAACACGTCCCAAACGTGCTCGATTGGATTCATGTCTGGAGAACACGCTGGCCATTCCATTCGAACGATTCCTTCTTCGAAAAGAAAATCTTCCAACAGGTTTGCACGATGTGACCTGCAGTTATCATCCATTAAAATGAAGTTATCTCCGATTGCTGCAGCGTAAGGGACTACAAAAGGTCTGAGGATCTCATCCCTATATCGGCGACCAGTCAGAGCTCCATCTCGAATGATGTAGAGGTCAGTGCGCCGGTCAATGGACACGCAACCATACACCAATACTCCTCCACCGCCAAATCTGACACTTTCGTGCACGAACGCAGGATTATTCCTACTGCCACGGTCCCTCCAGATGAAAATACGTCTATTATCCGGATGCACAGAAGTACGGGACTCGTCAGAAACCAGAATATTGCTCCATTCATTTCTCCTCCAGTTGACACGCTCGGTTGCCTACTCCCTGTGGTCGCGACGATGCCTTGATGTTAATCTAACACATACCATCGGTCGGCGAGCATACAGATCTACAGCATGGAGCCGGTTTCGGTCAGTCTGAGTTGAAATTGTGGTGCCTGTAGCCGAGCGGAGGTGTTGTTGGAGAAGAGTAGCGTTCATAATTCGGTGTCTCCGAGCTGTTAACGCTAAATACCGATCTTCATTGGGCGTTGTTGCCCGTCTTCGACTTTGCCCTGGTCTTCGGCCTGCACATCCACTCTCCAAAAAATGGTTCCAGATCCTGGAAATGACACTTTGTGACACTCCAATTGCTTGCGCTACTTCGGCTTGAGTTTGGCCCCCTTTTAACCTACCTACAATTCTCCAAGCTTCTGAATCTGTCAAATGACTTCGCTGAGACATCGTACTCATCGAAACAAAGCAATCACTGAATGCCGATCGTCCTTGTCTTCATTCTCTTTTATCCAGTTGAAAGTCAAATTACATTCGCCGCCGCTGAAGCGACGTTTTTGACGTCGAACTCAAAATTTGCATACTCCACAGTTTGAAAACCAGAAAAATTTGCATTTGTGATTCTCTTCTTCTATTTTCGGTAAAAAAAATTTCGTTTATATCTTTATTTTATATAAAACTTCAAATATCCTTTAATTGTTTTGAGCAGTGTATATATATATATATCTGATTTTTGCCATGCGATAACTAACGTATTTATGAACCGATTTGAAAATGAAACTTGGTATGTACATAGTACATACAAATATCTCGACCGAGTTCGTTGGCCAGCATCATCCGCCATCTTGTTGCAAAATGGCAGTCATTTAAAAAATTAAAAAAAATAAATTAAATTTAAAATTAAATACGAAAAAATTAAAAGTTGAAAAATATTTTTATTTTGTGTGTTAGATCTTAAAACACCAATTCCAGAACACTTTTTATTTTGTCTATATCTTAAAAAATGACTGAGTTATAGCACTTTGAATTTTTCTTATGGCTGACATTTTGAAACGATCTGATTTTTGTCATGCTATAACTAACGAATTTATGAACCAATTTGAATGAAACTTGGTATGTACATAGTATATACAAATATCTCGACCGAGTTCGTTGGCCAGCACCATCCGCCATCTTGTTTCAAAATGGCGGCCATTTAAATTTTTTTAAAAAATTTAAAATTTAAAATTAAATGCGAAAAAATTAAATGTTGAAAAATACTTTTATTTTATGTGTTAGATCTTAAAACACCATATCCAGAACACTTTTTACTTTGTCTATATCTTAAAAAATGATTGAGTTATAACACTTTGAATTTTTCTTATGGCTGACATTTTGAAACGATCTGATTTTGTCACGTGATAACACTCGTATTTATAAATCGATTTGGATGTAATTTGGTGTGTACATAGTACTTAAAAAGGCCTTGACCGAGTTCATTAACCAGTTTCATCCGCCATCTTGTTTAAAAATTGCGGCCATTTAAATTAAAAAAAAATAAACTTTGAAATTAGGTACAAAAAAGTGAGAAATTGAAAAAGATTTTTCTTTTATGCACTTGACCTTGATACAAAGATTCCAAAGCACTTTTTGTTTCGTCTGTATCTTAAAAAATGTCTGAGTTATAGTACTTTTAATTTCTAGTGTTGCTCACATTTTGAAATGATCTGGTTTTCGTCCCGTGATAACACGCGTATTTATACACTGATTTGGATGAAACTTGGTGCGTAGATAGGACATACTGATGCCTAGACCGAATTTGTTGGCCAGTTCCAACCGCCATCTTGTTTCAAAATGGCGGAATATTTTTTTATTTATTTAAATTTTAAAATTAGATGCAAAAAAATAAGAAATTGAAAAAGATTTTTCTTTTGTGTTTTGACCTTGATACAAAGATTCCAGAGCATTTTTTGTTTCATCTATATCTTGAAAAATGGTTGAGTTTTAGCACTTTCAATTTCCAGTGAGATTGACACTTTGAAACGGTCTGAAATTTGTCACGCGTTAATACGCATATTTATAGACTGATTTCAATATAACTCCGTGTGTTCATGGTACATACCAATGTCTTGACCGAGTTCACGGGCCAACTTTATCCGCCATCTTATTTCAAAATGGCGGCTATTTAAATTTATCAAAAATCTTTTAAATGTACAATGATGTATAAACAAAAAATTAGAAATTGAAAAAAGTTCTTTTTAAACTATTTATTTTAATAATGAATTCCGGAGTATTTTTTGCTTTGTCTTTACCTTGAAAAACGCTTGAGATATAGCAGTTTGAATTTCTAATGTGGGTGACATTTTTTTAAAGTCAATTTGCCCGCGACAGCACTCGTATATATTAATCGATTTCGATGTGAGTGTGCATGTTCTCATGAATTAAGATTTCGATCAAGCTCATTGGGTTTTTTTTATCCATCATGCTGCTTTCAAATGGATATCGTGGAATTTGGCGACCCTATAAATCGCTTAAAATAAAACCAGGTTGAATAAAAGATGACTAATTTCTAAAAATTCCTATTAATATTCAGTATTGACAAAAACTAGTATTCAATCTTACATAATCGTGTTCCACTATTTTGAGCTTCGTATATTTGATTTATATAACTGAGTTTAAAATAAATAAATAAGTATATGAAAGCTGCCTCTTCCTCCCGGCATTGCCGGAAGGACTTTTTTGTTTTGTCTTTATCTTAAAAAACGCCTGAGATATAGCAGTTTGAATTTCTAATGTGAGTGACATCTTTTTAAAAAGCAACCTGCCCGCAACAGCACTTGTAGATATTAATCTATTTCGATGTGAGTGTGCATGTGCACATGAACTAAGATTTCGACCAAGTTCAATGGTTTGTTTAATCCATCATGTTGTTTTATATGGCATGCGCTTCATGATATCGTGGAATTTGGCGGCCTTATAAATCGCTTAAAATAAAACCAGTTTGAATAAGAGATGACTAATTTTTAAAAATCCCCATTAATATTCACTATTGACAAAAACTAGATTAAATTAAATCTTATATAATCAAGCTCCAATAATTTAATCTTCGTATATTTGAATAATATAAGTTAATTTAAAATAAATAATTAAACAAATAAGGTATATGAAAGCTACCTCTTCTTCCCGGTACTGCCGGAAGGACTTTTAATTTTTACGTCCTTGAATAGGGAGTAAATGTAAAATGTTTGAAAAATGTATTTCAATTCACTGATTTACTTTTATGATTTTAAAAGCAAATACCTTGATCACGGAATAATAATATATGAATATTTTTATCAACTATTTCAAATTTTGAGGGAAAAAATCACTTCAACTCGCGTTTTAAGGTGGGTCCTTACACAAGTAAAACTGTAAAAGAAAGAAGGAATATGCATTAAATTTTATTATTTAACAGGTATGTGATGAAATTCAAAATTATTTTACATGAAAAGCTTACCTGTCGTGTATGTAGCACTAAAACCACTACGGGTAGCACTGCCATCTGTTTTAAATTTCACATCCAAACCTTCGAATTCCGATACGAATGATGTTACCGTTTGACCACAGATTTTATCTAAATGTGAACCATCCAAATCATATATAGCAACATAATCGCAAGCACAATTATTACACGGTTCCAGATTGAAGGAATCAAATACCTAGAATAAAAAAATAAAATTTATAGTTTCTAGATGATTTCCAGCAAAGTATAACTAATGAGTATACAAAAATAGTAAAAAAAATAATTGCCATCTTTATGAAAGGGAAAGTTGTACAAAATTGGATTTAGCAGGTAAAAATAAATAGCACAGATTTCTCCATGATTTATACATTTATCTATCAGCCAACAAGAGGGTTTAGTTGTCGATCGACATTACGGCATTTGTAGCTAAACAAAAAACTATTCTGCGCGATTTTTATTTATTTATTTATTTATTTTTGAATGGGGAGGGGGAAGGGCTTTTGTTTAAATTACTTTTTAAGATTGTTTTGTTTAATTCTAGGTTTTATGCATACAATCGCTATTTGTCAGACTATCAAATTACCTAAGTACTGCATTTAATTAATATCTTTTATGCTAGAATTTTAACATTTTTACTGATGATTTACAATCGGATTGCAAGTAGTGACAGCATATTTTGGAAATCAATGTCATGTTGGAGTAAAACCGGGTACTGAATAGTGGGTCGAAAACGGGTATGCCTGGTTTTGTACTGGGCCATTCCAAGGTAAATTACGTTACACTTAGCACTACTTTCAGTAATTTTAGAAATATAACGCACACACAAAAAAATATTCAAAAATTGTACTTTTATTATGTGTCAGGATTTAGCTAAAATTTATTTTAAACTACAACACTATTAAAACTACTGAAATCACATTCTCAGAAAGTATCATTCATAGCCGTCCATGTATCCAATTCTTTGCGAGACCTTGTATAACATTTTATTTATGTTTACAAACATTTCTTTTTAAACTGAATGCATTTAAGCATAAAAATGCATAATTTATTTAAAAACCACCTTTAAGTAATTTACGCCCATATTCAGTAACGAACTCTTTTGCGTTGCCATTAATATCAACTATAACATTTATACACACCATATAATATGCGTAGATGTAATGAAACTTAAATGCGCATATCATAATTAAAATGCATTTCATCCATCCATCCATCAGCCATCATCGGATACATGTGCAGTGTTTCGGAAAGAATATACAATTTGAAATATTTTGTGTGTCTCTATAAGTGTTATGTACTTCGTATTATGCATCATTATATCATATAATTTATATTAAGCCTCAGCTACTCATATCAATTTTATTATTCATAAAATAGTTTAATATAATTAAAATATATCGCACACAATCCCCCTTTATTATTATGTAATGGAAATCTTTTGTGTGGCCCTGCAAATGAATGGTAGCTATTGTTTCACCGCATATTTTACAGAATGCATATTTCAGTGTATTTCGTAAATGTATATAAATTTTAATATGTTTGACAGGATGTAACATCTTTGAAATTCATTTGAAACGAATTTTTCCCTTAGGCAGTAATGTAACGGTAAATTTTGAGTGTCCCTGTAAGTAAACTAATCATGCTAGAAACCTCATTTGAAATAGGGTGAGTGCAAGGGTAAACGTTAATAATGTTCAAAAATTTCACAGAAATCCGAGTATATTTAAGTGAGTTAGAGCGCGGAAAGACGGACAGACGGACAGACAAACCGAAATCGTAAAAACTTTTACACTGTGCTGGAAAGTTAAAAAACGGGAGTTAGAGCGTGGACAGACGAACAGACGGACAGAAGATCAGACGGCCAGACAAACCGAAATCATCAAGACTTTCTAACTTTGTTGGAAAGTGCTAAAAATTGAAAAAAACATATATTTTATCTAAAATACTTTGTGTGGTGAAAATAGAAGAAAAAGTAACAGAAACTATGTGTAAGAAATTCAAGCTTACCAGTTTGATTCGATACTTCTCTGAGACACGAATTTTCCAAATGTAATTGTAATTATGTGGATATGAATTTGGAAAGCCTGGACTAGATATATTCCCTTCAGTATTATATAGAAAAGTATATTCTGAAAGATATAAACAAGACATAAATGTTAAAAAGGAAAATTTTTATCAATTAAAATGAAATGAACTACACCATTACACTGTAAAAAAACTCCCTTACTTTACACCAAAAAGGGTGGCAACTAAGTTGCCACCCCAAGTGGCGTAAATGAATTTCCACTTGTAAATTGGTGTAATGAGCCACCAACTATTGAATGGTATAAACAAACACCATTTTTAGGGGCAACTTAGTTGCCACTATTTTGGGTATAAAGTAAGTAATATGTTTAATCTGTACGTTATAATAAATTGTCTCAATTAAAGGGAAATTTAGCAGACTCTTTGCGTGAGGCTATTTATTTTAAATTATGGCTGTATTAAATTTGAAATATAATTTTTAAATTATTTTTTATTTTTCTACCATTGATTAAAGTACACTAAATAAGTTGATGGTAAGAAAGGAAACTTCCTAATATTTACATGACTTTAACAGCAAAATAAAAAATAATTTAAAGATTACATTTTAAATTTAACACAGTCATAAATTAAAATAATTAGTTTCATGCAAAGAGGCTTCTAAACTCCCTTTTAATTGAGGTAATTTATTATAACGTGCATTTTAAACATAATACTCAGTAAACAATGCAATTTCCTATATTTACTTGCTTAGAAACATCTTTATATAGGTCCCATAGTGTGTTTGGGGGAGTTTGTGGGGAGAGGGGGCCGAACGTAGCTACAGCCCCTCTAAATTTTGGTAAAGTGTCATTTCTTATGCATGTACAACATTCAATTAAGCTTTATTTGGTGGATCTGCCAGAATGTTCTGCTGTTCTGTTCTCCAGAAGGATCTGCCCGAACCTTTTCTATTCCATTGCTGAACACAGCGGCATGGGAATAGAAAATTGCGCCCGGGGCGAAGTTTCATTTTGGCGCCCCCCCCCCCCCAATCAGCATTTCTGTTTGTCACAGGTGTCACAAAATTGAAAAGTGTAAAAGCACAAATAAATTCTATTAAATACATGTTTTTCGTTTATGTTGAAATTTTAAAAGATTTAATATTACAACTGAATAATATAAAAGAACATTGCACTTATATTTTGGCAAAGGTGATCTGGAAAACATATGTGGAAAAAATGTATCTAACAGTATTGTATAACCACTTTTGGATTTCAAGAATAAAGTAACATGCTATTTTGAAAATGTATGTTTTTTTCACAAAAAAAATCCCAATATGTTTATATATATATTTTTTTTTTACTAAAAAAGAGAAGGAACAAAAGACGATAATAACATAAATTTGGCTTCCGCGCCCGGGGCGACAGCCCCCTTTCCCTCCGTTTCACACAGCTCTGGCTGAACATACCGGCCGCCCCCCCCCTTTCATTGAAGTTCTAAGATTTTCCATTAAATATATTCAAAGTCAAATAAGCATTAGTGATCATTTTAATTATGTTTTACTAATTTAATAAATAGAAAAATAAAAGCATGACAATCTCTTTAACTCTTTCAATATCAACATCTTAGAAAAAAAAAAAAAAATGAAATTTTTACACGATGTTAATATTGCTTCTAATAATCTAAAAACACATAAAAATACAAATATAAATGGAAAAAATTCATGTTTAAAACAAGATATAACACTATGTTTATTTAATACTCGTGTTCAAGTTATGCTGAATTTAAAGCAGTAAAACACTATAAAATCAAAACTAAATATTTCAAAGCTCTGTTCGAAAGTGACAATTTTACGACTTTCATATTATTAAGTAATTTTCATTTTTAAAATATCGAAATAGCTAGAGTGCAAAATGATATTTTGCAAATATTATGTATTTATTTATATATATATAATTACAACAAATATAACACAAATACAAGCTTTTACAGAGAATTAAGAGCGATTGTATACAAAACAGAAAATAAACGGCACTTACCTATTTGAAAAAAAATCCAAAACTTTGCAGCAACACTGCGTTGCAGCTGTTTATGTTACGGCTATCATAGAATAGATTCTAATTCATCATAGAATAGATTATTTCTGATTTCGTTAATTGTCCAAACAAATTAAAATAATCACAGCCGTAAGTCGGCAAAAGTGCTTAATATGAACTATGTCAACATTTTTTTACTCATTTATTATTATTGCGAAATATAATACAAATTCACACAACACTTTTACACGGAACACAGCAGAACATTTCAACCACGCCGTTATTTTGCATATCCCATAATCCCGCGCTGGATTACGAAATCACCGTCTTGTTGTCGCTCGATTAAGAAACCACCTGCCTCAGTGTTAATGAATTCCATAAAGTCTTTCAAAGAGCGAATTATAATGATTTCGAGTAATTCAGAACGCCTATTTTTTTTAAAAAGAGGTGTGATAGATAATTCAAATTGTATCATAACATTTATTTTGGTATTGACACTCAAAAAATAATATATTTACACCTTTTTTCACATACTCATACAACCGAAGTAAATGTGATAAAACTCTCTATTTTTTACAGTGTAGCTACCATATTTTCTGATACATAAGACGCTTTATATAAGACACATTACAAAAAGCAACATATTTTTCATAGAAATAAACATGAAAAAAAATGACAATCCCTAATTTTAAAATAAAAATGTTTACTGCAAAAGTACTGTTTAGCTTTCAGTCCAAGGGCAGACAGCAAAAAAACCTAAGGTATCGAGCCCAAGAAGAAAAACTTTTACGGAAGTGTAATAATACATGAATCTACAATTGAGCTACATCTGCCGGAAATAAAGAGGTGCATAAGCCAAAAATTAATACCACCAGTAATTTATTCCTTAGTTTATCATAGTGCTTCCCGTACAAACATTTCATACCTTTGTTTGTACGCCAAACACAATATTAAACCTACGAGTAAAACACTTGTGGTATTAATTTTTAACTTATACACCACTTCACTTCCGGCAGATGTAGATCAATAGAGTCCCCTATTAGTAATCTTCCATAAAATAAAGATTTTTTTTTCTTCTGCTCGATTACTTATGTTTTTGTATTGTCAACTCTTGTACTCTAAGAGCTAGCAACGTTTTCGTCACCTGATTTCATCAAGGCTCATTTTTTTATATGTTCTTCCCTATTATGGTGTAGTACGTTTGCAGGCGGTCTGGCAGTCCGGAGACGTTGCGTTTATCTGTGGCAGAAGGGGTTGTGCAGGTCAAAAAACTTCAAAATTACGTCATTTTATCAATGCTCATTTTTATTTTGTTCTTCCCCTTAATGATTTAAAACGTTTGCGGGCGATCTGGCAGTCCGGAGAAGTTGCGTTCACCTGTAGCAGAAGGGGTTGTGCAGGTAAAAAAATTTCAAAATTACGTCATTTTATCAAGGTTCATTTTTTTATATGTTCTTCCTCTTAATGGTTTAAAACGTTTGCAGGCGGTCTGGCAGTCCGGAGACGTTACGTTTACCTGTCGCAGAAGGAGTTTTCCAGATAAAAAAAATTCAAAATTACGTCATTTTATCAAGGCTCATTTTTTTATATGTTCTTCCCTTTGATGGTATAGTACGTTTAAAGGTGCTCTTGTAGTCGGCAGATGTTGCGTTTACATGCGAGAGAAGAGGTTATGCAAGTTAAAAAAACATTAAAACTACGTCATTTTAACAGGATTATTGTTTGTAATATTATTATAATTGTGATATTAATCCATTATCAGACGTTACCAATGTTGCTAAGACCCTGCCAGATCCACATTTATAGATAACATATTACACTTTTGCTAGCACAAGCTCTATAATTAATTTGCCAGATATAAATCCGGTTGCAAAGTTAATGCCAGACGGCTTAAAATATGTCAACGAAACTGCCTGTTTCTAGAGTGGTTTATAGTTTAAAAATTATAAGTCATCTTTACGTCATTTTATCAAGCATAAAAATTACAAAACATTACACTTTTGCTAGCAGAAGCCCTATAATTAATTTGCCAGATATAAATTCGGTAGCAAAGTTAATGCCAGACGGCTTTAAATTTGGCAACGAAAGTGTCTGTTTCAAGAGTGGTTTACAGTTTAAAAATTATAAGTCATCTTTAAGTCATTTTATCAAGTATAAAAAATTATAAGATTTTACTTTTTGGCTATCAGACAACCTGTAATTAATTTGCCACATTCAAATTCGGTCGCAAAGTTAATGCCAGACGGCTTTAACTTACGACTTAAACCAATCTTATGAACAGGCACTCTTGTCGCCATATTTAAAGCTGTGTGGCTTTAACTTTGCGACCGAATTTGTATCTGGCATATTAATTATAGGTGCTCTGCTAGCCAAACAGTAATATATTGTAATTTTTATGTTTGATAAAATGACGTAAAGATGACTTATAATTTTTAAACTAAAAACCACTCTTGAAACAGGAACTTTCGTTGCCATATTTAAAGTCGTCTGGCATTAACTTTGTAACCGAATTTGTATCTGGCAAATAAACTATAGGTTTTATGATAGCCAAAGAGTAATATGTTATCTATAAACGTGGATCTGGCAGGATCTTAGCGACATTGGTAAGGTCTGGCATTAATATCACAAATACTGAATAAGGTATTTGTACCCAATATGGACAGTGCTCTCAATATAAACACTCCTAAATATTTAAAAACAACGGTTTTAATCAAGAGATTGTACTACATTCCGTGAACAAAAGCTGTTGAAAAGATAATTAAGCCTGGAAAGTGCAAAAAAGCGCGCAATTCGCCATTTAAAAGGAAACTTGTTGTTTCGTGATGAGCTGATCGTAATTACAAGTAAGTTTAAATTCTTATTAGGTATGGTAAAATTGCTTTAAATATTGAAAAGTGAAGTGTTTTAGAAAGCTGATAAAACATATTTCGGTTGCTTTTGTATGTATTGCTTAAAAATGTTTTCTTTGTTTATTTATTACAAGAAATTACTAGTAATTATTAGTAAAACTACACCCGATTCCGAATATGGACATCTTATGCCCACATTGGAAGTAACGCAAGTGAATCTTCAGATTCATAAGAAAATTCTACAAACAGATGCAATAAAGCTAATCAAAACCTACTATGTGCTTTGTATGGGTCTTCGAAGAGTCACAACCGAAAATTACCCCCTTGCCCTTCTAAAGTTCATGTTCTGGAGTGCCCAATATCTTGTGCCCCTCCCCAATCAGCCCGTTATACTTTAAGATAATTTTTTTTAATCCCCTCTGCTCTAAAATCGCTTGGAAGCTTGGCTTTTCCATACACTCTGTGTAGCATGTCAATAAGGAGACACATTTCGCTAAATGAACATGGATGTCCAAAATAGGGGCAGTTGGTTCCTTATATATACACTTGTAAACATTTTTCGTTTTTATCATTTTAAATTAAAGCAGAATAATTACAAGCTCGCTAATTTTAATACTGATAGTCAACAGTACATGGATATTGGTCATATATTTTTGGAGTTCTATGACGTGTACATGAAGGTGAATAAAATAAATTTTCATAGGCTGTCCATATTGGGTACAGGTACCTTTTAAACAAATGTTACAAACAAAACTCCTGCTAAAATGACGTAATTTTGAAGCTTTTTGGCCTGCACAACCCTTCTCTAACAGGTAAACACAACATCTCCGGACTGCCAGACCGCCCGCAAACGTTTTGAACGATTAAGTGGAAGAACATATAAAAAATAAGCCTTGATAAAATGACGTAATTTTGAAGTTTTTTGACCTGCGCAATCCCTTCTGCCACAGGTAAACGCAACGTCTCCGGACTGCCAGACCGCCTGAAAACGTACTGCACCATAAAGGGGAAGAACATATAGAAAAATGAGCTTTGATAAAATGACTTGTTTTTTGACATTAGCTCTTAGACTATTGGACTATTTGATGAATATGCTAAACTTTTCGAAAATGTAGTATCTCTGTCACTTCTATTTGAATCCTCTTCCTTAGTTATATCGTTGTACTGTTGTCATATTTCTCCTCATAGTCATCTACATATAGAAATTATCTGCATCTTTTATTAAGTGCATCAGTAATACCCCACTTAAGAAAGTATTTAATGTTAGTTTACTCCTTCACGTTTGATCAAGATCTCCCAACTCTTTGACGATGAGCCAAAATGCTTAGTTTGCAATGCTTAATCATTTAAGTCCCAGAGGATTAAAAAAAAAAACTGTTGAAAAATCGCAAGCAGCACAATAGCATTTATTTTATTTTATCCGAAAAAACCCAAGCGGAGCGATAGCTTTTCTTAATTTTATGCCAAAACGACCCAAACAGTGCGATAGCGCTTCTTCAACTTTATGCCGAAACGACCCAAACAGTGAAATAACGCTTCTTTTACTTTATCCGAAAAGACCCAAGCAGCGCGATAGCGCTTCTTCAATTTTATGCCGAAAAGACACAAGCAGTGCGACAGCGCTTCTTATATTTTATATCGATAAATTCCAATCGGCGCATCATCAATGCACCCTAACGCTCGAAATGTGCTGGGGCTTCGCGACATTAAAAACTGAACAACACGATAGCACTGCTTGGGACTCAAAAGGTTAATTATACGAAAATTATACCAAATTCTGAATTGAAAAAAATCTCCTATTTAAGTAAAACATTTCTTGGATTCAATCAGGTAAACAATTGTATAAAGAACAAGTTGGAATTTGCACGTGAAGCGTAGCAAATGAGGTGCGTTCGTACGATAATGAAGTTTTAAAAATATCATATACCAATATCTCTCATATATCAATCTCATAAAATTGTAAATAGTCAATTACAATTAAAATACGCACCAAACAATGTTCTCCCTATACCATTGTGTAATGGAATACGTTTGTGTGGCCTAGTAAATTAATAACAAATGTTCTTTGCACCACAGATTATGCAAAATGTATATTACAATGTGTACTTTATAGATGCATATCAATTTTATTATGTTCGAATGAGTGTAACATCATTAAAATGGATTTGAAACTTTTTCCCCTATTGACTGTAATGTAACGGAGTACTTTTGATTGTCCCTGTATTTGATCTATGCATCCTATTAAAAAAAAAATGAAATAACTTGACAAAATTATGTAATAAGTATGCAGTTTAAATTTCAAACGATTAAAATGCATTTGCAACAATTTCCCCCATTGACCGTAATGTAACGGAATACTTTTGATCGTCCCGGTAATTGATATATCCATCCGATCATCATAAAATTTGAAAATTTTCGACAAAATTATGTAATAATTATATGTTTTAAATTTCAAAAGATTCGGTTGGGTAGTTTTTGCGTTGTTATATGCGGACAGACAGACAGACTGACAGACGAACGGACTGAACGACAACTATAGGTGCTACGTACTTACATAATTACGAATGCACCTAAAAATGGGAGAAAGAAGTTTTTACATTTTTTAAGTGGCTCATTGCAAAGGAGTTAACAAAACAAAAATTATACAAAAGCGTACAAAATTTATTTATGAACTCTTATACTTGTTCCTTTCCGTTTCATACATTATGCATACTATTTACAACAAATAATAAAGAAAAATAAAATCTCATACATATTAATAATCTAGTCGGCTGTAAAATTCCCGAAATTTCATTTTATCACATATATGTTAAGGCTTCAAAAGTGACTACCGCAAAGCTAAAAATAAATGGCAATCTATGCTCATCATGAAGATTCTAAAAGTATTCTAAAAGCATTAGTTCTTGAGATGTTATTATTGTGGAAATCTGGAAAAAAGCGCCGATTGTTGGGCGATTAATACAAACACATAAACAGCAATAATATTTATCAAGCTACATCGAATCTGAAATTTGATGAAAAAATTCATGGATTAGTTATTGAAATAGAGGTATTCGAATAATTGGAAATAAATTTAGAATAGCAGCACCACCAAAGACCTGGGCGATTGACACCAACACATAAACATGCCTAATCCATATCACGGATTTACGAAGTCTGATATCTTAATTCTTCAGATAGAGCTTTGCGGAAATCTTGTAAAATGCAGATAGCAGTGTCTCCTGTTGAGCGATTCACATTAAAATACTAACAACATCAATTCATGCCAAAGACTTACTGAATATGAAGTTTGATAGAAATCTCAGCATGAGTTATTACGATAGAGCTGTTCCATAAATCGTAAAAAAATGTAACATAGCAGCGCCACCTAATGAACGATTTACACGAAAAACTATCAGCATCAATTTATATTAAGGACTTAAAACTACACTATATGTAAATTACTTAAAGATGACAAAAATAATTTAAAAGATGTTAAATTACTTTTAATCCGTAGTAATTTCAACTGTAAACACAGTCATCGACCAAGAATGTAAAAGAAAATAAAAATACAAATATTAACACCTTAATTTTTAAACGCCACGTAATTGGAATGAAAGTGAAAGTCAAATTTTTAGATCCGGAAAATAAAATGCAGATATCGAGGCGCGTGGACTATTACTTGTATTGTGTTTATTTAAGTAAACTGATCAAAATTCTTATTATGTTGGAGGGCAAAACGTCGTTACAAACAATATTTCTTTTAGTAATAATTTCTATTGATTCTCGTATGGTTAATTCACGGTAATTCTTCAAGGGACATATAACTTTTGCATTTTCGAAATTAACTTGAATCTTTTGCTTCTGGTTAAGTCTTGACAGGGCTGTTGCTGGACGATTGTATTTTAACCTCTTTAGACCTGAGGTACACAAATGTGTACCTCCATTCTTTTCCTCATGCAAACTAAACTGTTTGAATTTTTTGCATTTTACTTTACTTCTATACAGCTGAATGTTTTTCGCTTTAATACAAAACCAATAAATGTCAGCACTGATGAATATTATCTCATAAAACAAATATTATTTTCATCCGACTTTCGAAAACACCCTCAAAATATTCTGGCAGAGAAAGTAAGATATATTCATGATTATTTAACTTAAATGCTTTACAACAAAAAAATTTGAGGATTTGCCGATCATTTACTTGTTTAAAGATCTTAATTTTGTTATTTGCGTAAATTTATATCACTGATAGTTAAACTGATGTTTTAAGGGGATTAGTACTTTTATATCCATATTTGTAAACCTAAATTAACAGTCCCCTAACGTACTGATTTCATAATGATGACTCTTTCTGTCTTCTATGGTGTCATTTTGATTATGCAAAAGATAAATATACATTTGTAGAGTTATTTTATGTTCAGGTATGAAGAGGTTAAATCTCTCAAATGGTCTTTGATACGATCTTTAAGTTTACGAGAAATCATTACTATGTATTCGAGATAAATATTTTCTGTTTTAAGAGAAATTAGATATACACCAGAAATTTCAATTTTTGAAATCGGATCTAGTTTGGCACTAATTAGATTTTTCAATTTTATTGGAGGAGTGGCGATTAAATTTACGCCAAAACGAAAAAACACATGGCTGTGTTTTTTGAAAAGTCCTTGTAATTGTCTGAGCGAAGCGAAGTCAGTTACGAAGTCAGTTAATACTCAGAGTACGTAACGATATTAAAAGTCAAAAAAATTCTTTCGTCAAGCAAATCTCAAAAAGTACTTGTCGGATTTTGATTCTGTTTGTACCAGTAGGTACCTATGAAGGTAATCTGGTGAATGCACCTACTACGAAAAATTAGTTCCAAATAGTTTAAAAGTTATATTTAAAAAACTGATAAAAAAGCACAATTTATTTGCATACGTCACAGAAATTTGGTGTGCTTCATTTTTCACCTGCTAGATATTTTCGTAGACAACTGAATCAGAGTACATGGAGCAAATAGTAATAGTGTGAACGAAGCGAAGTCTAATACACAGCTACAAAATGATATTGAAAATCAAGCATAATTCTTTCATCAAGCAAATGTGAAAAAATACACGTCCGATTTCGATTCTGATTGTAACAGAAAGTACCTATGAAGGTAACCTACTGAACGCACCTACTAACAAAAATTAGTTTCAAATAGTTTAAAAATTACATTTAAAAAACGGTAAAAAAGCACAATTTGCATACGTCACAGAAATTTGCTATGCGTCATTTTTCACCGGCTGAATATTTTCGTAGACAATCGAATTAGTTGGAGTAAATAGAAAATATTTAAGCACGCAGTAATATTGAAGTACAATAAAACATATTATTAGGCAAGAAGAGAAATATGTTATATTTTTTTCTATTTAAAAGAAAAAGTTATAAAAACATTGATTTTGAGATAATCTCTCAATAGCATTTTTTAATCGCCAAAAGAATATTTTATACTTCGCGTGTGAAAATTAAAAACAATTATATAAAATATTTCGATTTATGACGTCATTTCTACTTATTTTATTTATTTTTATAACACGCTTTCTTTTAACTTACATTTTGTTTGTGTGTGGAAGTCAATTCTCGTGACTTACTTTTTTTGGCGCGATTTTCTTTTTTCTAACGGCGATTTGGCGAAAATCTTGTTTTCGAATACTGGTTACATGTACATTTTTACATTATTTTCCATTATTTTAAAAAGCAATTTACAGTAAGTAAAAAATAAAAAATAATAATTAATAACCATAGAAACAAACAATTTACATAATTTTAAAAAAGAAAATGAAAGTAAAAGAACGTTTTATTAATAAATGCGTGTTTGACATCTGTGCCAATTTTTCACCCATTTTCTGTAGGCAAAGATCTTTGAAATTAGGAATATGTATGTAACTTTGGGAGCAATAGAGGAATTGGACATTATTATTTTTTATTCGATTCCTAAGTAAGGCAACAGGGGGAATTTACTGAAACCCTTCAATCAAGAGTCCTTTGCTTAATTCTTTTACCGTCGGTTTTTCAAAAAAAGAAAATTTTCGGTAAATAAATCAGGAAATTGTTTTGATTAAATGAGGTTAATTTTACAATAAAAAATTCAGTGTATATGAATTATTTATTATTTTGTAATTCTACTATTAAATTAGCTTATTTTCATCATTTCAATTTAACGCAGTATATGGCCAATTAAAGGTTTCATCTCACTTTCCTCCGCAAGCATTTGAATATTTTTTATCAGCATTCTCGCTCAGACTAATCCCTCTGAGGGAAGTCCTAGTGTAAGTATATAATAAAGATGTAACTTCATCTTGCAATATTTCATATTACTTCTTGGAGGTTTTTCTGCTTCCATGCGGTTTTTCTGTGAGTTAATTAGCTTATCAATAATGCGTATTGGAAAACATTCTCAACTGCCATGTTTCTAATAGTATTTAATTCATTTTCAAGATAATTAACAGAGCAAACACTAAATGATCGCCTTATATGTGTTACAGGCCAAACCCGATTTTAGGCCAAACTAGATTGGCCTAGTCCAAACCAGTCTATCCTAATGCCTATCGGATAGACTAGTTTTTCCTAGGCCAAACTAGTCTATCCTAATGCTCATAGGATAAACTAGTTTTTCCTAGGCCAAACTAGTCTATCCGAACGCCCATCGGATAGACTAGTTTTTCCTAGGCCAAACTAGTCTATCCGAACGCCCATCGGATAAACTAGATTTTCCTAGGCCAAACTAGTTTGGCCGGACGGTCATTAGGATGAACTAGTTTAGCCTGCTATTCATTGGTTTGAACTAGTTCATCCTAGGCCGAACTAGATTGTACTAAGCCAATTCAATTTGGCGTGATTTTATTGAATCTAAAGACCGCCACGGCGCCAACTTTCTAGTTTTGATCTATTTTATCCTAGGCCGATGCAATTTGACTCGCTTTTAGCTCACATACTATCAAAGCCTGAGAGCTAATGTGCTCGTAGATTCTGTGTGTGTGTATGTAACCATGTACGTATGTATGTATGTACATACTTATGTACGTACGTACGTATGTCGGACTAATATATCGCGCCTAATATAACGGACTAATGTGGAATTAATATAAAACAAGCACCCAAATGTTGGAATTTGGATGCGATTTAGTTCAAATCAGCCGGCTTCGCCCGCTATCGAACCCCTTGTTTTATATAAAATCTCGAAACGGGCGTATGTTGAAGCGAATGAACCTCGAAGAGAAAAAAACATGATGATAAATATTTAAGAAAAAAGATTCCGCATCGAAATACCACTATTTCCTAATAGTAATTTTTGAAAAAATGTTATATTCTTGCTGGAACATTTTGAAACTTTGTAACAGTTTATGGCATTTGATATAAATTTATAAAAAAAGTCTTATTTCGGCTTGAAAGAGGGTGTAGTTGCGAACAAAATCAGGAAATATAACGGAAATTCTAGCTTTTAAAGCACCGCGACCTCAAGTAACATATCTACTAATAGGCTGTTTAACGGAGTTTCATTCAGATACAGTTTTGTTAATAATAGAGTGCGCTCCTTGGTGTTGGAATAAGGAACTAATATAACATGGCTTAGTTAAAACTTGCTGGCTTCGCCCGCTATCTGACTGGCGTGGGTAGCGAGGATATGGTTGGAAATTCGTTCGCTTCGAGGCTCTTTCGAAAAGGAGGATTACATTCTGCGGTGCGTACTCAGCACGTTTGCTACGATTTGAATTTCGTTCGCTTAGAAGTTCGTTCGAAAAGGAAGAGGGCATTTGGCAGTACGTGTGCAGCACACCTGCTATAAGCAGTCGCAAGCTGTAGGGACGCGGCTGAAGAACTGATGCACGAAATTTAATAAAAAATTATATTCAGGTAGTCTCTGATATAAATTAATGATGATTAGTTTTTGGTGTAAATCGCTCATCAGGTGGAGCTGTTGTTTTGCATTTTTTATTATTTACGCATCAGCTTTATCTTAATAACTAATAAACAAATGTCCATCAAACATCAGATTCAGTTCGTCCATGAGATGTGTTGGTGTTGTTTCTATTTTGAAGTAAATCACTCAACATGGCTATGCTATGCTGCATTTTTAACAATTTTTACAATAGCTGTATCTCAAGGACTAATGAAGGGAATTTAATAAACATTTATATTCAGATAGTCCCTGATATAAATTGATTCTGATTACATTTTCAGGTAAATCGTTCAACAGATGGCGCTTCTAAACTGCATTTTTGCAAAAATTCATCAACATTATTTCAATAACTTATTTACGGATTTTCATCAAACTTCCGGATTCAGTAAATCCGTGATATAAACTAATTCTGTTTACGTTTTTATATTAATTTCTCAATATGTGGCACTGTTGTACTCAATTTTCCCGATTCCTGAAATAACTCTATCGCAAGAAATAATGGACGAATTTTCATCAAACTTTAGATTCAGTAAGTCTCTGATAAAAATTAGTATTCTGTAGTTTTTGGAGTAAATCTCTCGAAAGGTGGCGCTGCTATACGGTATTATTCGTGATTATTGCAATAGCTCTATCTCAGGATCTAATGCATTAATTTTCATCAAACTCCAGATTATGTTAGTCCTTGATATAAAAATTGCAAAAGTACTTTATAGTTTTTGGAGTAAATCGTGCAACATGTGGCGCTGCTATGTGGCATTATTCATAATTATCGCAATAGTTCTATCTCAAGAACCATTGCACGGATTTTCATCAAACTTCAAATTCAGTTAAACCCTGATATAAATTAATATTCTTTTGTTTTTAGAGTAAATGGCTCAATAGATAGCGCTTCTATGCAGTTTTTTTTATGATTTCTGCGATAATTCTATCTCAAATGGTACTAATACACAGATTTTCATCAAATTTCAGATTAAGTTCGAATTTGAAAGACGTTGTTACAGATTTTTCAAAAAGTTCCGAGAAGAATTTAACATTTTTACAAAAATTGCTATTAGAAAATAGTGATATTTCGATGCGGAATCTTTTTTCTTAAATATTTATCATCATGTTTCTTTCTCTTTGAAGTTCGTTCGCTTAACATACGTCCGTTTTGAGATTTTATATAAAAGAAGGAACCCAATAGCAGACGAAGCCAGCTTGTTTGAACTAGATCGCGTTGTATTAGTTCCAAATTCCAACACCAGGGTGCTCGCGTTATATTAATTCCACATTCCATCACCAGGGAGCGCACTCTATTGCCAACAAAACTGTATATGAAGGAAACTCCATTAAACAATCTATCAGTAGATATGTTACTCGATGTCGCGGGGCTGCAAAACAAGAATTTAAGATTTTTGCAAAAATCACTATTCGTCAATAGTGGCATTAAACGCGGAACATAGTTTATGACACATGATATACATTTATAAAAATATCTTAAAGTTTCAACTAGATCAACCTAGAATTTCCGTTATATTTCCTGATTTTCTTCCCCCCCCCCCTCTTTCCCGTTCGTAATGGAACTTTTTTTACAATTTTTATCATGTGTTATAAACTATCAGAAAGTTTCAAACAGTTCCAACAAGAATTTAACATTTTTACAAAAATTACTAATAGAAAATAGTGGTATTTGACGCGCCATATTTTTTCTTAAATATTTAACATCATGTTTTATTATGTTTCTAAAAGTTTCAAATAATGGTAATATTTAATTAGCAACTAAAACCTTAAAAAGTGCTGAGCTTTAAAAAAAAAAAAAAAAAAAAAAAAAAAAAAAAAAAAAAAAAAAATTCCAGCGTCCTCTTACTCTACCCCCCCCCCCCATCTTAAATTTCAAGTGAATTGCTTTATTTAAGCTTTTTGTTATTTTTAAAATGATTCGGATATTTAGTTTCTTAATATGAACAATTTCGCCTGAAGTGATGTGTGCAAAAAACCAATATCTGTTGCGAATTAAAAATCTTTTCATAAAACCGAAAGTTTCTATCCGATAAAAAAAAAATCCGTTCTATGTTTATATTTAAACTCAGAACCTCTCAAATTAATTAGGTAAACGCCTTATCAGAAGGAACCTACATCGAAAATTTGAAACAAATCGGTAAATTCTCTGTGAAAAACCTATTTACATGAATTAAGAGTGTTACCTCCCATTCCTCCTTTCTTTATACATAAACAATGAACACCCACAACTGATCATGGATGTACCTTATCAAAATGATATTATACATAAAGTTTTTATAAAATCTGATCATTTTGTATGGAAAACTGACTTAACTAAATTAAGGAGGGGGGGTGCGGATTAGCCTTTTGTTCTCCTCCCTTATTCTTATTCAATGAACCCCTGAAACTAATCAGGAAAGTTCATTATCAGGATAAATCTATGTCCAAATTTTGAAGCAAATTGGATATTACTATCAGGAGTTATCGCATTACGTACACACGTACGTACATACGGCCATACGTACGTAAATGGTACAATACGTACGTATATACATGTACGTACATACGTACGTACATACGGTCATACGTACGTAAATGGTTACATACACACACACAGAATCTGCGAGCACATTAGCTCTCAGGCTTTGATAGTCTGTGAGCTAAAATCGCGTCGAACTGCATCGGCCTAGGATAAAATAGATCAAAACTAGAAAGTTGGCGCTTTGGCGGTCTTTAGATTAAAATATATCACGCCAAACTGAATTGGCCTAGGACAATCTAGTTCGGCCTAGGATAAACTAGTTCAAACCAATGAATAGCAGGCTAAACTAGTTCATCCTAATGACCGTACGGCCAAACTAGTTTGGCCTAGGAAAATCTAGTTTATCCGATGGGCGTTCGGATAGACTAGTTTGGCCTAGGAAAAACTAGTTTATCCGATGGGCTTTCGGATAGACTAGTTTGGCCTAGGAAAAACTAGTTTATCCGATGGGCGTTACGATAGACTAGTTTGGCCTAGGAAAAACTAGTTTATCCGATGGGCGTTAGGATAGACTAGTTTGGCCTAGGCTAATCTAGTTTGGCCTAAAATCGGGTTTGGCCTGTAACATATATAAGCTGAAGGGAGCAAGTTTGTAATTGAATGGTGATAAACTGTTAAAAGGAATAGTGCTGTTGGACTTATTTACTTTCCTGTAAACTGTACCCTCAAGTGTTAAGCTTGACGAATTTTTGATTAGCACTACGTGAAGAAATGACAACTCGTTATTCTTTTCTATTTCGATGGTAAATTTTATGTTAGGATCCATATCATTTATTCTGTTAAGAAATGCATACAAATCAGATAAACTATGATCCCATACTATGAAAATGTCTTCAACATAACGGTACCAAACTGATGAAGTTAAAACACTGTCTGTTAAAATTCTTTCTCCCAATGGACGCAATCTGAATTCAGCTAAAATACTTGAGATGGGGGAGCCCATTGGTGCTGCTTTAATTCTTTAGTTTCAACTTTTGATTTAATAGTCTTTTTTGTACATTCATAACTAACTCATTTTAACTGCTCTAAAAAATTGCTTGTATTTAGTTTATTTTTAGTTTGCTGCAGCCATTTTTTTTAAAGGAAAAAAGAGCCTGATAGCAAACGAATGAATAACAAATTTGGAATTTCCCACCAAAAATTCAAATTGTCTTCCTAAAAGGTCAAATTGGCCCGCGGTATAACATACATCCCATATTGGGAATAAATACCTTTGTTGAAACTATACCCTTCACGCAGATAAATCGCAATACATGCGAATATATAGCATTTATACACATCAATACTAAGCAAAAAATTAGTTAAAAGCTCATGTCCATAAATGAAATCACATTTAGAGGATTTACAACTAATAGACATTGTATTTCAGATGTAGTACACTATCTGAATTTTTGCGTGTCTTTGTAAATGAACGATAAATGCTATGCACATCATGTTATACAACAAGTTTCTTGTAGTAGGCCTCAGTATAATACATCATTTTCATTATATTTGAAATAATGTAACTGACCGGAAATGCGCTACAAATACTTGCCCGTAAACCATCATATTAAGGAATTTATATTTGTGGCCCTGTAAACGGACAATAAATGCTTTTCGACGCATAACCTTCAGAAAGCTTTATTGAGTGAATCACATAAATCCATTTCATTAAATTTCAAATTGTCTAACATCATTAAAGTGATCTTGAAACGATTTTTTCCTGTAGACCCTAATGTAACCAGAGAATTTTTGAACGTCCCTAAGAAATGAACTAACATTGCTACACACTTCATTGGCCATATGAGTGTTCAACCGATGGAATAGTTTTCTTCTTCTTTTTTTCTAAAATATTTTGATCATTTTCAAGAAATTAGGACTTGTCTACTTGATTTTTTTAACATTAATTAGATGTGACATATAATATCAGAAAAAATTAGCATTAATTAATTTAACAAATTTTATTGCATTTCAATCTTATCAACTTGAATATTTAACTTTCCAACGTATTTTGATTGTTTTATGTTTTTTTTAAAGTCAGTATGCCTATTTTTCTGTTCATCTGATAGTATTATAATTCTCCCAGATATTTTCGAACAGACATAGAATTTTAATGCTTCGGTGAAATTCACTATAGAACGTTCGTATTCATAATATATTGTGTGATATTCATAGTTCGTTTCCAGGTAGACACAAAAGAATTCCGTTAAATTATTGCTAATGAGGAAAATGCTTGCGATAAGCTTTATTTAAATTATTTATTTGGATATCTCATTTCACTGTATAAAAAAAAAATGAAAAATTTTAATTATGTATTTTGTTTGTATTGAAAAGTTTTTCATATTATAAGATTTCCAAGATATCAGATGGATGAACGTCTGTGCTCATATTTTTCTATATAAAGCGCGCACATAACGTAATTGTTTCATATGGTTTACATTATCTTTCATAAATTAATATATGTCAAAGCTAAGACATTTTTATATGTCCGTCACATCGAAAAAAAAATCCAATAGATTTAACTGAAATAATTTAAATTAAACTAAATGATTTGCATTTCAGTACTTCTGTATTTTTATCAACTTATAATAAACCATCAAAGAAATAATATATATAAATACTAAATTGTTCTAAACTCATCAGATAACAAGAAAATAAAAGATTTTTTTTACACAATCAGAGAGAGATGAAGAGTTAAAAAATATCTATGTACTTTTTTACATATCATTGTGCGCGCGGCAGCGCGCTACAATAATATGATTGAGCGATGGTGCACACGGATTTTTCAATTTTTCTTTTTGCAATAACTAACTAAATACTTATCCAATTTTGATGATTTTTTTTTAAAATATTCGTCTGACCAAGACGCACAACATAGCACAAAAATTATTTTTTTTTATGGCATACTGTAGGTGTACTGTAGAGTATTCTGAAAATATGACAAAAATTTTGTGTCCCAGCACTTTTCTCGAAAACTACTAAAGATAAAAACTTAATTTTTTTTTTAAACAAAAGACAAACTTTTTATCCCGAGGTAGTCATCGAGAAAACGTTACTTCGCTGGGCGGTTTTTCTGAAATTGCGTATTTTCCATACTTGGTCATAAATGGGTATATCTAACGTTCTATTGCAGATAGAATGTTGCGGTAAAGTTTATTTTAAAGATTTTGCGATGCTAATTAATCCTGCAAAAATTCATAGCTTTACGTTAAACAGTTTTTTTACAAGATGAAATAAAAGAATGGCAGTCATCAATCTAAGGTACTTGTGATCATCGGAGAGAAAAACAAGTTACACCATTCGATTAAGCATAAAAAAATACAGAATGCTTTTTTTTCTCTTATTTTTAACTTAATTTTTTAACGAATTATGAATTTTTTTGAAATTTTTGACATGCTGATTTTTGTCATTTTTTAACACTAGAACGCCCGGATGGAGTCGATTCGACTCCAATCCTTATATATATATTATAAATGTGAAAGTGTGTCCGAAAATTGGAATGAACTTGGCTTCAAAACGGATGGATTAATGTCTTTGAATTTTTGTATATAGATAAATTATTGGTCTGAAATGAACATAGGCTAATTTTTATTTATTTTATTCAAATATTTTTCTAAATAATTCAACATTTCACTATTTTTCATACAGAATAAATTGAAAAAATTTTCATAATATTTAATCATCTTTCTTTTTTAGTTGCCAAAAAATAAAAAAAACCGGAATAATTATTTCTTTTCAGTAATTAATTTTCAACTGAAAGATTTTCGCGTGATAAAACAAAATGAAATAAATAAATGGACCCTATACTGTTTTTCGGTTCGAGGTTAAAAACCGCGATTTTACCAATTGTGACGTCAGAGGAATACTGTTTTTCTTCTTATATCACGCAGACGATTATATAAAATTTCTTTTACACTTAGAAGACTTCAGAAGAATACATAACTTCACACTTTACAAGAATATAAATATTTTAGTAGTTTTTCCAGATATTAATCCGTAATAAAAATGAATCTTTTTCTTTCTTTCGGTTCGAGGCTATAAAATTCAACTTTTTACCAATTATGACGTCACAGGAATACTTTCCATTAAGAATTTTAAAAATATCAATGTAACGTCATATCTGAAACCAAGTACAGGTTTTCAAATTTTCAAAAATTCTTTTTTTTTTTCGTTTTACGGAAACTATCCCTTTTTTGACACTTTCCAACATGGTCTAAAAGTGTTTACGACTTCAACCTGTCTGTATACCGGATGCCGAGTGCCTGGGGTTTGCCGTCTGTTTCTCCGTTTTTAGGTGCGTTCGTAATTATGCAAATACGTAGCACCTATTGTTGTCGCTCAGTCCGTCCGTCTGTCTGTCCATCTGTCTGTCTGTCCGTCTGTCCGCATATAACAACGCAAAAACTACCCAACCGAATCGTTTGAAATTTAAAATACATAATTATAACATAATTTTGTTGAGTAATTTCAAATTTTATGAAAATCGGATCGATAGATCAATTACAGGGACAATCAAAAGGATTCTGTTACATTATGGTCAATGGGGAAAAAAGTTTCAAATGCATTTTAATCGTTTGAAATTTAAAACATATAATTATTACGTAATTTTGTCGAGTCATTTCAAATGTTATGAAAGTAGGATGCATAGGTCATTTACAGGGACAATCAAAAGTATTCCATTACATTACGGTCAATGGGAAAAAAAGTTTCAAATGCATTTTAATGATGTTACACTCATTCGAACATAATAGAATCGGCATGAATCTATGAAATATATACTAAAATATGCATTCTGTACAATCTGTGATGCAAAGAATTTTTACTATTAAATTACAGGGCAACACAAAAGTATTCCACTACATAATGCTATACGGGGAAACATTGTTTGAGGCGTGTTTTAACTATATTCAACTATTTCACATTTTATGAATAAGATATACGTTGCTGAGGTGTAATAAAAATTACTTCCTGCATATTTACAGAAACACAAAGATTTCGACTACTATACTGTATCCGAAGTACGCTCTACTATATCAGCAAGATCTGAATATTTTTAAAACTTCGTTGTCGTACGAACGCACCTCATTTGCTACGTTCACGTACAATTTCCAACTTGTTTAACTTGAGTAAATATAGTGGGATTCATGCGAAAATAACATACGTTATTGAGATTTGCCATAGCATATGCGGCATTGAAAATGAACCAGGTAGCAATTATAGCTGAATCACAGGAGCACTCAAAAGGAGACTTTACATTATGGTCTACGGCGAAAAAATCATTTGTGGTGTATTTTGATAATGTTACATAATTTTAAATGTAATGAAATTTACATGCATTTTTAAGGTTCACAAGAACATGGTTACTATCGAATATGTTAAGTATAGTACTTATAGTGTGCGTACAGGCAGCTCAAAGTATTTCAATATATCATAGTCTATGAAGAAAAACCATTTGCAGCGTATTTTAATAATGTTATTTTATTAAGGTTATTTTAATAATATTGAAATTGATATCAGTTTCTGAAGTGTACTAAAACAGGATTTCTGTAGAAAATGGGGTGAAAAGATTTAACATTCATTTATAAGATCACAGAAAAATGTTCGGTAATATAATAGTCTACGGGGGAAAATATTCCCAGCGTATTTTAATTGCATTGCACTATTTAAAACACGATGAAATTAATATACTGAGATAATCAATGCAATGATAAATACTGAAATTTACTACAATATGCTTGCAGTTAAGTATGATTTGCATCACATTTGTTGTTCATTTACAGAGACGCATAAAAAATGTTGGACCTGTGCCCAGATCTCAGATATTGTATCCAAGTATGGTCTATTAAAAAGATTGCTGAAGAGCTTTTTCAATTATCGTATGTATTTTAAGGAAAACTAATGCATCCTGAAGTTCAGCTACATTTGGTAATATAAGTGATGTTTGTAGAATTTAAATAAATCATGTATCGGACTGTACAATAAACTGGATATATGGTCACCTGTGCAATAGCGATTCCCGGAAATATGAATTCAATAATTTGAATCGGGTTTTTTGCTTGAATAATTTAAGCTAAATATGCGGTCATATAAATATTTGCACGTAATATACAGGACTGTACAAAAGAATTAAAGTACGTTTCTGTCTATTATTAGAAATTGCTAAAGGTGAATTTTAATCTTCGTTATACTTTTTCTAACTAAGCAAAATTTTAACATTGTATTTAGAATATTTACAAACACATAGATCATATACACAGCTGCAGAAAAGAATGGGCATGCGAAGTTATGTATTATGGAAATATTGGATATTTTTTTTTATTACCTATGTTTAACACATGATTTTTCTTTCTTTGATATGGGATTTCTGAAATGCACTACAATATGATTTCTGTACAATTGGGGTGCGTTACAGTTGTTCCACAGTATAAATGGTTGCAATTTCATTTTCGCGATTGTTCATATTATCTAACACATTTTCCATTTATTTGACTGAGTTCTCTAAGTCCCCTATAAAAAAAACAACTGCATAGCCTGGTATATGATATGTGTTATATGTTTTTTAAATTATTTTTAATGAAATGTTTTGTTTAATTAAAGCGTTTATCTTTTTTTCAAATGCTACGTGAACGACGTCACGGGTAACAGCTAGTCATGTAACTAAATTTCAATTCGAACCAGAAAAATTTTCTTGAAATAATTTAAATCTAATCCACGCAAATTTACGTTAAATAAATCAATTAAATAATTTTGAATAAAAATTCTGGTGAGAAATATTATTTTCAAACTTGAGTAGAATTATCATTTACTGAATAATTATGCACGGTGTCTAGCCCTGGTGGCTGTCAAATTTGATTTTTAATTTTAAATTAGGCAATTTTTTGCACCATGCCAAATTTATATTTTATCCATTTTTTTCATTTATTTATATTTTGTTTTTAGCACAATGGCATCAATGGCAAAAATGCCTGGCATACCTGTCAAATATTGGGGCCCTGTACTTTAAAAAAGTGTATTTATTATAAGTATATACCGTATTTATTCTAATAGAATGCGCCCTCTAATAGAGCGCGTCTTCTAATAAAGTGCGCACCTTGGTGCTGATTGAAAAAATAAATATACGGAAACGATATAGTAGATAAGTAGAAAACGATTACTTAAATGCATTATCGAGGATTCTCATCGATCAAAATAGAGATATTCTATCAAAGCGATGGAGTGGCGATGCAGCAAAAGTTTCAAATTTTGAACAATGTACCACTCCTGTAAACTATAGCGCCAAGGATATGCACACTGTTAAAAATCTGCTGCATTTTGCTGCAACGCACTCCCCTGCTTGTATAGAAAACGGTTACTTGGCCGTGAAATGGCGCTTTTTCATTGGTTGGAATAGAGATATTATATACAAGTGGTGGAGGGCGTTGCAGCAAAATGCAGCAGATTTTTAACAGTGCACTGTTAAAAATTTGACCCATTTGTTGCAGAGTCACTCCACAGCTTTTATAGAATGTCTCTTTATGGCCAATGAGAATGCTCCATAACACAGTAAAGCAATAGTTTCCTATAAAAGTGGTGGAGTACGTTTTTAATAAGTCCGTAATAAATACGGATTAAGAAAAAAAAGAAGCATGGTTTTTGTATCAAACTTTACTCTTGCATAAAAAAAGTTCCCGTTTTTGGCAAAAATAATGGATATTTGAATGAAAAATCTATTCTTTGAAAGGATTTATTATTTTATTCACTTTAGTAAAAAACTGATTTTTTTTTTTTTTTTTTTTTTGAAAACCACCGTAGAATTTTGGTATAGAAAAACCTGTTTAAATTTTTTTTTTAATTTGTAATACCAGAGTATTAGAGTATGTAGCATTTTTTAATTTCAATACAAATAAGATTTTGTTTTCCATATATAAAATACAAAACAAGTTGTGCAGTATCCCTATGGAATATGGAAAAATAGAAGGACTAGTGAAAAATGCTCCAAGGAGCAGTGCAAAAGTAGAATATGATTTTAATTGAGCATTAAAAAGTAATGGACAAGTGCTTCTGTTAATTACTGAGCATGAGGAAGGATAAGGGATCCCTTCTTGGCTACAACTCACTTCAATGCCAACTTTGAAAAAATCATATTTGTGCTTTTTCCGTGAAAACAAATCAGTCGCAGTTACTATAAAAATGTATAGTGTAAAGACGTAACCAGTAAAGATGCAGCTTAATTAGACAAAAATGTAAAGGAAGGCGACATAATGCCAGATACCTAGTTCCTGCAGGTATCACATTCATGCACTGCCACCAAGCATACCCTAAGTGTATAATTGCACAGAAAATTGATTTGTAGTATAGTGCAGAGTGAACAGTGCAGTTAACATCAGAGATGTAGTACAGGCTATACGCCGTACACCTTCTGGACTTTTTAATAGAACACCATATACCCTCTGTTTTTCAAGAAAGCTTATAGTATACACATTCTAGAATATCCCTCTGCTTAGAGCATATATCTTATGTTATTTTTATGACTACACCCCTGGTTAACATCTAAAGCACGGTGGAAAATTCTACTAAAGAACCGCAAATTTCTTTTGTATGGAAAAAGCGCAAATATGATTTTTTCAAAGTTGGCATTGAAGTGAGTTGTAGCCAAGAAGGGATCCCTTATCCTTCCTCATGCTCAGTAATTAACAGAAGCACTTGTCCATTACTTTTTAATGCTCAATTAAAATCATATTCTACTTTTGCACTGCTCCTTGGAGCATTTTTCACTAGTTTTTAACAATCTTCAAACAACAATTCATCAAACAAGTGTGACATATAGATGCTAAATTATATTGAAATCATCAGATAACTTAAATAAAAAAGAGAATTTTTTATCCAATTGCAAGGGGTAGAGGAGCATTAAAAAACTATTTGTCTTCAAACCTTACTTATATTTTGAAAATTTTAAAACTTTCTAAAGCAATATTTTAGTAACCTTTTCTTTATTAAAGTGAATTTTGTCTTTGTGATTAAAGTAATTAATTTCATTGCATAAAAACATCGAAATGAGTGTTAATGTATGACAAAAATAAAACAACAGTGAAAAAATAATGTCTCTTTACATTCACTTATTTTGAAACTATAGAAATTTCGATATTAATTTAAATAAACTGATTTTAAAAGGCCTCCTCAAGAAAAAAAAGTTGGAAATTGCACGTCAAGTGTAGCAAATGAGGTGCGTTTGTATTACAATGAAGTAAAAAAAAATATTCAGATCTTGGAGTAATATTTTAGTAGCCGAAATTTTTTGTATGTCCCTGTAAATACTATCTGCTTTCAATTATAGAGGAAGTAACTTGTAGTAAATCTCAGCAACGTATATCAATTTCATAAAATGTTAAATGATTTAATATAATTAAAACGCGCCCCAAACAATGTTTCTCTCTATGCCATTATATGTTAAAATATTTTTGTATGGCCCTGCAAATTAATAACAATTATTTTTTGCACCACAGATTTTATAGAATGTATATTTTAGTGTATTCTTCATAGATGCATATCAATTTTATTATGTTCGAAAGAGTGTAAAGCTAAACTTTTGATTGTCTCTGTAATTAAACTATGCATCCAATTTCAATAAAATTTTAAATGACTCGACAAAATTATGTAGTAATTATATATTTAAAATTACAAATGATTCGGTTGAGTACTTTTTTGCTCTGTTATATGTGGAGAGACAGACGGACAGGCACGCGGAAGAACAGATTGAACGACGACTATAGGTTCTACGTAATTATATATTTACAAACGCACCTAAAAATATCCAGATCTTGGTGTAATAGTATACAGTTCGGATAGAGTGCAGTAGCCGAAATCTTTTATGTATCCCTGTAAATTCTGTCTTCTTTCTATTATACAGGAACTAACTTGTAGTAATAAACAACAACGTATATCAATTTTATAAAATGTCAAACAGTTTAGTACAATTAAAACACGCACCACACAATGTACTCCCTATTTCATTATGTATTGGAATACTTTTGTACGGCCCTGTAAATCAATAACAAAATTCTTTGCACCACAGATTACGCAGAATGTATATTGTAATATATACTTCTCAGATGCATATCAATTTTATTATATATATATTTTTTATTATAGAGTGTGATACCATTAAAATGCACTTGAAACTTTTTCACCATTGACGGTCATGTAACTAAATACTTTTGATTGTCCTTATAATTGAGCTATGCATCAGATTTTCATAAAATTTTACATGACTCGACAAAATTATGTCAACATTAAATATTTTAAATTCCAAATAATTCGGGTGGGTAGTTTTTGCGCTGTTATATGCAGACAAACGGACAGATGCACGGACTGAACGACAATTATAGGTGCTACGTATTAACATAATTAAAAACGCAACTAAAAATTTAAAACTTACCTCCTTCAACTACTTTCAGAGCGATAGTGAAAATGATGAAAAATATAATCTGTTCCCGGACATTTTTCATAACATTTTTCGATGCCATCTTAAACTGCTCTGATACTCTTGCGGACTCAGCTATTGCCCAGACTCTTCTGATATATAAACGGGCTTATCATTTATTTATGCATTCTGTCATTAAAATCATCAAAACCTTCAGATTTTCTCTGTTATCTATCTTTGGTTATTCGTTTAAACTCATGCAGTTTCGCTTTCGATGTTTTTCAGCTAGATTCTGAGATAGGGTAACATCCCCAGTAATTGGCACATTAAGGATTTGTCTTTAAACTTACTTCTATTTTCATTACCAAGAAATAAAATATTTATTTGCAAATATTTTTAAATCAAAGAGTGCACATCTGTGCATCTATTTTGCCCACTAAAAGCAAAAATATTTGGAAAAATATTGTTTTAAAAATATATTTATAAAAAGTCACCAGTAATTGGCACTTAGACTTTTACACAATTAAAGTAACCCTTTTCAACTAAACAATACTGTTGTCGATTAAAATTTAAAATATATTGTAAATCAGGTAATAATAAATTGAAATGCATGCCGTTCTTAAGCCAGAAAAGAAGCATTTGGAACAAAAATGGCTAATTTGATACAAGCCATAAGTGTTTCTCTTTCTTAGGCACTATTGTCATTTAGTAGCATAAATCAAAGTTATAATCTATAAAGTTAAATGAGCATATAACTGGTATATGGTCTTGCATTTTTAAAAGACTGATATAAATCTTATTTTAAAACATGTTTGTAGGATGTGCCAATCACTGGTGCCTGCCAATTACTGGGGATGTTACCCTATGTATTCAAAAATGAAGACAAAATATAATGAATTATTGAAGGGAGAAAATACTCCATCTGTAAGTTTAAAAAAGAAAAAAAAATCTGAATTTCTCACAAACAAGAACAAAATTAGTTAAATTAAAATATATTGCAATTTATCAGACATAAAGTAAAAAAGAAAAAAAAAATCATGCGTCAAACATGAATTATGAAACACTTACCAACACATTAAGAATAATGTAACTAAGCTGCACTTTTTAAAAAAATTTAAATATTACGCCTCATTTCACCATATAGAGATATATAACGCATTTCAAAACTGAATTTCAGCTGTTCCCATCTACAATTGGAAAATTATCCGAATATTTTAGCAGCCCTGTATACTATATAGAGTTTTGTATCTATTAACAACATGCATTCCAAAATTTATTGACAGATGCGCATACTTCAGTTGAAAATTCCTCTTCAGCAATTTTCTCTGATAAGGAGAATGGTAGGCGAATAATATAATGAAGCCCTCTGTATGAAGTATAGAATTTATATATAAAGAGTTACATGCAAAAAACTAATTAAATTTCAAATCGTATGCTGATTTTTAAAACGTATTCATCAGCAAATATTATGTAAAAAAGTAATGTAATAGATTTCTTTTGTATGTCCGTGTAAATCAATAAAATCTGCTATGCATGCTCTGTCTTGACGTGATCATAGTGATATTCAGTGATTTATATCAGTTTCAATCAATACATTTGAGCTAAAATAATGTCATTACGATACTCGCCAAACGATTTTTTCCATATACCATAATGTAATCGAATCCTTTTCAGAGTCCCTGTAAATGAACCATTAATCATACACGTTTTATGTGCAATATCAAACATGCTTTGGTGACCCTAAATAAGCTTTATCAATTGCATGAAAATTTGAGTATATTTACAGAAGCTAGAGCGTGGCCAGACTGACAGACAAATCAAATGCATAAGCACTTTTCAACTTTGCTGCGATATGCTAAGAATTACATAAAAAAATGCAATTAAAAAGGAAAACGTTTCGGGGTAATTTTTAGCCCTTCATCAGCGCAATAATATTTAAATTACCAGAAAACTACATGACATGTTTAGAGTTAATAATTACTAACAGTTAAATTCAAAGAAAGTTTTTTATCGATTGCCGCTTTAGCGAACTTCGTACCTTTTTGTGACTGCTGCACATCCAAGTTGCAGCATTCAATGCTTATTTTATTTTATTTATTTATTTATTTATTTATTTGTAGAATTTAATTTCTTCGGTATTTATTCTGATATAGATAGGTACTTTAAAAAAATTAAATTGAATAAAAAATGAAAAAACAATTTTTTAAGTTATTGTGAAATGAAAGTTTTAGTCATTAAATCATTATTTTAATTTAGAAAGTTAACTTAAAAATTCCGCATTTTTTAGTAAATTTTATGTTGAAATCGTGAGTTTAATCATCAAAAGTTAAAAGAATTCCGTCAACCAGTTGCTTACATTCCAGCTCATCACAATTATCCTAAGGTAAAATCAGTAAGTACAGAAATTTTAGGAGGACTTGAACGATTTATTGTTTTATCGATTGGACCTAAAGTTATGTTACAATTTGAAAATTATTTTCATTTAACTTATGACAATAGCGGTTGTGTTCGAATACCACCCATAACTAAATTTTGGAAAAGTGAAAATACTAATTGTTTGTGAAAAACGATTCCCATTACTATTAGCTTCACAATTACAATTCATAAATCACAAAGTTTAACACTAGATAAAGCTGTTGCAGACATTGGGGAAAAAATTCTATTGGTTCTATTGGCATATGTCATGTCTTCAAGTGTAAAAACATTAGAAGGCATTGCATTAAACAGAAGACTTCATTGTGATAGATTAAGCAGTATTAAAAACTCTAATATGTTAAAATATAGGAAACAAGAAGAAATCCGTATAAAGAATATAATGCTTTAATAAAATAAAAATAATATCTGAAAATTATTTACCGTATGAATTATTTATAAAAGTTCATATTAATAATCCATACATTAAAATGTACTTTTAAAAATACTCTCTTATAATAAATTATTACTAGGTAAAATAATCTCCGAGTCCTCACAAAGCTGTGCTTTTTATTAGTTTAGTATTAAGGCTCCACACTAGGCACAGAAAAAGACCCGGATGATAATGTAAAATCTATGGGAGCGTTCTTTTCAAATATCTCGCTCAAATTCTAATATTTTTACATGATTTTTTTGTATAGGATAGCTGAGGACGATCCATAACCGGCCTAGTTTTTACTTTCTCAGTTTTGGTTTCAGATAAAAAAAATTACTTTAAATTTCAAAACCGGTTTAAACCGATTCTGAAATTGAAACTATCATAATATAAAAAAATATATAAGCAAAATCGAAAAAGTAAAAACTAGGCCGGTTGTGGATCGTCCTCAGCTATCCTATGAAAAACAAGTTGGAAATTGCACGTGAAGCGTAGCAAATAAGGTGCGTTCATACGATAACGAAGTTTTAAAATATTCAGATCTTGCTGATATAGTACTTTGGATACAGTATAGTGGTCGAAATCTTTGTGTTCTATAAATACGCAGGGAGTAATTTTTATTCTACTTCATTAACGTATATCTTATTCATAAAATGCGAAGTAGTTTAATATAATTAAAACACCCCTCAAACAAAGTTTCCCCATATAACATTGTTTAGTGGAATACATTTGTGTGGCCCTGTAATTTAATAATAAATATTCTTTGCATCACAGATTGCACAAAATGTATTTTTAGTACATATTTCATAGATTCATGTCAATTCTGTTATGTTCAAATGAGTGTAACACCATTAAAATGCATTTGGAACTTTTTTCCCCATTCATCGTAATGTAACGGAATACTTTTGATTGTCCCTGTAATTGATCTATCCAACCGATTTTCATAACATTTGAAATGACTCGACAAAATTATGTAATAAATATACGTTTTAAATTTCAAACGATTAAAATGCATTTGAAACTTTTTTCCCCATTGACCGTAATGTAACGGAATACTTTTGATTGTCCCTGTAATGGATCTATGCATCCAATTTTCATAAAATTTGAAATAACTCGACGAAATTATGTAATAATTATGTATTTTAAATTTCAGACGATTCGGTTGGGTAGTTTTTGCGTTGTTATATGCGGACGGACAGACGGACGGACTGAGCGACAACAATAGGTGCTACGTATTTACATAATTACGAACGCACCTAAAAACGAGTAAAAATATTAAAATTTGAGCGAGATATTTGAAAAGAACACCCCCATAGACTTTACACTATCATCCGGGTCTTTTTCTGTGCATAGTTTTGCGCAGGGCCGTAACTATAAACTTGGGGGCCCCGGGGCAAAACCTCCGCCCCCCCCCCCCCCAGGGAGAGCAAATTGAAACTTTGCCTCGGGCATAGTTTCTTTTCTCGCACACCGTTGTTTAAATGTACATAGTATGATAAGCCCAAAAATGACTAAAAAATGTAGAATTGGATAACTCTACTCGACTGGCACTTGGCGGCGGCGCCATTTTTGCCGATCCCATTGAAGTTAGCATAGGGAAGAAAATGCGGACTTCTGATTGGTTGAATACTTTAAAGCGCATTTTATTTAGGTTCAATTTTGAGTATATGTAACTTAATCAGGCGTTTCTGTTTAAAAACCTTTTGAAAGATGGATTGTGATAATTTTTTTTTCAATTTTATGTATTTATTAATAGACTAGTTGTCCCATCCGGCATTGCCCGGGACACGTTATGATAACCTTAAGCAAACAATTAACACTTTAGATCTCCAATTAGTCAAAATTAAGCATAAGATATGAATTATTCGTTAAATAATATTTTAAAGAAATGCATAAAAAATGAGTAAATGCTTTAAAAGAGGCCTTTAGACCTCAATAAAAACACCAGGGTGTAGGTCCTGAAATAAGAGACCAAAATTCAACTTTAAATTTATGCATTGAGAAGGTTTGATAATAAGTGGGTGAAATATGCATGGAGAACAAAAATTTCAAGGTGCCTGAGCTGACACCATAGGGAGTCTCAGGCTTTTAAATGGAATGTAAGAATATGGGAATAACTAAGTGAAAAAATAGTTTCAAAAATGAAGATTGGACTAAGAGAGGGCAGTTTAATAGCAATTTATGGTACAAAATCTTCAAGGGGCCAGGAACTTATTTCGCATGTAGTTGGGAATGTGGGTATAAAATATTTTTTGTAGTTATTAAAGTAATGGGAGGACGCTAAAGCAATGTGAAAGAAAATTGCAAACAATCCGGATCATTTTTAAAGAAATTGCACCAACGGCCCCAAGAACGCGATTAATATTCAAAATTGGTGGTAACTAGACTATGGCAGTTTCTTAGTAGCTGATGGATTTAAGAAGTTGTTTAAAAAAGGAGTTAATTGAACCATTTTAAAGGGATTTATAATACGGGCCCAAAAAGGACAACTGACAGTTAAAAACAGGGCCCTAACAGGAAAACATGTTAAAATATCTTAGTACTTATCTCTTTAGATCTACAATTAGTCAAAATTAATCATAGGGTATGAATTATTCATTTTAATAATATTATATCGAAATGCACAAATTGATTCGGAAAATGTTTTAAAAAAGGGTCCTAGCCGCGGATGAAAATATGAGAGTCTTGTCCCTGAAAGAAGAGTCCAAGACTCAAATTTAAAAATTTTGCACTGAGAAGGGGATAAATTTAAAGAGTGAACTATGTTTGCCTCACAAAATATTCAGGGACCCTAGATTGAGCCCTACGATTCCACAGGAGGCCAAAGTGTCTTATATGGAATGTCAAAACATTAAAATATCTAAATGAATAAAGAATCCTAAAAATGAAGATCCGATTAAAAGGAAACAATTTATTAACAATTTATTATTGCAAAAACTTCAACGGGCCCAAGGGTCCAGGAATTTATTTTGCATGTAGTTGGGTATAAAGATATTTTTTGTAGTTATTAAAATGATGGAAAGACGCTATAATTATATGTTAAATAAAATTGAAAGCAATTTGGTTCATGTTTAAAGAAGCTGCATCAAGGGTCTCAAGAAAGCAATTGACAAACAAAATTAATGGTAGCTGAAGTCTGAGAAATTCTTTTGTCGTTCATGTAATAGGTAGAGAGAGGACATAAAAAATTGATAGAAAAAAAAAAAGCTAGTGAATTGGACCATTTTTAAGGGAGCTATAATATGGGCAGTGGCGCAGCCAAGGGGGTGGTTTTGGGGTTAAAACCCCTCCTAGAGCTAAGAAAGATCGCTACAATTGCCGCTTATATGAATCAAAACCAAACTTAATATTTAAACGTTTTGGTGTACTTCAGATTCCGCCACTTTATTGAACCAGATTTTATTTAATAATGGTATTCAATTAAATGGCAAAAATTCTACTTAAAACTGTGAAAGTGCATATTACATGGATTAGTTACGTAAAAATTGGTTATTTGAACTAAATCAATTTTCTGAGCCGTATTATACTGAAAGAATGATGATTTTCTGCCACACAGATGCTCTTTGATTTTAAATTTTGTACAGTGAATATTCCAATAAGTACTGATTCTATTAACCGGCGATTCAAATAACGGGCAAACACCTTTATCAGAAACTCACCCCCCCCCCCCCTCCCTAGAACCGAATTGTGGCTGCGCCACTGAATATGGGGCCCTGTAGGGACCAACTGACAGTTAAAACGAGAGCCCTTATATGAAACCATGTTAAAATATTTTAGTACATAGCGCTTTAGATCTTTAATTAGTCAAAATTAAGCATATAGTAGGAATTATTCTTTGGAATGATATAATTTTTTAAATGCACCAATTGATTGGGCAAATGTTTAAAAAAGGGCCCTAGAGTCCGAATAAAAACATCAGGTTTTCTGGATTGGTCCTAAAAAAAGAGTCCCAGTCAACTTTAAAATTTTGCACTAAGAAGATCAGAAATATAGGAAGTGAAATATGTTTTTTTCACAAAATGTTGAGGGGCCCTGGGCTGGACCCTATGATTCCACAGGGGAACACAGTGTCTTGTATAGAATGTCACAACATTAAAATATCTAAATGAATAAAGAATCCTAAAAATGAAGATCAGATTAAAAGGAAGCAATTTATTGACAATTTATTATTAGAAAAACTTCAAGGGGGCCTGTACCGGGCCCCAAAGGACCAGGAAATTATTTCGCATGTAGTTGGGTATAAAAATATTTGTGTAGTTATTAAAATAATGGGAAGACGCTAAAACTATGTTGAATAAAATTGAAAGCAATTTGGATCATTTTTAAAGAAGCTGCACCAAGGGCTCCAAGAAAGCGATTAATATTCATACATAGTGGTAGCTGAAGTCTAAAAATTTTTTTTGTTGTTGTTCATGTCGTAGTTCGAGGACCTAAAAAGTTGTTAAAATAAAAAGCTAGTGAATCCGACCATTTTAAAGGGAGCCATGATAGAAGGCCCCATAGGGGCCAACTGACAAATACAATCAGGCCCTAACATGAAAACATGTTAAAATGTTTTAGTACATAACGCTTTAGACCTTTAATTATTCAAAATTAAGCATAGAGTATGAATTATTTGCAAGAATAATATTTTTTAAAAATACACCAATTGTTTGGGTAAGCGTTAAAAAAAAGAGCCCCAGGGCCCGAATAAAAATATCAGGGTGTTGGTCCTGACATAAGAGTCCAAGATTCAGCTTTAAAAATTTGCACTAAGAAGGTGAGAAATTTAAGGAGTGAAAAATGTTTAGCGCACAAAAAGATCAAGGGGTCCTGGGTCGGCCCTATGATTATCTAGGGGGCCCCAGTGTCTTATATGGAATGTAAAAATTTGAAAATATCTAAATGGAACAGGTATACCAAAAATGAAGATCGAAATTAATGGAAGCAATTTATTAACAATTTACTATCACAAAGACTAAAAGGGGCCCTAAAACGGGCCCCAAGAGTCCAAGGTCATAACTGAAGAATAAAAAGGCGAAAATATCTAAAAAAAGAAAGGTACCTCAAAACGGAAAAGATTAGATAAAAAGGAGTCAAGCTATTAACAATTTGACGCATAAAAATTGTAAGGAGCCCAGGGCCCTGGCCCTTAAAATATTGAAATTCTGAGCCTCAGGTGCATCAGGACCTGTCTTGGATTATCTTCACCTAAAATTTCAGACTTCTATGTGCGGTAGATTTTGCTAACCATCGCAGTCACACACTCACACACACATACGCAGACATACACAAACAGAGCGTTTTGTTAACTTATTAGTATAGATAAGAAGAAAGATTTTCTAGAATTTTTTAGATGCTTTTTATATTATTCTGTCGATTAGAAGTCCATATTTTCTTCCTTATACTAGCTTCGGTGGGATCAGCAAACATGCTGGCGCGACATGACACATTCGACTCGACATTTTGCTATCTGCTGTAGAACTCCTTTTGCTTGCGAAGCGTAAGGAGTGTATTGACAGACAAGCAAAAACATCTATTCTAGCAATTTGATTTTTTTTAATTACTAACTTTTAGGTATGTGCTGGGCATTTTATAGGAACTTAGACTAGAAACTAAAATCAATAGTTTTTTTTAACCATCAGTTTGGGGCCCCTCAGGCTTGGGGGCCCCGGGGCAGTGCCCCGGCTGCCCCGGCGGTAGTTACGGCCCTGGTTTTGCGCCTTAATAGAGAGTATGCGTGTTAGGAATGAAAGAATTCCTCCCACTATTTTAAACTTTCAGGAAGAATTAAAGGATAAAACACGTTTTATCGAAGGTTTGAAACATGTTTTCACATGTTTCAAGAAATCAAGGAGTGCGGAGATCATTTGTTAAACTAGTTGGATGTGGCAATCCCAAAACTTTCTTCTATTTCATTCATGTTAATACTTCAAAAGTCGCTAGCACAGTGCCAAAATTAAATGACGATCTATACTCATCGTGAGAACTCTAAAAGGTATGCAATTCCCTGCATTAGGACTATTGAAATAGAATTATAGTTCAAGAGCCGATAGCACAAAACCCTATGTCATCGAGCACAAGAAAAAATCCTTTTTTTATAGAAGTGTAGTAATGGAGGAATCTAATATTCTATGTCTCCCGGAAGTGAAGTGGTGCAGAAGCCAAAAATGTATACCACTAGTGCTTGACTCGCAGGATTAGCATTGTGTTTGTCCTATTATCAAAAGTATGAAAACATGGAAAACTGGGTGCAGGAAAAGACAACGCTAAGCCTACAAGTCAACCACTAGTGGTATTCATTTTTGGCTTAAGCACCACTTCGCTTCCGACAGACATGGATGATTAGATTCACCTATTACTACTCTTCCATAAAATAAAGAGTTTTTTTCTTGCGCACGATAACATAGGATTTTGTGCTGTCGGCTCGACTATTATAGCGAGAAACAAATATTATATAACAAAATATAAACATTAACAATATTTATCAAACTATACTTGGATCTGAAATCTGATGAAAAAAATTGTGCATTAGTTCTTGAGATAGAGCTATTGCAGAAATCGGGAAATTCAGAATAGCAGCATCAAATGTACACCAAGTCGTAAACAGAACTAGTTTATATCAGAGATTTCCTAAAATTGAAGTTCCGTTCATGAGATCCGTGCATAAAAATCCGTACATTAATTGTTGAGATAGAACTGTTGCGTAAATCGTAAAAAATGCATCATAGAAGCACCAGCTGTTGAGGATTTATAGTAAACATTAATCTGCATCAATCTATGTCGTAAACTATCAAATGTAAATTTTTATTGAATTCCATACATTAGTTCTTGAGATAGAGCTATTACGAAAATCAGCATTGTCATCTACTGAGCGATTTACACCACAATGTAAACAGCATCATTTCATGTCAAAGGCAAACTTAATCTGAAATTTGATGGATATTTGTACATTATTTATTCAGATATAGTTAATGCATAAATCATTAAAAATGCAGCTTAGCAGCGCCACAGCTTAAGCGATTTACGCTAAAGACTAATCAGCACCAATTTATATCAGGGACTACCTGAATATAAATTTTTATTAAATTCTGCACATTAGTTCTCGCATTAGTCCTCAAAATTTATGTTACCACAGACAAAGTCATGGAATTACCGACTCAGAGGCAAACATTTTGTAAAAACATGTTTCTTTGGAATCTCTGATACCTAAAACGTGTATATCCGTCAAAAACCGAAATAGAAATTTTTTCTCCCTAATTCAATATTTTCTTCTTCTAAAAGTAGAAGAAAATAAAAAGTGTGAAAAAATTTAGTGAGGTTGACAGGTTTTTCTGATAGTGTCGACTAAAAAAACAATCCGTTTCCTTATACCAAATCCAAATTTTTTAAAAGTTCTACCTCTATTTGCTCGATAAATATTACGAAGTAACTATAGCCCCCGACATACTATTACTTTCGGTCAGTAATTAACGCGTCGTATCTAAAGAATAACGTTCCGTTACGGAAGCCAGTCGTAAAATAAAGCGGATGTATCATTACCATTGTACGATTAATCACTGGTGATCTCTGTTGCAATTTTTTAAACTTCTAAGCATAGAACGTTGCATTTTTTTTAATCTTCCGATTTTTGTATTTCCTATATGATGCGTCATGTAGGGAAAAAATGATTTGGAATTCAATTTGTTTGAAAATTGCATCCTAATTTATTTTTGAGATATCAGTATTTTTGTAGTATTTAGCGGCATTTTTTTCATTTTGGCAACTTTCATTTCTGTAGAAAGTAAAGAAAAAAAACTTGAAAAATTTTAATTACTAGCGGCCCGCCCTCGCTTTCCTTCGGGTAGAGCAAGTCTCCCAGTCCCGTGTCACTACTGACACAGCAAACATTTACTATCACTTCATCCCATTAAATTCAACTACTAAAAGCATTGCGCTCCTTTTAGATAGTCGGGTAAATAGTAGCCTATATGTTAATCTAAGGTGTCAGATACCTCCATGTAAAATTTCATAAAAATCGATCCATCCGTTCTTGAGTTATAAATGGAGTAACTAACACGACTTTGTTTTATGGATATAGATTATAGCAGCCCGTCCCGGCTTTGCACGGATATTAAAAAAAAATTCAAGTTATAAATTTTTACACACATACTTATACTCTCTTTGTGCGTGGAGTTACTAAAAAGTGTGAAATTATAAAAGAAAATTCGGATATTAGTATTATTTTTCATTTATTTGTAATAATGTTTGTAAAAAGTTTTACGCCTACAAAACAAAAGCCATTAAATTTATTGGGTCAGAGCTTCCCTGTAAACGATATTGGATGTTGTTTTATTTTGTGGCAGCAAAATAAATTGATTTACAGGAGCTCCGACCCGCGATAGGTCAACATACAGTTGGCCATGAGTAAAACATTCTTTTCGTAGGTCGATCCCTACTAATTCGAAAGTTCGACTTTGGGACTTATTAATAGTTTACGAGAAAGATGGTTTTACAGGACATTATCTCAACTACTTTTTGTTACATATCTTTATTCACTGTATAATAGTTCTGTAATTTTTTTTATAAACATTGCTGGGTGAGGCTTGTTGAGCTCAAACCAATTAGTAGGCCTCCCTATCTGGCTGAATCTGAATCTGTTTTTACTGGAAATTAAAGCCGTTTAAATGGAATTGGTAGATCAGTTGGGATCATCGGTATCCTCGGTATATGAGCTAGTTGACCAGCTGCTGGGCCGGTGATAATGGTTGCTACAATTAAATTGTCCTTCAATTCCTTTATAAGTAGCCGCGTCCCATTGCACATGTTCGAAGGGCTTAAATTTCTCAAAAGCATGATTGGAATTCCAACTTTTAACGTCAATTCATGTGGTGGCAATCCAGAAGGGTTTAGTGAATTTAAAAATTCATGTGGATAATGGACTGCGTCTTCGGTATTAGTCACGGTGTCGATTGATTTGAAATTTTTTACTTGGCCGGGAACTTTTTGAATAATCAGATTGCTTATTTCTTTGACACTATCATTCCTAGGTGACACTATTGCCCTAGAACACAACCAATGAAAGTCTTTTTCGAGTAAATTCTCGATGTCAGGGTATACTGCATCTATTAAAAATTCAAAACTATGTACTATTTGGCCTAGAGACTCATCCAGAAGGATGCTACAATTTCTGCTTAAATTTGGAGTGGGGAAAATTCCTTCCCCAAGTTTAAGCATTTGCTGTGGAAAATCACTATCTGTGATTCCATGAAGATGAGCTCTCATATTTGTCCGTAATTTTATATTTTCAATCGAAGTCCATAAGAGCGACGATTTTAAGCACTCTTTGATGATATCTGTTCGCGTACCTCTGTTAATAACAGAAAGAGTCTGTCGGAAATCTCCTGCAAATACAAAAGTAATCCCGCCCATGAGAGCAGAGGAATTTCTAAGATCTTTTAAGGCTCTGTCCACAGCCTCTATATCTGCTCTATGGCTCATGGTGCATGCATACCATATAACCAATGAGGCTTCGTGTAATAGTTTACCAAGAGGCCCATTTTTGCGAATAAAACATATCGATTATTGCTCAAGATTTACGGTTAGTGGAAGTTTAAAAGTTGAATGAGCAGTTTTTCCATCCTTTTGAAGGGTTGCAGCAATTCCTGACGAAGCAACTGATATCGCTATCTTCCCTGATTGTCTTATCTTAGCAAGTATTAAATTTGCAATAAAAGTCTTTTCAGTGCTACCTGGCTCAAAAAAAATATTTTTGCTGTTATGTACGCTATCGACTATAATGTCAAAAGCATATCTTTGATCTGGGACTAATTTTGGCAGATTTTCATTAACAAAAGCGGTAAAATTATTCGTGTTATAGTGCTGTGGCAATGTTTTTGACACATTGTTTTCTGTACGAACGGCAATCCAAAATCACTTAGGTTTTAATCATTTAGTTCCAAAGGTGAAAGAATTTTTCAAACCCGTCAAGTACTTTCTGAGCCTATTCAATTCAAACAAACAAAAAATCAAATCTTTCCTCTTTATAATATTGGTATAGATGTGACGTCATTATTAACCAATTTTTATTAGTTACATATATCCATGCCTCTTGTTCTTTTAACAAATACTTCAAAATTCCTACGTTATTTAAACTATGACGTCATATTTTTCAAAATCAAATATTTTATTAATAATTTAATTCTTTCTCGTTCACTTTACTTCTATATGTCGCCATTTTTTAAAGAGAACCTCTTATTCACGTAACCGATATTCGTGCGTCTTATATAATAAAATACTTTTTTTAAGTATGACGTCATATTTATTTTCCCTTGAATTCTTTTTATTTTAATTTTTCACGTGGATACTGTTCAAGTGAAAATTAATTACCAAGAAGAAATTATTATTTCAGATTTTGATTTTCTTGGCAACGGGAAAGAAAAATGGTTATTTTTTATCGGAAAATTTTTAATTGATTCTGTATGAAATATAATGAAATTTTGAATTATTAAGGAAAACAATTGAATAAATCAATTAAAAATTTGCCTATGTTCACCGGAAATAGTGTAGCTTTCCAACGGTGAAAGAATTTTTTAAATCCGTCTAGTAGTTTCGGAGCCTATTCAATTCAAACAAACAAACAATCAAATCTTTCCTCTTTATAATATTAGTATAGATATGTGTTTTGTGACCATTTTCCTAAAACAAAAACAAGAAAAAAATTAATTAAAATATGTGCTATTTTAAAAAATATAAAAGAATGTTTTCTGCTGAATCATACAGCTATTATAAACTATTTTTAATTTTAAATATCTAGAAGAATATTACAAACAAATAAAGGCATGTGAATCATTAGTAGTTGATTTTTTGTGTCGAGTTGTTTCTCGTATGATTATATCAGTTTTTCTGAATGTGTGCATTATTCAGCAATAGTGACATCATATGCACACTTTTTCTGTAGATGTTGTTTAAAAACTGGGTCGTAAATGCGGAATTCTTCAGCGAATGCGAATGGCAATATTTTATATAAAATAAAAATGCGTGTTTTAAATCTTAAAACTAAAAGATATTAAAGTACTATCTATAATCATATACGTACATAATTTTTTACATCGTAGGCGAAACTAAATTCTGAAAAACTGAAAATTCAGTTTTCTAATGTTTAATTTTTTCAGACATTTTTCATGTAATATCATCATATCATCATCTATATAATAAAAGCCTAAGTCATGTGACTGTCATCAACAGTTCCGGGCTACCCCCTTCCTTTTTTATATGCTGTGTGGCCAATTTTGTACTTTTGTTAGAAGGCGCGTGTCGCGAAATATTGTACAGATTATTATTATTAAGCGAAAAGCATTTGACTTTCATCAATATTTTGCGGGGATGACACGAGATAACCTATAATGCTTAGCTTTCCATATACCAAGTGGCCAGTGTTAAACAAAAATCTTTTTCAGGACAAAACTGCATAAAAATAATGCTTTTACAGTGATGATTTAAAAACAATGATATTTGAGAGATGAATTACATTGAAGTATATGGATAGTTTGAGATGACTTAAATTAACAACCCAATTCCCTTTCCATCAAAGTAAACATAAAAGATTCATTCTTCAATGAGTGAAAAAATACTAATTTATGGAGGCAATAATTCACATGCCAAGTTCTCCAACCATGAATTTTGCAATGCAAAAATAATTCAGACATGAAATCCAATCACACTTTAGTGCCATTTTGAAGTGCTGTAGAAATCAACTTTCAAAAAGTTCTCTTGACGGAGTGAAATGTAAAGAAGTCCAATTCATGTAATATTTAATGAATCAAATTTCATATCTCATCGTTAGTTAATTTGGTATCTATTTATAATTTACGTAGATCACCGTAAATTATTGTTAATCGCCAATTATATTTTAAATTGTCCAAGATCAATCGCATTCAAAATAGTAATTTAATATACATTTATTAAATACCAAATTTATTAAAATTTGTTAAATGCATTTTTTGTTGATAAATATTTCGATGTAATTGTCGTGGTCCAGGGTTACCTTTTTATTACTTAAATGCTCCTGGTGGAAATGTAATAATTTCGCATAAATATTTTTTTATTTGTAATTTTGTGGCTTTTTGCCACAGATGCACGCACCTAATTAACTTGATTTAATTCTGTCGTCAATTTCAAATACCAGTTATATATATTATCATAGCAAACGCGGTAGCGTTTGGTATAATATGTTTAAGAAATGGAAAATGCGAATGTCTTTTTGAAATTTCTGGCGAACCAGTTGACGTACGACAATGATTTTTCTTTCAAAAGATAGAACTCGACGAGACAAATAAAATGATTTAATTCAAAAAATTATCGTAGTTTACTGTAGTTTTTTATTTAACTTTTAACAAAAAAATGAAGACCTAAAATTTAACAAGCGACAGCTAACGATCCCATGGATGGATTAACTTCATTTTTGGTTTATTTTAATCCTTTTGGCAAAATTTAAAAAATATATATTTTTTCATCTTTGTATTTTGACGATCGCTGAAAAAATCGAATTTGTGTCTTAAAGCTCTAGTTTCTTGTTGTTGCTGCTGTAATTTTTTAATTCGTTGCCACTAAGTTTAAATAAGCATAATTTTTTTATGTAGTTAACATAATTCATTCAAATTAAATAAATCAAGTGAAAAACATAACTATTTGTTTTTATTGCGAAACATTTAGTTTCAGTTCTTTGAATAAAGTTGTGAAGCGCTCTGTAATTATTTTCTTTCGACTTCTGAGTTTATTTTTGAGACATCATTCATTTTATATGACAATGCAATAACTCTCTTAATTATTCTTATACAACATTAAAATTTTGGCAGCAAATATTTTGCTTTTCAAGATATAAAAAAAATCTTCAGTTTTTATCAAAAAATTTGAATGACAAGTATTAAAAAATGCTCTGGTAAGCAGCAAAAAAGGTTAATATGTTTTAAAGTATGAAAAAGTATTTGACAAGTGCTTCTAATTGAGCATGTAAGAGGACAAGGGGTCCTTCTTGTCTGCAACTCACTCTCAATGCCAAATTTGAAAAAGTCATATTTGCGCTTTTTCCATATAGAAGAAATTTAAGTAAAACTTTCCGTCTTTCTTTTTAGTAAAGTTTTCAATCCTGCTTTACATATGAACTGCGCTGTTGACTTTTCACTGCAAACTGCATTGTTGACTCTGCATTGCAACCTCATTACAAATCAGTTTTCTGTGCAGTTCTATGCTGTGGGCATGCTTGGTGGCACTGCATGAGTATGATACGCTACAGGAACTAAGGTTTCTGGTAGTGATGGGCGATTCTCGAAAATTTCCTATTCGATAAAAATCGTAATCGTAAAAAAGCGCATTCGATAAAGTCATCGATTAATTTCGAGAATCTACAATCGAGATGTTTTTACAATCGATTAATAAAATCTTTTTATTACATGTTTAAAAAGCATAATTTAATAAATATATGGAAACAGAAAACAAATGAATTTAAAAAACAACAACAAACCAAAAGGATGTTATAATGGGGCTGCAATAGTAGAAAAGTCATGTAACGGCGTTCCTTGGTTTCAAAAAGTTGTAAAGTCGCGAGTAGCAAAATGGCCAAAGAAAAAATAATCAAAAGCAATCCTAGTGAAAGAAGATGAACTAAAAGGATATTAAAAGTGATCAAAATCTTTTATTGATTTTTGTACATATATTGAGATACGATCTGCAATTTTCCCATTATTAGAAGACTCTCTATTGAAATTCATTAAACGGACCACTCGGGGGGGCGGGGCGGGGCAAAGTAGTAGAGGAGCAATGAAAATGCATAATATGAGTAAATGGTCATTAGGCTTTCCAACAATACTTCGCATGATGGGTGTCGGTTAAATTTACTAAAGAGTTTCCCGCGGGGGCAAAGGGAGGCGAGATGAGCGCGGGAGGTATATAAAATAAAATGGTAATTACAGAGCTTTCTAATGATATATCATGAAAGAGGAGTCAACAAAAGATATAAAAACACTACCCTTAGAATTGCAACTATTGCAACACCCGGAATACAGCCTGTCTTCACAGTTTATGAATTTTTCATACATTATAAATTATATATTGGAAGTCTCTATAAAAAAAATCAGATCTGAATGCACAAAAACGAAATGATTTCAAAAAAGTTTGAAAAGCGCTTCTGTAAGGAGGCGAAATTGAGGAAAAGAGAAGAAAGATTCATTATATGAAAGAGTGGTTTGAAAACTTCCGTTGATATATCATATGACGGGTCCATAAAAAGCTTCATATTTACTCCTCACTATTCCACTATTTTTTTTCTTCCCTGAATGCATCCGAAAATCACGCAGCCTCGCTTTTAAATGTTTATATTTAATAAAATATTTTTACCAAAGGGCTCCATTAAAAAATCACATTTAAAATGAAATTTATTCTCAAAATAGCTACGATTTAAAAAATTCACTCCTCATCACTCCCCTCCCCCCTGCGGAAATTCAACCCCAGGAGGAGAAACGTTCATAATGTGAAAGAGTGATTCGAAAAACATTCCAATAATCAATCACATGAAGGGTCCAAAAAAAGTTTGGAATTTACGCCTCACCCGCACGTTTAATTTTTCTTAACAGAATACACCCGGAAATCACGCATCCCCCACTTTAAAATGTTTATAATTAGTAATTTTTATTAGAAGGTTCCATCAAGAAACCTCTTCTAAAATGATAGTTATTCTCGAAATAGCTACGATTAAAAAAATTCACTCCCCGTCGCTCCCCCCCGTCCTGAAATTAAACTGCGGGAAGAGAAAGGTCAATAATATGAAAGAGTATTCCGAAACCTTTCCTATGACATATCACATAACGGATCCAAAAAAAGTTTGAAATTTACTCCTCACCCGTGGCCGTAATGTTCCTTTTTCTTCCCAGAATGCAGTCCCCATTTTAAACTTTTGTATTTATGAAATAATATTTACCGGACCGCTCCTCTGAAAACCACATCTAAAATGATATTCATTGTCGAAATAGCTAAAATTAAAAATCACCTTCTAATCGCTCCCCCTCCCCCTCCTGAAATTCAACTATAGGAGGAGAAATATTCGTAAAATGAAAGAGAGGTTCGAAAAAATTCCGAGGATATATATATAACATGATGGGTCCAAAAAAGAGGTTGTAATTTACATGTCACCTGTGGGTTCACTCATTTTTCCCAGAACACACCTAAAAATGACGTACCCCCCCACTTTAAAATCTTTATATTTAATAAGTTATATTTACCGAAGAGTTCCATAAAAGAAACCTCCACATCTAAAATGATATTTATTGTCGGAATAGCAACGGTTTAAAAAATTCACCCTCTTATCGGTTTCTACCCCCCCCCCCCCTTCTTCCTGAAATTCAACCCCAGGAGGAGAAAGATTCGTAAAATGAAAGGGAGGTGTCAAAACATTCCGATGATGTACATATAACATGACGGGTTAAAAAAAAAGGTTTGAAATTTACATGTCACCCGTGGGTTCACTTATTTTTCCTAGACTACACCTAAAAATGATGCAGCCCCCACTTTAAAATCTTTATATTTAATAAATAATATTTACCGGAGAGTTCCATAAAAAAATCCACACCAAAAATAACATTTATTGTCGAAATAGCTAAGATTTAAAAAATTCGCGACCTCATCGCTCCCCCCTCTCCCCCCCTACCCCTTCCCTCCTCCCGCCCCTTAAAATTCAACTCCAAAAGTAGAAAGATTCATAATATGAAAGAATGATTAAAAGAGCTTTCGTATATGCCTCTCATTTCAGCAAATTTCATCCCGATAAAGTCAGGCATAACGAGAAAATCATTTCATTGCGATGAAAATTAACCTCGATTGAAATAGGTTTATCGAAGGACTTGTAACTTCCAGATGAAATTTAACCTTGATAAAAGCGGCACTCCGAGAATCTTGTGGTTTGCTGATGAATGCCTTTTTCGATAAGGATGATTTTCGTTCTCGCTGAAAATAGAGATGACGAGCTTTATGGAGGAGCGTTTTGTCGATGAAGCTTTGTGACATGAAAGTTTTATCGAAAAACAAAGTACAGAAAGAAGCATGATAATATGACAATAACTTGTGAAATGAAGACCTAATTTTCAAAGTTTCTAGTATTTTAGTCTTACCATGCTGTCACGTACGTGGTACCCCCCAATAAATATTATTTATTAAAAAAAAAATCAAAGAGGGGGCTGGAGAGGGGACGAACATATGTTTAAAACTGTAGCGATTTCTACAATACCTATCAATTTAAGTGTGGTTTTTTTTCCATCGAATCATTCGGTAAATATTATTTATCAAATGTAAAAAAATTTAAATGTTTGCTGCAGGAAATGGGGGGCGAAAGGTTTGGACTGACGGGGGGCAGGGGAGGGGGACAATTTTCACTTTTTAAACCCGTCATATTGTATATCATCTTAAAGATCTCGAATTACTCTTTAATATTATGATGCTTTCTTACCCCCCCCTTCCGAATTTGGTTCCCACGGCGGGAGGGGGGGGAGGGTTGGCATTTTTCGAAGCTTTTTGTGTTTTTATTATTTTAGATTGAATTTTTTAATTGAAAACGCCCTTAGACGTATTGGAAATTTTTTTGAGATGGAAAAAAACATTGAACTAGCCACATTGTTACTATAACCTAGGCACATTGTTTTAAAGTTCCCTCTTTGAGGACCTCTTCCAAAGGTGAGGGGCTTGACCCCCCCCCCCCCCACAACATACACTTTAAAATATTGCTCATTTTTTCTCTACCAATTTTAACTTAAAAGTTTAAGCTATATGGCACAAGCGGGGCTATTGACCCCCCCCCCCTGTTGGTTATTCACCAACGTAATCTTGCTCATTACTTCACTTCACTTCAATTTTTAAAAGGCTATAACTTTGCTTGTATGGGAGCTACAGCGGCTAGAAAAATTATAGCATGGCTAACTTTTCGTCGCCGCTCTTTTTGCAGTTTTACGGATTTCCCCATAGCACCGGGTTTTTTTTGGGGGGGGAGGGGGCCAGGGGGGGGCATTTTTAATTTTTTGATGTAGTATGTTTATTGAAAGCTTATGCTTCATACATTACCAATATAGCATAAAAAATTTCTCCCGTCATTCTGGGTCACGTTACGGACCCATAATGGGTTGAAATTTAAATTTCTCTAACTTCTTCGAAGTTTTCGCTAAATCGGCATCTGGAAAACATCGTGCCAATGTGGTGCGTGTATGACATCTGTATCATATAAATATTGTTCACCACTGCTGGGACTCTGGCCTCCTCTCGCGTGAAGGCGTTAATTTACCGCGGTTACTTGGTCCTTGTATTTCCTGACGATTAAAAAAATACACACGTAATTGTTCAAGTTTTGACTTCTGTCGGCAGTTCCAATATATATATATATATATATATATATTTATGGATTTTGCAATAAATAATATTTATAATATACATCGAATTTAGAAAAGCAGGAAGTGTTTGTTTGGCATGTGGCCACTTATTGATCTTATGCACCTCGATTTTATATATTTCCCTCCCCCCCACTCCGTTACCTTGGGGGGGGGGCAGCTTTCAAAATTTAACGTTCAGTTCGAGATTACGTTCGGTTGTTCGTTCAATTCGAGATTTTTTTTTTTTTTTTTGTTTACAAGATTTTGCTGTGCGTGCACACTGCGTTTGGTATATGATGCCTTCTATGCCTTATACAGCGAGGACCCAGTTCGAGATTTCATATTAGAAGATAGCGTATAAATTAGAGACACCAATGAAAGGAGGGCTCACTAGCGAGTTAATCCGTCGTCGTGTCTTTATTAACACCGACTCATTCACCTGTAGTAGACTCTTGATAAAATTGAATCCTGTATAGTATAAAAGCAATTGCAAACTGGAGTCATCGAGAAAAATTTTACACAATCGAAAGTTATCGAGATGTTCATACAATCGAGAAAATCGAGAAAAACTTCTCGTTATCACCCATCACTAGTTTCTGGTACAACTTCGATTTACATACATGTTTAATTACGCTGCGTTTCTTCTAGCTATGTCTTTGCTCTACGCATTTTTATTGTAATTATGGCTGATTTCTTTTACACGGAAAAAGCGCAAAAATGACTTTTTCAAATTTGAAATTGAGAGTGAGCTGCAGCCAAGAAGGAACCCTTGTTCTCTTACATGCTCAATTAGAAGCACTTGTCAAATACTTTTTCATACATATTAACTTTTTTCGTTGCTCACCAGAGTATTTTTAAATACTTGTATATATATTAATTATTCTAAATTATTTTTAATAAGGAAATAATAATAAAAAAAAGTTTAGTTAACTATGGAATAAAATAATTTATATCCTCATAAAAAAGAAAATGGAAGTGAATAAACAGTTCATAAATAAATAAACAACAATAGCCCGGTTATCATATAAGGCATAAAATTGCCATTTTGTTGCAATAGTGCCAATGTGGTGCATATATGACATCTGTGCCGGATTTTTTAAACGATAGTTTTCTGTAGATATAATATTATAAGTACTACTTGTTTATACCGCAGATAAAAAAAAACAATCGCCATAAGATTAAATACCAATAATGGATGATCGTAAATGTTGCATTCACTTGACAATAAACATATACGTATTTCTTATGCCAACAAGTGACTTTTCATTAGATTTTTTATCTGTATTTTTATTAATATTTTACTGATTTATTTATTCTTTCGTTATTTAAAATAAAATTATGTAAGTCAGTAAAATTTGGAAAATTGGTCCATGGAATGATGAAATAAAACCTTTTATTTTAAATTAAATTAATGAAATGCGAAAAAAATGCAGCGGAAGCAATGCTTGGCGGTTTATTCCTGTGCCCAGCTAAGATAAATGTACAGAATTCTTGATTTCTCTACAGAATATTCCGATTTGGTGAAGGATTGAACAAGTAAATTAAATTATGAATATAAGTACTTCATAAAGTGCTTAGTATTACATTTAAAGGCGAGGAAACTGGTCCCCAATGGCGACTAGTATAATTAGAAGGACCTTTCACTAATCTTTTGTTTTATGCACCTCCCATTCCACTAATTCTCTTTTGACAATCCGGTGGCACTTTTCTGAAGCATTTCGTCAGTATTTTTATTACAACTAATTTTACAAGATTGTTATTCAGATAATCAAAGACACGTTTGATAATAATATCATAAAAAAGAAATAAATTGTATTTTAATTCGTAAGATAAAGTTTATATGCATAAAGAATCAAAATGTTTTAAGGGGAGACAAATTTATTATTCAATAAAAAAGTCGAAAAAATGTTGTTAAACATTAGTAACTGTAGATGTTGCATTGTTGGTATTTGTTAATGCTGTATTAGTAGATGGTGCATCAGTAGTGATTTCTTGAATAATGGGCCACGATTCTGATCTGTACCACAGTATAAACTCATCCGTTTCACTGACTGGGATATCAACAGGACCTAAAAGAAGTTTTTATCAAAACACATGAAAAAGTATTAAAAAGTGTTTTTATTTAATCAAAAAACATGACTTACTACAGAAACGCCAATCAATTAATCAATGAATAAGGAATTGATATAAAATATCAGACAAAAATTAGAATAAAAATTTCTTTGTATTTTATCCAGACATCAAATAAAACAACCCAACACATGTTTTGGTGGCAATAATTTTGAGCTGTTTATATGTAGGGGGAACTGGGGCACATTGATACTTGGGGCACATTGATACACCCCCTGTACAGCACACAGGATCATTGCAGGAAGTTTCACAACAGCTCCAAAAGGTGATAATAGTGAAATTAACTGCATAGAGAAAGTTTTGGAATGTTTCAGTAGTTTGATGAAATGGGTTTAGTGATTAATTGTTTTTTTTTTGGTCAAAAGTAAATTTAAGTTGTACAATTGAAATGGTATTATACAACTGTTCCAGTATTTTCAACCGAAAAGAATACCCTCCCTGGCAAGTAAAGCTACCCTTTATCAGTTCCTCATTCTTTATTGTTAGATAAATTATGAAGTGTTGGATTTGCGACTCATTTTATTCAAAATGGCTGTATGGCGCACATTGATACAGTCTTTGTCGGGGCACATTGATACAACCTAAATCCTTTTCTAGTTCATTTTTTCATTACCTTTTATTATTATTATTATTATTATTTTTTTTTTTTGCCATACACTCCTTAATTCAATCATGTTTTGTCAAAAATTTCTACTATTAGTTTTTATTGAAGTAAAATAGCTCTAATCTCTTTATATTAGAACATTTTATAGTATTTTTGCAAACAGAAGACGTACAAACTTACACAATATCTAGTGCTAGTAGAATTAACAAAAGAAATGGATGGCAGCCTGGCAAATCTCAAATTTATATCGATTCTCCAGAGAAAAAGTATTATCGACATGAGAAATGTTAAGTAAGAGAAACAAGCTGCAGAACAGTACAGAATAATTATATTATAAACATAATTTTTAATAGATTTATCCTTTATTTTCTGTCTGTAAACCGATTTATAAACAGAAAACCTGGTAATTCTTTCACCTTTCCTAAGAAAGAAGATAATTCTGGGGTTAAAGTGCCAGATATGACAAAGTTACCACAGCCAACAAACAGACAAGGAACAGCCAGAACATCAGGTCATTATACATTTCATTTTGATTGCTTTAATATCGCTTGCAAATAAATTGTGTGCGATTTTAATGTCTATAAATATATATATAATGGTTTGCTAACTATTTTTCTATGAAAAATATGTATTGGTGTTATTTTGTCTCCATTTTTCCCAGATGTATCAAGGTGTATAAATCTGCCCCGGGGATGTGGCACATTGATACAAATTACTTTTTTTGATTTTTTAAAAATTACATGCAAAAATAATATATAAAACAACAATTGTACATTTTTATAACACACTACACAGGTTTTGCTGACATCACATAGAAAAATAACTTGAAATTTCTGCTTTCTAGACACCAATTTTTTTTTTTTTTTTTTGAAAAAAGCTGTATCAATGTCCCCTAGTTCCTCCTATATTTGGTATGTTGATTTCAAATGTAAAATTAATTATTATCTATATAACATTAATGTGTGAACTATAAACATTTGAAATTGAAATATAGAACGTTTGACTTGTGTTACTCCATTTCCTATTGACTATAAGCGTGATAAAGGAATACAAAACTTTAAAAAAGTCTAATAAAGTCAAATAATATAAAAGTGTAATTTTATTTTCATGAATATTTTGCATAGCTTGCATATAAGATATTTATAATATAATAATAATTATTTAATAGCTCAAACGATTCTTTTCATGGAAATAGTAGAATAAAAGATAATGGAAAATGGAAAATAAAATTGTTTTTCGAATATTTTTGTTGGTACATTCTTAAGGGGTCAATAATCCTTTGAATTAACAAAATACGTGAAAAATGACCTCTGTAAGAATTGTAGTCACTTTATATCTAATTGAGTTTTAATTATAAAATTGAAAACACATATTAACCCTTTATCTACCGACGATACTTATAAATACCATTAAAATTACTTATAAATTTCTTTTAATACGTCAATTAGTTGTAATACTGTTAAGAGTGAGTTACAGATATATTACTTTATCTTGTTCCAAAAGCATTATTGGTTACACAAAACAAAAAGATTTTTAAAACGATGATTTCTTTTGTTTTTGTATCTATTCAGCCTTCTTGCTGCTGAAGGAAGGGGATGGGGATTTTTCAATTCGAAAATATTTCTATATTTTTATTATTAAAAATATCATATTAGTACATTTTATAATTCTAAAAAATATTATGAAAACAATTTAAAAGAAAAGATTTGAGTGGGATTTTAAGTATTATGCGAAATCCCTAAAATTCAAATTTAATTAATCCCTCTAAATCATTTAATCCTCCTAAAATCCTTCAAATGGTTATGTAAATCATTTAATTTAGTTTAAACAATTTACGTAAAATACTTAAGAATGTAAAATTTTCATGAATTCATAATTCGGTAGATAAAGGGATAAGAAATATTTATTTTATCGATTAAAGTTATTAAAAATGTATATGAAGTGTTTTAATTTATTTTTAAAGATAATATTATTTTTACAAAAGAATTACTCTTGCATGCTTTGAGCGCATGATTTTTTACATTTAAACGGCTAAAACAAATCATTTTTTTATTGAATAGAGAAAAAATATGTTTTCAAAATGACACGCAATGAAAAAAATAAAACTTGTAGATCCAGAGATTTTTTTTTTTTTTAATTCGAAATTTCGGGATTTTTTTTTTATACAAAAGAAGTCGTGAATTCTGAACTTCTAACTTAAGAAACACAATAATAGGTCATTTTGTGCTTCTATACGTTAAATACATTTAACGAAAATTTTGTAAAATTCTAAGCAACCATTTTTCAAAAATCGTGCGCGCAATGATCAAAATCACTGTTTTGAGAAAATTGACTTTTACCCCCTAATACATATGACCGCCTTAAGGCGGACTTTACTAAAGCCCACAGCTCACAGCTGAAGAAAATAAATTTCACACATACTCACAGCTGAAGAAAATAAATTTCAACCCTTAACGAATGTAACTCCTTTTAGGAGGTATCTACTCCAACGGACGATAGAGATGTCGATGCTCTCGCAATTTTGGCTTCCTAATAACTGTCAGTTAAGAGCCCACAATAGTCACAGAAAAAGTACACAAAAAGACCCGGATGACCATGTAAAGTCTATGGGAGCGTTCTTTTCTAATATCTCGCTCAAATTTTAATATTTTTGCATGATTTTTTTGCACAAGATAGCTGAGGGCAATCCACAACCGGGCTAGTTTTTACTTTTTCAATTTTTGTTTCAGATTTTTTTTAAAAAATTACTTTAACTTTCGAAACCGGTTTCGAAAGTTAAAGTAATTTTTTAAAGAAAATCTGAAACAAAAATTTAAAAAGTAAAAACTAGCCCGGTTGTGGATTGTCCTCATCTATCTTGTGCAAAAAATCATGCAAAAATATTAAAATTTGAGTGAGATATTAGAAAAGAATGCTCCCATAGACTTTACATGGTCATCCGGGTCTTTTTGAGTAATTTTTCTGTGACTATTGGGGGCTCTTAAAGGAAGAATTTCTGTTGGAATGGACGAAAAACTGATGCATTACAGAATTAAAGATTAAATCACTCATTGATGACATACACTGTAAAAAAAGGGTCGATCTACTAAAAAAACTTTAGTGATCCTTGTAAGTACTAAAAAATTTTTAGTAATCTTAGTGGGTTACAAGAAAATATGTAAGAATTACTAGAAAAAAGTTAGCATCGAAGAGAGTTAATAGTTTTATATTTTTAATAACTATTACTAAAACTCACTTGGTGTGGCCTTGATAGCATAGTGGTTATAGTAACGGACTCCAGACTAAAAGGTCCCGGGTTCGATACTGGCCACCGCCAAATACGCCCCAAATGTATGTAGTGTAAGTACTCGTTAGTAAAGGGATTATGAAAATTCTGTCGGGGCAGTTAGCAATGTTTGGTGCTGCCATCTATTGCAGTTTTGCCGAAAATCTTCCGCTTCAGAAGTCTGGATGTAGCTCGAAGGAACCTTCTGCCCTTCGGGCGCACGTAATGGTTATTAAAAATAATTTTGGAGCTATTACTAAAATTTGCTTGGTGGCTAATACTAAAAATTTTTAAGTTAGTTATACAAAAAATTCTTTTGTTCAGTTTACAAAAGAAATACTTGTTTCACTTTCAAAAAAAAAAGTTTGTAATGGTTACTAAAAAATTCTGTGGAATACAAATTTACTAAAAAATTTTTAGTAACCTCTTGAATTTTTTTTTTTACAGTGTAGGAAGAGCTCAAAGTGTTTTAGTCATAACTTCTCTTCTGATGCGAATTTTTATATCCGGTTTGTTTTTAAATGTACTTAAGAAATCATATTTAACTATAAGCTAATTTTTTAAAAATCGATTTTTGATTCTTTAAAGTGTACAAGACCCATTAAATGGAATTTCTCTAGTAGTCTTTTTGTAAGTTCCATCAGTAATCTGATATCATATCATAGATTTCAGCCATTTTAAAAAATGACTTTTTGGCATCTTTTTCTGGCTTCTTTTGATAATTTCTAATAGAACTAAATTATTATTTACCGCAAATGGAAATAAATTAGATATTACGTCATTTCATTGTAGAAATACCTCTACAGATACTAACAGAATTTTCCTATGTCAAAAATTTAAAAAAGAAAAAAAAAAAAAACGCGGCTGTTAGAATTTTGTTATTATTATGTGTGATATGTATATCACATTTTTCTGGTAGCGATTTTCCAGTATTTTTATGTCCTTGCAAAATCCTTCGTTCACCTTGTTTTTCGCTTCACCCAAGTCTGGAAGATTGTGGCACTGTTAATCCATTGTTTGTTTGCTTGTTCAGTATAGCTTTGAGGTTTTTGGTTGCCCAAAAAGTTTCTGGCAACCAGCATGTATAACACCCATGCTTATTTACCGTTACTTATGAAACTACAGGTAATGAAATGTGAAAACAAAAATAAATTAAAATTAGAATTCCGACTAGAAGATAGTACTGACTTCATTCCCTAAATTCCTTTTTTTCTGACAAAAGACCAAATTTGGCCAACAAATTTTCATGATTCTAAATTCAGCAATTAACATGATTTATAAAACTGTGAATAACAAATCTTGGATATACTATTATTTTAACACAATGAAACTGTTTGGTAAAGTTATCATACGAATTGAATATTTTCAACTGAGCGAAAAATTGCCCAGGCCGGGAATCAAACCGAGATCCTTGGCTTACAAGGCCAATGCTTTACCTGTTAAAGCTAACTGGGCGACAGTATGAATATTCAATTAGTATAATAACTTTACCAATCAGTTTGATGGTGTTAAAATAATAGTATTTCTACGTATCCATCGTTATATGGAGTTCCTTTATCTGCGGTTTGTTCTGCTGAGCTGTCTAAATGACAGACCAGATGTTAGGACCAATAAGGCTATCTTAGCATAAAATCCCACCCGGCTGTTGCCCAGTTAGCTTAACAGGTAAAACATTGGCCTTGTAAGCCAAGGATCTGGGTTCGATTCCCGGCCTGGGCAATTTTTCGCTCAGTTGGAAATATTCAATTCGTAAATCTTGGATAGCCTTAAAACACACAACTAAAAGTGTAAATGCTTCTGAACGTATAGTATCTATTTCACTGTAAAACAGTTTTAATGTCATTAAGAAACTTTTATATCAATCAAATTTTTTTTAAATATGTCTACATACCTAAACTTGCAGATGCCATCTCAGACTTAAAGTTTATTGCAATAATGATGACAAGAGAACTCTCAGATATCGCCAACAAACCTTACGTATTATCTCGGGACATAACTCACTACAATTAAGTGTTACTTGAAGTATAGTGATTAGAATAGATAGTGTGAAAATCTCTGCTATCTAATAAATACTTAAAAAAGCAATAAAATATTGTATCCTGTAAATGTGCTTAGATGTTGCTGAAATCTAAAGAGCGGAGCGACATCTGCAAGATAATTTCTAAAACTGCAAGTCTATTGTGAGTCTAGACAATGTAATACAAAAATCCCATAGATGCCGCTGTGATCGATTTTTTGTATTTCAGCTGCAAGCTTTAGATTTAAGAGAGAAAAAAATTTAGCACTGTTTGGATAGCAGATTTTCACACTATGTATTCTAGACGCTGTTTTTAAACCGTGGTAGGCAGAAAAAGGTGCAGTACAAAATTGTTTCATGGTAAAGCAGTGCACTAAGTATCAATAAAAAGCAGTAAGGAGATTCACAGTTTGATGTTTTGATTTTCTTCCAGATTTTAAGGTATACTTTTAAAGTGTGGGATCATCAGAAAAATATTTTTTACAATTTATAGCGTATTCAGGATGCTAATTGTTCAATTTGCATCACCAACTGCGCAAACCATGATTTAAGGGGATTGACGATGAAATCAGGCATCTCGGTTGGCTTTCTCAGATTTTTCACTTCAGTATCATTGAATCATTGAAATCTGTTTTAGACGATAGAATCCAGAAACCATATTTTATAAGATTATCTCTACGGGAAAATTCATAATGTTTTTAGGAAAAACGTTATCAGATGCATTTGACCATCCTTAAACATCTATACAATTCACTACCTAGACTGATTAAAATCGTAATACGCATTTAAGGCGTATTAATGAAGGCTTTTTTTTTTTATTTCTAAGGTAATTAAATCTAAAGTAATCAAAACACCTATGTCTATCAAAAAGGTTCCTAAATTTGTTTTCTATGACAAATGTCGAACCCCTAAACACAAATAATAAATGACGAGTTTCATGCTTGCGTATATTGTTTTTCAAATATGGCAACGTTAAGTACTAAGAAACATAGCTATGATTAGAGTTGTTTTGGTGATGTTTTTGAGAGCATTGCTGTCTGGTATAATATCGTTTACGGAAAATGTCATAACGAACCAAATTTAATTTTTATATTAAATTGAGCAAATTAGACACAGAGACTTATCATATATTTGGCAAATTTTGCAGTGTTTGGAGTTTCATTAACGCTTTATATGAAGACGAATATTTCATACGGGCAACGAATGATAAAATAATTACTTGTACCAAATAATGTATGTGGTTCAATGGTGACAGAATATTTTTTCCAGACAGCGAAATAGGTGGTAAATGTCATACATAAAGCAAATAATTATTATCAAGATTTCTCCAAATTCGAAGTGATATGCCATGTGAAACGGTACTCATAATTTATTTCGCATGTTCGTGAACTAAAAGTATACTAAAACATTTTCAAATTCTATGTGCCCGATTTGTTTAGGTTAAAGAAAAATGTTACGTTAGTCTGTCTAGTCTCCTCTCCCGTGTTAAATCGCTGACTATCGTTAAGCAGGGTTCATACAATCAACAACTAGAAAAATTTCAGTGACAAATGATGAATGTATTTCGGTACATTTTCTAAATTGCAGCCAAATATATTGATAGCTTAAAACTGAACCTCGGGCTGACATCTGTTAGAATACTGCAGAAAAATACCTTAACTTTTTAATACACCATAATGTATTACAAAATAACATTATATATTGTTCATAATGTAATACAAATTCAGATAATGAATAATAAAGAGAATTATTGGAAAATAACATGTTATAATATATTATAGTGGAATTACCGACATAATAATTTTTACCGAGAGCCCTACTTTTTATTCCATTCGCTTTTTAAACGCACGCTGTACTTTTATTTGTCCAAACTTTTATCGATTCGATTGAAAGTTATTCTGAAGAGTTAACGTTAGTGGTAGATGCTTATGTGCATCATAATTACCAAGTAATTAAGCATTTCTAAAACACTCATCATTAATTTCTGAATTACAGGAACTAATATTATCATACAATATAATACTACATATTTGATATTTTTATCACAGTTCTCTTGTTTTTTACCATTTCCAATATCTTCAAATAAAGGTTATTATTCACGTGTTGCCATAAATTCTATAATGTTAATTTTAAATACACAGAAGTTACGTATCTACTTACTGTCTTCAACAAGAACCGGATCATCATTCGATGACAATGGCTTTCTATAAATGAACCAGAACAAACCATCTTCGATGCTGTCCTGATAACTAGCAAAACCAGATACGTATGGCTTTCCTTCCAAAATTGTATATTGCACCCTGTAGCAATGAAAATAAATAAGTAAAATTATTTTATTAGGTCGTTCCAAACGAAATTTCATTTTATCCCTGAGTATATTTAACTGCATCTTTAACTAGCTACTTCAAAATTTTAAATGTGTAAAATTATCTTCTGTTGATTTGAAGGTTTTTTTTTTTTTTTTTTTTTGGTTTTGTAATGAGTTTTATTATCTATATGTTTATACAACAAACTTTGTTCTAAACCGTATTATCATTATCTAGGTGGATTGTACCGAATATATTGCAGAAATGGGCATAACATTTTCAGTGACACACTTCTTTCTAATCCGATGTGTTTTTAGAGCAGCTATTTCAGAATAGAAAGGTATTGCTCAATACAATCTTCCACCACAATTGATGCATTTGCACCAATGTTGAACCGAACTTGCGAATCCTCACGCACAATTATGCCGTGTGTATTGTTTTACTGAATTCTTCAAATCCGTCTTCATCTCATCATTGCAATAAAAGCGTTCGCTCTAGAAACTCTTCTATAATAATCCTTCTTTTGCATTTCAATAATTAACTCTAAAACGAATGGGTACAACACTACTTTGTATGTTTTCAAAGAGCAGTAAAAACTTAGGTTTAACGTTGGGTTTGTGATACAGACTATATTGAAGTTGTTTTGCATTTCGAAAGCGTTGCTTTATGGCCGTGTAGAATTAGAAATATGTATGTCAGTTATGAAAGATTATTATGCTGTATTTTGCAATGCCTTACATTTAATTGTCATACTTTTTAAAAATAAAATTTTCAACGTTTATTCGTTTTTTTTTTCTTTTTTTTTTTTTTAATGCAGATTGATTAAAGCGATATATAAAATGGAAGTTTAAAAATGAGCTTTTTTAAAATAATTTAATTTTTCTGTCTTACCATAATGATTACAATATTATTTATTTCTTTTATAAATGTTAATTTCAAGTGTAATGAACATATAAATAACAGAATAGTGGGGACAAGATATTACTAAGCTGCTGGTTGAGATCTATAAATAACAATAAATAACATTACAAATTCATAATACTGAAAATTCAGTATTAGGAATTCATATTATTATTTATATTATCAATTTGGATTCATTATTATTATTTCATTTAATTCGGCGATTTAATTATTTTTGTTTTACTTGGCGTATTTCTCCTCAACAGACCTAAAAATGAATTATATTTTGATAATTGCTGAAATAAATTGTTTTGTAAAATTCTTTTCATGTTACATTCTAAAATGGGGTTCAAAATTATAGTTTATAAAATATTTTGGACAAAACCAAAAAAAAAAAAAAAAAAAACTTTTTTTTATCCCAACAAAAAGAGTTTTTTTCGTGATCAGTGCCAAGTAGCTCGAATCCGAGTTTCCATATTTTTGAAGCTTTGACCATTTTGAAAGCTTTGACCATTCTTAATTCAACAATTTACTAAATATAAGCAGAAAAATATGGGTTTTTTTTCTTAGACAGCATAAGCATTTAAAATCCTCATAAAAACAGATTTTTACCAACTGCGCAGTATGTGTTCACAAGTCCTCTGTTAATCGGTAAAAGATCTTATTGAAAATGCCTCGAAAACAATTAAATTCTGACAGTAATGGAAGGATGTTGGTACTTCATTTTTATTCTATAAGCTAAATAAGTCATCGAAGATAAAAATGAATCTTCAACCCTCTAAGTGTTTGGCACGTAATATTTTGTCCACTATTTCTAGATTTCGGTGCAATATAAGCAATATTTAAAAATATTAAAATTCTATAGATTTAATGAATTTTCAATGCATTGAAGAATGATTAATACTCTCAAGGATTATATTCATATTTGCAATTTTTTTCTTTTTATAATGTTGAAAGAATCATATGTTCTTAGCATTAAAAAAATATGTACAGAGAAAACAACATTCTAATTTTAACCCTTTGCAAGACCGTCAGAGGGATAAAATATCATCAAAGGCTGTGATTAATGATAATTCCAATAACATATTAGTCGAAATCAGTAATATTGAAGGGGATTATTTTAACTTACGTAATTGGCTCAAGCTCTTCAAATACTAAGTACATATAATAATCTTTTTAATAAGAAAATTTCATAAGATGGGTTCTCTCACCGCAGACAACTGATAACAATGTAATAACAGTTTCACTAACATTTAAGGGTGTAATCAACTGCTCCGCTCAACAGGCGGAAAACGTTTTGACACATTTACGAACTAATTTTTTAACGGAAAGATATAAAATTGGAATGCATGATTATGGAAGCGATTGTGAATCGAACTTATTTTTCCATTTTATGATAATTAAATTAATTATCGAGTTATAAGCTATTTCGATCAATTGATCACCCGTTTTTCTCCTGCATTTCGGCCGGTTTTTCTGCTTTCGTCGGGAAATGTGCTCAAAAGTGTCAAATTTGAAGGCTTGTTATAAAAAATCTATTGGGTTTTTTAAAAAAACCCAGAAAATTGAGTGCAATTAGACAGTTTCTGGATAATAAAACCTGCTATTTTCAAACATTTCCGAACAAAAATAAATTAAAGCATGTGTCACAAAGTTGTCCTTTTTGATTTAAGAACAGCCTTAAGCAAAAATATTATGTTTAGTGCACACATAAAACCCTTTTTCTGCCTCAAATAACGCAATATTAATATATTTATATATAAACTACTGATAGTATCACTCAATTTTTATTTGCTAAATAGCTTACTTAATATGAGAGGCTGAAAAACTGATGTTTTCTAGAACTTGATAGAGTGAGTAATTTGAAGGTACTTTAATACGCCATGGACGAGTGAAGTCCATATCATCCCAAACAATAATTGAAACCTGAACCTCAATTTCTTCATCTGAATGCTTTCGTATTACGTTCTTCGTCTCTTTAAGTTCTAAAACATAAAAATAAGAAAATTACAAATAAATTAAACGTTTCATAGATTTCCAAAAAGCATTTAATTATTATTATTATTGATTATCATATATGAGAATCCGAGAAGACAAGGGAAACAAGTGACAAAATTAATGTTTGGAGTAAATTGAGTTCTAAGTTGAAACACTAATACCAATTAATGAAAATATGATCGAATTAAAATATGATACTGTTTCTTATTACATAACAGCATTGAAATCTTATTTCAATAACTATGAAAAAGTGTAGAGTACAATATTCTTAAAAATTTAGTTTAGATTAAAGTGGTTAAATAATTAGTTTAAAGAATTTAAAGAGTTTCATTTTTAGAAAGCCTGTGCACTTAACTCAGTTTTTTTTAATTTTGTCATTTATAACCCTTAGCTTCTGTGGTCCACATATATTCGCGTATAAGTTAACTGCCGTATTTCGAAAGACAAAAAATGAAAACAAAATATGCATAAGACCAATCCATGCATCGAGAGGAAACATATGACGTCACTTATAAATTAGTCCTCTCTCTGTTTCACGAATATTAGCATAAACAAAAAGTTACACATTGTTTTAAAAAAAGATATTGTCAAAAGAAGCCTGGAGACAAAAAACATATAACTATTAATAAAATAGTAAACTTTATAAACATAAATATGTAGTTGTTAGAATTCTTTCAAACTCGAAATTTGTGTAAAACTCGAAAAATAATCCAGTATTTTTTTAGACATATCATTAATTGTATCACCCATTTCATCAATGAGTATTTTGTTTAAATAATTTTTTTGGTCAGTTAAAAATAATCATCTCTTATGGTTTCAAGTTCTCATTTTCCCATTTGTCTGTTGACTTATTCTTGTAACCGTTCGATGAGAATAATGGACTACTGAAATCTATCATTTTTCGAACATCGCATATCTCGATTATTCTGATTTCTATCTCTCTTTTTTGCATAGTCAATTTGTGTCTTTGAGTTGGCCAAATGTTTTCATTTCATCATCTTGAAGACGCAGACACCCAAAAGACTAAAAAAATAATATCAAAACCCTAAGATAAGAAGCCAGCAAGTGTTAGTTTAATTGCTGAGCTTAAATTTTAAACCCTCAATGTTGAGATCATTAATTTGAATTTCGTAAAAATAAACTAGTGTTGTGACAACTTTTTCATGACTGTTTCCTTGAAATGGAGGCATGAAGATAAATTAACAATTGTAACAATCTATTTAAACAGGAAGGAAGAACAGTAGAAAAACTAGCCTCACTTTAAAACCTATAAAGACTCTTCCGTAAGCAGTAAACTACAACACATGCACTTAATTTTGCAATGACTCTGAAATAATTATATTTATCAGAAAGCACAACCCACACTAAATACTAGCAAATAAATAGGCTCCGTCAATCTCAATGCTGTTTTATTTGAAATATGAAATCCAAAGTTGTCTTATAAAATAAATTTGCATTAAAAAACTCTCACAACTCTGTCACATACTATTCTGCATACGTTCTTATTACTCGCATATGAAGTAGATTGTAAGGGAAAACTTGGTGACCGTCACTTTATTAGCTAAATAAGATCCATTCGAAATCCGCTAAAACCAGATAATATCTCACTGTTTAAATATTCAAAACACAATGGCTATCATTTAATAAATCACCGTATCCATAGTTAAGGTAGACATAAATGATAAACAAGGAAACAATCATCTAGAATAGGTTGGAATTTTTTCCTCATTAAAAAAACTGGATTCAACAATTCTTAGAACTTCATGTACAAAGTTAAGGAAGAGGTAGGGAAAATGGTTAAAAACCATAATTACATGGAGAAGCATGGGTGGAAATCGATAGGAGTTGTATGCGAATTCCCTTGATTAACACTCATGCCTCCTCGTTGTAGACGCCGATTGCATGCGAACAACATGAATTATACGAATAAAAACACACAATGAATCCGACCACGAACAGTACAACAAAGCTTCATTGTTAATTTGTGGACTATTAATTAGTAGGGCGTTTAGTGAGGCCATTCATCTTATCACTATGAAGCATACTGTCGGTTTTATCATGTTCTTAAGGGAGTATTCGAAAAAACGCTTTTCCGCCTTCAACAGCTCGAAATTTTCCGATACAATTTCAGACACATTTTTAAAAGTAGAAACATGAAACTTGCTGAGGGGATTCTTGAAGGGACGTATGAGGTGCCGTGTGATGTCTTTTTACTCTCAATTCATTAGAATTTGAGTAATAAACCATTACCTTATCAGTATGACCCTTTTTTTCGTTCCCAGATCTCTCGCTTGGGAAAAATCGGTTCGAAATGCCGTTTTTGATTGCTCTTTTTGCAATATTTTCTGCATTTATCAAAGAATCGGCAATTACGGCACCTTGTGCACTTTCCAAATAAGAGATTTTGAAAGTTTGGTGTATTTGAGAGCAATAATGAATTCAAAAATAAATCGGAAAATAAGCAGTTTGAATCGAAATACACCCTTAATGAAAAATAAACGAAAGGCTCTTATGTACTTAAATATGTTTAATATAGACGCACACATTACACAAAAAATACAAAACAATGATAACGTTATGTTTCCCGATAACATATTTCTCAGCGAGTCACCTTACGATTCTTGAACACACACATATCGAGCCTTTATTCGCCGGTTGTCGCCATTCGACGTCGTCACAAATATTCTTTGTCTATGGAATAGACACGATCTTCACAATCACCTCACCTGGTTGTACGCAAATATCTCGTTTTTATTCAGGAGTTTCTTCTGGAAATACTCAACGACGCCCCTTAATATTCTAATTTCAAACAGCTAACGATCTAATTACTTGAAACTTAGATTGTATATGTTGAAATATACTAGTGGATTGTGCAAAATAAATGTTTTGTAACTTATTGTGACAAAACAAACAATAAATGCTTGATTTTTTTTATTTATTTCTCCTACCTCTCTTGTTTTTATATAAAAGGCCTTGCAAATTTCTCGTTTTAGACAAATTTTGGACTAAATTAGTATTTGCTTTAAGAAAACTTTTGATCGGGAACAACATTTTGGCCAATACACTACTCTCAGGCGGCAGATGTTTAATTTTATTCTAAATTTTAAAATATGACAAAGGTATTTGATCTGAGCTATAGCTATACAGAATGTATCATTTCATTGGTGTCTAATGGTTATTTTCCAAACGTTAATCGCTGATATATATTTCCAGTTACAAAAAATTTTTAAATGAGGTAAAACACTATTTTAAAAATCGTTTGGATCTATAAAAGCATTTCTGAAACAGTTACGAAATTAGTATTCCTATTCTATAAGTGATATTTAGAAAACATTTTCTATTAGAATAACAAGAATGGCAAAAAAAAAAAATCACATTTATACAACACTAAAATTAACTGACTTATAAAACTTGGTCTTGCATGACTTGTACCAATTTTCTGTATCTGAAGATGAGTTGAATCATACTTTGAGAAATCTTATACAAGTTGCTTAAAGTATTGGAAGATTTTACTTCACGTGTATATTTCTGCATTGCAGTCGAAAAAGTCACTTTCAGCAAATTTTAAGATAAGTTTAAATTTTATTGACTAAGTTTAAATCAGATAATCTAAAAGCATTTTAAAATATGCATCATTTTGTAAAGAATTAAGACTGTTCTTTTTCATCATTTCATTGAAGGTGGATGTGAAGTGTCCTGCTCAATAAATTCGAAACTTTCTGACTAATTTTAAAACGTAAAGACATAAAATTGTCAGGACTGACTATTGAAATGATTTGAAATCAAAATGATGTTTATTTTTTTTAAATAAATTATTAAGTACTAAGATATAAGCAATGTTGGTCATGTGGCAACCAATTTCAACCATTTCTGTGGCTTCATGTCCTGAAATTATGTTCAACATGCCCTTTTTCGTAGTATTTTTTGAAAGATCTTTTGAATTTGCAAAACAAATTGAAAACGCCTTTCGATTACATACATCCTCAATAATAGCATCTGCCGATTTCAGGCGTTTCCGTGCAAAAATGCAGAAAAATGTGATTGAAATTATGGCCTTTGAATTTGAAAACAACCCTATGAAAATATTTTCCAATTATATTTTTAATATAAAAGTTCTACATTTGGTTTAAATATGTCAAAATAAAGATGGATTTCAAATTAAATAATGTAATTTGAATTTTACTTTTTTAAAATTTCTATCTTTAAAAAAGTAAATTTGTGAATGGCCCTTATTTCGCAGCAAATAAAATCCATCGACTTTAAACAGGTATTACTCGGTCAGTAGTAATCATAGAAGAATGGGACATTTTTTTGTCTTACTTCTTGGTGTAATTGCATGCTTTTAGAAAATATAACTTATAGAACAACGGAACCATATAAAATCATTAAAGCTGGTAATTAAAAAAAATTTTTTTTACTGACGCAAATTGCTTTTAAAACATTTCTTTACCTCATTTAAAATTTTTTTTTGTAGCTGGAACTGTATGTTGGACAGAGGACACAGTTGAGAGTAGACATACGCTATAATTTGAGAGTTAACGATACTTAACTTGTTTCAATGATGTTTCCGCAATGACTTGAACTGATATCCAAAAGATTTTTCCAACTGATGATTGGTAAAATGTAGTACATTTCTTCAGTAGAAAGATGCGTGTTTTCCATATTCTTTAATACGGATTCAATCGCCATAGTATAGTTGTAGTTAGTTAGATAACTGTCAGTTGCTACGAGTGCCTGTAAAGAGAATAAAATTTGTGAATAGACTGTGCAACAGCTGAACTTTGGTGTCTTAAATTTTATAGATAAACAAAATACAATGTTAATAAGAATTTAAGATTTTATTTAAAACACAGTTTATGATAACAGTACTTACAAATTGGAAAATATAAAACGGAAACTGCAGTAGAATCCTCAAGTATTTACAAAATTCGCCTTTTAGAACCATAAAAAGGTATATTTATTTCTAACTCTTTATTTCTTTCATCTTCAATGTTTTAAAAATTTGGCGATTTCCAACCAACTCTTCGAGTCGACGATTCTCAATATTTTTACTCTCACTGGGTGTTTTTATTTATTTTTAACTTTTAATGGCGATACCCTCTCCCTCGTATGTATTTATCTATTTGTGCATATGTAAGAAGCGCAATGTATAAACATAAAATTTCTCGCATATTGATGAATACACATTTTACTTGAAAAAATTTTCAATTTCGAAAAGCAAGATTTTTTTACAATTTCAAAGGATACAGGAACTGAAACAATGCCCAAAATAGGTCCTTTTCAAGTGCGAGTGTGTTTTGTAATATTTTGTTCTTAAGAGTCATGGTGTATCACCATAGTCTGATAAACCCAAAATGAGGTGCAGGTTCTAATGCAATTTTCTGATCTCGCCTGTAAACTCACAAATTCACTTAATTGCTAAACTGTAATTTGCAATGTTGTATCTAATGTATGCTATAAAATTTAATGAGTTTGTATCTAATGTATAGTACAAAATTATAGTACAGTTTAAGTGGATAAAAAACACTTATTTTGAAATGTAGTACAATAAAAAATTATGTAGTTGAGCAGCGGTTGTTTTTAAATGAAGGAAATATTATCTGGTATCTATGTATGGTATACAACAAATACAATAGTTAAGATTAAATGTAAGAAACAATTAAAAGTATACATAAATTTATACCCTTTATTGCTTTGAAGCCATAAAATCGTTTAAATAAGATCGAATTATAGAGAAATATGTGTTTAAAATTGTTACTTTGTGATTATGTGTAATATTTGAGGGCTTCTGAAATTTCGGTGCCCAAGTTCTTACCCACAAAATCATGTATCTGAAGTTCATCTCAAGCAAGTATTGAAACTACTATTATGTTAAATAAAAATGAACAAAAAAATACTATTTTTCATGTATAGAATATAAAGAGAAGTTAAAAATGTTAATTAGGTTACTTAAATGTAGAGTAAAAAGAATGTTATTTAAAAGTAATGAAGTTTTGTAATAAAATGTGTGGTTTTCATAAAACAAATAAGACTGCTTAATACGCTTTTTAACTTTCTTCTATCCTCAATAGAAGAAAGTGTTGTAATCGAAATTTTTTTCGACTTCCGGTTTTCGACGGATTTACACATTGTAGGGGTCAGAGATTCCAAAAAACATGTTTTTACAAAATGTCTGCATGTCCATATGTCCGTATGTCGCCCTTCTAACATTAAAAGTGTATGAAGATATGCATAAATTGAACCAAATTTTTGTAAATGTTTTTGGCTATGGCAAGCAGGTCCTCCTTCAATTTTGAAATATTTCGCCGGAAGGAGGCACTGAAATAGCGATTTTTGTGCCATTTTCAATATTGTACCGACTGTATGAAGTTATGCATCAAATAGAATAATTTTTTTTGTGCAAGTGTTTGGCTATGGCATGTTGGTCCACCCTGAATTTGAAAAAAATTCACCTGAAGGGGGTGCAGCAATAGCGATTTTTGTGCCATTTTCAATATTGTACCGACTGAAAGTGTATGAAGTTATGCATCGAATTGAACCAACCAGTCAGCTATGACTAGTTCATGCACCCTGAATATGAAAAAAATCTGTCGGAAGGGGGCGCTGCAATGGCGATTTTTGTGCCATTTTCAATATTTAACCTCAAAAAGTTCAGGAAGTAATGCAGAGAATTGAATGAAAATTGTTTGTATAAGTGTTTGACTATTATCAGCAAACCCTCCTGAATTTGAAAAAAAATCGCCGGAAGTAGGCGCTATAATCGCGATGCCTGTGCCATTTTCATTATTTTACCATCAAACATTGTATGAAGTTATGCATAGAACTGAACTAACTTTTTTGTGTATGATTATTTTTGAGTATGGCGAGTAGAACCTCCCTGAATTTGAAAAAAAATATCTGCCTATCATTCTATTTGTCATCGGTTCGTGCCGAGACGGAAACTCGTTTTTACTCCGATTAATAGACTGAAGCAGAAATTTAAGATGAAAATCATCGTTGGTATAGTATTGAAATTATAATATTAGCACATTAACATGTGTAACTCGATTTTGAAATATTAAAATGTACGTATGAGATAGAAGAAAGTTTTGGGATTGGCTCATCCAAATAGTTTATGTTTGTGAACAGAATGTTGATGGCAAGTTTTCTTCCCCTGTTCAGGTAGTTTAATTTAAACGCCCGGTTATCAAATTAATTAAATCATTTTAGATGTTTGTGTGTGTTCAAAACATGCATACATAATCCTTAAATTAATACTAGTCATTTTGCACTATGTATTGCAGTTTATTGAAAAATATTTTCCGCAAATAGAACTTTATGTTTCTATTATCGTTATATTATATCTATTGTTGTTATCGTGCAGTAAAATTTGTCAAATCTGTGAAGCCATTTTTTGCCCTTTTATACACGAACTAGCTTTATACCAAAGATATATAGCGCAGTATTTTAAAATAACTACTGTTTTATGTTAGCCCAACATTTATCTATCCTTATGTAACAACAATATTTCTAAACACTATTTTTACATTAAAACTTTTAGGCGTCTGATTGTATTTATAAGTTTCGATAAATCATGCTAAAATGGTTTTAGACAAATTTTTTTTTATCGAATTATGTTCTGAAAAGTATTTAGAATGAAAGGATACGTAAGATATTATAGCATCGAACCGTGATTAAAATATATATATACATTGAGACTTAAAATTATTTTTATGAGAATACAGAAAAATCCCCAAACGCTCAAAGGTTTAAAAAAATACAGGCAAATAAACAGTATTACAGGTGTGGCATTCATGTTATTCTCACAATTAAAAATAGCAATTGTATTTAAATTTGAATGCAGTAAAACCCCGGTTTTTTTCAAAAAGCACGAAACCGAAGCATTTTCGGTTAATTGAAGTTCCATAGGATTTTTGGACCAGAAGGCTTATGATGAAAATTTCTTTGATGAAAAGCTGTAATCGTAATTTAGAATATAGTTGTAATAAAAATCTTGTGTTGGCGTATTCAAAGGACTCTGAAGTTGAAAAACAAAAGAATGAAAAAGGAAAAGTCATATGTATCTAACAAATTCCCGAAATTACGCAATGGATCAAATAAGTAAGTTGACTTAGTTTATTTCATAAAGAATAAGTTCTTTTTAACACTACTTCTACTAGTATGCAATAATACCTTTAAAAGTTTTGATTTTTGCGCATTTTGCTTCTATTTTTAGGTGCGTTCGTAATTATGTAAATACGTAGCACCTATTGTGGTCGCTCAGTCCGTCCGTCTGTCCGTCTGTCTGTCCGTCTGTCTGTCCGTCGGTCTGTCCGTCTGTCTGTCCGCATATAACAACGCAAAAACTACCCAACCGAATCGTTTGAAATTTAAAATACATAATTATTACATAATTTTGTCGAGTCATTTCAAATTTTATGAAAATCGGATGGATAGATCAATTACAGGGACAATCAAAAGCATTCCGTTACATTACGGTCAATGGGGAAAAAAGTTTCAAATGCATTTTAATCGTTTGAAATTTAAAATACATAGTTATTACATAATTTTGTCGAGTTATTTCAAATTTTATGAAAATCGGATGCATAGATCAATTACAGGGACAATCAAAAGTATTCAATTACATTATAGTCAATGGGGAAAAAGTTTCAAATGTATTTTATACGTTTGAAATTTAAAATACATAGTTATTACATAATTTTGTCGAGTTATTTCAAATTTTTTGATAATCGGGTGCATAGATCAATTACAGGGGCAATCAAAAGTATTCCGTTACATTACGGTCAATGGGGAAAATGTTTCAAATGCATTTTAATGGTGTTGCACTCATTCGAACTTAATAGAATCTATATACAATGTAAAGTACACATTATAATATACATTTTACATAATTTGTGATGCAAAGAACATTTGTTATTGATTTACAAGGCCACACAAAAGTATTCCATTACATAATGGTATAGGGAGAACATTGTTTGATGAGCGTTTTAATTGTAATTCCCTATTTACAATTTTATTAGATTGATATATGAGAGTAATATTTTTAAAACTTCGTTATCGTACGAACGCACGTCGTTTGCTACGCTTCACGTGCAATTTCCAACTTGTTTAAAACTATTATGCATTAAAACAATTTTTAATCTATCAAAAATAAAAACATACAAATAAAATAGTAATTGTAAATCAAAATATGTTGAAAGGTGTCTTTTGACATTGGTAAAAAATAATATTGAGAGTGAATTTTTTCACATTTAAAATGGATTTTAAGAAAATTTAAGGACTTTCGGTTAAGCCGATATTTGGATAACAGAGATTCGGATAACCGGGGTTCTCTTCTATAACATTAGAGAATATCTGGCTGCTACATTAAGCCGATTAATGTTGAGTAAATATAAAATTATTTAATTTAAACATTTGAACTTTAATCTAGTATTTATGATTAGAATTGCTTTACGTTTAAATGTATGACACAAGTTCACATTCGACGATGTGTATTGAGTGATAAAGGAATCGTCGATCACGATCGTGAAAAATTGGACATGAAAATGAATGAAAATATGAACATCTCATATACATAGGTTTTAGCTGTAAAATGAGAACCATGGGCATAAAGTAGATAGATGCATTCCCAATCCTCAGTACTAATTCCATCTCAAACCACCTATGCACATTATCTTTTCATGTACAAACGTAAATTAGAGCACTTATCTATATCCAAAATAGGATAGGAGGGTCGGCTGAAAAGACCCGGGGTCTGACAAAGAAAACAACATTTTTTTTTTTTTAATTTCTCTAAACTTATTTCTCAACATAAACTTCAGAAAAGCTAATAATGTTCTAATTTAATCAAACCACCATCTGTATAATGTGACTCGTCGAGTTCTTAAAACTGTTGTTTACGGCATCAATAATCCCCATGTTGCTCTGAAATGTTCGTCCAGCAAGAAATTTTTTGATGTTATTGAATAGATAGAAGCCACTGGGTGCTATGTGAATGGAGGCTAACAGATAGCAGAACTAAACAAAATAGCAATTGGTTCCTTAAAGCGCTACTTTAGTAAGCAACGTATTATATAAAAATGGCTTGCAGCAGAAATGCACAAAAATGTAAGCGTAAATAATTATACTGTGCGTTTAGATACAATTTGTAGAGTACATTAGCAATAAAAATTATTAAATGTGCACTTATTTTATGTTTTGCAATCGAAAAATGTAAAAAAAGAATACAAAAGAACCCTTATATACATATAATAAACGTATTTTTTGAGTCCTTATAATCAAATTTTATGTACAAAGTATACATTTTAATTTTTTTCGCTGCTTTATCTTTCTTGATTATCAGTTAAATTTATAAGTAAATTTGTATAAAATACATAAATAAACTATAGGATCAGCAGACCATAAACTGTTTTAAAATTTCCTTGCAATAAATTTGCAACAAGCAAGTTTCAGAAGCTAGAAGCAAAGTAATGCGCAATGAATTTTATTTACTTGTATACATAGAGTAGGCATGCACATTATTTGAATTAGATGCAAATAAAATAATTTATACCACTGAGAAATTAATGATGCGTAATTAAATATAGGATGTTACTTGAATGACAAGAGCTGCGTTTTTCAAATTTTCAACAGTGCCATTATTTTGTTGTTTTTCCTTTAGCTTTGACACCATCTCCTCTAAAGTAGAATTCACATTTATTTGTGATACTCGAGATATACATTTTAGTGCCATAACTACCATTGCTTGAGTTCCTAAAAAGCAGTATGACAAATTAGATAAAATTTCATAAACATACTATAATGTAATAAAAATCAAAGAAAATCTCAGCAAAACCTACTGGAAAATTAACTGATGTCATTAATATCCCCAAATTAAAAGCAAAATTTAACAAGAAAGAAAAAATTATGCGTGAAGCATAGATTAGGAAGCACATTTCAACACATTCGAAATAATGCAACACCCAACTGTGCCTTTTAAAAAATTAAAATATTACGTCTCATTTCACCATATGAAAATCTATAACTCATTTCAAAACCGAATTTCAGCTGTTTCCATCTACAATCGTAAAGTTATCTGAATTTTTCAGCAGCCCTGTATATGATATAGAGCAGGGTTGTCCAACGCGGTGCCCGCGGGCTCCATGGCGCCTGTTGAAGGTTTTCTTGGCGCCCTTTTGAAGATTTCCTGTTATTAAACTTTCTGAGAAGTAGTATTCCATAATAATGTGTGTTATTTTAAAATCATTAATATTTTATGAGAGATTTTTTTTAAACCTGTGTTTAGCATGCTGTTCACTTGTGTTGTACATTAAAAATCAGAAAGATACTTTGAAAATTTAATCATGCATATTTTTTCAATTTTTAGTTATTGTTTATATAGCGTAATTATGATAGTTAAACTTCTTATTAGTTGAAAATAGCTCTTTTTAATACTTAACACGTTCGCTGCCGCTTACGTGAAGATGTGATGGTAATTAATGTCGCACTTTAGAAGTGGGTTTTTCCCAGAAGCCGATTGACTTTTTATAACAAAGAATCAGTGAAAGATTTTCCCGCACCAGCGCGTAACTGCCTATTGGACATCACCCACATCACGCGCTGGCGTGTGAGTGTCTCCTCAACGTTGGCGCCATATCACGCGCTAGCGCGTGAGCGGCAGAGACTGTGTTAAGAAGTAAGAGAAATATAAACCTTTTCATCTGCTCCCCCTCCTCCCCTTTGAAGATAGGTGCAAAAAAAGCTCGGCTTTTTTTTTTTTTTTTTTACTGTTGTCACACTGGCCCATTTGCTGTTTCATATGAAGGATAAAAAAGCTTAATTTTTCTTTCTAGACTTTTGAAATTTTAGAGTTTTTCTTCTTTTTTTTTTCTTTCTATAATTTTGCTTAGGAAAAACTAGTCGTTGGAGGCCACCGTAATACTTACCCATCATTTATATGCATATGAAAATAAAATGTGTGAAAACTATTTATACAATGTATTTCAATTCCAAAACTAAATTTAAATGTTGTTAATACACATAGTAATACTCTATTAATGAATTGCTGATGCACCAATTTCAACAAATTATGTAAAACGCCAAACTACTCAAGGAGTACCAAACTACGTAAACGAAACATCCTTATAACTCCAAAAATAATAATCATATTAACTAACAGTTTGCTGCGTCGGATTAAGCGTCTCATTTTCAATTAAAATATACCTCTGAATTGAAATTTGAATGATATACAGGATCATGAAAAATCGAAGAATGTGGAAAGCAGGATTACAAATATCTCGGCAACTAATAATCCGATCGACTTCGTTTTATATGCAAAATGTGTATTATTTTATTGCCTTTTACGTCCATTCCTTAGAACAAAAAAAATCGAAAATTTTTATATACCTTTCATCAGAACGAATTTTTCGAGAATCCGGAAAAAATAGCTCTGGATAATCGAGGTTGCTGATATTAAATAGGCTTCGTCCCATTCTTACATACTAACTACATACAACATTTCAAGTCTCTATCTCAATTTGTTCGTGGGATAGAGCGTTTACAGACAGACAGACGGACGTCAATTTTTTTTTCTAAAACTATGTTTTTCGAAATCTCCAGTGTCTAAAACGTGTAAATCCGTCAAAATTTTTTTTTCGATTTTCAAAACGATTGCAAGACTTACCCTATACTACGTATGATGGGTAAGTAATAATAAACTGTGCAGAAAGATTTCCATCAATGAAAGCACTTCCAGACTGCTCCTCTGAAGCTATCCGCAAGGTTTGGTCACTATCAATCTTGAGTAGTTTTGTACTTTTCTTAAAACTAATCCATGCCTACAAAATAAATCAAACCATATTTTCACATCCTAAAAGAAATCTAGCAATATCTCTGATTTTCAAGTTTATTTATCTGTTATTATTCTTATTATAAATGCGATTGAAATTTCTCGCGTTTTACCCTACAAACATTTTTAATATAACTTCTCAAAAAAAAAAAAAAAAAATCTATAATTTGAAATTTAATACGAGCAACTTTAGAACTATAGGTTTTTTTTGTTGTTTATGTACACTGTAAAAAAAATTCAAGAGGTTACTAAAAGTTTTTTAGTAAATTTGTATTCCACAGAATTTTTTAGTAACTTTTTACAAACTTTACAAACTTTCTTTTTGGAAGTGAAACAAGTATTTCTTTTGTAAAATGAAAAGAATTTTTTGTATACCTAACTTAAAAATTTTTAGCATGAGCCACCAAGCAAATTTTAGTAATAGCTCCAAAATTATTTTTAATAACCATTACTTGCGCCCGAAGGGTAGGAGGTTCCTTCGAGCTGCATCCAGACTTCTGAAGCGGAAGATTTTCGGCAAAACTGCCATAGATGGCAGCACCAAACATTGCTAACTTCTCCGACAGGATTTTCATAATCCCTTTACTAACGAGTACTTACACTACATACATTCGGGGTGTATTTGGCGGTGGCCAGTATCGAACCCGGGACCTTTTAGTCTGGAGTCCGTTACTATAACCACTATGCTATCAAGGCCACACCAAGTGAGTTTTAGTAATAGTTATTAAAAATATAAAACTATTAACTCTCTTCGTTGCTAACTTTTTTCTAGTAATTCTTACAGATTTCCTTGCAATCGACTAAGATTACTAAAATTTTTTTTGTAATTACAAGGATCACTAAAGTTTTTTTAGTAGATCGACCCTTTTTTTTTAGTGTACGATTCATTTGCATTATGTTAAGACGAGCGTGTATACTAATACTGAGCGATAATACTGCCACATGTTTCCAGTCACATAATATTGGCGCCCTTCATCGAGTGCCAAGAGCCAAGATACGCCCTTGGTTATTGAAAGGTTGGACAGATCTTATATAAGGATTTGTATTTATAAACAACATGCATTCCAAAATTAGGTTCAATTAAGAAATACACATGTTTTTGAAAGTCCCCTTTAGCAATATCCTCTAATAAGGAGAATGGTATGCGAATAATTTTGTGCAGTCCTATATATGAGGTATAGAATTTATACATAAAGAGTAATATGCAATAAACTAATTAAATTTAAAAGCGCATACCGAATTTTAAAACGTATTAAAGTCCAGAAATTACTACGCAAAGTATTATTTATCATATATTTTTAATTAAGTTATCATTTAATTTATTATAACTACCTATAAATCAGTTGCCTTTCTAGAAATCTACGATTTGCAATTGTAACCGATTTCTTTTGTGTGTCCCTATAAATTGATAAAAAATGCTATAAACGTTTTGCTTTAACGTATTTTTACTGAAATTCAGTGACTTATATCAGTTTCAATGTATTTGAAATAGCGTATGTCATTAACATACTCTCAAAACGATTTTAATAAAGAACAAAAGTTGGGGAGCATGCTGTTAATAGACATAAATCTCTATACCATATACAGGGTTGCTAAAAAATTCGAATAATTTTCTAATTGCAGATGAGAACGGCTGAAATTCGGATTTGAAATGTCTTATATATTTCCATGTGATAAAATGAGACATAATATTTTAATTTTTTAAACGATGCAGTTTTGTTACATTATTCCAAATTATTGGAAAATTCTTCATAATTTATGCTTAACGCAAGGTTTTTTCTGTCTTTTTTAAGATTATAATCGGTTAAAATCATTTGACTGCATATAAATACAGACGACTATTATAATTTAATATAGTTTGTAAAAAATTAAAGCAAAAGAAAACTTTTACTTATTAATTACCTTAATTAAACTTTTTGCTGTACAGCAGACTTGGAATATGAGAAATGTCCATGTAAATTTGACTGAAAACTTTTTAGGATTTTGATTTTTAATGTATTTTTAAGGTACTAATATTTTAATGTATTTTAAATAATTTTGTATTTTATGTATGCACCTAAAAGTAATTTTAGTATATGTTATTTGTGCTTTATACGAATTGTAAATAGTTACGGAATACGAATTTAGCACTGAAATTTTATCGGGTTTTTTTCTTTTATCTCAAAATATCTAACTCTTCGACAAGTCATTATAGTATAAATCACATTTCGACACCACAATTTGTTAATTTTTTCTGAAAGTTTGAAACTTGAACTGATTTCTAGAATACAGTGCATGCTACAATACATATATATAAACACATACATATAATACTGTAAATACATTTTTCCTCTTAGTTTCGAATTAGTTTATGAGGGTTCGGACACACAAAAATCTTCAAATTTTCGAAAAAAAAAATATTGCATTAAATTATTTTTCTGATTAAAATGACGTTTAAATCATGTTTCTTTCGTAATTGGAACAGGAAATATCAATTTTCTCATTTGGGTTTGTTTTCAAAATCTAGCTTTTAAGCGATGGTCGTCATGGAAATGACTTCTCGCGATAATGCGTTTTTCTTCATGATGTGTTTTTCACCATGTCTCCTACTCAAACTGTTATAACTCAAGAACCATTAATGATAAATGGTTTAAACGTGGAACACGATTTTATCAATTAATTTGCTTTAATTTTAATTCAGAAAATTTGAAAAAATATTTACTTTTGAAAATAGAATTTTTTTTTTTAAGTTACATAATTTTTTATTAATTTTTACTCAATTTTTTTTTTAATATAAATTTATATTTTTGAAAATGCTGAATCAAGATTAATGCTTATATTTTTCTGTTTATTTAAATGGAAAAAAATTCAAATTCTACATATAATATTTCGAGTTATAACGACTTTAAATTACCCCCACCTTTTTATAAATTTAAAATTTTCTTATAAAAATTATGACAAGTTTTATCACGTGGTTTTGTTTACAAATGTAATAGTAAACGAATACAAAAATTTTCAAAATTTTAACTCATAAAATAAAAGTTATTTTAAAATGTGCCCCAGACCTAATTAAATCACGTTTTGTCTAGTAAAGATTTGTATTTGACGACGACTTTCACCATTAACTTGAATTCAGACATTTTTTTTCTCGGAAAGGATTTTTGCAGTTTCGGGAAAGGCATTAAAAAATCCCGGTGCAAGTAAGTTTTTAGACCTTTAATTAATAAATATTCCATTCTTCGGAAGGTATTTACTCCCAAACAATCCCATGAACTGAACGCTAATCGTTAAACACAGAACATACTATGTATTGCAAATTCTTACCTGTCCAGGAAGGTCGTAAATGAGCGTCAAATCGCTGTTGAAGTTTAAGGACATCTTCCATTGTCATATTTTCACCACCATTGCAGAGCGATAAAACAAAGAATGGATTAGGATTTATACTATTATCTATCCGTCTACGCAATTCCGCTACAATATTGAGACCAAAAAATCTTTTGGGGTTAATACAAGCCACGGTCATTGCGTTCACAAATAATGCGAGGTCGTTTGTGGAGATCGGTTTCTTCCTGTAAAAGGCAAAGGCTATTTTTAGTATTTTATGTAAAATTTTACTTTCAAAGTAATGTTGTTATACCTACAGTTGGCAAAAAAAGTATTTGTACACTTCATTTTTTTAAATTATAATGAAGTTAAACAAAAGATTTAAGCAAAAAATACTGTAATACATTAATTTAATGCATTATAATATTATAGAAGCAAAAACAAAATTAAACGAATCGATTTTTTACATTATAATAAACAAATATACAAAAATACAATGCAAAAAAAGTATTTGTACACTATATTAATGTAATATAATTAATGAAAATTTAGTAAAATGATACAAATTAATATTTTGTGCGAATTCATTTAGCGTTTATGACTACTTCTAGATGGTGTGACATTGATTCCACCAACTTTTTTGTATCGGTCTGGTTAATGTTATTCCATGACACAATAAGAGCTTCTTTAAAATTGTTTTTTACCAATACATATTTTTTTTTCGGATTTTTGCATCCAATAGCATCTGCAAATTTTCTATTGGATTCAAGTCTAGATATTTTAGAAGAGTTACCAGTCGTCTTGAAGTATTGTCGTAAGCATGTGCTGGTGATCACAGCAGTATGCTTTGGTCGTTATCCTGCAGAAAGTGAAAAGCTTCCTCTATGCATAATTTCTTGGCACAGTTTAATAAATTATGGCGCGACACATCAATGTATGTTAAACCTGTCTTTCCATTGTCAATAAATTTTAAATGTCCTGCTCCATTAGAAGCTATGCACCCCAAAAGTATAATATTCCCCCCAACATGCTTGATAGTTTGAAGTATACGTTTTGGATCTAGAACGGTTTTATTTTTACGCCAAATTTTTCGAATGCTTGGTGATAAGAAAATTCCGAATTTTCCCTCTTTAGAAAAAATTACTGTTTTCCAAAAATCCAATGATTTACTTCTGTATGCGAAAGCGAATACTATGCGTTTTTGCCTATTTGTTTCGCTGATGAATGGATTTTTCCTTGAGGTTCTTCCTTTTAAATCTGCATTGAGAAGAATATTTTTTATTGTTTGAGGTATTACTCTGATGCGAGAAGATGTCGCAAGGTCTCCAGCAAATTTTTGAACCGAACGCGTAGGATTTTTTAAAGCTTTTTTAACAACACTCCTTTTTTCCCTCATTGTTAGTTTGCTAAGAAGTCCTGGTTTTCATTGAATTTCGATGCTTTTAATTTATTCATAGTTTTTCACTATACATCCAATAGTTGTAAATGGTAATTTAATAGCTTTTACAAATTCTTGTTGCGAATTTAAATTTTTATTATGATCAATCATAGGATTTCATATATCTAGAGGTGCCTCTCTAGTATTAGGTTCTATACTCAATTATTTCAACAGCAAATTAGATTAAATGTCAGACAAATATAATATGAACTCAAAAATTATTAACAGCTTCTGTAAAAGTAGTCCTTTGAACCATAAACACTATAAAACACAGTACATATCAGGATGAAGAAATGTACAAATACTTTTTTTGCAAGAAATTTTTAAACTTTTCCTATTAGAAAAATATTTTACATCTTTATCGAAATTTTCTGTTGTATAATTTAAAACGCACGGTAAACAGACTGTATTAAAACTATTTTTGACAAAATATCTGTTTTTATTTAGTTAAAAATTAAAAATTTTAGTGTGTACAAATACTTTTTTTGCCAACTGTATATCCCAAAATAGTGTTTTGACATTCGAAAAATAATTTTTATTATCTTCTCCTTTACCCATTTACCCATCTCTACCTCTTTAAATGGTACATTAAATTCGAAATTGTAATAAATCATTCACTTCAGTTGCAGTTTATTTTAAATTTACTTTTTTATTATTTTAATCGTCAAAATGAGCGAAAAAGTACTACAATATATTTCACTATTATAATGAAGCAAATGGATCCAAAAAGCATAATCTTTACAAAAATCATTCCATGTATTCCAATACTAAAGAACAGCGGTTCCCAAACTTTCTTGGTACGCGACCCACCTTTCAATGGAAAAAATTTTCGCAATCCACCTTTCAGAAAAAAAAAAATCGCAACCCACACAAGATAAAGTTGTATATCAGTATAGTAATTTTTGTACGATCTCTATATGCTCAGCTATACGAAAAACGTAAATTTTCGTATGGAAGATACATTACACTAGTTTACATGGTTTTTATACCCCATCTGAAAGTTGTATATTTATTGTTTATTTAGATAGAGTTATCAAGAAAAAATAATAAAAAAAAAATTCTGTCACGTCTGGTTTAAGAAATATTTATTTACTTACTGGATTACATCATTTTGGCATTAATATTTTTAAAAAAATGGCTAATTTTTGCCTTCTTTTTATAGTTATTTGGATCAGTTTCTCTTATAATGGACCAACAGTAATCTCCTAGCATGTTTTCATCCCAAAATAACTGATGTCGTTCTTCATAAACCTTTAAATCTTAGTGAAAACGCTCCCCTTGTTCGTCACTCATACTTCCTAAGTTTTCAAAGAAAAAACTCAAATACGAATGCAGGAAATGAATCTTTTATGACATTTTTACTCCCATCTGTTGAAATTAAATGAAATCTGTTTCAATAAATCGGCAACAATTTCTTTGTGATTTTCACTTTTTTATGCGGTCAAAATATACAGAAAGTCAAAATACAAAACATGCTCTGTCTCTAGTGTCTATTTCTATTTTTTAAGCAAAATAGGTTTTGCTTTGTTCTCAAATACCTATGAGGGAGTTGCACACTGTATTTTCAATATTGTGTGCGTGTAGTTTTGTCCACATTGTGCTCCTCTTTCAAAAAAAAAAAAAAAAAAAAAAATACATAAGTGTGTCTTTTTTATCAGAGTTTTAAGAAATGATTAGTGATACAAATATATTTTGAATCATCCAGTTTATTTTAGATATTTAGTTTTTCTTTAGGCTTAATTTTCCGAATATTTTGATCACTTAATTTTTGTTTTTTCAATTACATACTATTAGTAAAAGTTTTCAGACACTAATTTGCTTTTATTAAATCATTACCAATGATTTAAATTATATATAAAGATAATTATATATAAATATAAGGTACTTTTAAATCGACAAAATAACTAAAACTGTTTTATTCATTTAGATAAAATTCAGTTAACGTTTAACCTTTAACTGATGTTGCGGTCTCAGAGATCGTTGCTTCCTTAAATTTCTATAATTTAACTTGTAATTTTAATTTTATCTATAAATGCTGCCGAAATTTTGCTTCGTTTAGAGCTTTAATACTATCATAAGAGACTTCTGAATAGGTGGTTTGGTTTGGTTTATTTTTGTCGTCCGATTATCTACACTAGGGATATAGGACCAGGGGGGAGTGCCCTTCGTGGGTGTCTTTCTAAGGGAACCTAACCCGTATTTACCCAAGGTTCGAAGAAAACCACAAAAACTCCGAACGGTTAGGCCGACAGCCGCGATTGGGTTCGAACCCAGCACCTGCCGCCTACCAGTTGAGAGGTCAGAACCTCTCGGCCACTGGCCTGAATAGGTGAATTTTAATTATAATAGCCCTGTACAAAAAGTTTTGTACAAAAACACGCTCTTTCTATTTATCTTTCGATCGAGTGGTCTCACAGACCGTTTCACATTTGTTATGCGATAATTTCTTTTACATTAGTTAAATGTTAATATTTTAAACCAATCCGCATTGAGAATTTTGAGCTATAATAAAATTTATGATTAATATAATTTTATCTGTCGACATATATGATATACAATAAATTAATACTTTAAGGAATTTTTCGTCAAAAGTTTCAATAAGATTTCAAGAGCACGCATGATTTCACGAAAATGGATAGAACAAGTCATTTTTCTATGACTTTTAGTCACTGAATTCCCTTAAATTGGCCTAACATTTTAAGACTTCATTTAATGCTCATGAAATTATACTGATGTACGTTTTTTAAATGTTGTTAGAATTACCAATTTTTGTAGTATATACATATGTGTGTGCATTATTATTTTTATAATAATTAGAGTTACTTTTAAATCGAATGTCATTTTAATCGTCCACTCTCTGTCTAAGTATTAGAAAAAAAGCCTATCTAATTAAATTATGCAAGTATTATTCCTAACACACTGGGAAAATGTGCATTTCCTTTGACTAAAATTACACATTAATTATAAACTATTTTTATGTAAAATTAAATGCACTTATTTTATCCAAAGTCAAAATTCAAAACTATAGATTTGACTATATATTTCTTTAAAAATCTTTTGAACGTAAATTTATAAATCTGAACATATAATAATATCAAAACTTTCATAATGTTTTACACTTCAAAAGTTCCTAACCCCGAAATATTTTAGTTATTATGCCGATATACTTATTGTTATTTATTTCAATATATTTTAGTTTTTTGTATAAGAGAACAGGTTTGAGAAAAATGAATAAATAACTTACATCACCAACTTTGACTTCAACTGCAAGGTCAATTCGTACGTTATTTCCTCTCCAGTTTTATTTCCTTCAGCAAAGAATTGTGGGTCATGCAGAAACAGAGCTACTGCAGTTCTTGTAATGTCCGTACCCCACTTGCTGATACTGCGGGTTTGTTGTCTTGAGTTTATGAGATTTTGAGTTAAATTTCTTGCCGTTTCTCGAAGTATAGCAACTTTTATATTAGGTTCTGAAAAAAATTAAAGTATTCTAATTATGTTTACAACTGCACTGTAAAAAAAAAAAAAATTAAGAGGTTACTAAAAATTTTTTAGTAAATTTGTATTCCACACAATTTTTTAGTAACCATTACAAACTTTTTTTTGCAAGTAAAACAAGCATTTCTTTTGTAAACTGAACAAAAGAATTTTTTGTATAACTAACTTCAAAATTTTTAGTATGAGCCACCAAGCAAATTTTAGTAATAGCTCCAAAATTACTTTTAATAATCATTACGTGCGTTCGAAGGGCAGGAGCTTCATTCACGCGGAATCCAGACTTCTGAAGCGGAAGATTTTCGGCAAAACCGCAATAGATGGCAGCACCAAACATTGCGACCTACTCCGACAGGATTTTCATAATCCCTTTATTAACGAGTACTTACACTGCATACATTCGGGGCGTATTTGGCATTGGTCAATATCGAACCCGGGACCTTTTAGCCTGGAGTCCGTTACTATAACCACTATGCTAACAAGGCCACACGAAGCGAGTTTTAGTAATAGCTATTAGAAATATAAAACTATTAACTATATTCGTTGCTAAATTTTTTCTAGTAATTCTTACAGATTTTCTTGTAACCGACTAAGACTAAAAATTTTTTAGTAATTACAAGGATCACTAAAGTTTTTTTAGTAGATCGACCCTTTTTTTTTTACAGTGTGCATATGAAAAAAAAAATCTCTGTCGGCTTGGCCTATAAGCGGAGGTAGATATCCAAGTTAGGGGCTCATTTCAATAACCAAAGTAAAACTAGTCGTTGGAGGCCACCCGTAATACTTACCCATCATGGATATGCATAGTATAATACTAGTGCTCTCGATTATACGTTTATACGAGTATACGTATAATACGTATTATACGAAATACGGATTTGCTATACGTATAATACGGCATCGGCGTTTATACGTATAGCACAAAAGAGCATATACGGTACAACGTATATACGGATCTTATGCAAGCGGTTAAACGTATAAACGTTTAATCGTTTTTCGTTCAAGGTATGAAATTTGATTTTTTAATGTTTTTCTGCGGATTAACGACATTGAGAAATATCCGGTAGAGTATCCCCATCGCGTTTCTTTGTTCAAAGAACTATGATGTGTTTACTTAACTATTACTTGTTTTGCAGGCACTTAAAAAAAATCTGAATACGTTCCTAAGTTTAGATTTTGGTTTTTCCCCCTAAAAACTAAGTTATTTATTATGAAATGTCTTACATTAGTTGTGGTAGAATCAAACTATTCTTTGGAAGATCTGTGGCGCAGTACTTACTTTTTTATATTTTCTTGTATCTTTACAAAAAGAAAGTATTTAATTAATAAGGGAAAACTTTCGACGGGCTTACACGTTTTAAGGGTAAGAGAGTCCGAAAAACATGTTTTTACAAAATATCTGCCTGTGAGTTTGTGACTTTGTCTGTCTGTGTGTGACATGAGATTTGTGGGCGCTCTATCTCAAAACCTAATACACAGAAATAAAAAACATATGGGGGAGACTGGGGCACGCGTGAAAATGGGGCATATGAGAACATTGCTATTTTTCACAAGTTATTGTATGTTTTATTATTTCAAAAAATTACCAAAGATAGTAGCACCTATAGACGTTTGGAAAAAAATTGTTGAAACTCTTCGACATTTTGTTTGTCCCCAGGAGCCAAAATACTGCTTAACTGAACTCAAAAGTAAAATCTCCAACTTGCTAAGAGAATAATTTTGTTTATTTATTCATTTTTTTAAAAAAAATTAACGTTTTAACATATATTGTGGATACTAATAAATATTTACGATAATTTTTTTTTGCTAAAATTGAAAAATGTTAAAGATTTGTCATTTTAACTCTTGTGGGAGTGTGGGGCACTTATGAAGAGTGTAGTTGGAGCAGATCTGAACACGGCATTAAATTCTCCAATAATCATTCAGTTATTCTGTTCCTTCATGAAAATAATGCCAGCTCCATTATCTATAATTTTATTGAAATAGAAGACATTTCTGTCTTATAAACTCGATTTTGTATAGAAACTTTTACAAACATATCTGTCAGCAAATACATAAAAAGCAACAAGCTCGTTTATGTTCAGTTGTAATTTAAATAAATTTAATGTTTTCTAAAATGCAATAAATGTTACATATTATTTTATTTAACAGTTTTCAATACTATTTTTTATGCATCGTTAATGCAAAAAATATTACGTTTATCAACTTTGAAATTCTTTCTATTTCATTTGTTGCAAACTTGTAGTATTAGTTTACTTCCATTTCTTAAACAGCTATGTTATTTGGTGCTTTGAAAATAAAATTATATTTTAAGAAAATAAAATTTTTAAACTACTGTGAAATCTTAATTATTGACTTCCACCCCCCTTTCTTTTAAAAGCAAAATAAATTAAATTTGGAGGAAGCTTATAAACGGAAAACAATTTTTTATCTTTAATTTATAGGCAAATAAGGCAAATATAGGAATGAAAATCTTTCGCCTTTCGGTAGATTTCCGACAAATATTATCCAAATACTCAATCCCTAAAATCTCTCTCAAACAAAAAGCCCTAAGCAAAATTTAAATTCTATTATTTTCTCAAGTTTACTTCTTTAAGTTTTTATTTTATTGAAACAATATTTTATCAATTATCTAACCCCCCCCCCCCCAAAAAAAAAAACAAAAAAAAACAATCTATTTATTTTTATTTTATAATATTTTGCTTAAGCATATCACTCAGAAACTAAATAAATATACATATATTTTTCTTTATGGTGAATTTAACAGATAGTACAACTAATGATTATGGTAACATATGGAAAAGATAATAAAAAACGTGTCAAATGATTATTTTTCCTTGTGTTCACATGTTGCCCTTGTGTTTACAGTTGCCCCTTCGTTGGGGCACATATGAACTTTTTTTTTTGAATTCATAAAACTTTTAAGAAATGTAAGAAGAGCTATAAAAATAATTAAAAAAATTACCATGCGTAAAAAAGTACTGTTTACTATATTGAGTAGTTTTGCTTATAGAAATTAACCCAGTTATGAGAAAAAAGCTATGTTCACATGTGCCCCAGTCTCCCCTATATTTTCAGGTAGTGCCTGATAGAAATTGGTGCTGATTAGTTTTGTGTGTAAATCGTTCAACAGGTGGTGCTACTATGCTGTCTTTTTTACGATTTCTACACTCTTGGTCGGAATCCAGATAGATATTTCACTGTTAGTGAAACGAGATTGGCCAATCAGGAGTCTGATTTTTTGTGAACTTTTTGCAAAAGTTTTTATAAAGTATACGCTTTTTATTGCTTGATCTCTTATATATAAGACGTACTATGCGGATTCCTGTCGTAACACCACCGATTTCCAAATTATTCTCAATTCAGTGACACATGACTGATGAAGTCTACTATTTAAATTAGATACGATACGTGGAATATACGTATACTTTAAATATACGTATTCTTAAATATACGTTTAGTTGATACGCGTTATACGTATCCGGATACGTTTAAACGTATATTCTAAAGTATCCGTATAGGAGAAAAGCGTATTATGCGGATATACGTATATCGTTTAAACGTATAGCTGCTATACGTATCCCATCGCGAGCACTATATAATACATGAAAATAAAACATGTGAAAGCAATTTATAAAATGCACTGAAATTCCAAAACAAAATTTAAACGTACATTTAAATATTTTTAATATGCATAGTAATGCTCTATGAATGAATTGCTGATGAACCAATTTCGACAAATGATATAAAACGGCAAACTACTCAAATAGTACCGAATTGCGTAAAAGAAACATCCTTATAACTCCAATAATAATAATCATTAAATAAGAATTTACTGCATCGAAATAAGCGTCTTGGTTCCAATTAAAATATATATTTGAATTGTAATTTCAATGAAATACAGGGTCATGAAAAATCGAAGAATGCAGGAAACAGGATTACAAATATCTTGGCAACTAATAATCCGATTGACTTTGTTTTTGATGCAAAATTTGTGTTATTTAATTGCTTCTTACGTCCACTCCTTAAAATAAAAAATAAAAATCGAAAACTTTTATATGCCTTTCACCAGAACGAAATTTTCGAGAGACCGAAAAAAGTAGTTCCGGATAATCGAGGTTACTGACATTATATACGCTTCGTCCCATTCTTACATGTTAAATACATACAAAATTTCAAGTCTCTATCCCAATTTGTTCGGGATATTGAGAGTTTACAGACACAAAGACAGACAGACGAAAGGCAATTTTTTTTCTAAAAATATGTTTTTAGGAAGCTCGAATGTCTGAAGTGTGTAAATCCTTCCAAAAAAAATTTCGATTTTCAAAACAATTGCAAGACTTACCCTGTATTACGTATGATGGTAAGTAATAGGATTACAGATAAATCCAGTTTAACAACTTTTTTTGGCCGCTTTTAAAGATTTTTTAATTTCATTTTTCTGTAAGAGTTGGTTTTATCAGAATCATCTTCAGCGAAATTCGGCTGAAATACCCAGTTTGTCAGCATTTTTCCAAATATTTTTTGACTTTATGAATTAATTGACCAATACGGCACATTATACATTTCCTAAATAAGAGAAACTGTCAATCGAATGCGTTTGAGAACGAAATTGAATTTAAAAATGAATCATAAAATAATCAATTTGTTATTTAAATACATTCTGAATTCTTGAATCACGATCGCTCCGGGAAATTTGGTTCGATATGCCATTTGACAGCATTTTTTTAAAAATATATTCTGCCTTTATCACAAAACTAGCCAATACGTTACATTATATAATTCCTAAATAAGATAACCTGCCAATTGTATGTGTCTGAAAGCAAAATGAATTTAAAAATGAGTCTGAATATAAACAGTTTGGATATAATAATTTTTCTTCAACTCACTCTATTTTTGCTATAAGAATTGGTGGTCCTATCAAAAACTTATCAGTATAAAAGTTGTATATATTATTTAGAAGATGTATAAGAAATGTAATTGGATTTGATATCTTAAGTATTCGCGAAAATATTGACATATATTTTTTTCTTCTTCCAATCTCTTTTTGTTTTCGTTTTTATTTATTTTTTTTTATTAATTTTATTTTTTATTTTATTTATATTTATATTTATATTTTTATTTATTTATTTATTTATTTATTTATTTATTTATGTATTGCAATAAGAACTGCTTTTATCAAAAATTTATAAATACAAAAGTATTCGATAATATTAAGAGCATTTAAAAAAAAATTTAGTTGGATTTGATATTTTGGGAATTGACAACGCTACGAATTTTTAACTCCCAAAAACCCTACTTTTTCACCCCTTGAGCCCATTTTTAGGTGCGTTCGTAATTATGTAAATACGTAGCACCTATTGTTTTCGCTCAGTCCGTCCGTCCGTCTGTCTGTCTGTCCGTCTGTCTGTCTGTCCGTCTGTCTGTCTGTCCGCATATAACAACGCAAAAACTACCCAACCGAATCATTTGAAATTTAAAATACATAATTATAACATAATTTTCTCGAGTCATTTCAAATGTTATGACAATCGGATGTATAGATCAATTACAGGGACAATCAAAAGGATTCCATTACATTACGGTCAATGGGGAAAAAAATTTCAAATGTATTTTAATTGTTTGAAATGTAAAACATATAATTATTACGTAATTTTGTCGAGTCATTTCCAATGTTATGAAAGTCGGATACATAGATCATTTACAGGGACAATCAAAAGTATTCCTTTACATTACGGTCAATGGGGAAAAAGTTTCAAATGCATTTTAATGATGTTACACTCATTCGAACATAATAGAATTGGCATGAATCTATGAAATAAATACTAAAATATGCATTCTGTACAATTGTGATGCAAAGAATTTTTATTATTAAATTAGAAGGCCATACAAAAGTATTCCACTACATAATGCCATACGGGGAAACATTGTTTGGGGCGTGTTTTAATTATATTCAACTATTTCACATTTTATGAATAAGATATACGTTGCTGAGGTGTAATAAAAATTACTTCCTGCATATTTACAGAAACACAAAGATTTCGACTACTATACTGTATCCGAAGTACGCTCTACTATATCACCAAGATCTGAATATTTTTAAAACTTCGTTATCGTAGGAACGCACCTCATTTGCTACGCTTCACGTGCAATTTCCAACTTGTTAATTTTATCAATAATCTGCCATGCATAAACTTTTCGCCCATTTTTTAGAAGTAATATAAACTTTAAACTGATTCGATATCTATTTTAATAAAGAAGTTATGGGGTTTTTTTTGGTTTTCACAAAACCCCTCGCTATTTCTACCCCCTTGGTCAGATTTTGCCCTTAATGGAGATTTTATGCCCCTTGATTTTTTTTATAACTGTGAAAGAGATCTGAGTAGAATTAAAAAAGTTATCTTGTCCATAAAAAGTAACACACACACACACACACACACACATATATATATATATATATATATATATATATATATATATATATATATATATATATATATATATATATATATATATATATATATACATAGATATATAGATATAGATAGAAGTTAGATAAACTCTTTTACTAATGGTAAATTTGGCGTCTAGGGGTCATGATCGGTGTGTATCTACAAAAATTTTTCCGAAATTTCAAAGGAGTGATTGCAGTAGGTAATACTTCATACGAAATCTACCCAACATACACATATTTAATTTCAGAAAAAGTAAATGTGTAATTCATTTTGTTTAACAATGAATTTTCTAGAGAATAGATACTTATAGATTTTCGCTTACATTCATTCAATTTTCTAAAATGGAATACATAGTTTCATTCTTCGTTAATGTTGCTAGAAACTTGCCATTTTTTTGCATAACCACACTTTTCAGTGCAATATTTTTTTTACTGTAAAATTATCAAATACGTATAAAATTTACTTAAGTTTGAATTACATACTCAATTAATTTGTATCTTTTAACAAGATTTTTTTTTTTTTACTATTTGATGATCACTATTAAATTTTTAAATTCAGATATCACATTTATTTTTTGCGATTTTAACATAACCACATATATGGATGATTCTCAAAATAGGGGACAATTTATGTCTTTCGGCATACAAAAAAATTTGAGATGTTTTCTGTCATGTTTTTATATGTTGTATTCCACTTATGTTGTCCCCTATTAACTCACTTTTTAGTTAAAAACACCTTAAAATAACAGAATAAATGTTCAAAATGTCATTAGCATGGATGTCCACAGCAGCTGTGCCTTGTATATACTAGCTTTTTCAAGAGTTAATATCATGTTTATAAAATAAAACAAATATTATTCTTTCTTTAAATTAATCAAGGAGAGGATTTATCCAATAAATTTCTTTTTAAAAATAAAATTATAGGATATAAAAAAAGAATTAAATTTTGTCTTCCATATTCTCTTTTCAAAACAAGGTCATACTATAACAGCTGGTTATTAATCAAAATTTCATTTTCACATATGACAATAGTTTGAAAATATAAAGTTTCTCCATGGCAACAAGTAGCCATTTTACCCCAGCCTGAAAATAGAAGCATGTATTGTATTTTAAGAATATAAGTTGAATATTAAGGGCGTACATCAATTGTATGTCATTAGAATGGATAATAATTTTCATGTTTATTTTATAATTAAAATTTTTATTTTACTTATTTGCATAGGACTTTTGTGTTTTAAAAAGCCCCAGAAAGGACTATTGCATTGTGATTATATTATGGCTCATAATCTTATTTAAATTAAAATTTGTCATTAGCATGGACAAATATCAGTGTCATTAGCATGGTTTTTCTGTCCATGCTAAAGACTCCTATGTGCATAAATGTAACCATTGCTTATATTGCATCTTTTATAAAGTTTAATTTTAGATATAAATTTAGGTATTACATTTATTATCCCTAAAATATGCATCAAATCTGTCAGAAAATCACTAAGACAGCTTCTTTTATTGTTAGTGTCATAATATTGCTCATGTAAACAAAGTTTGCTCTTTGGTAATGTTTTTATTCTCCTTATATGTATATATGTAAAAGTGGAAACCATTTGCTGAAAACGAAGGCTAATAAATATAGAAAAAAATATTTAAACAGGAAGAAAATAAAAATTTCTTAATATATTTATTCCATGCAATTTGTTTTGTCATTAGCATGGCTCAAAAAATACTAATTATTTTTTTAAGTTAATTATTAAATATTTAGCTCTGCTGACTACATGTAAAATATACCTAATACTATATTAACAACACCTATTTTTTTCAGAAATTTTGCTAACAGTAATTTTTTTAAGATTTCACTTTTGAAATTGTCCCCTATTTTGAGAATCCCCCATATAACATACTAACGCTTCATTTAAAATTTCCTCCAACATTTTAATTTTTTTCCTCTTTTAACATTGGCCAAAAAATAAAATAAATAGCATAAATAGAATTTGATGCTTGTTTTCTTCCGCAAGATTAAAATAGTTCCTGTAATGTGTTGCTTAATAAAAAATATTTGAAAAAATATAAAACAAAGGAAAGAAAATACATGAAACATCATTATTTAACTGAAATGCAACGTACTGCAAAACAGGGGTGCAGAATGTGTCCGATTCGGTGGGCGATCTAGGATCAAGGGAAATTTTAACCACCTGGGGAAATTTTGCAGAAACACATACAATTGATTTCGAATTTAACAACGAATTCGATATAACTCCCTGAGATAGAAAAATTTCACTACAAATAAAAAGAACGGAGCTTTACAAAATTAATGTATATCGTATATCAGTTGTGATTCTGTTACGAATGTTCCTAAAAAAAAAATCTGTCATCAATCTGAAAATCCGGACAAAAAAATACCGCAAATCTTGTCCTGGAATTACGGAAAAAACGCCAATTTTGTCCAAGATCGCAAAATAACCGCAAATTCTTTCTAAAGAACGGGAAGTTTCGTCAAAAAATTACGAAAGGAACACAAATTTTCTCAAAAGACCGCGAAATGAACGGACATTTTATCAAAAGATCGCGAACAAACCCCGCAAATTTCATTAAAATATCGCGAAAAATAGCAAATTTAGTCAAAAGAGTACAAAGCCGTAAATTCCGTAAAAAATCGCTAAATTATTCCGTCGAAACATGGCAAAATAACCACAAATTCCGTGAAAAGATAGCTAAAAACACAAATTTCGTCTGAAATTTTTGAAAGGGACGCAACTTTCATAAAAACAAAACAACCGCAAATTTTGTCAAAAGCTCGTAAAACAACCTTAAATTTCATCAAAAGATCGCTAAACAATCACGCATTTTGTCAAAACGGGAAAAAACCCCGCAAATTTCGTTAAAAGTTCGTAAATTTCGTCAAAGCATCACGAAATAACCACAAATTTCGTCAAATGATCTCTAAAAAAGCAAATTTCCTTAAAAGATCATTTTAAAACGCGAATTTCGTCTAAAAACCGAGAAAAAAATATAGTTAATGCTGGTAGTGGATTTTTTCCCAATTTGCTGTAATCTTTCCGAAAATTTTCTGTGAATTTCCGAAAAATTTTTCCTCACTCAGAATAACTCCTGCTATACAGGGTGATTCATAAAAGATGGGCAGAACTTTAAGGGGTTATAGTACACTTAAAGACAAATAATATTAAATAGGAGACTAAGGGCCCCAGACGTATTCCCAAGGAGATAGGGGGCATTAAAGTTTAGGGTCCGAAATTTCAAATGATTATAAAAAATGGAAAAATTGGTCGATTCGTTTGCGGTTTTTGCAAAAAATTTTCTTTATGCCAGTATTTTCTTGAAATAAAATTTTAAAGTTCAATTTCAAAAAATGCCGATAGGGGGCGCTTTAGACTTTGGAGTAACAAACAACTATTTTTTAACGTTATTTTTTGTATTTCTTTAAATGATTTCGAAAGCTTAGACTTAAACTTAAATTTTGATCTAAAAATCTGAGTCCTAACGAGTAGTTAAGTAGCGTAAACTGAAATTTGAAATTTGAAACCCTTCTCCCCCAGAACAAAAATCAGTTATTCCTGATCTTTGTGTCGTAGATTAGGCTCTAACTACTGCCGCGTTTTGCTAAAATTATTCTTTATGTCAGTATTTTCTTGAAAATAAATTTTAAAGAAAATTTTCAAAAAATTCCGATAGAGGGCGCTTTAGACTTTGGAGTAACGAACAACTATTTTATACCGTTATTTTTTGTGTCTCATTAAATGCTTTCTAAAGCTTAGACTTAAACTTAAATTTTCAGCTCAAAATCTGAATCGCTGAGCGTGGTTCAGTAGCGAGGGGAGGGGGTTCAAATTTCAACTTCTGAACATAGTTCAGTTTGCACTACTTAACCATGCCCAACGATTCTGTGCTGTGATACGAGGCAAAAATACAACTTTCGTCAAGGACTGCATAGTCAGAATTCACTCATAAAGGCACTGGCACAGTTGGAAACGTCGCTCATGCAAACGTTAAAGCTCCATTCCTGACGCTAGTCACCGGGTGAAGAAGGAGACAGAAAGTATGCAAATGTCAAATAGGGAAGAAGAAGAACACGTATGCAAAATTTCGACACGATTCAGGCATAAAAACCACTGAACGGTGAGTCAAGTGTAAGTCGCTGTAGTAATGATTCGGAAGATGGTGCCCTTCACGAATAAGGAAAAGGCTGAGATGCATTTAATTTACGGAGCGGCAGATGGAAATGGTGCAGAGGCACAACGAATGTACGGAGAGCGATTTCCCAACAGGCGGTTGCCTAACCGCAAAATTTTCGAGCACTTGCACAGACAGTTGTGTGAGACGGGATCATTTCTCGCTTCCCGGTCGAATGCAGGTCGTGCAAAAAAGGACGAATCAGTAGTTGTTGCAGAAGCCATTCTGGATGTAGTAGCGGCGCAGCCAAGTACAAGTACACGAACAGTGGCTAGGCAGGTGGATACCTCACAGGCCATGACTTGGAGGGTACTGAAGGATGAACATTTGCTCCCGTTTCATGTGCAACGAGTCCAGAAACTGTCTCCAGGGGATTATCCAAATCCTATTGAATTCGCCCGCTGGTTTCTGCAGCAGAACGCGCTAAATCCACATTTTGGACGAACTGTGCTTTTCACCGATGAATGTACCTTCACACGTGAAGGTACATTTAACACACACAATGCACATGTATGGGCGGATCTCAATCCACATGCTACGTATCCACATGCTCATCAGAGACGCTTTTCCATCAATGTTTGGGCAGGAATCCTCGGAGACCACCTAATCGGACCGTACCTTCTTCCTGAACGCCTCAACGGTAAAACATACCTCACATTTCTGCAACATGTGCTGCCAGACCTGTTAAACGTTGTTCCTCCACGCATCCGGCGGGTCATGTGGTTCCAGCACGATGGAGCGCCAGCCCATTACGTACGAGACGTCCGCAACTATCTGGACATCACATTTCCGAACAGATGGATTGGTCGAGGTGGTCCTGTTGCTTGGCCTGCTCGCTCGCCAGATCTTCCACCCCTCGATTTCTTTTTTTGGAGACAATTGAAGGCTCTTATGTATGAGACACCCATTGAATCCCCCGAGGAACTGGTCGCCAGACTTTCCGCCGCTGTAGGGGAAGTGCTCGAAAAGCCTGATGTTTTCGCGAATGTTCGCCGTTCCATTCTTCGCCGTTGTTCTGCGTGCATAACCTCTGGTGGTCACAATTTTGAACATTTATTGTAATTACATGTTAATAAATATGCTTTGGTAACATAATCCTAATTTGTGTCTTTTTACCTCGTATCACAGCACACAATGTGTGGACATGGTAAACTGAACTGTGCTCAGGAGTAGAAATTTCAAACCCCTCTCCCCAGAAACTTAACCACGTCTAACGATTCAGATTTTGGGCTGAAAATTTCATAGGCGTAGGAACCGGGGGAGCTGGGGGAGCTCTGGCTCCCCCTGGGATTTTTCAGACGGGCTCAGCTCCCTCGAGAGAAATTAAAAAATAAAGTTTCCTTTTTCTAGAAAATTCACGGGGAAAGGACGAGTGTCTCCAAACAAAAGATAGTTTTAATAAGATAAGAACAGACAAGCTATCCTTCCGCTCCAGCACAATATGAAAAATTGAGTTTTTAGCGAAGTACTTGACCTTACTAATGCATAAAAAAAAAAGATTGAATCAAAAAACTTTTGATTCTCACATACAGATCGAATCCATATTCACGAATACAGCTTCAACCACGCCAGAAGATCTCAAACAAAAGATTAGAATACATGCTGAGGATTTTGATTTGACAAATTTTTCTGCAAAGTTGACACTTTTACCAACACTAGTCCCGAACGGAACTGACAGAAATACGTTGTCGATCACAATTAAAATGATGTCATCACAGGAATTAGCAAACAAATTATTTTCTAAAGTTTACCTTTTGGCAGAATTTGTTTTGTTATTCCTATATGATTAATGACAGCTGAGAGTTTTCAATGCTTTTCTTCAAACAGACACACTGCCTAACAACAATATATCAATATAGACTCAATCACTTGATGCTGTTGCATATTTATAAAGAAGAAGCCTTTAAAATTGATTTGGAAGAGATTGTAAAGAATTTGTAAGCCAAACAACAGAAATAAAACTTTAACTTTTGGTAAATGGGAGTGGGAGAAGCCTGAAATTTGAATATTTTATTCGGTATCGCCCATAAGTTAAGTGTCATCAAGTATATCGAATATAAATTATTTAAACTGGATTAAAAAGTCTGTGATCATTTGATATGCTTCTATTTTATACTCTTGTTTGTGAAAAGTGCAACACAAGAAACCCTCCAAAATGAATGAAATGATCCTCGCCACTAGCTTTTAACAATATGCTCCGCAGGAGCGTGCGAAGAGAAAACTGCGTTTAGGGCAAAGTTTCAATTTGGAACTACTTTCTCCCAACTTTTTCTTCTAACAGGCCAAAAAATGGCGTTGGTAGTATACATTTGGGGCTTTTTTAAAATTCCACGCCCGGGGTGAAAGCCCCATTCGCCCCCCCCCCTCCCTATTTTCGCACGGTGCTTATGCTCCAGCTCCCCCTGTTTTTTCAAAGTTCCTACGCCACTGGAAAATTAAAGTCTAAGCTTTAGAAAGCATTTAATGAGACACAAAAAATAACGGTATAAAATAGTTGTTCGTTACTCCAAAGTCTAAAGCGTCCTCTATCGGAATTTTTTGAAAATTTTCTTTAAAATTTATTTTCAAGAAAATACTGACATAAAGAATAATTTTAGCAAAACGCGGCAGTAGTTAGAGCCTAATCTACGACACAAAGATCGGGAATAACTGATTTTTGTTCTGGGGGAGAAGGGTTTCAAATTTCAGTTTACGCAACTTAACTACTCGTTAGGACTCAGATTTTTAGATCAAAATTTAAGTTTAAGTCTAAGCTTTCGAAATCCTTTAAAGAAATACAAAAAATAACGTTAAAAAATAGTTGTTTGTTACTCCAAAGTCTAAAGCGCCCCCTATCTGCATTTTTTGAAATTGAACTTTAAAATTTTATTTCAAGAAAATACTGCCATAAAGAAAATTTTTTGCAAAAACCGCAAACGAATCGACCAATTTTTCCATTTTTTATAATCATTTGAAATTTCGGACCCTGAACTTTAATGCCCCCTATCTCCTTGGGAATACGTCTGGGAGCCTTAGTCTCCTATTTAATATTATTTGTCTTTAAGTGTACTATAACCCCTTAAAGTTCTGCCCATCTTTTATGAATCACCCTGTATATATTTGCCCATAAGTTGAGAAATAATGAAAAAAAAAAGCTTTTCGATAGATGCGGAATACATCATTTACCTATAACATACAGTAAAAAAAAATTTCATGTGGATTTGGGAAAATTTTGAGAGAAGACACACTTTCTGCACCCCTGCTGCAAAATAATTTACATAAAAGCTTACCTGTTGTGTAAGTAGTGCTGAAACCATTCTTGTCCACTGAATGATCCGTTTTAAATTCTATATTCATAACGTGTGTTTTTGATACGAAATCATTTATCGTTTGTCCACAAAATTTGCCTAAAAGTGAAGTGTTTATATTCATGTCATATATAGCAATATAATCACAATAACAATCATTGCATTGTTCCAGATTGAAAGAGTTGAATACCTGAAATGAAAAAAAAATGAAATGAACAAAATTATAGATGATGATCTGTGAAATGCAACAGGTAAAAAAGAAAATATCAAAATAAATGAGAGAGTTTTATTATATTTTAAAAACCCTGAAAAGTACTTCAAATTAAAGTTACCGTCAAAAAGGCGATTCTGATAAAACTAATTCCTAAAGATATTGTATATAACTTTCTTAAAAACTAAGGAGATAATACATGCAAAATAAACAAATTATACAAGACGGAATGTTTGTCACAATAAAACATTGTATCGCCAAATATAGTGAAGATTGCCGACAATTTGGTAATAGCAAATTGTTGGCAAGGTTTTGTGCACCAGCTTTTAAACATGTTTGAATCCGTTTATACAAATATGTATTTAAATGTAGAACATAATGTAATTTACTTATTTATATGTATTTAATACGCGTCAATTACCAACTGTGGCATAACACTGAACAGCCAAATATAATTGTTTAGAAGCACACAGTTCATACACTCTTGGGCATAAGGCTACGCAGCTAGCACTCCCCGCATGTACTTCTGTTGTCCAAACATCATCGCCAACTACTCCTACAATATGCCCGAGAACATCGTGCCTCTACCATGGATCATTGGGAGAGAGTTGCCTGGTCGAATGTTTCAGTACTCATCTTTCAACAGGTATATGACCCTGTCAGGATTCACCGTTTCCCAGACTAGTTGTTGCTCTTCTTTGTATAGCAAGTCATACACAGGCTGGTAATGGCGATATTGTGCTTTGGAAAATGCTTTTACAAACATCTGTGAGATCTGTGGTTGTGATAAAACAGATCATGAAGGTCGCTGACTATCCGAACATCTTTTTGTATTTCATACACCCTCATATAGTAGCTGTCGTCTTATCTGGAAACGAAGTCTTCCAGCAAGACAACATTCCATGTGACATTGTTCGAATTGTACTAAAGAGGTTCCAGAAACATAATACTGGATTCCAATTAACATCCTGGCTCCTAACTCACCGGAATTTATTTCGATAGAGCAGATTCGAGGTCTTAAGCTGCTATCAGATTCAGCAACTTTTGAGCCAACACTTGATTTCCTCCACCTTTTCGCGAAATATCCTCACAACACCCAATGTGATAGCAAACAACAATGTCCTCCAAATTCTTTCTGCAATTTTAAAAAAGTTTCCGCTAGCCGAGATTTTTCATCCAATATCGAACATTTCGAAGAATAAGAGGTAAGCGATTGTTACAAACGAGCGATAAATGTTAACGGCTGGGACCAGTACTATTGATTTTCCTGCTTTTCCTCCAACTTTTTTAAAGACATTTGTAACATTTTTATCTCTTTGAATGGGAAAATGTTGGGGTTAAAATTGGCTGAATTGTTTGTCGCGCGTAAAGATTATGAATCTGATAGCAGCTTTAAGGAACAACAGCTCAGACTTAAAAAAACAACCATGTTGTAATAACCCGGATTTGAGGTACCGCTGTTTGAACTTACAATTTGACTCCGAACGGCTATCAAGGACATGTAGCATCCATGTGAAGGCGGTTTGCAATAGTTTTTTGGCTAAAATTGCGAGAACGCGTTTTCAGGTAGGTGGTCATAATATGTTTTCTAATTAAGTAAAAAATAAATTTATTCTAAGAAATGAATGATATGTAACTAGAATGTATACATATTGTGTTTAATCACTTCTTTTAAAGGTTCTGCGATAATTTCTTTTAATTTGATTGAATAGATTATATGAATTATATACAATTTGTTTTAAAAAAGAAATTATATCTAGAAAAAAAACTTTTCAAAAGTTAAAAAACAAAGATGAAAGTTGTGACTAAAAATGATATGATGTCAAGTTTCCTAGCTTAATATTATAGTACTTATGTTATATGTTTCATTAATTTTTTTTTCCATTTGAAGGTCGAGTGACTTCGTACATGTTTATAGAATTTTTTTTCTCTGTAGTAAATAAATCATAATATGTTTCTAAAATTTTAAATGTTTTAAATTATGCATGATATGCTTAGTGGCCGTCTTTCCATATTTTATACAAATTTCTAATCAGCCAAGTACGTAATAAAAATAGTAATAATTTTGCATTAATAAAAATTTAGAGCTTCTAATTTTAATTACGGGCAAATAAACATTAAAAGATTTTAATTTTGTCTGAGGAAGTTGATTGTTACTGCTTTTAATTGATTAATGACTCTAAAAAAATATCATATGATGAATCGCGAAGATACGCTGCCGCTATCTAAAGACACAAATTTCTAAACCCACAATTTCGTATAGAAAAAGCATAAAATGTTTCCTTTGTTGTGAGTAAATTAGTATTAAATTCATGAGCTGGCTCGGTAGAGACATCCCCCCCCCTTCCCTGTAGCAATCAGATGTCGCCCCCCCCGGAAGTTTTGATATTTTATTTACTTTTCAATAGACCAAGCGTGCAGCTCCACCCACGAGGAGTTTATAATACACCTGTCTACAGAAATCCCTCTAAGAGAAAAGTTTCCAAATTAAACACTTTTAGTAACAATGTCAATTTGTATTTTAACTTCTAATAGATAAATTTAAACAGACTGATATGTTTAAAAAAGAAATACTGCTGCCAAGCACATTATGCATAATTTTAAAACAGTTGAATGTTCAGAACGACGTTATGATGCATCTAGTTACAGAAGAAAAGATTTCTACCATCATACGAAAGAATTCGATTTACAAATGAAAATGCTTCAGTGAAAAATGTTAAATAAGTACCATAATATAAAATTAATTTGATTTCACGTTATTTTTTAGCCACAACTGTAATCCTTTACTTTTGAAAGGTTGGTTTTTTGTAAATATTTCTTTCAAGAAACTCTATAGGATGAATTTTGAAAACTTAGTCGATTAGTAGCATGCCGATTTTATTATGTTTAAATATTGATAAAGATATTGATAGTGACATTGAAAGGCGCCCGCAAACGAATTTCTTTATACATCATAAATATAATCGAGTGTTTTTGTGCGTCCCTGTAATGAAATATAAATGTTACACACCTCATTTTCAATGGAGATACCATTTTATTTATGAAGATTAGAGTATGTGCAGACTACCAGATCAACTGAAATCACAAACACTTATCAACTATGATGGAAATTATTAAAAAGGAACTGGAGATCTATCATTTAAAAAAAGTCAATAACAGTCCAACACTGAAAATTACCAGGCTGGAACCAGTAATTGTTTAATTGTATTGAATCTGATATAATTACTTTTAAATAGAAACTAGTCGTTGGGGGCCACCATAATACTTACCTATCATCGATATGCATACTATAACATATGAAAATAAAAAATGTGGAAACTATGTATAAAATGCATTGCAATTCCATAACAAAATTTAAACGTATCCTTACCTATCGGAAAGTAAGTTTGTTTGTTTGTTTGTTTGTTTGTTCCGCTTTCACGCCGTAACTACTGAACCGATTGCTTTGAAATTTTGCAGACGTAAAGTTAGAAGTCCGGATTAAATAATAGGGTAATTTTTATTTATTTTATTCAAATATTTTCCTTAATAATTCAAAATTTAATTATTTTTTATATAAAATCAATAGGCATTTTTCAGATAAAATTTAACCATTTTCCTTTCCTGTTGCCAAGAAAATAAAAAAATTGGAATAATAATTTTTCAGCGGCAATGAATTTTTAATAGAAAACTTCCACGCGAAAAACTATAATAAAATAATTTAAAAGAAAATAAATATGACGTCATGTTTGAAATAAAAATAAAAGGTGTATTTTTTATAATACATTTAACAAGGATATTTGTTTAGTTAATGGAAATTTTTGTGTAAAATATGGTGACATAAATTAAAAGTAAAAAGAATGAAAAAGAATTATATTTTTAATAAAATGGTTCACTCATGAAAATGTGACGTCATAGTTGAAATAAAACAGGTACTTTATAGCAGTCGTTAAAAATACAAGAGGTATGAATATCAGTAGCTAATGGAGCGAGATAAATAATGACGTCATATTTAAAATGAATCAGAAATATTTTTTACTTATACTAATTAATAAGTTATAAGTTACATACAAATGAATATTTTTATTCAAAACTCATAATTATCAATGGAAGAAATTTTTTGTGGGGAAAAGGTGGAAAATAAAATCACTGATTAATATATTTTTGGCTCGATTTTTTTAACACTTTCGAACAAAGTTGAAAAGTTATTATGCTTTCGGTTTGTCTGTCTGTCTGGTCGCTTTCCAACTTTCGTAAATACACTCCGATTTCCATGAAATTTTTGGACATTGTTAACGTTTACCTAGCACGAATACCTATTGAAAATGAAGTTTCTACCATGATTAGTTTATTTACAGGGATAGTCAAAAAATTTCCTTATATTACGGCATTATGGGGAAAAATCGTTTTAATTAAATTTAACGATGTTACAGCCTGTAGAACATATTCAAATTTATATGCATTTACAAAGTACACTAAAATATGCATTTTGTAAAGTATGTAGTGAAAAGGGCACTTACTATTTATTTTCAGGATCAGACAGAAGAATTCCATTGCATAGGACTAAAGGGAGGAACAGTTTCCGACATATTTTAATTATGGTAAACGATTTCATGTATAATCAAATTGATATATGTTGCTGAGGCTTAATGTAAGTTATTTCATGCATAATACGAAGTGCATAGCATTTACAGGGACACACAAAAGATTTCAAATATTATATATTCTGTCCGAAGTACTGTATATCATGGATTATGACTGTTGCATGGATGAAATGCATTTTGAATTATGATATGTGCTTTTAAGTTTCACTAAATATATGCATATTAAATGGAGAGTATAAATGGTAATAGTATAAATAGTTAAATTTAGATATACAGGGTTACACAAAAGATCTCGGAAAGGTTACTGAATATGAGCGTAATTTACTTAAAGGTGTTTTTTAAATAAAATATGCATTTTTATTTTGAACTGCATTTAGTAAACTAAGAAATATTTGTAGTATATATATAAAATGATAAACAGGGTCTCGCAAAGAACTGGATTCAAGGTTGTCTTCGGATGATAATTTCTGAAAATGTAATTTAGGTAGTAATAAGAAATATTTTTGTTTGAAATAAATTTTAGAAAGATACTTTCGTGTATTAAAGGCACTTGGAAAACTGCAGGGCTGAACAAAAGAATTCAAGAATGTTTTTATCTATTAGTATTAATCGCTGAAAGGAAAATTTTGACCAGCAAACAAATTAGCAACTAGGGATTATCAGAAGTTTTTTACCATAAATTCGCGATAAAAAGTTAATTACACATGCTTTTCATCATCGAAATTTTTTGCTTGATTGATCAATTATTTCTTCTTTAAATGTTATGTGAACGAAGTCACGGGTAACTGCTAGTATTTAAATATTTTTAATATACATTGTAATGCTCTATTAGTGAATTGCTTAAAACGACAGACTACTCAAGTAGTACCAAACTGCGTAAAAGAAACATTCTTATAACTCGAAAAATAATAATTATATTAACTAACAGTTTACTTCGTCGGATTAAGCGTCTCATTTCCAATTAAAATATATCTTTGAATTGAAATTTGAATTAAATACAGGGTCATGAAAAACCGAAAAATGTGAAAAACAGGATTACAAATATCTCAGCAACTAATAATCCGATCGACTTCGTTCTTTATGCAAATTTTTTTATTTTATTTCCTTTTATGTCCTTTCCTTAAAATAAAAAAATTCGAAAAGTTTTATATACCTTTCATTAGAACGAATTTTTCGAGAGTCCGAAAAAAATAGTTCCGGATAATCGAGGTTGCTGTTATTCGATAGGCTTCATTCCATACTTACATACTAAGCACATACAAAATTTCAAGTCTTTATCTCAATTTATTCCGGAGGTAGAGCGTTTACAGACAGACAAACAGACGGACGGCAATTTTTTTTCTAAAAATATGTTTATCGGATTCTCCAGTATCTAAAACGTGTAAATCCGTCAAAATATTTTTTTCGAGTTTTAAAACGATTGAAATACTTACCCTATACTACGTATGATGGGTAAGTAAAAAAGTAAAATAAGATTTCTTTTCCGACTGATTCGGAATAACTTGGTAATAAAGTGGTATGGAATCCGCAGTTTTTTAAAAAGTATCTGTAGATTAAATATTTAAAAACTACTAGTCCTCGCTCACTACACTGCGCTGGTCAGATTCTCTAAAGAATCTTGAATCCAACTAAATATATCTAGAAAAGAGGATTGAGAGGATAATAAATATTTCTTAGCATCTAATCAAATATCCATTATTGTTGCCCTACTCGTACGATTTTACATTATCCTGCTCAAAGTCGATGCTGGCATGTAATATACAAAACAATCTAAAATCACTAACTCTGTATTTCATTATCTTTTAGTAGGTTTTTTACCTTGAGTTTGCCGCTTCTACCTAAAAGTGCTGCTGGAATATGGCGAAATCTGCTATATTTTCCTACCATCCCTTTAACCCCTTTAAGGGAGATATTAAATCGCTGAAATATGTATTTAATTATTTTTTAATGGAATTATTATCCAGAATTTTTCGATCCTATCTCAAACTGCTACTGCAATATGGCGAAAACACCGAAAATTTGAGACCATCCCGTTAAATCCTCTTACATGTAAATTTCTAAAATAAAAAAAAAATCAGTATTTAAAAATGCTTTAGTAGATCAATTGTCTTGAAAATCCAGTCTCTATCTAAAATAGCTGCTGAGATATGGCAAAATGACCTAAAAGTTTCGATAATTACCCCCCCCCCTTTGATTCTCCTAAATAGGAGAAGAACTTCTAAATTCGCTGAAATACATGTTTAATTATTACTTACCCATCATACGTATAGGGTAAGTCTTGCAATCGTTTTTAAAATCGAAAAAAAAAATGACGGGTTTACACGTTTTAGACACTGGAGATTTCGAAAAACATACTTTTAGAAAAAAAAAATTGCCCTCCGTCCGTCTGTCTGTCTGTTTGTTTGTGTGTCTGTAAACGCTCTATCTCCCAAACAAATTGAGATAGAGACTTGAAATTTTGTATGTTCTTAGTATGTAAGAATGGGACGAAGCCTATTTAATATCAGTAACCTCGATTATCCGGTACTTTTTTTTCGGATTCTCGAAAAATTCGTTCTGATAAAAGGTATATAAAAAATTTCGAAATATTTTTTTAAGGTGTGATCGTAAAAGGCAATAAAATAACACAAATTTTGCATAAAAAACAAAGTCAATCGGATTATTAATTGCCGAGATATCTGTAATCCTGTTTTCCACATTCTTCGATTTTTCATGACCCTGTATTTCATTCAAATTTCAATTCAAAGATATATTTTAATTGGAAATAAGACGTTTAATCCGGCGCAGTATACTGCTAGTTAGTAAGATTATTATTTTTGGAGTTATAAGGATGTTTCTTTTTTGCAATTCGGTACTACTTGAGAAGTTTGCCGTGTTGTGTAATTTGCCGAAATAGATTCATCAGCAACTCATTAATAGAGTATTACTATGCATAATAAAATATTTCAATATTTAAATTTTGTTTTGAAATTGCAATGCATTTTATAAATAGTTTACAAATGTTTTATTTTCATATATGCATATATATTATTGGTAAGTATTACGGTGACCGCCAACGACTAGTTTTTTAGTACGTTTTATTTCTTTAATTTTATGCTCCGACCTAAATGTGCAGCTGGGATATGTGAAAACAATCTAAAATTTCCTATCTTTTTCTTTTAATCTCGTTAAGGGGAATTTCTAAATTTGCTGAAATGTGTGCTTAAATACTCTTTTAATAGATTTATTTTCTGAAATTTTACACTCCTAATCTAAAATGGCTGCAGAGATATTTCCAAATATTCTAAATTTTTCGATTCCATCCTTTATATTTCTTAGATGTGGAATTTCTAAATTAACTAAAATAATCTGTTTAGTTATTCTTTTAAGAAGTTTGTTGCCCGAATTTCTCATTCGTCCTTAAAAACTGCTGAGATATGTGCAAATGTCCAAAATTTTTGAGCTCCCATTCTATTATTTATGTGAATATCTCCAAAATCGCTGACACACTTGTTTAATTATTTATTTAGTAGATTTGTTGTCCTGAATTTCACGCTTCTACTTAAAAGAGCTGCTGAGATATGACCAAATGTTCTAAAACTTTCGAACCCCCTTTAAACACTAAAGGAAGGGAGGAGGGTTGTAAAATAATACGTGTTAAATTACGTTCTAAAATCATACGTGTGAAATTTTTTGAGATAAATATGCTGTAATCCCAACCATCTACCTAAACACTGAAGAGATATGACAAATGTTTATAATTTTCGATCCCCCTTTTTAACCAAATTAGGGGAGGAATTTTCAAACATCCTTTTTTAATGCACGCTTATCTGATAAGAAGTATCCCCCCCCCCCAATTTTCATGCTTCAGTAGTTTGGGATGTACGTTGATTGTGTCTGTCAGGACAAACTCTCCTATAAAAATATTATTATATAATTTATTTAATAATACTAATCAATAAGTTTAAAATTCAAATAAAATTGGTGAATTGCATTTATTATATACACAGTACTAATAATGAATATGGTTATACAAAAGAGGAATATATTTACATAAACTTTGTTAAATGCACATTTTTGATGGGATTTGCACATCACAAAGATGCTGGGCAAAAACCAACTCCAATATCATTAAAGGAAAACTCTGAATTTGCTGGCTCTAGTTATAAAGTGTCTATCATTAAATTAAATGAGATGTAACAGAAGGATTTGTATAACAAACCAAACAAAGCATTCCTGACAGACTTTTGTATGAATATTGAAAGTTTGCTTTCTTTTATTAGGAATTCATTACTTGGATATTCAGAGAAAGTATTTTGAAAATATTAGAGCACTGTTATGGGGAATTGGTTTTCTTTAAATACGTTTGATACTAAAAATGTGTCAGAATCATTGCATTTAAAATGAACAGATATTAGAAGAAAAGGTTGATTCTCGTACTATTTTTATTTTTTCTTGTTATTAAGAAAAGAAACGGAACTTTATAAAATCACTTCTGTGTTTGTCTTTCACAGCTATTTTTATCGTAAACTGTGGAACTTGGAGAGTTTAAATTGGGCAAAGAAATAAAGACTTTTGACTTACATGCTTACAGGTTATGAAACATTCAGAAGTATATTAACCCATTCGTGCCCAGCATCTTTTGCGTAAATTTTATTTGGTTGGCACCACTATTTTTAGAAGATTTAAGTTTAGTTCATTAATCACGAAAATGCATCATTTAAACAAAATAATTATTGCTTTTCCTTTTTACCGGTGTCAAAAACAGTGCTGAATGCACCTTTTGAAGCGTCCCTAAAAAGGGACGCTAGGCACTAATGGGTTAAGCAAAAAATTAAAGGGGCAATTAAATTACTTGAAAAGAATCTTTATATATGTGACGATTTAAGGAGAAACTCGAATTATTTTCACTGGTTAAAAAAAAAAAAAACACAGTCATGGCAAGCGAGGAAAAAAACAAAATAAATAAATAAATGTAGAAGATCCAATAATTAGTCATTGGCTGCTGTAAGTTCATTTATTTAATTCGTAATAATGAGGAAGGGAAAAGCTCCTTTTGCAAAAAATTCCATCATTTACTTCAGCGAGCCGTCTTCATCGAAGAAGCAACCCAAGAATCTTTTTTTTCATCTCGAGACTTCCACCTTTTTAAACTAAAAAGAAAGTTCTGGAACATTCTGTAACCTCAAACCATCATTCTTTTATGTAAACAGAATTCTTGTCCAGCTACGAGGCTATTTTCCACAGACGATAAATTTATTTTTAAAAAAATATATTATTTGACCAATTTATAATTGACTCAGAATTTTAAATATCTTAGGCAGACGATTTTTATAAATGATTAATTTTAAGAGAAAAAGAAAAGAAATGAATTTATTAATATGCACACATCAAAGGTTGACGTAGGAAAAATAAATAAATAGATAAAATAAAATAATGATATATTTTAAAAGGTATGGTTTTGGAATATATTTAATAAGACTTTCTTAAAAAGGGTTGATAAAAACATAGAAAAATGAATTTTATTTGGAATATTAAGAAATAAAGTTTTAATTAAGAATATTTTTAATTTAGAGCCATCTTTTTAAATTTACGCATACTGGAATAATGTTTTTTAAGGCAAATTAAGAATTTATATCGTCTGCATACAGATTAACAGATTAGATCTAGAAACAAGATTTTAATTTAATAATTTGAAGTAAGTACGGAAAATTAAGATAGTATAAAGGTTAGTTTTGGCGAAATTTTTTTTAATTTGTAATATATATATATATATATAGCGTGGGGTATTGTGTGAAAGCTTTCCAAACACTGAATTCAAAAATAATTGTTTTGTAATTTTAGGGTCCAGAGGTATCGTCGAAAATGCAGTGCAATAATATGTTCCCTTTCCCTACATTTCCGAATCTACTAAAACTAAAATTATGAAAAGTTAGAGGTAGTAGGCGTTCATTAAACTTTGCAAAAAAACTATAAAGCACATAATCTTTTAGAAAAACGCATTTTTCTGATGCAGACAAATTTCGATTTGCGGGCATTTAGCAAGTTTGTTGAGGAGCGCTGGAGATACCTATAGCAGAAGAATTGTAAAAATATTGTTGACAATCATTTTCGAAAAAAATCGTCGGAAATTAGCCGAGATATTAACTCTTAAATGCATAGAGGATTTGGACCTATATAAGGACAAGGACGGTATAGCCTATGTTAGTGATGGGCGATTTCGATTTTTTAAATCGATTTAATCGATACTACGGCCAACTCGATTTAATCGATACTTTAAAATTTTTAATCGATTTCTCTGAAGGTAATATAATTTTCATTTTCCTTCCAAAGTCGAAGATAAAATAGACGGATGTGCCAATTCCAAAATTTCAGTGTATTAGTTTCTAAGATAGAAGAATTAAAGAAACCTCAGAACCCCCCCCCCCCCCCCTGCAAAATAGCATTTTTTGTTGAATGATGTACATCAAAAATTGATCAGGATCAATTTTTATTAAGTACCAGCTGAATCTGAATTTTGATGAAAATCCATGAAAGCGCGAGATACAGCTATTGCGAAATCATAAAAAATGCAGCATATCAGCGCCACCTGTTAGGCAATTTACACCAAGAACTAAATAACACTAATCTATGTCAGAGATTTACTGAATATGAATTTTGATGAAAATTCGTTCTTGAGATAGCGCTATTGCTATAATCATGAATAATGCAGTATAGCAGCGCCATCTCTTAAGTGATTTCCACCAAAATGTAATTAGCATAAAATAATATCAAGGACTAATTGAATCTAAATTTTTATGAAAGTCCGTGCATTAGTTCTTGAGATAAAGCTAAAATGAAAACGGGCGTGCGAAAAGAGAACTGCGCCCGGTTCAAAGTTCCAATTTAGCCCCCCCCCCCCCTATTAACTTTTTCTTGTGATAGGCTAGAAGTGATGTTAGTAGTAAAAATTTGGCGCCCCCTAAATTTCCGTGCTCGGAACGACCGCTTCCTTTCGCCCCCCCCCTTTCACATGGCGCTGAGTAGAAATCGTTAAAAATTCAGTATAGCAGTGCCATCTGAGAAGCTATATACACCAAAATGCAAAAAAACATCAATTCATGTCAAGGACTAACTGGATCTAAAATGTGATGAAAATCCGTTCATTCGTTATTCAGATATAGCTGTTGCGCAAATCGCAAAAAATGCAGCATAGCAGCGCCACCTGTTAGGCTATATGCACCAAAAATTAATTAGATTCAGTTTATATCAAGGTCAAACTAAATCTAAAGTTTTGTGGAATTCCGTGCATTTGTTCTTGAGATAGAACGGTCAGAAATTTTTGTCGTATACCGACTCACAGAGTGATAGACACACCCACACACAGATATTTCTTAAAAACCATGAAATCGTGTTAAAGACTTTCTAAAATATATAAATCCATCAAAAACGGGAAGTCAAAATTTTTTACGAATCTAATACTCTCTTCTTGTAAAGTACAAAAGAAAATAAAAATGTAAAATCGATTCTGCCCGTAAGATCGATCTTTAGATTCGATTTCGATCTTTAGATTCGATGTCGATCTTTAGATTCGATGTCGATCTTTAGATTCGATTTCGATCTTTAGATTCGATTTCGATTTTTTTTTCTTTTTTTTCTAGGCTAAATCAGCGTTGAATGCAGGTATTTTTCTGCGACTCCGGAGGAAAGCACCATGTTTTACAGCTCTGTAAGAGAGGGGGAATCGCAATTTGTGCATTAAAAAGCATAAATCTCATAACTTCTGGGGGGGGGGTAATCCCCTGAGGGCCACTCCATTAATTCGACACTTGGTTAAATCGTTATATTTTTGTTTAGAAGTGCAGTTATTTGAAGTATTAGTTTATTATGTTTTATTTTTCACGCTCGTCTCTTCTAATCCCCCCTTCCACGTCAGTTTTAACTTACAGGGCCGTTCGAAATATGCATACAGTTTAAAAAATGTCCAATTCTCGGCCTATTTTATTTTAGATCCACATTTTAAATCCTTGACAAAAGATAAATAAAGGGTCGCCCTTACGAACGTTTGGGGTTTATCTGCGCCCCGCCGGGGGGCATATTTTTTTGTTTCTTCAAAAGAAACAAAAAAAATTTGAGGGGGGGGGGGGATTTGCACCCTCTTCCAATATACACCTTAAAATTTCGCTCATTTAATTTTCTACCATTTTTAACTTAAAAGTTTAAGCTACATGGCACCCCCAGAGCTGTGGACCCTCCCCCCCCCCCTCCCCTGTCGATCACTCACTTAATTTTGCTTATTTCTTCACTTCATTTCAATCTTTAAAAGGCTATAACTTTGCTTCTATATGAGTTACAGTGATGAGAAAAATTCTTGTATAGCTAAACATTTCTCGCCGTTTTTTTTTTTTTTTTTTTTTGCTTTTCCAGTTTTCCGGTTTTTTCTTTTTTTGGGGACCTTTTTTTGGGGGGGGCAGAGGGGGGTTTTCCTTCATACAATATGTCTATTGAAAGCTTAGGCTTCATACATTACAAATCTAGCAAAAGACATTTTCTCCCATCATTTCAGGTCACGTTACGGACCCATAATGTGTTAAAATTTTAATTTTTCAAACTTCTTAAAAAAAAAAAAAAAAAAAAAAAACATTGATACATATTAGCGAAACTGGGGTTCGTACCCGCAATCGTTTGATTGTACACGTAATCCCTAAGCTTATTGGCCACCGAGTACTCAGCAGCGCTATTATTTCTTTAGATTGTCATGTTTAAATTCATAATATCTTTTGAATGGAATGACCGATTTGAATAATTCAAAAAGTAATCTACAGATATTGTAACAGGCATTAATACAAAATGATTTATTTGGATAAGGATTAAGATATCGATAGTATGGTCTAATTTTGGTTGATGTATTTATCGTGTTTTAAAATGTAAGAAAGTAGTTATAGTGAGTTAACTACAACAGCTGGACATATGGTATCGCGCGGTTTTTTTTTTTTTATAGACATTAATATGTTCTTTAATATTATAGAACCTTTTTTTATTCATTTAAAAGTATTTCCTGGCGATTGAAAATTATATATCTTAACGATTTAAAAATACGCACGTAATTGTTCAAGGTTTCACTTCTATCGGCACTAACAGAGTGCCACTATTTTTTTTTTTTTTTTTTTTCATGTTCGTCCGTCCTGCCGCCCCCCCCCCCTTCCTCAGCAATCTTAACTTACAGGTTCGTTCAAATTATGACTGCGATTTTTAAAAAGTCTAATCCTCGTTCTATTTTGTTATAAAACCATAAGTCCATTGTTATAAATCCATATTAGATTATCCATCCATATCCATAGAAACCTCAACAAAAGATACATTTGGGCCGGGATCGCCCTTTTGTCCATTTGGGATTCACCTTGCCCCCGTGGGTGGGGGGCATATTTTTTGTTTCTTCCATACCATCTCATGTAACATATCGTTATAAAGCTTTTATCTCCTCGTTTTTTTCTGTTACTACCTATCTCTCCATCTAGTTACATGTTCTTGGCACTCTTTATAGTTTCAAAGAGTGCATGTTCCCCGCGGGCCACCCCATGAATTCAACACTAAATTAAACACTATATTTTTGTTTAGAAACTCAGTTATTTGGGTTATTAGTTAATTATGGTTTTTTTTTCAAGTTCGTCCGTTCTAATCCCTCGCCCCCCCCCCTTTCCTCGCCAATCTTTACTAAATAGGCCGTTCAAAGTATGCATGCAATTTTTAAAATGCCCAATTCTTGTTCTATTTTATTATAAATCCTCATTTTGAAACTTCGACAAAAGATACATTTGGGCTATGGTCGCCTTTCCGTCAAGAGTGGGGGTTACCTGCCTCCTTGAGAATCGGGCATATTTTATGTTCTTCCAAACTATCTCGTGTAACATTCGGTTGGCATTAGAAAAAAAAAATGTTTTTTATTGTCTATTCTCCTTGTTCCCAATCCTAGTTATCCCGCTTAATTCTATGCCTCCCTAAATGGGGATGGGGGGCGGGAGGCGGTAATTACGGTCCTGCTGATTGTCTAAGTTTTGGAATTAGTAATTTGGATCTTCTCTGTGTGAACATAAATATCGAAATATCGATTCTAGTATCGATTCTAGAACTGAAAAATCGATTCTTTTTATGATCGATGTTGTTTTATACGATATCGATTTTAATCGATTCTCAAAATTTCCAGAATCGCCCATCACTAGCCTATGTACCATCAGTTTTTAAAACCTGTACAATTACTTTTAATGACATATATGTGTAATACAATTTCTAGTAATAGTATAAAAGCAAAACGTCAGATTGTTAAAAACAGACAAATTAAATTAGAATTAATCACATAAATACTATGAGGTTTGCGACTAGCTTGCATTGAGTGGGTCTCACAATATGCGTACTGTGCCTTTAAAAGTTAATGAAAAATCTATCCGGAAAATGAGCACGGACAAAAGCGGAGTTGTAACAAACTGATCTCCTTTCGAAACGCACTCGGTACAGTACCAAATTTAATCTTTCAACAAATGTTTTTTTAACTACACTTTAAACAGAAAATATTATTACTAAGCTGAATTTAGTTTTGAAGAAGTATAAATATGTACTACTTTTATTATCAGTGCACAATTAAGTTTAACATAAACAGATTAGGATACTATTAAAAAATATGCAGAGCAGCAGTATTTGTTAGTATATATGTTTCATATCTCTTTGAATTTTTATGATATGCCGATTCATATTTTTCTAGTACATATAGCTATATACAACCCTACGTTGTATAGTTTTTTTTATATAAAGGCTTATTATTCTTTTGGCAACTTCTTTTTAAATAATACAGTTAAAATTTCCTATATTTATTGTACGGAACTTTCTTAGCGTGATTAATACTCGTACTTGGCCGTTTATTTATTTTGTTAATATTTCGAAGATAATATGTAACAATCTTATGAACACTAAAATTACATTTGATATGTCTTTAAAAATATTTATACTCTAGCAATCCAAGAATTTGTTCCAATAATCTCTAATAATAATACTAATATTAGGTGTGTTCCTAATTATGTAAAATCGACGCACCTATAGTCGTCGATCAGTTCGTCCATCTGTCGCATATAACAGAGCAAAAATTACCCACCTGAGTCATTTAAAATTTAAAACGCATAGTGTTGTCGAGACATTTCAAATTTAATGAAAATCGGATGCATACACTGTAAAAAAAAAGTTCAAGAAATTACTAAACATTTCTTAGTAAATTTGTATTCCACAGAATTTTTTAGTAACCATTACAAACCTTTTTTGCAAGTGAAACAGACATTTCTTTCGTAAACTGAACAAAAGAATTTTTTGTATAACTAACTTAAAACTTTTTAGTATGAGCCACCAATCAAATTTTAGTAATAGCTCCAAAATTATTTTTAGTAACTTTTACGTGTGCCCGAAGGGCAGGAGCTTCCTTCGAGCTGCATCCAGTGGGTAAAAAGAGAGACCTGAAACGGAAGATTTTTGTTAAAGCCGTAATAGATGGCAGCACCAAACATCGCTACCTACTCTATTTTGACATGTTTCTAAAGGGGAGGGAAAGTTCAGAGATCATTACCCATAGTAACTGCTACGACAGGATTTTCATAATCCCTTTACTTACATACGGTGCATATTTGGCGGCGGACAGCATCGAACCCAGGTACATCCAGCCTGGAGTTCGCTGCTATGACCACTAGGCTATCAGGGCCACGCCAAGTGAGTTTTATTAATAGCTATTAAAAATGTAAAACTATTAACTTAATTCGTTGCTAGCTTTTTTCTAGTAATTTTTACAGATTCCTTGTAACCGAGTAAGATTACTAAAAATTTTTTAGTAATGACAAGGATTACTAAATTTTTTTTAGTAGATCGACCCTTTTTTTTTACAGTGTAGTTAAACCCTTTCATTCCCGAGGTTGAATACGTTCTAGAAATTCCGTAGTTCAGAGAATCTGAATTTACCCAAAATTTTCTACCTCCTTCTTTTAGGGGGAATTTCTAACTTTTGATAGAATACTGACCTTTTTTGCAGCATGAAAAATATATATGTTACTGTCTTACTTGCATCATCTTTATCATTATCTAATTCTATATCATCTCAATGATAAATTTCGTTTCATTTAAATACAGAGCACCAGTTATCAAATAAAACAAGTGTTTATATTTTAATTTTCTCGTATGAATTTGGAATATACGAATTAAATATAGAAAAAAAAACTAAATAATGTCACGATACCATTTGGACTCACTGGGAGTAAAAGGTTTAATTACAGGGAGAATCAAAAGTATTCCGATACATCACGGCCAGTGGAAAAAATAATTTCAAGTCCATTTTAATGATGTTACACTCTATCGATCATAATAAAATTGATATGCATCTGTGAAGTATATACTGAAGAATACATTCTGTGGAATCTGTGGTGCAAAGAATATTTGCTATTAATTTACAGGGCTACACAAAATTATTCATTGCACAATTATATAGAGGATGGGGGGGAGATAGTTTGGGGCGCGTTTTCATAATATTAAAATATTTCACATTCTATCAAATTTATATACGTTGCTGTGGTTTACTATCAGTTAAATCCTTTACAGTAGAAAGCAGACAGTATTTATAGGGATGCACAAAATATTTCGGATACTCTACCGTACCGAAGTACCGTACATTAATACACGAAGATCTGAATATTTTTGAAAACTTCCTTATAGTACGAATGCACCTCATTTACTACGCTTGACGTGCAATTTCCCAACTTGTTGTGTTTTTAGTTTACATCCAAGGTTTGGAAAGAAATTCTTTATGCATCTAAATTTCATATAATTAGTCATTCATTTGATGATTAATGCCATATGACTGATCATATATTTGTTTCCGTACTTATTATTCTGAAATTTTTGATACTTTCCAAACGAAACAATCAAGTTCTTTTAATGGTAAATAAGCTAAAAAACTTTGTAAAATCACCATAAAAAGAAAATTTAAACAGGACGCGTTTCGAGCTACAACAATAACAGCTCGTCAACAGCTAATTCAACACGTGTCACAAGGACACCGAGTCGAGATAAAGTAAAAGAAAGAGGGATGAGATTACAAAGAGTGCGACAGGTGGCGCTAACTAAAGAGCCAAGGAGGAAGAGAAAAGTCGAGATAAAGTAAAAGAAAGAGGGAGGAGATTACAAAGAGTGCCACAGGTGGCGCTGGCTGAAAGAGCCCAGGTGGAAGAGAAAAATGATACAAAACTAATAAAAGAGAGAGAGAACAGTAGGGAAAAAAATAAAATAAAATAAAATAAATGGTAATGGTGTAATAAAATAAAATTAATGGTATTTTAAAGTGCCGTCATAAGGGATTAATACGAGGGGGAGTCTGAAAATAAGTTTGCCCTGATGATTGTGGTCAAAGTTGTGTATAAAAGTCAAACAATATAATGAGACATTTTGTATAAGGCATATCTTTATTTTTTCACACACCTACATTGAGGCATTTGTCGTAACGCTTGTTAAACTTCAAAAAACACTTAATGAAAAACTTAGGGCATTGGATACGGAAGCGTTTAACGGCTTATCCATATGCAAAACCCTGATGTTTTCCTGGAGGGTTTTTTGAAGCTTATCAAGCAATATGACAAATGTCTCAACATTCTTGGTACTTATCTTTACAAATAAACTTGTGTCATACCTTTCATGTATCATTCTATTGTTTGACTTGATACATACCGCTCACCACAGACGTCAAGGGAAAGTTATTTTCTCCTTCGTAGAATCAAATTATGGTTTTACAGATATAGTTAAAAATAAATAACAACGATAATTTATAATATTATTAAGTAATAACTAAGAACTATGACTAATTTATAAGCATCAAAGATAATTTATTTGGTGCAAATATAGAAAAAATAAGTAAATGGATTTATGTATAAAAAGACTCAAGCTTACTAGTTTAATTCGATATTCCTGTGGTACACGAATTTTCCAAACGTAAAGGTAATTATGCGGATATGCATTTGGAAAACCTGGACTTGATATACGGCCTTCAGAATTTTCAAGAAGAGTATATCCTGAAAGATATAAACACGATATAAATAATTATCCCTTTCGGGTCTGGTGTACTATTAATAGTACATGTCTTTTTATCGAATGTTATTTTGTCTTACAATTACTTAGTTACTTTCTACATATCGAAATGATAGTATATGACTATGTTTTTCTTATTATGACTTTATTTATGTTTTGACATTTAGTAATAAGTGTAATAATAAAATTTTACTTATTTCTCTTTGCACCATTGGCGATTCCTTTATTTCATACATATATCTCCCCTAATAGCATGCATGGTCACAGGGACGTCACAGTGACGTCACTGTGAGTCACTTTGGTCAAATCACATCTGTGACCAAAATGCCACCACTCAGTGACGTCACATTGTGACTGATATGTGACTTTCTTAAAAATTTTTAGAAATTTATAAATATCCTTCAAAACATGTTATTTACTTTAAAAGCATGTTTCTGGCAATTTAAATATCGTCGCTTTTGTCACAGTTTCATCACAATGTTAATGTCAAACTAGTCACAAATGACACATTTTTCACAAATTTGTCACATTGTGACCACTTTGTGAACCGTCACAAAAGAGCTCGGCCATAACGACTTCACATTTTAGTCACTCTGACTTCACATCGACGTCACGTGACGTCACATCGACAATCGATGGTCACAAAGTCACAATGTGATTTCACAACGACGTTGCAGTGACGTCACCATGCTTTTCGGGTACTTCTTTAAATTTTAAAGGAAGCCTTCTTTTCTAAACGTATCATGTGTGATAAAGCGCAAAAAACATTAGAAAGGTGTAATATCGGTTAAACTTTGTTGTAATATAGTATTTTTTCTACGTTTCCAAAAACTCTTCCTTAACCTATTACCATTTAAATATGAATTGAATAGTACACAAAATAATTACGCTCGTTAGATTTCAGATATTGATACAATTTTTAAACTTCAATAAATCTATTTGGATAGCTGTGATTGATATTACTAAAGTAAGAGTAATTTTTTTCTCAGAATGGAAAACAATTCGGACCCGAAAGGGTTATAATGGAATTATTTAGCTATTAACCCTTTCAGGCGCAGTGTTGCCGGGTCGGCAACACCTAAAGTTCTCCCTGTTTAGAGACATAAAAACTCCGTGAATATTTCAAAAACTACTCTAATGGCTACTTTAAACCTTTCTTATGAGTTCTAGATTGCAGCACCATACAGGTGAAATTCTACTGTTTTTAAATAATAGGTAAAATATTTTACTCTAACACGCGCTTCACAGCAATGCTCTTCTCACTGCGCTTATCAATGCATTACTTATGGGAGGTTACCACTTCGGCAACAGCTGTAAAATTAAAATGGTTTATGCAATCTTTACAAAATTATAAATGTGTACTCCTCTAGGCCTAAATATATTGCCTAATTTTTCTTTTCTTTAAAATCCAACTTTAAAGAGTAGTGCGCCGGAAAGGGTTAAAAGAGGGGGGGGGGGGAATGAGCAGCATCATTAACTATCATACTTTCCGGTGCATAAGACACATAAGAGGAATTAACATATTTTAAGGCAAAAACATTAAAATAAAAGAATGAAAATCTCTATGTAAAAATAATTATCGTAAAATACACTAATAACTTTTGTTAGAATACTGACCTTTTCTGCAGCATGAAAAATATACATATTCCTACCTTACTTACGTCGTTTTTATCGTTATCTAATTCTACATTTTCTTCACCATCATCTTTGTCGTCTTCTTACGAAAAAAATTATCCTCAGTTTCCATTAACGGAATTACTTAGGGTTTTTACTTAAAGGTTTTCATTAAGGGTATTACTTACTGATGCCACACTTAAGAAAATATTTAATGGTAGTTTGCTCTTTTTTACTTTTGATCAATATGTCCTAATTCTTCGAGCACGAGTGTCGCATAGAAACTACTCGGAAATTACTCAGAATGTTTAATTATTAATAAGCTAACTTTTAACGGATAAGCATCCACAATTTAATCAGAGAATTTCTGTAATTTAATCAGGGAAACCTTTTTATAACGAAATAAAGTCAAGTACGTGTATTACTCGCGTCCACAGGGTTCCGTACAATAAATGGGGGAGAGTGGGGGTGGAATGGGACAGTAGGTTTTTTTTCTTTATGTATCATTCTAAAATTTTCATCAATCACATACTAAATGAAGCAATAGTAATCTTCAGTTGGAAAAAGTTGATGATCTGCATATAAGCTTGCAAATGTATAAAGGAAAATTTTATTCAAGAACCAAAAGTAATTGCTTCTTATACTTTTTATGCTTTCTGTATATAAATGATTTGTTTATGCATTGATGAAATGTTTCTACATTTTTGGAACATTATATTATATATTATCCAAAATTTAAAATAAGACTAAAAGCAGTATTTTTGTTTATACAAAAACTTTAACACAAAACAAGATAGTGAGAAAGAATGGGGCATGTCCAATTCCTACTTTTTTAAAAAGACGGATATAAATTGATAATATGTAAATATTTTTAGAGGGTAATGTATTAATTATAACAGGGATAATACAGGGTGCCCAGTAAATGACTGACCCATTTTAAAATTAAATTAAAAAAAAAAACGGTTTGAGATAAAAATGCGCGGTTTGCGGTATTGTTATTAGAATATCAATAAATTTTTAATACGCACTTCCTGAAAATAGTTCGAATGTCGGCCAAAAGATGGCGCTGGCGGCATCAGGCTGTAGAAATACAGCCTGTTTTCTTGTTTTGAAGCTTATGATCTTTCCGGCTCATTTTCCAGAGTCGAACCTGAGTCGAAATGTTGAATCGACTCTCCACTCAACTGCAGAAATTGTGTTTGTTGATTGGAACGAGATGTAAAGTAAAATTTCAGATTGAACTATGTCTATTGTAACAACCTATGTCTATTGTAACCTCCTCAGACAAATACACGGAGAACTACAAAAATTAGTTTAAAATTACTGTAAAACATCTCCAAAGGTGTACCAATCTAATATAAATCTTATGAATGAATCTATCTAATCTATCTAATGACTAAATACTTATGACAAGCAAATATTTATTTTAAAAAAAACCTAGAAATATTTTTAACAATTCTAGAAACATTTAAATTAATTTAAAGGATGTTCTTTAGTGTTTCAAAATTCTCTTCGGAATATGTTATTTTAACCGCTTAACTTATACTCTTTTTTACGTACAATAAATTGAAAATATGGGATAAACGCTGCTTTTTTTAAGCTAAAATGATCGTAATATTTAATTTAAATATTTCTTTTATTAAATAGTATGAAATTGCATTTAAAAATTTTAGTAGTGTCAGAAAGCTTTAAGTGATGGAAGAAGAATACTATTATTGCCGGTACGTTGTACGGGAAAATCAGTTAAAATTTTAAAACAATGGCATGCAAATATCGTTGCCAAGTCCCCTGTCTAAGAAAAAACGAGTCAATTACTTATAAATCGGCACATTCTTTTATTTAATCGTAGAATAAAGGAATCCGTCTACAACATATCCTGTTTTAAACATAAAAAGTTATTGATCCTGAAGTAGAAAGAAACATACTAAACTACCTGCTAAGGCAAAAACCTGCTTAAAACAAAATATTATTAATTTTTCCGAAAACCGAATTCATCCCTACTGTATATTTATATTTAGTCATTTAATACATCTAAAAATTTTATTACAAAAGCCGTGAGAGATTTTAAGATGTTTTTTGCACACACCTCGCCTTCCTTCCCCCCCCCCCCCCCATCCACTACAGCAAACGTATCTAAGCTAAAATAGAAGGATATTTAAAAAAAAAAAAAAAAAAAAAAAAAAAAAAAAAAAAAAAAGACGTATTTGTTTTTATATTTTGTAAGTCACCCCCATTTCAAAACTTCATTACAAAAAGCATCATAGATCCTGAAACATATTTTCGTCTTCCCCCCACCCTATTTAAATTATTCGGTATGAGAAAAAGAATGAGAAAAAACATTTGAAAATATCTCCTATCTGATTTGAATTAAGGAATATTATTAAAAATATGATTTATTATCTTTTTTTGAAATTACGTATAAAAAATACTAATGTTCAATTTATTTTGCAATATTTATATTTATAAAATTGAACTAAAATGAGTAGAATTTCAGTTTTTCATAGTACAGAACCCTGAAAAAAGAGGAAGTGTGAGGAACGTATGTAAATATAAAAAAATAATTACCGTTTATTGGTTTAAGAAACCGCACAGATTTTTACTCCAATAAAGAAAAATCAAATTTTTAGGTGGCATTATCTATAAATAAATAAATTAACTCTATACAGGAAAAAAATGTAAAATTTACCTTGTCCAACTGCTTTCCGAGCAATAGCTAAAAAGATAAAAAATATAATCAGCTCCCGGAAATTTTTCCTAACAGTTCTGGGCGTCATCTTAAGCTACTCTGATACTCGTGCGGATTCGGCTATTGCCCAAGCTATTCGAATGAAAACCAGGGTTATCATTTATTTATGTATTCTATCATTAAAGTCATCAAAACCTTCAGTTTTTCTCTGCTATCTCTGTTTGGTTATTCGTTTTAACTAATGCAGTTTCGCTTTTGACTTTTTTTTCGACCAGATTTTGAGACATGAATTTTAAAGTGAAGACAAAATGGAACAGATTTAGGATAAAATATAAACAACATCTAAAATTATGCAAACAGCTAATTTTCGCATAAAATCAAAAGACTTCGTTAAAAAAATGCAAAATATGTAATATTTTTTTAATTGCCGGAAAGCTCTTTTCTGTATATTTGAGAAAATTTCACAATATATAACTTTTAGAATATTCCATTTATTCATCTAATATCTCTGCACAGATTATTTACTTACTTTAATTTAATTTAATTTTTTACATTTTTAAAACATAAAAATTTTAAACTCTGATATATTTACATTTGTTTATATTTGTTTTAACATATTTAAACTAGGTGAAATCCCATTAAATAAAAAGTAGGAACGTTTATAAAAAAATATAGTATTCAGAGATATTTTTATTTATTTTAAAAAAAAATTGCCACTTTCTAGAAGCGTTCGTAATTACATAAATAAGTAGCATCTGTAGTTTTTGCTTGGTATGTCCATCTGTCGGCCTATAGCAGCGCTGAAACTACCCAACAGAATGTTTTGAGATTTAATATATATATAATCGTTGCAGAATTTTGTCGAGTCATTTCAAATTTTATGAACTTGGAATGAAAACTAAAAAATATATTAATAAATATTTTTTCAGACTATTAAATCCTATCATACATAATTAATTGAATTATACCAAATGGTAGGTAATGATTCAAGTTTGCCAGGGTGGCTACGTCCTATTTATGATAGAGCCCTATTATTTCCGCATCAAATTGAATATGAAATTATATTGTAATAATTTAAGGTAATTCTGAAACCTACTTTAAAGTAAGTTCCTTTTTTGTACTGAAATCAAAATTAAGTGCTTAAAAATTGAGAAAGTATGTTAAAAGCAAGCACTGGGGTTCAAATTTGGTGCGTATTTTTCGTATAGTTATGATCAATTAACAATCCGCAATCGAACCTCTGTCAAGAGTTGGAATCAAAGTAAATATCATTTAAAGTTAGAAAAAAACTTAAATTTCGGCGCCAAATCTCATTTGCTAAAACACAGCATCATTCTATAGACATGATTGAAAATGTTTAACAACTAAATCTTATAATAATTCAGTTTTTCATTGTAAATTAGTCGGATGTGCTATTCCAAAAACATTCTTCTATCTCAAAAATATTAATTATTCAACATTCGCTAGCACAGTGCCAAAATTAAATGAATGTCGCTGCCCTTCATAAAAATTCTGAATATATGAAATTCCGCGCATTAGTTCTTGGGACATGACTGTAGCTAAAATTATGTAAATCCCGCGAAATGCAGCACAGCACTGCCATCTGTTGGTTGTTTACATCTAACCCTAATGAACAACAACTTATGTCAACGTCTAACTGAATTCGAAGTTTAAGGGAAATCCGTGCATTAGTTTTTGAGGTAGAGCTATTGCGAAAATCGTCAAAGATGATTCATGTAGCACCAAACGTTCGGCGTTAACCACCAAAAGCTGATCAGCATCAATTTACAGCTAACTGAATCTAAAGTTTTGTGAATATTTGTACATTAATTCTAGGGATAGAGCACCTAAAAATTTTTGTCACATACAGACAGACATCTTCTAAAAACCATCCAATCATGTTCAGGACCTTTTTATAATGTATAAATTTATAGAAAGCCGGATAAGTTTATCGAAGTCCAAATATTCGACGATACCATTACTTTTTTTTATATAAAAATAGAAAAAAAGTAAAAGAAAAAAGAAAAAAGTAAAAATAGCGAAACTTCAAACAAAATAATTTGATTTCAATTGGTTGAATAATGTATTACGTTTTTAAATACTGAATATAAAATAAAAATACAGATTTTTCTTTAAAAAGTTTTGTTTAAGAATATGTCCAAATTCATTTTTCTTCACACAAATGTTTTTACATTTAAGGAAGGTACTTCCCAGTGTTGCCAGACATAAATCAGTTTTCCAAAAGGTCTGAGGACCATTAATTTGTTACAGATTATCTTACCGTTCTATAATCGCAAATAGTTCTGTCATTAGATAAATCCCCAAAAAATATTTTAAAATATTGGTGTCTAGAAGCATTTAGAGTACCTATTTATGTAGGACGGCTGGCAGTGCTTGTTCTACCTCCTTTAAATTTTTTTTACACAGTTTTTGCATCCCTTTGAAGAATAATAATAACCTATACGATTTTGCGATGTTCAGATTTCTTTCAGTACTTTTTTTCTCAATAAATGTTAAACATGTTGCACGCAAAGCTTTTGTAGAATTTTAATTACTTTTGTTTTCTTTAAACCCTAAATCACAAACTGGATGATCTTTTTTTTTTCGAACTAATAGACTGATTTCTGTTTTTTCTTTAAAAAAAAAAAAAAAAAATTCTGAAGACCAGAAAGAGTAATTTTCATTAACCAAATATTTTAAATTTGTTCAAATGTAAAAACAGAGGGAGAGATAAAGTAATTTTTTTTGTTTAAAATGACCACCATTTCTCAAAAATCAAGTTCTAAATTAAAAGTTTGTGTATAAGTTTCAATAAGAATTTAATGTTCTTTCAAATAAGGTGCTCAAATTTGTTTGAGGTGTTTGCTGGTGGAAAAAAGCGGTCATCTCATGGAAATTCTATTTCGCGTTTTTGCAGTAGCACAAGGCATATTGTGCTTTTTTTTCCAAATAGAAATAATTAAATAGAATCAGTCCACTTATAATGACTTTGGCCGTAATATCCAAACTAATTCAGCATATCCGAGGTTTGTCATGGTGCAAATTACCACGGCCGACTCCTATTTGTTTAGAAAGTTGTGCAAAGTCGCAGGTTTTGATTTTTTATTTGTTTCGCACTTTAAACTCTTTCATTTAAAATTAGTTCATGAATTCAATTAAAATATAATCATGTTTTCAATGCATTAAATTTTTATTTGAAATCTTTTGATGATAAAGTAATCATAAATACATAACAGAATGTAATTCTGAAAAAGAGATTATAAAATTGCAAATATAGTATCTTAGTATATGAATAGTAAACTATAAAATTTTTTAATAAAGACATTATTCAGCAAATTAATTTTCTAATACAGTAAAGCCAGTATATTAACGAGAAAATGCAATAAACCAAAAAGAAATGTAGCAATCCCAAAACTTTCTTCTATCTCGTGCATGTTAACATTTCGAAATTTGCTATCACAGGGCCAAAAATTAAATAGCAGTGTGAGCTATGCCCATCATGAGTAGCTCTAAAAATATGAAATTCCATGCATTAGTTCTTGAGAAAGGATTATAGTCATATCGCCAAAATCATGTAAATCAGGCATTTCAAACTCGATTACCAACGCTGACTAAATGCGATGCTATGTATAAGTCCGCGGTCCACAATACATTAAAAAAACCCAAAAAACCTAGAATGAAAAAGCTACAAAGTGTTTGTCACATTCTACAAAGCAATTCAATCTATAACCAAGTGTTTTTTTAAATAAAACATTAAGGAAAAATATGTTAGATTTATGATAAAATTACTCCGATAATAGGGAAATGTTCCAGCAGTTTTTTATTCAGTTAAAAAAATATATATCTTTTTACAGTTTACATAATATTCTAGTTATGGAAAATAAATCAACATAAATGCACATTTAGTTTAGTATTAGTTGAAGTAGTTTTCTTTTAAATACTAGCTTATTTCAAGCAAAAAGAAAAAAATAATTGATATATTTTGCATATTCCTCCATGTGGAAGTAAAGAACACTTATTGGGGAAAAACGCTTATACTAGAACCCCTATTACACTCGAAAAAAAAATGTTTGAAAAACAAGAGAAATTGTCAGTTAAGTACATTAGAAATCTGCTTCATCTGTAGAATATTGTGATGCACAATAAAAATACAGCTTAACTGAAAATAATACGATAATCAAAATAACAAGAAAGAAAAGACCATATCCATAATACAAATCAAAATAATGAGGAAACAAAAAGTTATATGGCTATATGGCAAAATGCTACTCGTTTCTTTTCACAACACAGTATAAGGTTCGAGAGAAAGAATCTTTTGAATTACTGAAACATAAGGCTATGCAGGTCCGGGTAGATATCTGAATGATTTAACACTTCCAATGTACAAATAACTAATTCTAAATAAATAAAAATAATATGTAATAATATTTAAAACTGCTACCTTAACCCTAATAGCATGCATGGTCACAGTGACGTCACTGTGAGTCACTTTGGTCACATCACATCTGTGACCAAAATGCCACCACTCTGTGATGTTACATTGTGACTGAGATGTGACTTTCTTAAAAATCTTTAGAAATTTATAAATATTCTTCAAAACATGTTATTTACTTTAAAAAACTTGTTTCTGGCAATTTAAATATCGTCGCTTTTGTCACACTTTCGTCACAATGTTAATGTCAAATTAGTCACAAATGACACATTTTTCACAAATTTGTCAAATTGTGACCACTTTGTGAAACGTCACAAAAGAGCTCTAAAACGGCCATAACGACTTTACATTTTAGTCACTGTGACTTCACATCGACGTCACGTGACGTCACATCGACAATCGATGGTCACAAAGTCACAATGTGACTTCACAACGACGTTGCAGTGACGTCAACATGCTTTACGGGAAAATGCTCACTTTTAATTAGTCACAATAAAATAATTTATACAACGACGTTATTTGAATAAACTTTATAACCAACAAATTTATGATACATGAAAAAATTAAGGCAGTATAAACATCTCAGATTAAAATTTTAACGATATGAATTTAAAAAATTCCTTGAATTTCGATGAAATCTAAATAAAATTATGAATTTTAAAAATATATCATCATTTTATGCCTTTGCTATACCTTCTGTTTTATTTAATAAATAAAGTGACAAAAAAATCATTTTAGCAACAGTATTTTTGAATATTTGGTATTTGAGTGTTTTACTATAGTCGTGTTTCGCAGGCTTTAATTCTGCAATAAATTGATTAGAATCTTCTATCGTGGATGTAACTTTTCCACAAAATCAATATTTTCAGAGATAAAACTTACTGTTTGAAAACTAAATTAACAGACAATTATGAAAACATAAAAAGCTCGATATTAGAAAACTATAAGGTAAATTATATTAAACGTAGAAAGGTAATAATTTATGTTACAATACGAACATAAAATGGGTAAAGCAATTTTTTAATAATTTAATAAAGCAAAATACCGTGCTAAAGGAAATGTTTTCTGATATATTAATGACTGACATGATCTGATACTTAATCATCTCCAATAGCAGGAAAATAAAAAATTCAAAATATTTTATTTTTATTTATTTATTTTATTTATTTATTTATTTTTATTTTATTTATTTATTTTTTTTGCTTATCAAACTTCATGAGTTTTAATCTGATAATTTCTTTTTTGAGGAAATTTGACAACGTATTAGATTCCATTAATCTTTAATATATAACTAGATGATACCCGTCAAGATTTGACGATAAACATATTAAAAGATTAATTAGAACCTGTAAATAAAGTTTTGACAACTTGATTTATTTGAATGTTATCTATGTGATTCCAACAAAATCAAAGGGTTTCATGCTTCTGACAGTTTAACCTACTCAAGTAATCATCTGAAAGAATTTAAGCAGAATTTTAAGAATTTTAAGAACGCTTGCTTTTTAGCAAAAGGATAAATAAAGTTAATTGAAGTGATATTTATTTTGGTGAATTTTCTCAGTGTTTAAAAAAATAACAATGTTTAGTATTTTCTAATTTTTAAAATTATATTGAAAAGTTTTTATAAATTTTATTTTTATCAGTCTCAATTTAAATCCCGAAACCTAAAATTTCATGCTACCAAGTAACTATTTATAAAATATTTGAATTATTTGAATTTTCCATAACGTTTCATGCATTATTTAATTATTAAACATGAGTATCAGAAAGTAGTTCAATTTTAAGTCTTACATGACTCTTTTCCCCTCTTGTTTTCTCTCCTTAATTTTAATTTTTTTTCCCCGGAAAATAATTAATACTTTTCGTTACACGCACACAAACATATATCTACCTTGTAATGCTCATACGAAATATAACATAAAATGTAGATTAGTTTAATATATTTAAAAGATAATTAAATGAAAAATATTTTAGCTTAAATGTTTTAAGTTAAAATTGTTAAACTATTTCTAAAATATTTTAGCATACTTCACAATTTTAAAGATTCAGATATTACATCATAACGGAACTCGGGGATTTAGTTAAAAACCATTTAATATATGTTCTTAAATGATGTAGAACATTCATTTATTTATATAATTCACATATATTACAGTTTACAAATGGATTACTTTTTCTAAGCTTCCACGCACATGACAGGAAAGTGGAAAATTGCTGCTCTACCTAACGACAAAATAATGTTTAAATATTTACATTTTTTAGAAAATTAGAATAATTTTTTTTAATATTGCTGGATGTTAAATTAAATTTTACGACATTTTTACGATTTTTATTTGTGTGTGTTGTATTTATTATTGTTTATTTTATTTTTTTTTTTTTCAAGAATGCAATTTGTAAAGATTTTCAATAATTTTATTCTTACAAATGTATCTCTAAAGCCCTGAATTGGAAATTGGCTGTTTGTATCTAATAATCACTATGTTTTAATAACTTGAAATATTTTTAAAATAAAATTTTTACTTAAAAATCATTGTTGAGTGTTAAATTTTATTTAATTATAAAACATCAAAATAATAATAATAACAAAAGAATAAAAATCATACAACTTTAATAATATAACTTTAATCATTATTACAAAAAAAAATATATATTGTCGAGCGTTGGAATCGAACCATAGTCCTTTACAAAAGCTCAGAGCTATATATCCGTGCCTTAAACCACTGAGCTAACCAGACATGCTTCGACTTTCCTCTAACTGAAAGGGCTAATAAGTTCAACTTCACGCATGCACAAAGACGAATTTGAGTTGATCTTAAAATAGTAGCCTACTATTTTAATATATATAATGATATGGTTCTGAATACGTTTTGGTGTAACTTGCCACACAGGTGGCGCTGTTATGCAGCATTACGCATGATTATTGCAATAGCTCTATCTCAGGAACTAATGCACGGATTTTCATCAAATTTCAGCTATAGTTAGTTCTTGGTATAAATTAAAATTCTGTAGTTTTTGGAATAAATCGCTCAACAGGGGGCACTGCTATGCGGCATTATTCATGATTATCGCAATAGCTCTATCTCAAGATCCAATGCACGAATTTTCATCAACATTCTCATTCAGTTCGTCCTTGATATAATTTAGTATTTTTTCGTTTTAAGAATAAATGGCTCAACAGGTAACGCTTTTATCCAGTTTTTTTACGATATCTGCGATCGTTCTATCTGAAATACTAATACACATAATTTCATAAAATTTCAGATTCAATTAAAACCTGAAACAAATTTTTGCAAGTTAGATTTCGGTGTAAATTTTTTAGCCGGTGACGCTGCAATGCTTTATTTTTCTGGAAGTATTAATGTGTATGAGATAGAAGAAAGTTTTAGGATTGCCACAACTGACTAGTTTATATTTGTACTTCATTTCCTAATAGCTGAACGATTTTTGCTTTAAAAGCAAACCATTAGAAAGCAACTTGTATACTGATTTTCTCATAGAATAAATGTTATTTTCATTTGAGTTTGTCATCAAGAATTAGCTTCTCTTCTTTGTCACCAAGGAATTTAGAAATTTCCATAGTTTTTTAAATTGAATAATTTACAATAAAATATTTTGGGAATTTGTATATCATTAACTTGTTTAAAGGCCTTAAATTTGTAATTTTGTGAAATTAGGTTAGTGATAATTAAATTGATATTTTAATGAGATTTGCAATTTTACATCCCAATTTGTGAGTCTATATTACTTGTCCGCTAAAGTAGCAATTTCAGAAAATGTCTTTTTTCTGTCCTCTATGATGTAATCTTGTTTTTTTTTAAATCAATGAATTTGTATTTGTAATATTACTTTAGCTTCGGGGGCTAAGACGTTAAATCGTCATAATTAAATCAGGATACTTTTCTAGTAAAAGCATGTAAACATGGCGAACTTCCATTCAATAGATGCCCTAATTAAATTATTGGGTCAGCCGATAAGTTCTGCGTTTTTTCAGAGATGCTCGATTTCGTCCAGTTATTTTGCTATATTACTAAAAACGCTTGACCTTGAATGACCCAGATATATACATTCAGTTTTTTCTAGTTGTGTTGCATGATTCTCGATTGCATTGTCACATAATCTTTGTTTCAGTGCAATGCTAAGAGTGCAGAAGCAAAAAATAGATTTTCGTCATATAATGCTCTTTTATTTAAAAAACAGGCAAAAATTCTTAGCCCGACAGCTCGCAAAATTTATATTGTATATAGACAAAGTGTTGTTTCTGATAGCACAGTTCGAAAGTGATTTGAGAAGTTTAAGCGTGCAAAACTCATTTTCGAAGATGATAGATACCCACTCCGGTGGACCATCATCTTAAAAGAAGTATTCTTAAAATAATCTCACTAAAAATTCATGTTTACACAGTGCAGGAACTTTCACACAGATTAAATATTCCAAAATGTGCAGAGCGTGATCATTTTAAGAAGATTGGGTACGTAAACTGCTATTATGTGTCAGAATTCAATATTTTAACTCTTTCCGGCACACTGTGACCAGTCCGGGATGCATTTTCAGAAAGAATCACGTTTTGAGCACCAGCCTTGGCGAGTTGGCGAAAGCGAGCACGTTCAGCTAGCTGCATCGCCAAACACAAAATAAACTAAGTTCAAATGTGTCATAAAACATATGATTAATAGAATTATATATATTACAAGAGAATCTTCTACTGTTTTTAATTGACTTCTCAATTTCTTCGAACATAGGGGTTAAGGAAATTATATTTTTGAATTGAGAAAAAAAAACCCTATGTTTAGATTTTTTGCGAAACTTAAAGCATTTTAATCTGAAAAAGCTCTTTGTTTTAAACTATGTTTTTATCGTAAACAACGGTGAATAACATTTCCTCTCATTATAGTCTTTGCTTGATAACATTTGCGGAAAAACAAATGAACAATAAACGCGATTTCTTTGCAAAAGGAAGGGTTGCTATTCGCTAAGCGTTTGACATCACAAACAAGAAAAGGTGCGTAGCATTGACTTCATCTCCGCGCCAATCGTTGTTCTGGCGATAAGGTGCTCAAAACGTGATTCTTTCTGAAAATGCTTCCGGCATACCTAATTTTAATTCGAAACTTACAAATGGCACTAATAATGTTTTAGTAAAATTTTGCTTTTACGATGAAAGCTTTAATTAAGGGGTTCATAATATCTAATAAAGTTGTTTGCAAATTCCAGTGGCAGTCCATATTTACTCATTTTACTACAAAATTTGGCCTGCCGGAAAGGGTTAACACCGCAGAATATGCTTGCTCGAATTTCACGATTCTTTGCTGAAAGGAAATGAAAAACTTATTTTTTTAAAACGGCTCAGGAGAGGAGAAATGAATACTATCAAATAATGTAACTATGAAAATATCATGGGATAAATCAAATGAACCTCCCGAAGTGACATCGAGAGATGACCTGCGTTCCGAAAAAATCCCTGTCGGCTTAACCTAATGGATGTAGATTTCGAAGAGTGGTCAGTTCAATAACAAAAAATAAAATATCATTTGAAGTAAACCCAGTTAAACAACTTTATTTGGCCTCTTTTGAACAATTTTTAATTTCATTTTTCTGTAAGAATTGGTTTTATCAGAATCATCTTAAGCAAAATTAGACTCAAATGTCCATTTTGACAGCATATTTTGAAATATATTCCGACTTTATTAAAAAATCGACCAATTTCCTAAATAAGAAAAAACTGTCAATTGAATGCGTTTAAGAGCAAAGTTGAATTAAAAAATGAGTCATAAAACAAGCAGTTTTTTATTTGAATACATCCCCAATTCTTCAATTCCGATCGCTTTGGAAAATTTTGTACTAGATGCCCACTTTGACAAGTTTTTTTTTTTAAACATATTCAGCCTTTATAAAAAAAAACTGACCAATACGGCACATTTTGCAGTTTGTAAATAAGAGAATCTGTCAATTGAATGCGTTTAAATACAAAAATAGATTAAAAATGAGTCAGAAAAAAAAAAAACAATTTGTTATTTGAATACTTCCTCAATTTTTTCAATCAATATCACTTAGGGAAATTCTGTTCAAAGTACTCTTTTGGCAGCCTTTTTTGAAATATATTCTGCCTTTATCAAAAAACTGATCAATAAAATTATGTAGTTCCTAAATAAGCGGACCTGTCATTTGGATGCGTTCAAAATCCAAAATGAATTTATAAATAAGTCGGAATATAAGCAGCTTTGATTTGAGGTTTTTTTTCTTGAACTCCCTTTTTTTATTTATTTTTGCTATTAGAAATCGCCCTATAAGAAACTTGTCAATATAAAAGTTGTAGATATTGTTAAGAAGATGTAAAATAAATTTAATCGGATTTGATAGTTTAAGAATTTACGAAGTTATGGATTTTTTTCTTTTTCTTCCCTCCCCCCCCCCCTTTTTTTTTGTCTGTAAGAGTTAGTTCTATTAAAAGCATGAAAATACAAAAGTTTTAGATAATTTTGAGAACTTTTATAAAAAGAATTTAGTTGAATTGATCTATTGATATATGACAAAGTTATGATCTTTTTTAATCCCAAAAACCCTATTTTGTCCCTTGTTCCCATTTTTAACTTTATCAAAAATCTTTAATGCATAAACTTTTGGGTTATTTTTACAAGTAATGTAAGCTTTAAACTGATTCGATATCTATTTTAATTAAGAAGTTATGGCTTTTTTTTATTTTCACAAAAATTTTGCCTATTTCCACCCTTTTAGTCCGTTTTTGCCCATTAACGAACTTGACCGAGATTTTATACCTCTTCATTTTATTTATCAGTTTGACGAAGATTTGAGCAGAATTATAGAAATTATAAAAAAGTGATACATATACATGATAGATAAATAGATAAACTTTTTTGCTGATGGTAGTTTTGGGATCTGGGGATAATGATCGGCGTAGATCTACAAAAAATTTTCATAAATTCCAATATAGGAGCTACTTCAATATGTAGTATTTTATACGGAATCTACCTAAAAAGTAATGTTTTGTGCATCATGAAACTACTCAGGAGATATTTAATAAAACTGTTACCACCAATTCAGATAATAAATTCGGAAAGACACTATTCCCAAATGGCAGTGATGAAAGAAAAAATTCGAAGAAAAGTGATCTGAACTGATGAATCATTGAGGTATTGTGTTTTACCATAATAATGCTCGGCACCGCATTGCGAGTAATGTAAGGTAACACGTTTTTCAGTATCGTTGGGATGATTTGTGTCCTCTCACATAATCACCAGACCTGGTCCTTTCAGATTTTCAACTTTTCACGTCACTTCAAATTTTTCTGAACCGCCAGTAGTTTAGATTTTTAGGACTGTTAAACAGCACATTGATAACTTAATTGCAAATTAATGTAATGATTTTTTTTTATTTGTAAACTGTCAAACCGATGGGGTCATACAACAAAATTAATCAATAATTCAATATTTTTTTTTTCAATCTTTATCTGCTTCTTTATTGAAATTTGTCATAAAAAACCGCAGGACTTTCCGGATAACTCAATGCATAATAAAATAATAGAAAACACAGCATATCAAATCACCTTTTGAAGGATTTGCATCACTGTAATAAAATTAGCTCATGTCAAGATGTAACTGTATCGATATGTCATATATTATTGGGACCACTGAAATTGAGTCACATTGAATTAGATACACAGAAATACAATCTCATATTTTCTAAGGATATTCAAATCGAATTCTTGGCACTACACAGCATGAAAATACATCCCAAACGGAAACTGAATTTTTTTAATGACTGCAATGCTTTTGATTTAGTATATAGAAAAAAATCTGTAGGTTAATAAAATGACTTACAATTTAATATAGCAATGACAGTGAAGAAGAAGCTTGGACATCTGTATTCTGAACTGACATGCAATTGTCATCTACGTGCTTTTTATAAAAAAATAAATTTTTTTTGAATGGTGTTACTGAATAAACTTAAATTGCGAATTTAGTAACTTTTGATACGGATATTGTTATTTCATGTAATTTCAACGTAAAACTACACATAATAATAAATTTCTTTTATTGTGATAAACCTATATAGGTTCTAACGAAAATACATAAAATCTACGAGCTTTCTCTTTAAAAAAACTTTTAGTTGTTCTCTGGATGTTATTACTGAATAAACTTATATTGCGAATTCCGTAAATTTTGTTACGGATATTGTTATTTGATGTATTTTCAACGTAAAACTGCACAAAATATAAATTTATTTTTAATACGATAAACTTATATAAGCTCTAACAAAAAAAGTACAACAGCAAATTTAACATTATCAGTCAATATTTATTAGTATTGCCACAAAATATAGAAATATTGAAAAATGTCACATCTAAGATAGAAAAAAAGCAAACTTTTTTTTTTTTAAAGAAAATTTCTCTTAAGAGAACACTGTCCTAAATTTATTTTTTATTGAATATAAGGACCCATAAATGTTCTCAACGATAAGATATTATTCCTCTGTAGTGGAATTTTCTGCTTCGTCAGAAGGTATTGAATCCGAAGAGCCTTCTTCATCATTTGCCCACAATCCAGATCTGTACCATAAAACCAACTCCTCAGATTCCTTCACTTGAATATCCACAGGACCTAAAATAAAAAAAAATATAAAGGAACTTGAAAAAATATTCAAAAAATGGTGTATAAAAGAGATTAAATAACTTCTATACTATTATTAAAAAATAACTAAATACAGTCGAGTCTCTCTAAAACGAAACTCCATGCATCGAATTTCTCTATATAACGAATTTTTAGCTGGAACGGTCCCCTTTTTTTCATGATTACATTAAAATCAGTTTCTATATAGCGAAATATCTATCTCCATATAACGAATTTTTTCATAAAATGTTCTTTATTTATTCAGTTTTAAAAAAGATTCAAAATCACATGGAATCAAATTTCCATCACTTATTTTTGATTTGTCGTTCAAGGCTGAGTTTTTTATATTGCTTCTCTACCTTGAATCTCCTTGATCTTTAAGTCCAACGAATTCATTCCACCAGCCCCCCCCCCCTCCCACACATGTTTTAACATCCTTCGAGAAACAGTGTCAATTTAATTGTTACACACATAAAACCTGGATAAATGTGGTAATTGAAGTCAGTGTTGATTTCAGAGGGTGGCTTGGGGGGACATTCACTCCCGGAGCAATGAGATCGCCCCCGAAAATTTGAGATGTCTTTTCAATGGCAAAAAAAAAAAAAATAAATAAATAAATAACGCACGTTTTTCTTGTAATTTTTATTAAGCTTTTAAATAAATGTCTATTCTCTTTTTTGAAACTGTTCAAATAATTATGAAATAAAATGTTACGTTAATATTTATAGTTAAACACTTCACATTTTTAATTAAATGTATAAAAAATAATACTTGTTCAAAATTTCCACATCAAACAAAAATTTTAACGGTTTTCTCTATTCAACGAATTTCTCTATATAACGAATTTTTTACTGGAACAATGGATTTCGTTATATAGAGACTCGACTGTATAATAAATGGAATAGAAACCGGTTAAAGAAATATATATATATACATATATTGAACCATTAGATAATACTACAAATCAACATCAAAATATGGAATAACTTGTTAAATAACAAACTATATCAACAAAGGAGTTGGCAAAAATTAGAACAATATTAGATATGTGGTATTTAGCTCGTTCTCAAGGGCAATGCTAAATAGACACATTAATTGCGATTAATTTCTGATTACGCCATCTTTATTTTCTAAATAGGATTAATTAATGCAAAATAGGATTGATTAATGCCGTAAAAGCTAAATTTTACAAATTACGTTACTTATTTGTTTAAAGCAAAAAGCGGGGAATTAATAATTTATTATATCATTTTAAAATATACTAGCAAAGATAGCTTATTTTGATAAACTTATGAATTTAAAAATGTAATAAACGTAATATAAAATAATATTATATTATCAACCATTCATCAGCCTCAAGCTACATTTTATATTAAAGCCAGAGGAATGAACAAGGAATGCTATAACAGCACATTACCATAAATAATAAATTAACACTTTACTCTTGTTTCACTGCACCATTTCCTACCACCCCCTTCTTTTTTTATATTATTAATTATATTAACATATGCGCATATATTTTCTAGCAGCTCCTCCCTACCGCCTTAATCTAACATCTTCCCACCCACCCGACCTATTGATTAATTTTTTTTAAACATTTTATAGGTGTTTTTTTGTGTAAATTTTATTTTTTTATGTATATTTATATATATTGTAAATGTTACAATTTACGATTCATTCAATGTTAAAGAATACGGTTTTCATACAAGACAAGATATTGTCATGCTGCTAATCTCTTCTACCTTTCTTTCTTTCCAAGAAGAAATAATTAGCTTCGTGTACATTTCCGAAATCTGGACTTTTCGACGGACTTACACGTTTTAGGGATCAGAGAACCCGAAAAACATGCTTTTTACAAAATGTTTGTCTGAGTCTGTATGTGACAAAAATTTTTTAGACACTATCTTTAGAACTAATGCACGGAATTTCACAAATCTCTAGATTATTTTAGACCTTGATATAAATTAGATTTTATTAGTTTTTGGTTTATATTGCTCAACAGCTAACGCTGCTATGCGGCATTATTAACAATTTCCACAATAGCCATAGCTCAAGAACTGGAGCCAAGTCAAGGTTTCGAAGCTATGAAACCACACTAGTCACTCAAAAAAGACCCAGATAATTATGTTAAGTCTATGGAGCGTTTTTTTTTTTTTTTTTTTTTTTTTTTTTTTTTTTTTTTTTTTGCATAGGATAGTTGAAGGCAACTAGTTTTGAGGCTCATTTTTACTTTCTCGATTTTGGTTCTTGATTTTTTTTAATTACTTTAATTTTCGGAATTAGTTTGAGCCAGTTCTGAGATTGAAACTATTGCCAATCTAATATAAATATAAATATTTTTTTGAGACTATGGAAACATTTTTGTAACTTTATTAAAAAATAAATAAAAATGGATGGCTTGCATATAAATAGTGAAAGGATCTGTCCAAATTGTTTATGACAATCACGTGAACAATATTGATAAAATGATGGCTATGGAGAAATGTTTGGAGACTTATAACTAACCAGCTAAAATTAAATTATCAAAATTTCTGCCTAGCATATAATAAGTGAAGCGGTCAGCCCGGAATTGTTGATGACAGTCACATGACTTCCCTAATAGCATGCATGGTCACAGTGACGTCACTGTGAGTCACATCACATCTGTGACCAAAATGCCACCCTCAGTGACGTCGCATTGTGACTGAGATGTGACTTTCTTAAAAATCTTTAGAAATTTATAAATATCCTTCAAAACATGTTATTTACTTTAAAAAACATGTTTTTTGCAATTTAAATATCGTCGCTTTTGTTACAGTTTCGTCACAATGTTAATGTCAAATTAGTCACAAATGACACATTTTTCACAAATTTGTCACATTGTGACCACTTTGTGAAACGTCACAAAAGAGCTCTAAAACGGCCATGACGACTTCACATTTTAGTCACTATGACTTCGCATCGACGTCACGTGACGTCACATCGACAATCGTTGGTCACAAAGTCACAATGTGACTTCCCAACGACGTCGCAGTGACGTCACCATGCCTTACGGGTTAGGTTCTTATTATATAATGTATCTGCAGGTAATATTGTAACCTTAAGAATAGTATTTTACTTACCTCTCATACGTAGCATAGGGTAAGTCTTGCAATCGTTTTTAAAATCGAAATTTTTTTCACGGATTTACACGTTTTAGTTACTGCAGATTTCGAAAAACATATTTTTAGAAAAAAAATGCCGTCTGTCTGTCTGTCTGTAAACGCTCTATCTCCCGAACTAATTGAGATATAGACTTGAAATTTTGTATGTACATAGTATGTAAGAATAGGACGAAGTATATTTAATATCAGAAACCTCAATTATCCGGAACTATTTTTTCGGACTCTCGAAATATTCGTTCTAATGAAAGTTATCTAAAAATTTTCGAATTGTTTTATTTTAAGGAGTGATCGTAGAAGGCAATAAAATGACACACATTTTGCATGAAGAACGAAGTCGATCGAATTATTAGTTGCCCAGATATCTGTAATCCTATTTTCCACATTCTTCGATTTTTCATGACACTGTATTTCATTCAAATTTCAATTCAAAGATATATTAGTTGGAAATGAGACACTTAATCCGACGAAATAAACTGTTAATTAATAAGATTATTATTTTTGGAGTTATAAGGATGTTTCTTTTACGCAATCCTACTTGCGTAGTTTGGTATTTTACATAATTTGTCGAAATGGGTTCATGAGCAACTCATTAATAGATCATTACAATGCATAATAAAAATATTTAAATACATGTTTAAATTTTGTTTCGGAATTGCAATGCATTTTATAAATAGTTTACAAATGTTTTGTTTTCATATATTATATATGCATATATATGATGGGTAAGTATTACAGTGGCCCCCAACGACTAGTTTTTAGTGACAGTTGAAAATGATTTTTTAAGAGATAAAAATTGTCTGAAATAGAAGGGTTTTTAGTATTTGAAAATAAAAATTTAAAATTTAAATTAATCAAGATTCAAACTTACAGTAATTTTTTGAAAAAAAGTCCTGTTTGTGACGGTAATATGAACATATGCAGGTAATATGGCCATAGGTGAAACATAATGAAAATATTCATATTTAACGCATGAGAAACTAAAACCGCAGAAAACCTAATTTATTTTCTGAATTTTTAGAAAAAATTATAAAAAAAAGAAGTAAATTTAGTATTTTATTTTAACATTATTATATTTGATTTCTTTTATGTTTGATTGTCAGCATTATATATTTTTAGAAGTTTTTTTATTTGGTATTTAATGCTAATAGTACGTTAAATGTTTTAACCCAGTTATTTGCATAAATAAATAAATATAAAAAGTAGGGAAATTTATTTATATGAATGCAGTATGACTTACGTGCAAATAATAAACCCAATTGGCCATATTACCAACAATGAAGAGTCTTAAAAAAGTGTTCGTAATTCTGTCTGAACATTCAGATATTAAAATTCATTGTTACAGTTTAAAAGGACTTTAAATCAGCTAAAATATTATGTAAAATATTATGTATAACAATAAATACAAATACTCTGTTTAAATAAGAAAAATAATTAACTTACCAGAGAAAATTTTATAAAATGTCAATGCCACTAACAACAAATCAACAATGACTACCCCCCCCCCCCCTCCCTATGCACATGATCAAAGACTGCGGCCAAAATGGTGCTACATTATGTTATTCGGATATCTAGGTAATAGATCCAGGCATCATTTTTTTGGATTTCGCTGAAATTAATAATTAAGGTTGGCCATATTATCTGCATTGGCCATATTTGCATCAGATACCTTAGATTATAACTTAGATGGTTATTGTGAAATAGGTTGTATTGGCGAAATTAATTACTTTTCTTTTTAAAGCGCCAACCTCGATTAACATTTGCCTCGGATATATATCAATTTTACTTTATTTTCAATGATTTATATTAATGGAATACTAAAGTTGGTTGGTTGATTGGTTGAATGGGGTTTTATGGCGCAAGGTCCCCTGTGGGACATGCTGCGCCAAGAACAAGGTAGGAATAAAATAAATCAAAATTGAATATAAAATGTAAAAAGTGAAAGTCACATTAAAAACCTGTCATAAATATGAATTAGGTGGATAAAAGCAATGCGGTGATACATGAAGTTAAAAACCGATTAAGACCAGACTAAAATATTTAAAAGTGTAAAAAGATAAAATTCTAAAACTAGTTAAAATTCTAAAAGAATAAGATAAAGACACGAAAACCAAATTGGAGAAGTACTATAGAAAACCTAATATGTAATTAAAACAAAGACCAACAAAAATTAATTCAATTAGGCACATACTCCTCAAACATAGTATTTTCCTCGGAATCCGAGCCACTGTAAGTCTCGGACTCCATAGCCTCCCGAACATAGTGATGCAGTTGCCTGGGATCCTTAAATTTTCTTACACATGGGCTTAGTGATGCATTTTTCAATCTTTTAACGGCAGTCTTCAGCCGTGGGGATGCCGGAACTTGGGTTTTTATGGTTTCATTTCGTTTTTTCTGTGATTTCTGTAATGTTTTTCAACTTGTACCAATTTGGGTCCCAGCCTTGATCCCTTCTTTCTGAGCTCCAGTTTTCACTATTTGACTAGAGTTGGGTTTTTTAGAGTTTAATGTAGATGAGTTCGGGTCATTTTTTGGTGGGGTAACAGCCTTTGTCTTATTTAGAGGTTTGGATAATTCCTTAGATTGAGCTTGAGATTTCTGACTCAGTTTTTCAAGATAAGTGATTTTTACAGGTTCTGTGGATGGTAGCCAGCGTTCTAATGGCGGATTTACAAGACATTTAGCGGGGAGAGAAACATCCCGGCTTTCTTAAATTGGTGTGCTAGTTGATTGTGTTTTAGTAGATTTATTAGGAAGATATGAGGAATCAGTTTGGGTACTTATGTGTCTTACAGATTTTGATTGGTTTTTAAGTAAGCTGGAGTAAGAAATTCCGATAGATGGGGTTCTGGTTTCTACAAGTTTGCGGGCTTCAGGATAAGACAAATTTTGAGTAATTTTAACTGTGGTAATTTCTTTCTCTCTGTTCCAATTAGGACAAGTACGGGAATATGCTGTATGATCTCCTTTACAATTTGCACAGCGTTCGGGTTTTTCACAAGATTCATTGTCGTGGCCTACTTCTGCACAACGTGCGCAGGTAAGAGATCCACGACAATTTGTCTTAGTATGCCCGTAACGCTGGCATTTAAAACAACGGATAGGATTTGGTATATAGGGGCTTACTGGACAGCTTAGATAGCCAGCTTTAATTCTGGTTGGTAATACAGGGCTATTAAATGTTAGAATGATATGCTTTGTCGGTAAAACTTGTTCATTCCGACGGATAGTGATACGGCGTACATCTATTACATCTTGGTCCTTTAAATTTTCTGTCAATTCATCCTTAGTCGAGAATAAAAGGTCAGATTCGGATATTACACCACGATTTGTATTTAGAGTTTTATGAGCTTGGACAGACACGGAAAAAGTACCTATTGCAGAGCAATTAGAAAGAAATTGTGATTGTTTGACAGTAGAAACCTCAACTAGTAAGTCCCCAGATTGCAGTTTTTTGATAGAATGATCATCCCCAAGAATAGATTGGAATGTTTTAGCAACAAGAAACGGTGAAGTCTTTTTAAAGGAGCAATCAGAGTGGCTATCAGTACGTTTTACGATAAAGAAGCGAGTGAAAGAAGGCGTCTGTACATTTTGTTGCTCTCCACGACGGAGAGAAATAGAAGGAAATGAAGCTTTTCCATCCATTATAAAAAAAATAATTCAGACCCCGGCCGCACCACCCACTACCGAGCCCAACAAGGGGATGTACATTCGTGCACCAGTGCTAACCAGAACCCATACGGTCACAAGACAACCCTATGTCAGTCTCCACCCTTAACGAGATGACTAGTAGTTGCTCGATCACTTGATCCCTAAAGCCAGTGACAAAAGTCACCTGACCAGCCGATTGATGCATACGGGACCAATATGCACCTCCCGTCTACCTGAAGCAGAGGCCAAAACAGTGTGTTGGTTTCCCTCAACTGCCAGGATCCCCCTTTCCAGGGACACGGGTCGCCACGGACGGCCAACACGTGGGTGGTTTACAATTCTCCATGAGTCGATATGCAGGATGACATCGGCTCATACAGAATTGCCCTCACCTCCGAAGAGGAAACCACAACGAGAGTGAAACAAAGAGGAAAGTAAGACCAGAGGAGTGAGAGGAAAAGGAAAGGAGAAAGATCACTCAGGTGCCCCGGGGTTGTGAAGCCCATGAATACCTAAAGAGGGTATCTCCCTGGGGGGAATGGAATACTAAAGAATTGATATACTATGCACAATACTACTATCGTGAATAGTTAGTTCACATTAAATGCATGATTTCTTTACTTAAAAGATTAGTTTCGATTTATTTATGGGCCATTTTCTATCATTATACATTTTTCGAAACGAATAGAAGTAACATTTAATAACTTACTCTGTTCAACAAGTATTGGACTACCGGTAGATGATAATGGTTTCCTGTAAATGAACCAATATGATTCCTCTTCAGCGTCATCTTGAAAATTAGCCAAACTAGTCACATAAGGTTTTCCATCGGAAACTGTGTACTGCACTCTAAAATATAAAATAAAAAAGAAAGAAATTTACATTAACGGAAAAATTCTAAAATACCTCGAATAAATTTTTAAAATTATTTTATATAACTTTTTCGCAGATTCCAAATTATCCTTGTTTTTGTTTTTCTTTCGCATTCTAAATAGCATTGGAAATGAATTATGTTTTTCTATATCCTGTCACATTTGAATTTCATTAAAAATATTTAAGCTGCATTTCTCTAAGTATTTTATAAGTATCGTTTTAATCATTTACAGAATAAGTTCAAATCCCTACGTAATCATAATTTTTTTTCTCCTACATTATAGTATGTAATAATTTAAATATATCAATTCAAAAAATAAGAAGAAAAAACTTATTTATGTATTTTTTGAATTGTTCCCATTTGGAAACGTTGTTGGCCACATATAATTATACATTCGTCTAAAATGTATAGCACGTTGTTATGACAGAAAGCAACAAAATTACTAATATTTCTTTTTTAAATTAAGCACTACAAAAACAGTTCAATTTGTGAAGCACAATATAAAGTGTTAATTATTACTTGATGTTATGATATTTCGAGATTTACAGAGAAACAATGCAAATGCAATCCTTTCTGTCATTCTTTGCATTCCAATCTTACATTAACTCTACATTCTGTACACCTATATGAGAAGCTCCGATAAGGTAATGTCATTCAATCTTTTTTAATGTTACAGAGGTGTGAATTTTTGGTTCTGGTCGAACACTATCTTTTCTTGGCTTAATTCGTACGAAGGCGATTGTGACTTCTTGGCGAAACTCTAGGTGAATAATTTGATTATTCTGATGGCGTGCTGTTTTATATAATATCCATCAGGCAACAGCAGCCATATTGAGTGCGTTTCCAAATGTTTTCCACCACCGTTTCAAATTTACGTAGTTAAACTCGATAATTACCCAGTAATTTGTTTAAAAAGCCTACACTTCCCATTCCAGAATTACATTCATGAATCATTTGTGGCATTTGCACATCAGCCTTTTTTTTTTTTTTTTTTTTTTTTTTTGTTGTTGTTGTGAATATTTTTATCTGATTGAAATGGTTCATGACAGCTGTAATTTGAAGCAAAAGTTATTACAGATCTGTCATTCCACAAACACATATAAACAGATCCATCACATCGGTAATCATATGTACCTCTTTCACTTTTTCGCAGCTTTTTGCAAAGTATTATGGGATAAATGTTTAATTATAAATATTTTTTCTTTTTAAAAATTCATATCAACCTTATAATTTATAAGAAAAACAAGAACATCGTTACTATTTTACACAAATATGTTTTGCATTACTGATAAAAAATTAATATTTTTCGCTTTTATAGTGCACCTCTACTACCATTTCAATGGGATATACATTAACTTTATTTTTATTTATTTATATTAATGGGAAATCAAAGAATTCATCTACTATGCACAATACTAATACCATTTGTGGCAAATTTTCATTAAATCCATGATTTCTCTACTTTAAAGATTGGTTTCAACTTATTTATGGGCCATTATTTATCATTAGATATTTTACCAAAGGAATAAAAGTAACATGTATTAACTTACCATGTTCAACAGGCATTGGACTGCCTAAAGTATCATATTTTGTATATGTTTTACAAAAAAAAAAAGTAATGTTCCCATTTGTGAGCATTGACTATTAAACGGAACTAATTCCTGCATGATTCTAAATTCACCAAATGAAATTCTGCTCAAAAATTTTACTTAGTTTACGGGCCATTTGCAGTTTTGCACAGATATGAATTTTTATATCTGTAGAACAACAGCAGCAAAAAAAAAAAAAAAAAAAAAAAAAAAAGATTTAAAACGCGCATGATTATTTGCAAATGTGAAGGTATTCAATTGTCTGCTGCTGTTGGTTTAAATTATAAATATACTCAAAATAGGCAACATTTTACTAATGCAAACATTAACGTCATATCCCAGCATTCCATCACACAATGGAGTTGGATAGCGCCCAAACCACCAAATGTTGGAATTTCGATTAGCGGAACAATACTTCACCAAAATACATCTTTGAATTTTTTAAAATGTTTTTTTTTTCACATAAAAACACAATTTTAAAATCCTTAAAGGCAGTGAAAATCCAAGAAAAAAAATTATAGGTTGCGACTGTTATGAAACAAAGGATCTATAAATTTTTATTTTTTTGTGGCATTATTACTTATTATTTCATCAGTATACTTATGTACTTATGTATATTGGGATATATTGTATATGTTATGTATATTGGGAAATTTCATTCTGCAACCTTTTGGGTGCGTTCGTATTTACGTAAATACGTAGCCCCTATAGTTGTTCAGTGCGTCCGTCCGCATATAACAACGCAAAAACTACTGAACCGAATAGTTTGAAATTTAAAATATATAATTATTATATAATTTTGACGAGTTATTTCAAATTTTATGAAAATCGGATGCATAGATCAATTACAGGGACAATCAAAATATTCCGTTACATTACGGTCAATGGGGAAAAAAGTTTCAAATGCATTTTAATCGTTTGAAATTTAAAATATATAATTACTACATAATTTTATCAAGTTATTTCAAATTTTATGAAAATCGGATGCCTAGATCAATTGCAGGGACAATCAAAAGTATTCCGTTACTTTGCGGTCAATTGAGAAAAGAGTTTAAAATGCATTTTAATTTGTTACACTCATTCGAACATAATAAAATTGTTATGCATCTGTGAAATACATATTATAATATACATTTTACACTATCTGTGATGCAAAGAACATTTGTTATTGATTTACAAGGCCACACAAAAGTATTCCATTACGTAATGGTATAAGGAGAATATTGTTTGGTGTGCGTTTTAATTGTAATTTACTTATTTAACATTTTATGAGATTGATATACGTCGGTGAGGAATACTACAAGTTATTTCGTGTATAAAAGAAAGCAAATAGGATTTACAGGGACACACAAAAGGTTTTGGCTACTATACTGTATCCGAAATACGGTGTAGTCTTGCATCAAAATCTGAATAATTTTAGGTGCGTCCGTAATTATATAAATATCTAGCACCTATATTCGTCGTTTAGTCTGTCAGTCCATCTGTCCGTCCGTCTGTCTGCCCGCTATAACAAAGCAGCCCAATCAAATCGCATGATATTTAAAATATATTAATTTTAGCGTAATTTTGTCGAATCGTTTAAAATTTTATGAAAATCGGATGTATAGTTTAATTAGAGGGACAATCAAAAGTACTCCATTACATTACGATCAATAGGAAAAAATAGTTTTAAGTACATTTCACATTTTATGAATATGATATACGTTGCTGAGGTGTGATAAAAGTTACTTCATGTATATTTACAGGAACACAAAAAAGATTTCGACCACTATACTATACTGTCGAAATGCTGTCTATTATAATAGCAAGGTCTGAATATTTTTCGAACTTCGTTATCGTACAAACGCACCTCATTTGCTACGCTCCACGTGCAATTTACAACTTGTTTTCTTTTACCACAAACTTGAGTCATTATAAACAGCTTAATAAGAAACATTTTGTCGAAAATATGAATATACACTAATTTATCTTTCTATATAATATTTTCATGATACATATATGTGTGTGTGCGTTTGTGCCTGCGTGAATGTGTCGGAGAAAGAGAAAAAAAATGAGCTTCACCTACATTTTCTTGAGTGTCCCCAATTATTTACTTCCAGAAACAACCTTGGTCAGCTCCTAGTTTTGGCAGCTATATCTGGGGTAAAATAAGATTAAATGTCTACCCCCAAACATACAACCCCCCAACGGAGTTCCCAGTTCGTAACCAGCAAGATCGGTTAGTCACCAAGGCGTTCAGTGTTGCTAACCGGTTCGCAACCAACGTCGCGTCGTTCAGTGGAAATAACCGAAGTGATCGATGAGTGAGTGATAGAAACCCAACTAACGGAAAAAAATCTAGGTTAACTTGGTCACGTGATCGGTTACATGTATCGTTATTTAAATAGAATTTGCAGAATAATTACAGCAACGTAATATAAATGGCGCTACTAGTAAATAATACCAATGCCTCCAGTGAGTCTGTCGACCGGTTAGAAACTGGTCACTTACCGTGACGTCAAGTAACGGTGAGATTGGTCACTTCCGTGAGGCCCGCTGGACACGCTTTTAATTTGCACATGGCCTGTGCGCATTTCTTCGTGATGTTCAATTTCACTTTTTATTCCTTTATGAAGGAACACTGTCTGGATGTTTATAATAAGTATTTCAACAAAGATTTAAATAATTCTGATGTGTATTTTTGAAATTTTCCATATCGACAATTTTGTAGTTAATTGTAAATCAATAAAAACACATAATTAAAATAATTAAATGTTTTTAAAACTCTTTATACTTACTTATAAGCAGGTTCCAAAGTACCAATGGTTTCTAGTACCTCATAAAATGAATAGTTGGAAGGCACTTTAACCTTCCATGTACGAGAGAAATCAACATCGTCACCAACCATTATTGACATTTGAACTTGGATACGTTCATCTGGATGCTCACGTAAGTTGCTTATTATCTCTTGATCTGAAACAAAATAAATACAAATAAAACGAGGCAGGATCATAAGTTATTTGTTAATTTTTTTCATTCGATATTTGAATAAAATTAAATAAATTTTTAGTCTAAATGTCTCTAACAAACAATTTTAATATGTATAGTGATTTTAAATTCATTGCACGACATCTGTAATGAAGCAGATGACTTTGAAATGGATAATATTCATACAAGAATCCATTAACCAACACGGTTATGTACCGATGTGAACCAGGTTGACAAATTTCGAAAGAACTGTATATTCAGATTAAATGTTTGATTTATCAATCGTATAAAAGTGCGAAATACGTTTCTTGAACATATTTCGCGTATTAATTATCTTGAACATATTAACATTTTAACAAAATCCTCATGCAATAACAAAATTCTTCTGCGATAACAAAAATAAAGAGTTCCAACCTGGACTTCCCGGATTACAGAATAGAAGTGAAAACCTTATATATATGTGGGAAATATCATTCGTCTCTTTATTATCATTCATTCCTTTCTGTTATATGTAATTTACCTATAACTGTAACTTATTTTCATTGTTTCAATTTACACTCTTGTGTATCTGGCAACGGTCGAAGAGAGAAGAACATCATGTGACGTAACAGAAAAAAGCGGGCAGTTGGTTTTTCGGCTCTGAGCGAGAGAGCTGCGTTGTATGAGGATGCAACATATTTTGTTCTTTTAAATGGGTTTCTGGGCTGAACGGCATGGAAAAGCCGCGTATCATGATCAAGCAAATTTTGTATTCTTTTTAAATTGTGTGTGCGTTTTATTTATTTAATGTGTTCATCTTGCCAAAAGACTCCCAGTGAATTCATTCCCCTAGACTCCGACCCACATATATATTTTTTTAATTTATTTATTACTTATTATTTATATATATATAATTTTTTTAGCTTTTTCACAAACAATACCAACAATCATTTTTGTATGAAAAATAGCAATTGTCTGTTTAAAATAAAATTTTGAAAATTATTAAAAGAGGTACTTATGTATCAACCTATTACAAAAGAGTAATACCAATTAATTGCCAAAGATCCCTGTTTATTTTTATTCTAATAATTTCAGTGTTAAAAGCGTGGTTCGTTTACATGTCTTAAATTTATCTGTTATTTAAACATTTTTTTTTTAAATTTATGGATTGAAATTTTAATGAATGGAAGTTTTTATAGATAGAGTTTAAATTTCATTTCTAAATGTAAGCCAGAAGCAAACGCTCAATAATTTTATTTATATTAATTTAAGGGTAAAATTATTTATCTTTTGTAATCATCTATCTTTAAGTGGCGATAGAAGAAATGGATAGGAGAAATAGAAGAAAACGATTTTTAAAAATAATGCTTGAAAATTATTTTAAAATAATAGAAATTGAGTAAATTGCAGTTTAATTTTCAAACAATTTGCGATATAATTTTCAAATTAATTGCATTGAATGCATTTCTTTTCTCTATTCGATGGTGTAAAAATTGAAAATATGCACTATTTAGAAATTAAAAAATTGTAATAAGAGTAAATAAAAGTTAAATTTCATTGCATCATCATCATCAATTAAAATTTTCATGCTGTTGCCAAAATGCCAAACGACCAAAAAGTTCACAAAATGACGTCAGCGTTATTCACAGATACTTTTGTCTTTTATAATATAGATACATAAGTTAAGTTAAATATACCTGTTTTGACTGGTGTTTCGCAGTGATCGGAGCTAATGTTCGCCAAACTCATCGAATTGAATATTGGTAAAATGTAATAAATGTCTTGACTGCTTGGATAACGTCTTCTCACTTCTTGCAGAATGAATTTTATGGCCGCACTCATATCAAAATCAGTTCGGTAATTACCAGCTGCAAGCAATGCCTGGAAAAATATATAAGTGCATTATTACATGATATTGCAATTTCTTTTTGCAATATCATGACAAGTATGTCAAAAAACAATCTCAAAGTTTTCAAAAAATGAATAGAAAGCAAATTCACGCATTGAAAGTTTTCATGAAGGAGGTTTATGCATCATGCTAGACTTTTTATTATCATTTTTCCTTGTTTCAGTGCTTTGTAGGGCACAGATGTCACATACTCACCACATTTGCACGTGCTTTTCCCCCCGCCAATTTGGCATTGCGCATCTATGCCATGGTTGAGATCCGTTTAATAAGTTTATAACAATTGTTAGGGAAATAAAATGAAAAGTTAAAGATCTCAGTGAAATGTGTTGTGTAAGTGAAGCAAAAGCTTGCATTCAATGTGGCTTAAATATATATATCAAGATACACTATATCAATAATTATTTATATCAAACTATCATTTACTTATTTTTATTTCCTTTTTTAAAATACTAGAATCTCTTTCATTTTTTCACATTATTTTAATTTTTACATTGCAATAAAAAAATACATGTTGTTATTACATACAATTTGTAACATGTACTCAACAACAAAATTTTCGCCAAATTTACGTGAAAAAAACACGTGTAAATGTGGTGCGTATATGACATCTGTGCCCTATGTAGCACTCAAAAATGTCTCTGCTTTGTCTCATATTATAATAATGTTCAAAACAACGTTACAATTTCAAAATGCCAATCTATTTTTTTTTTTTTTTTTTTTTTTTTTTTTTGTATTTTAATACCTAAAATGACAGTGAACTTTGGTCCTTTTTTATATATTGGTATAAACAATCTTGAACTTCCGACAACACAGTGACATCTGTTCATGATATTTCATTGTTAAAAAATGAGAAGTGCTTAAGAGATTTCTGATTTCAAACATTCTAATCCTGCAATATTAACTTTATCAATTCCTATCATTTGTCTACCATTTTATTTATTTATTAAATCCACCATCTATTTTGAAAATATTCGTGTATTTAGATATTTTATGTAAACTGTAATATACAGATGTCCAAACTCTGCGATGCGGGACGGAGAGAGTTATCACTTCTTTAGAATAGTATAATTTGCTTTATTTATTGACAAAACTTTGTGATTAAATAAGGTGAAGACTCTTATTTAAAAATCGTGATATCAAAGAACATTCAGGCGTAAAGTTGGCGTAGTCCTAATGTAAAGTTAATATTAGACTGCATTACACTCTCTGACCTAACACACTAAGAAAATGCTAGAATTAATTGGCTTTGTCAGAAGAGCCGATATAGTCCAAGGGCCGACAGCACAAAAACCTAAGGTATCGAGAACAAGGAAAAAAAACCTTTATTTTATGGAAGAGTAGTTATAGGGGAATCTAACGAATTATGTCTGTCGGGAGTGAAGTGGTGCATAAGCCAAAAATTAATGTCACTAGTGGTTTATTCGTAGGTTTATTATTGTATTCGCCGTACAGACATTTCATACTTTTATTGTACGGCAAATACAATATTAAACCAACGAGTAAACCAGTAGTGGTATCAATATTTGGCTTATGCACCACTTCACTCCCGACAGACATAATTCATTAGATTCCCCTATAACTACTCTTCCATAAAATAAAGGTTTTTTTTCTGGTTCTCGATACCTTAGGTTTTTGTGCTGTCGGCTCTTGGACTATTAGTGCTCTCTTCATCAGTTAGAGCAAAGCCCGCACAGACCATACATAGATATAAAAACTTGCACAGAGAGCGAAATATATACGAATTGCTTCAGATTTTATTATGATTTTCAAAAAAAATAGTCAAGAGAGTTTTTTTTTTTTTTTTTTTTTTTTTTTTTTTTATTATTATTATAACGGAATATTTAGAATCTGAAAATTAAATTGTAAGCAAACACGCTGAAAAAAAATTACTTGAGCAACTAGAGCCGTTGTCTTTACGTTGTCGATTGTGCCATTTTTATGTTGTTTTCTTTTTAATTCAGACACCATTTCATCTAAAATCCTTTCATCCACATTTAGTTCTGACTTGGAATGTATACACGAAAGCGCCATAACAACCATTGCCTGAGTATCTGAAATGGCATTAAATGCAAACAAATTATTAATATAGAAAGATAAATATAAGTTATATAGAGAGATAAATGTAAAACGAAAATATGTCCATAAATTTATCTTTTAAGTTATAGCAAAAAATCTGATCAATTTTAAAGGATTTTGGTTATTTTTATATTGGGTTGGGGAAAAAGTAATTTCGCTTTTTTTCGTATTTTTCAAAGTTAATTTAATCCTATAAATTTAAAGAACTAATCAATAATATATGTGCCGTTTTGTTCGATGACCTTTCGCCATTTTTCTGGTAAAAAAATAATTCCGTCACTGTATAACTTCTGATATATTTTGGGCGAAAAACTAAACAAGTTGATTTTCACAAGCCTCTTTTGAAGCCAGCTTAACACAATTAAGAGAACTTTGCAGAGAGGAACAGATTATAATCTGTCGGGGACAGGTGTAGACTATATGGTAGGTACATCAAAATCTCCCAGCCAAGCTCTCTCAATTTTTGACGAGTGACTAAAGATGTGTGCGGTTTAGTGTTGTCATCATGGAAAACAATGCCTTTCCTATTGATCAATTCCGACCGGGTTTTTTAATCGCCTGCTTCAATCGCAATAGTTTTTCACAGTAGATAGTTGAATTAATGGTTTGACCAGATCCGAGCAGCACATGATGGACAATTCCCTCCCAATCTTACCAAACACTCAGCATCGCATTCCTCGGCGTCAATGAGGGCTTTACCACCGTTTGTGAAGTTTCTCTGGGCTTCGACCACAATCCATTGTTGTCGTACGTAATCGACTTTTCATCAGCCGTAATCATTCATCACAAAAATGGCTCGCTTTCGTTCCGTTTCTGTAGCAATTCAGAAATGAAAACTCTGTCCATTAAATTTTTCACTGTAAGATCATAGGGAACCCAAGTATCGAGTTTCTTTTGGTACCCAATCTTATGTTAATTGTTCAAAGCTGTTTTATAGTCTATGTTTAGCTCCGTAGCAATGTTGCGGGAAAAAATATGTCGGTCTACCTCGATTTTTTTTTTTTTTTAATTTCATCGACTTTTTCAACAATTGGCCGGACAGGGAGAGGTTCATCTTTAACATAAAAATTTCCGGAACGAAAATGAGCAAACCAATTCTGACATTGGTCGTTTACTTAAGCACTGATCACCATAAACATCATATAATTTTCGATGTGCCTGCGCCGCATTTTTTCCTTTTCGGAAGTAAAAAGTAAAATGTGTCGAAAAAGATCTTCTGGAATCTCCATTTTTAAAACGCAGTAACGTATGACTGATTAAACAGATGACACTACCTTTATATTTAAAATTTTTTAGAGAATGTTGCCTTTCAAACGCTATGTAAGGTGGTCTGGTGTAATAACGCCAGGCGGGGTAATAACGCCAAGTGCTAATATTGTGCATAATTATGAAATAATCTGGTAAATGACACCCATGTGCTCTGCGCAGAAAGGTTTTGAGTCATATAAATCGCAAAAAACAGCTTCAAGTTGTTTCATTTTTAGGTCTTACTGTTTTTACAAGCAACTAAAATTAACGCTTGATCTAAAATTTGCGAGATACATTTTATGATGTGAAGACTATTTTTTTTATCCGGAAATACTTTGTTAATTACATAAATTTGTAGTACATTTCATGGACTTTCAAAATGTTGAAGATTTTGGGTATCTTCTCGAGATAATTTGTAATTTAAAATGTACAGCGCAATAACTATAACGGGGTTATAACGCCAATCCTTGGCATTAATACCCCGGTTGATTCCCTACAGTGGCCGAACTACATCCTAAATACTGATTCAAATAAACACAGTTAAAACTGTGCAATGTTTCTAATAATTCTATTTAGGCGGTCCTTTTTAAGCAAAAAGAAGCTCACTGTCTGATATTCTTTTGCCTCATCCTCCCCCCCCTCCACACCACACCTTTATTTTTCTTACACTTTCACAAAAAATTGAACATTTTCAATAGCTTAGAATGCAATTTGTCAATTTCTAAGTTTGTACAATTTGTATTTTTAGTATTGGGCATTCTACATGCAATTATTCCATCTTATTTCATAGTTTTGTTTGCATGGCGTTATTACCCATATAGGTGGGTAATAACGCCAAATAGCATTGGTCAAGAAATCCCGCCATTACATTTTATGAATACATATTTGTTAAATTATTTTTTTTATATAGATAGTCAATGAGTTGCTGTATCAAATCATATATTTGTTTGAAAAATACAATCTAAAACTGAGCCGTGAAAATTGGTAGAGCCTTAACGTTGCGTTATTACCCCAGGGTACCTTATTATGGCTTGCTCGAGTAAGTATTACTCGAGATATGCGACTTTAAATTCCTCTATTGGAAAAAAACGAAGTTATTTTTTTCCCAACCCAATATTATTAAATATAGTCGAGAGAGAACGTAATAAGCAATGTAAAGAAGGAATCGTGCCTCAAAAGTAAATAACTTGTACTTCAAAATCTTTGTAAAACCAGTTTTACAAACTGAATTTCGTCTCACAAAATATAACTATTGTCTTAGACTTTGAGAAATATTTCTTAATTTCTATTACACATTAATAAATAAATTCGAAAATAAGTAATGTAAATTACTTAAGTCTTTGTAATACACAATTAAATTTCTAACAAATTTCGGTATTTTAAATCTTTTTGGTGTTTGGTTGATAATTATTTTCGACCTATTTTTCACGGTTTCCATTCTTATGTATGGGTATTTTCTTAGCCTGAAAAATGTTTAGGTCTTTTAATTGTTGCTGATAATTGTTTAATATTGCAAATTTCATAATTTATTTGAGTTATTTTTTGTGTGAAGTTCGACAAGCCTTTATGTCTATGAAAATAATAAAGTCGGATTGTCAATCTTTAGCTGTTGAGCTTCTCTGGATAATTAGCTGAAATTTAGTTGGTAATGTTAATGTAAAAACGGAACAATGGAAAAGTATGATCATGCTGATGGATTATCTACTTGCATGGCAACTTAACATTCAGTCTATAGGTCAATCATGTTACATGGGCATTAGGGAGCCATAAAAAGAAAATTGTTTACGTGCGCTGGTAGCCACAGAGATTTTAAAAAAAGGCTACTAAGATTAAAGATGGTAAAAAATGTAATTGAATAAAAAACATGTTCTGGACATGTAGTATAATAAAAAGTGAGAAAAGTAAAAAAATAATCCATTAGTTTCTAAAAAAGCTACCAGAGTTGTCTCAACTGTAAAAAAAAGGACTCCTTTCTGAAACCATACACTTTAGTAATATCAAATGTAAAATGCTAATAAATTAGCAGGATAACTTTATGGTTTATTTTTTAATAACAAAATAAAACAAAAAGACAAAAACAAACAGGGAGAATTTAAGTACAGTTAAGAAGTGAGGAAATCGCAACTGTCATCATTAAACAAAAGCGTATATTTAATGCGTTTTCTATTAGATCGGTGGGATACCTCGTAATCTGGTAATTCCGCAACTATTTGCGGTTGGGAAGATTTAGACAGATTCATAAAATTTTTAGAGATTTGGTTTATATGTTTCTTTAAAGAAATGGTGTTAAGATACCTGATGCGAATATATCTATGTCCGTTACGGATATTAAGAAGACTTATTTTATTATTGCCGTATTTCGACTTCATACTAGTATTTAATGCGAAACCTCAAGTAAGACAGGCATGAGTAAACATTTAAAAGTACAAATTTGATCTAACTCTTTAATTTTATAGGGGTGAGAATACATATATATTATTTTTTATTATTGGAATTCAGTGTTAAGTAGCGGCCTATTTTGAATAACGTCTAGCAGAGTTTTAAAGAAAAATGGTTAAAGAAATATTTTCATATCAAACTAAATATGACTCTAAATTTTGCAGTAGTAACACCCAAGCAAGACAAAAATGAAATTCATACTGAAAAATAATAACAGGAACGCATTCAGCTTTTTATCCTTTAATCCGATCGCAACATTCTCTGTTTTTCAATTCGTTTAGTATATCTAAATAAGTTTCTAAAAAGAGGAACTAACTTATAATTCTTCTGTTTTACCTAAACATATGTTGCAGAAAATGTATCGTCTAACTACTCATGAATCAAATGAAGCAGTTCCAGATTTTAAAATACAGGATTATTACAAAAGAATCATCGGACTTCAGAAGTGCTTATTTCGGAACATAACTGGGTTACAACAATGAGTTATACATTAAACTAATGCGAAAGTACACAATATTGACGTCCATGGTCGCAAATGCAGTCTTTCAATTTCAATTCGTCGTCAGTTAAATTTTTTGGGATTACGGATGAAATTCTCTCTAACTCGGTTCACAGTTTCTTCAGTAATGCTTGGTCTGCTGGAACTTTTGCCTTTATATAAACAACTGGTTTTCTTTGAACTGTCGATACTAGCGCAGAATGTTGTGTTGGGTTGCATTGATATGCCTTCCGGAATGCTCTCAGAACGGTTATAAGTGATTCACACTTTGAAAATTCTAGTACACAAAATACTTTCTGCTGTCCAGTCGCCATTTTGAATATAACGTTCGCGCAGAAACCCTGGCGACGAGACACATGTGACACACAAGCAGCGCGAAATTGTAGTTAACGTCCTTTCGTTTGAGTAGTCTTGGAAACATATACGTTTCCAAGTTCGCACGTAGTAACGTATCAAAACCCGATGGTTCATTTGTAATAACCCTGTATTATTTGAATTAAAATTAATTTTTCGTCAATCATTCATTTACTGGAATTTTTTTCAAATCGGCGAAGGGCAGTGGTGTAGTCGTGAAAAAATCATTGGATATACCCTAGGTTGTATGTACTATAGCGTTCTAAACAAACAGTAGGTATACTGTGCTCCTTAAAAAATTCAATAGGTATACGGCTGATACCCCCGTATATCCTCCACTACATCCCTGGCAACGGGTGAAATTTTAATTGCAAAACTGTGTCTGATTTGTCTAAATTTGTTTATTGAATCAGTTACAGTGAATAGTTATATACAATTAAGCAGTTATACAGGGTGTCCGAAAAGTCTGGAAACGGTCGAATAACTCGAGAAATACATATGAGATTGAAAAACGTAAATATACGTGTTAAATATTTTTAAATAAGCTACTCAGTTATATCAAATTTGACGTTCGTAACCGACCCCCTGGGGGTCAGAGGGGGTCCAACTTTGAAATCTTAAATTATAACCCCCATTTTTTATTGCAGATTCGGATTCTACGGACAAAAATACCTAACTTTTGTATTTGATGTTTATTTCGAATCCTCGTTTATCACGGTATAATCGAGCATATTAAATCGATACAGATTTCGGCTTTTCCAACGGGATTTTCCCTAATCGAAACTAATTGGGGAGAATTTATGACATCAAATTCCTCGTCTTTTGCAGGAATAGCGTTTCCTGAAAATCACCCGTGCCGATTATTTCGATAGTGCTACACAGTTAAAAATTTGACCCATTTGCTGAGGATTCACTCCACAGCTTTTATAGAATATCTCTTTCATGACCAATGAGAATGTTCCATTACACAGTAAAGTACACTGTAAAAAATTGACCCTTTTGCTGCATCGTCACTCCACCGCTTTTATAGAAAACGATTACTTTACTGTGTTATGGAGCATTCTCATTGGTCACAAAAGAGATATTCTGTAATAGCTGTGGAGTGACGCTGCAGCAAATGGGACAAATTTTTAACAGTGTAGCACTATTGAAATAATCGCCACGGGTGATTTTCAGGAAACGCTATTCCTACAAAAGACGAGGAATTTGACGTCAAAAATTCTGCCCAATCAGTTTCGATTAGGGAAAATCCCGTTCGAAAAGCCGAAATCTGTATTGATTTAATATGCTCGATTACACCGTGATATACGAGGATTTGAAATAAACATCAAATACAAAAGTTACGTATTTTTGTCCGTAGAATCCGAATCTGCAATAAAAAATGGGGGTTATAATTTAAGATTTCAATGGTGGACCCCCTCTGAAACCCCAGGGGGTCGGTTTCGAAGGTCAAATTTGGTATCACTAAGTAGCTTATTTAAAAATGTTTGACACGTATATTTACGTTTTTCAATCTCATATGTATTTATCGAGTTATTCGGCCGTTTCCAGACTTTTCGGACACCCTGTATATAGAAAATACAGTTATATACATTAAACATTAGCAGATTATCAGTTGAAAAAAGCTATTGGAAATTAAACAATTTTCTCAGTAAAAGACATAAACAAAATAAATGATAATGTTTAATATTCCTAATGAAATTTAACGAATCCCCATAATAATTACTGACTATTCATACCTGTCCACACAGGTCTAAAGTGAGCATCATATTGCTGCTGCAGCTTCAACACGTCATCTGTCGTCATAGTATCTTTCGCATTGCATAGAGTCAGAATGGAGAACGGCTTGGTGTGGTTGCTGCTGTTTACGCGTTTACGTAATTCATCCACCAAATTGATACCAAAGAAATCTTTTGGATCGATGCAAGCGACAGTAAGGGCATTGATGAATAGAGTTAGGTCTTTTGTTGGGAGCTTTTTCTTCCTATTTAAAATGAAAAAATAATAATAATAAGCTTTCATACAGCAAAATTCAATTATTTTATTTACTTTTCATATGAATGTGTCAAAATGTTTTAAATAAATAGAGATGATATAAGAAATACAAGTATGGAATAAGTCTAGTATATTATAAGCCAAGTATATTATAATGCATATATGGGTCATTTTCTGAAAATTGGTTGTTAAAATGAGTCCAAATAAATTTGCATAGAAAATCTCAAAATTTAGAATGCAAGTACCTTATTGCTATATTTATCAAAAAATAATATGAACCAAACTGTACCTGACAGCACGTGATGTGGCATATGTTATCTGACTATACCATACATTAAAATCACGAGAGAAGGACGAAATACTTCTAAAAACCGTGCTTTAAAAATCCTGATTAGTCTTAGGTATATTTTTAATTACCAAATATCTTTTGAAACACAATTCTAATATCATAACAAAGTAAAAAGACATTCCATTGGTTTTTATTCAATTTAATAAATGAGAGAATGACGGGTAATAAAAATACTTACTTTGAAATAATATTTTAAAGCCGTGTTCTAGCTATTCAGAAATGTTTCTGAGCAAAAAACAAGATGATTACTTCACTTTACTTTTGCACAAATTGTCCTAGACCTATATAATTCATGTGCTGCCATTTACTAAGTAAATAACAGCAAATTTATACTTATGTAAGGGAATGACGCAAATACTAGGGACATTGTTAAAAAGTATGCAAATTCTTTTATTTCCTAAAATATAAATGTAATAAAGTGGCAAAATATTTATTTAAGTTTGTTTAATGTATTTAAAAAAATTATAAACATACATACTATAATGGCAGAGAAAGTTTTTTCTTTTCTACATGTGTGACTGGCGACATAGTGAGAGAATAGCATTCGCATTAAAAAAATTAAACATTATATTTCAATTCCAATAAGCAAATAATTACCGTTTATATCCATAACTGATTAATATTTATAATTCACATAACTTTTTTTTTTTTTTTTGATTTTATAAATATGTCTTCAAGACCCCTACCACTTTTCAGAAAATGACTCATATATATTAATTTTTATTCACTGAATTATTCTAATGATATTCGAAGTAGCACACATTGCTGCCCATCCATCAGAAATGGAAAGCATTAGAAAATAAGTTTGATTTGTCAACAATAAACCATCAGATGTCCTAATTTGGAGCGTTATTCGTCGAAGGAAAATTTAACCAATCAGGTCACATTAAATTTCACGGATATCTCAGCAGCTAATGATGGTTGATCGCTGGGACAAGGGTTGCCAGTCTGTCTTTTATTTTTATGCGAAAAATCAAAATTCGTGCCAGAAATTAAACATTTGTTTTATTAAATGGGCAGAAATTTTGTGACAAATAAACTAAAGATTGTTCTTTCAGAAATTCCGGTATCAATTTGAAATTTCGTACTAAAACTGGAGGCCAAATTGTCAACCCTCCTTGAGATATTCTTGGCAAATAATATTGTAAAGGAGACTTTTTTTTGTCTCTACATAAGGCAACGGATAATCAACATTGGCTCAACAATTTTGTGCTATTTAAAAAAAAAAAAAAAAAATATCGTTTCAAAAACGTATTATCTGCTTCATAACTACACCATGAACAGCTGCATCAAACTAATTCCGCATGCATTTTAGTTGATATACCTATCATTTTACATATTTTGGCAAATATTTAACAAAAAGGGTTAATTAATCTATAAAACTTTTAATAAAGATATATTTTCCGGAGAAAAATGTTTGATTAAAATAATTTGTTACAATTGAAAAAAAAAATACTTTCCATGGCAATGGAGAATTTTTAAATTCATAAAATGTTCCTAAAATTTATTATATACCAAAACGACTTTTATGAGCATTTTTTGAAGTTTCAGAAGGTTTTTTTTTTTTTGCAATTATTTTTAACTCTAATGAATTCAAAATGCATTGCAGAAAATTCGCAGTTTTAATTTGAAGAAAGTAGGAGATTAATTGTACCGCAGAATTAGTTCTTTGCCTTGGATGCAATATTATATAATTGTAGCAGAAAAATACTTTTGATTCAACAATACTTTTACTTGTTAATCTAAATCGAAACTAACCATATTGTATTAAACATTGTCCCTTAACAATAACTTTTAAATTTTACCAATCTTGCAACAATACTGTCGAGAAATATTTCAAACTTTTTTGCTTATATATGTGATATCAATCCTATGTTTAAATAATATTGATGTTTCATAAAACATATTTTCACAAACTAAATTTTGAAGACGTATTAGGTCCTTCTATAGCCTCTAGTATCAAAATAATAATCCATGTTCTTTTGCTAATAGGTAAGTATAAAATTCTCTCCAGTATCCCGAATTTTCGAGAATTCAAATTAATTTATTTTCGTGAGGTATTCTAATTCGGCACAGATGTCATATACGCACCACATTTGCTTTTTTTCCCCGCGAATTTGGTATTGCACATGTGTGCCAAGAAGAAGATTCGTTTAATAAGTTTATAACAATTGTTAGGGGAATAAAATGGGAAAAGTTAAAGATTTTAGTGAAATGTGCTGATTAAATGATAAAACTGCATGCTTTCAATATGGCTATAAGTATTAACATTTATGATTTATACTGAAAATTATATTTACTGTTTTGTTACTTATAAAGTTTATTACTTATAACTTTTTATATGTTGTTTCCCTTTTTATTAAATTCGTGTTTATTTACTGTTATTTTTTATTTTAATTCGTTAAATTATTTTTATTATATACTATATCAACAATTATTTATATCAAGCTATAATTTATTTATTTTTATTTCCTTTTTAAAAATACTAGAATCGCTTTCATTTTTTCACGTTATTTTATTTTCATATTGCAATAAAAAATCATGTCCTGTTATTGCATGCAGTTTGTAACTCATATTCAAAAGCAAAATTTTCGCCAAATCGGCGGAGGAAAAAAGCACGTGCAAATGTAGTGCGCATATGACATCTGTGCCTCTAATTCTTCCAGAATGATGAAATAACTGTATATTTAGTTTACAACAACTTACAAGGCCAACTTTGACAGCAACTTCAACGATAATTCGTATGCAATTTCTCCGCCGGTACGGTTGCCTGAAGTAAAGAATCCTCGATCACTTAAAAACAGAGCCACAGCTGTTCTTGTTATCTCCGAACCCCATTTGTCGATGGAGCGTGTTTCTTGTAGCCTGGTTCTCAGGAAATATTGAGTCAGATTCCTTTCAGTTGCTGCTACTCCATTAATAGATCTTACGCCAGATTCTAAAACAAAAAGAACTATAGGTACTTCTAGGTTATCCCGTCGACCAATTTCACCAAATTATACAAATCGCCAAACGAATAGCCAAATTATACATGTTGACATAATTTTTATTTTAAATAACGAAAAAACAAATAATTAGTAGAATATTAATAAAAATATTAATAAAAGGTCGAAATAAAAATCACTTAATGAGATTTTAAACACGTGAATCGCATTTAATGTCATTGAATGTGACATTCACGGTCATCCATTATTGGCATTTAATCTTATAGTTTGGCGATAATTTTAAGGTCGACGGGATAACCTAGAAGTACCGAACTATATTAATAGGTATTCGACCAGAAAACGTTAGCACAGAGAATCATCTCATCGAGTTCGTGGATGAAAATCTATAATTAGTTAAATCTCGAGTCGTATATTAAAATGCAATCAGTGGGAAATACCTAAAAACCCGATTTTAGCAATTGACTCATAGGTTTACCGTTATTATTCCTGCTCCCTATTCTCCATGTCTTCATACTGTTACGAATTTTCTAAATAGTTAGTGTTTGTACTGTAAAATAATGTAAATAATCTTATTAAGCTCCATTCCTTTACTAATATTAATTTTTGTCACATTGTCCCTGTTACCAAGCAAACTTGTCTATTATTTTTCAGTGAATGTCTATGGCAGATTGGCGAAATATTATAGATATCGCCAAGTTGGCGTCACTTTTGACGACTAATTTTGGGCACCAAATTTGGCGATATATCGCCAAGTTGGCGACAAACTTGGCGATTGTGGGCGATGGTAACCCTTCCCTCTCTATGGTAACCCCCCTTAGGTATACTGATACATTGAATGTTATTACTTGGTTTTCTGGATTTTTCGAGAAGCCTGTGGAAATTTCCAGCGCATGCTGTGAGCCTATATAAGGAGAGCAATGAGAGCTGTTGTTATTATTTATCAGTCAGTCATTGAGTGAACTACTAGGCGAATATTTAAGCAAGTTTGCTTGAGTTTTATCTACGTTGTTTTGAATGTGATTTAGTGTTGAGACGTTGTATAAAGAGTCTCTGGGACCTATATCTGTACTTGTACGATAGATTTGAATAGTTATTTTTGGATATCTAGTAATATTTGTGAGTTTCGAAGACTCTGTTGTTCTGAAGATCTGTAAATAAATTATTTTGTAATTTTCTAAGAGACAAGAGTTTGAAGTTGTCTAACCATAAGATCAAAATAACCTTATATACGCTACAACAATACTTTTGGGTGCTGGAAAGCACGATGGTAAATCTACGAGTCAACCGTTAAAATCGGGTTTTTTATGTTTGCCACCAATATATGACGTGACAGATCGATGGAATTGTAATATATGCGAATCGAGACTTAACTAATCGTAGAATTTCATCTGTAAACTCGATGAGGTGATTGTCTGTGCTGCCACCTCTTTTATATCACCAAGTTAAAATGACAAAATTTTAATTTGTCAAACCAGGTTTCTTTTCTTCAGGCTTCTGTCCCTGCGAGCAAAAACATTCGCGAGGAAGTTTCTATGAGGAAGTTATTGTCTAATAAATTGTTTTCATTTGACATTTTTTTAATTTTTAATTTAATTTAATTTTTATTTTATTTATTTATTTGCATTGGATAGCTGAAGTTAACCCTTTCGGCACGGGCAAAATCTGTAATAAAATGAGAAATTATCGACTGTCACTGGAATTCATAAACGAATTTTTTAGATATTTTGAAATCCTTAATTTAAGCTTTTATTGTAAAAGCAAAATTTTAGTAAAATATTACTGGTGCCGTTCGCAAGTTTGGAATTAAAATTAGGTATCCCAGACCGGGCACAGTGTGCCGGAAAGGGTTAATCTCCCCGCCGCTTTTTTTATTATTATTTTTTTATTATTTTTATTTATTTTATTTTAATTTTTGCTTTTTTGATTTTGGTTGTAGATATTTTTAAAATGAACCGGTCTTGAAAGTGAAAGTAAGTTATAAAAAAATATCTGCAATTAAAATCAAAAAAGTAAAAAGTGGAGTGATGTAGAGAACAACCTCAGTTATCTAATGCAAAAAATAGAGATAAACATTTTAAAATATTTTAAACTACATAAAATAGATTTTAAATTTATAAGCACTAAATATTATTAGAAAAAAAACAATTAATCGCAATTTTTTAAATCAATTATATCTATTTGTTATATTTATTTTACTTATCCATTTAAATTAATTAATTTTAATGACATTATTGTGTTTATTATATCAAGTAATTTTAAACATACATTACCACAGGCGTCTTTAAATTGGAAAAAAATCTCGGGACAGCTCCATTGAAGATGAAAGGGGATATTGAAAGTTTGCATTTCCTGAATTAAATGCAAAGACTCACAGCAAATTTACGGCTTTGGGTGAGTTAGATGCATGCTAGAACTAGTTCTAGGTCACTGATCATCAAGTCTATTATCAAGAACACTTTAAAATTTTGAAAACTGAAGTATGTACAAATTGTTTGAGCATCTGAACATAAATGTGTACATTTCATGGTACTTACATATTAACGCCACCGCAGCAGAAGTTGCGCTAGTGCGCCAATAAAAAGGTAATTTGTTGTTCGCACTCCGCATAAAAAAGGCGTAAAAAATAAGCAAAATAAAAGCACAAAAAAGCACTAAAAATAGCGTCAAAAATCAGCAAACAATAAAGCAACAAAAAATCCAAAAAATAATGCTTGCGCGTTTGTTCATTATTGGCAACAAGATTGCTCTTTATTGGCGCATTTGCGCAACTTCTGCTGCGGTGTCATTAATGCGTAAGTACCCATTTCATTTTATGAACATTTGGATTTTGGTCCCTATAAATGTGTTTATAAACTTAAATATGTATATTTGTTAGTAAAATCATAACTTACGGCAATTCTTCTCATCTGAACCATCTAGACAGTCTTGAAAACCATCACACCGCCAATCAACAGGGAAGCATCTTGTTAAAGAATCACAAAGCTGGAATCCAGATGGACATGATCGTAGACCTTTGTCTAATTAGAAAAAAAATAACAATCTTAAGGTCGTTGGTCACTTGAATTCGTCTCCGTAATCTTAAGAATGTGAGCGTTTGATGCATTCTTATATTCGAAATATCTTCTCAGAAAATTAATATTCTTAACTTCTTTTATTTACCCATCATACGCAGTATAGAATTTTAATTCGATGTTTTATTTGTATTTTACTAATTTATTTGTTCTTTCGTTATTTAGAATAAAAATTACGTCAATTTGTATAATTTAGCGAATATTCTGGCCATTTATATAATTTGGCGAAAGTAGTCGACGGGATAATAAAGTAGTACCAAACTCAGTGGCTTAACTAGAATGAATGACACCCGGGGCGGATGAAAATGGTGTCACCGCCCCCTTCAGATCTGTCATATTCCTCCAATCACAATTCTACGTTATTATAACGAATGATCATACAATTCCTTATTAACCTTTTGTCCTCCTGCATAAAAGAACCTCATGAGTGACTTATCACTCAACCCATAGTCTGCATAAGTTCAATGTGATGTCTATATGTAGAAGAAAATTCTTTCTTTTAAAATTCGCTTTTGCTACCCATTCTTTGGATAGGTAGGTTTTTATTCCCTGGTGCATGTCTTATTTAGATACACCATTCTGTATAAAATATAACATTCTCAAAGAAAAGAAAACTAAATCCATTGCATCACGCTCTAAAAATTTCATTTTATTTCAGAATTCCTTTCCAAAATCTTATAAGATTATATTTTTCATTTACAAATAAAGATTTAGATCACCCCTTAGAGGGTGACACCCGGGGCGGACCGCCCCCTCCGCTCTCCGCTTGCTACGCCACTGACCAAACTAACTATGATTAAAATTCGTATTTATTATCAAATATTACAGTAGAAAAAGTAAAATACAATGCCTATACATTCCTTTCTGGTCCCTTCTTCTAAGGCAACTGATCACTCAGCGGCCGAATTCCCATTGGTAATGTTAAGTCTATGGGAGCTTGATGCATTCTTATATTCAAAATACCCCCCCCCCCCCCTCCCCAAGGAATTAATATTTTTTGCTTCTTTTTTTTTCAGTGTTCTTTTCTTGAAAGATGCCACTTATTTTTAGTTTTCAAAATATTTCTAAAATTTATGCTCAGTTAATTATTTTATGTTTTAAAATTTGATGAGCATAAAGTAAAATTTCAACACTTCATATAAAATTATGCATATATTTTAGAAATATTTTGAAAACTAAGAAAAAAAGATACATCTTTTAACAAGAAAACACTAGAAAAAGAAGTTAAAAATATTGATTTTCCAAGAAGATATTTTGAATATAAAAATGTAGCAAATGAACGTAGACTTGGCATTACGGAGGGGAATTTAGCCGCTAATTGACCAGCCGACAACCAATACAAAATTTTCGAATCACAAAAAATGAGCCTACTTACTGCAATAGGATTCATCTGAATTATCTCCGCAGTCATCGGCACCGTCACAGAACCAAGTTCGCCGAATACATCTACCATTCAGGCAACGAAATTTGTCAGCAGCACAAACCGGAGGATTCAAAATTATAACTCCTAAAAAGATGAAAAATTATTAAAAATTAACTTCAGTTTATACATTAGTAAATGAGATAGGACATTGTTTATCTATCTTCAATAGCAGCGGTTCCCAAACTTTATTGGTACGTGACCTACCTTTTTTAAGTAAAAAAAATTTTCACGAACCACCTAATTGTCTGAGCGAAGCGAAGTCGTATACTCAGAGTACGTAACGATATTAAAAGTAAAAAAAATTCTTTCGTCAAGCAAATCTCAAAAAGTACTTGTCGGATTTTGATTCTGTTTGTACCAGTAGGTACTTATGAAGGTAATCTGGTGAATGCATCATCTACGAAAAATTAGTTCCAAATAGTTTAAAAGTTATATTTAAAAAACTGATAAAAAAGCACAATTTATTTGCATACGTCACAGAAACTTGGTGTGCGTCATTTTTCACCGGCTGGATATTTTCATAGACAGCCGAACCAGAACGCATGGAGTAAATGGTAATTGTCTGAGTGAAGCGAAGTCTTATACACATAGTACGTAACGATATTAAAAGTAAAAAATATTCTTCCGTCAAGGAAATCTCAACAAATACTTGACGGATTTTGATTCTGGTTGTACCAGAAAGTACCTATGAAGTTAACCTACTGAATGCACTTACTACGAAAAATAAGTTCAAAATAGTTTTAAAATTATACTTAAAAAACTGATAAAAACACACAATTTAGCTACATACGTCACGAAAATTTAATGTACGTCATTTTCACGAGCTGGATGTTTTAATTAGATTCCCAAATTGAAGCACATGGAGCAAAGAAAATATGCAAACAATTTTCATTTAAGTACAACAAAACATATTAAAACTTAAAAAACAAACTGAAAAAAAAAATCTTTTTTTTTTTTTTTTTCGTTAATTGAAAATAAAGAGGCCATAATTCTTAGATGCGATACTTTTTAAAATTGCGTTTTATAATAGACATTAGCATGTTTTATATTTCGCGCGTGCAAATTGGAAACAATTCTTTCGTGTTTAAATAAAATACGAGTTTAAGTTGGATTAAAAGCGTTTTAACCTCTTGAGGGGCTCCATTTGCAGTCTGCAAACGGTTAATTTTAACACTTAAATTGCCAACTGGTACCAGTAATTTTTTAGTGCAATTTTGATATCATAATATACGTGACGAAACGGTTTAGATTATTATCAATTAAATTTGTTCGTAAATATCGATGGGAATTAATTATTTAATCATTTTTGAAGCAGAAATGCCTTGCCCCTGAAAGGTTTAAGCAATGTATCGTGTTTAATGCGATTGAATGAGACATTCCCGATCATCCATTACTGGCATTTAATCTTATAGTTTGGCGATACTTTTTTGGTCGTCAGTATAATCAAGTAGTAACAAAAAAAAGAAACAATAGTTGAAGCAATAAATAAAAGTTATAAATAATAAACACAATAAAAAATATACATAAAACAATAAATCGAAAATATTAACACTTACAGCAATATTCAAAATCAAAGTTTTCACCAATTTGGTGACAGAAAAAATCGCGCCAACTTGACACGTATATGACATCTACGCCATATTTATGTGTAAAAATAAGTATAAACGTTCATGAGATATAAAATCTGACTTTCTGAAGCCCAAATTGGAACAAGATTTATAAAAATGCCGAAGTGAAGATACTAAAGGAAAAGTACCTTAAAAACGGGACGGAAATATCATATACGTATTTGGGGTACTACTTGGTTATGCCGTCGACCAAAAAAATATCGCCAAATTATAAGATTAAATTCCAACAATAGATGACCTTGAATGCCCCATGCAATGAAATTAAACAAGATACACGAGTTTAAAACATCATAAAGTGATTTTTATTTCAACTTTTTATGAATCCTTCTATAGTAAAAAAAACTAGCCTTAAAAGGAATGACTCCTAGAATGATGCTGATGTGTAAGATTTCGTAAATAACGAGTCCGGGCGGACCACTCCTTCCATGTGTCGAATAGACCAATCAGGAAAGGGCTCCGTCTATGTATCGCCGTATGAGTTACCATAAAGAGGAAAAGGTTATCATCGCCAACAATCGCCAAGTTTGTCGCCAACTTGGCGATATATCGCCAAATTTGGCGGCCAAAATTAGTCGCCAAAAGTGACGCCAACTTGGCGATAACTATAATATTTCGCCAAATTTTTAATTTCTTTACAACACCAGTCGTGTGACACATGATTTGAAAGGTCTCCAACTGCTTATTCATATTATGGATGTCTTCTGTCTCACCCCCACACTCTGCTCCCCCCAGGGCGGGAACATTTTTAATTTTTTTACAACACCATTCGTGTGCACATCATTTGAAAGGTCTGCAACTGATTATTCATTTTATGGATGTCTTCTGTGTCACCCCCACACTCTGCTCCCCAGGGGGGGCACATTTTTAATTTCTTTACAACACCAGTTGTGTGACACATCATTTGATAGGTCTGCAACTGTTTATTAATATTATGGATGTCTTGTGTGTCACCCTCCCTCTGCCCTCCAGGGGAAGCACATTTCTATTTTTTTTTTTACAACACCAGTCGTGTGACACATCATTTGAAAGGTCTGCAACTGCTTATTCATAGCATAGGGTATTGGCGAGCGCAGCAAGCAGTAGTCGTCTACAACTTGGAATCGCGAAGCGATTACGCGGGGGGTTGGCGAGCGTAGCGAGCAGGGGGCGGAGCCCCCCTAGTGTTTTACAAATTTAATTGTTCTTCTGTTGTTTAAACTAAAAATTTAGTCAATATGTATAAGTTGGCTATTAGTTTGGCGATTTGTATCATTTGGCGAAATTGGTCGACGGGATAACTAAGTAGTACCGCATTTAGTTTGGCCCAAATTTGGCGAAAATCATTTTTTAATTATTTTCTATTATATTAAAAAGGAAGTAACAATAAATAAAAACACGATTAAATACAGATTAATTTAATATAGGGAAAAATCAATTGCCGGGTTACCATGTCATGCAAAATAACGATAGTTCGATGCCAATTATGTGGAAAAGTTCCAAATCCTGTTCTGGCATTTTTGGTGAAATTTTATTTTTTATTTTTTTATTTTATTTTATATTATTTATTTTATTTTATTTTTTTGCATTAAATGAATCGGTTCCTTTTTTTTCCCAACAAAGTTGAAAAGTGTTTATGCATTCGGTTTGTCTGTCCGTCTGTCCACACTCTAACATCCTTAAATATACTCGGATTTTCATGCAATTGGTAAACCTTATTTAGGGTCCCCTAGGCATGTTTGGTATTATATATGAAGTATGTGAGATTAATAGTTTATTTACAAGGACACCCAAAAGTTTTCCATTACATTATGGTCTATAAGAAAAATCGATAACAGAGTATTTTTATAAAACTACACTATTGCAAAGTATTGAAACTTATATAAATAGATGAATTTTATTACGATTACGTTTGAACAAGATATTCATATAATTTTTAATCCGTTTACAGGGACACTCAAAAGAAATCGATTACAATACTCTCTTTGACTGGTCATGTGTTTTCAATTTCGGTATGTGCTTTGAAATGTAACTGTTTTTTAGGTGCATTCGTAATGATATAAATACGTAGTACCTATAGTCGTCGTCTGAACCGTCCGTATCTCTGTCCGCATAGAACAGCACGAAAACTCTCAAACCGACTCGTTTTAAATTTTAAATATATATTTGTTTCTGAATTTTGTTGAGTTATTTTAAATTTTAGTAAAATTGGATAAATAGTTCGAATACAGAGACAGTCAAAAATATTCTATTACATTATGGCCGATGAGTTGAAATAATTCCAAGAACATTTTAATGATGTTACGCGCCCATCGAAACCTAATGAAATTGATATGCATTTATGAGGAGCACTAGAATATATATTTTGTAGAGCATGCCGCGCAAAGAATATTTATTATTCATTTGCAGGGCACCACAAAAGAATTAAATAACAAAAAGGTACGAGGGAAGGGACATTTATTTTTCAACTTTACTAATCTGGGGATTTTATCATTTTCTCAATTGTCACTAGCAAGCTTTTAAAATAATTACTTTTTTGGGTAAAACTCAAGTTCATGTTGACGTATTTGAGCGAGCATGTCTAGCGTAAAAGTATGCGCAGATTTATAAGTCATTTGTGGTAACATTTTTACAGCTCAAAACTTATGGAGACAAGATATTCAGATCTCGTTTGTACCTTAAACTATAGGCATTGCATATTCCTTTTATTTAATGTATGCTACAGTGAAATACTGCTTAACTTCATGAGAACAAGTTTGAAAAGAAAGAAAAACAGTGTATGTAGTGGCCAGTAGCACAATCCATTTAAATCCGATTGAGTATATCTGGGACACACTCGAACGACATAATCCATTTCTTTATTGGCGTCTTCGGGATTTTTATATGTCATTTTTTAAATAGAGAATTCCCTAAATTCCCATCGAGAACCTCATCGTATTCATAGAAAACAGATGTAGATATTATATTATCAACTATTCTGTATTAACTATCTACACACCATGTAAACAAATTCTCTCATTCTACTCAACCATCATGATTTATGCAATTTTTTGTGCTGTTTATATTTTTTACGTCATTTCAAAGAGTTCAAATTCCGATTCAAGATATTTTAGTGTTTTATCATTTGCATTACTTTTAATGCATTAGTTACTTTCAATTTTATACCCATGCATGGCTGATTTGCATAGTTTGCTTTCCCATTTTTTAACCGTGTATAAGAATTTTTACATAATATTTTGCATTTCTACCATTTATTTTTCTCATTTTTGACATTTAAATTTGTGGCACTATATAATCAATTAAAAATAACGGTACTTCTAGGTTATCTCGTCGACCAATTTCGCCAAATTATACAAATCACCAAACTAATAGCCAAATTATACATGTTGATATAATTTTTATTTTAAATAACGAAAAAACAAATAATTAGAAGAATATTAATAAAAATATTAATAAAAAGTCGAAATAAAAATCACTTTATGACATTTTAAACACGTGAATCGCATTTAATGTCATTGAATGTGACATTCACGATCATCCATTATTGGCATTTAATCTTATAGTTTGGCGTTATTTTTTTGGTCGACGGGATAACCTAGAAGTACCAAAATAACATATCATTTTTTATTAACTTTTTGTAATATAGACTTTGTATTTGGAAAATATTTGGTAGAGAATTGGGAAATCTGAAGCATATCTGAATAATTTTGCCACGATGACCAAAAAAAAAAAAAAAAAAAAATATTAAAAACTAACAAAAAATTAATAACTCAATAACAAATTCAAGTACAGATTTCAAACAAGTTGCATTTAAAGGTAATTTTTTTTCTTTATACGACGGTGTGCAATGTTTAGAAATTAAAATAATTACAGTATCGAAAATTGTTAAGCTGAAATTTCATTTAATATTTGTTTATGATTGGCTCAGGAATATTAACATATATCTAAATGTCCAGGCATATTAATATAACTCTGTTATTACGTAAACTACGTTTTGATAATTTAAAAAAAATTATTATTGGCTTTTTTAAATATAGAAATCATTTATAAGCCTAAAGTTATAGCCTTTGAAAATATTATTTTCCAAATAGTCGTTGTACTTTCTAAAATTTTCGTTCTTTCTTTTTTTATACTTTTTGCAAATTATTATTAAATATATGTTCTCAGCAATATCGCTCAGACTAATCCCTCTGAGGGAAATCCTAGTTACCATACGTATGTCAGTATGGCAATTGTTGTATGACCTCTATAAGCTATCGGCTATCTTACCCTACGAAAAAGGCAAATTTTCGTATGAAGGATGCTGCACTATCAGCGAAAGTAACAATTCGTAGTTCCAATGTTTGTAAATGGAATAATAATTAGTACAGTACACAAACTAGAAAGATAATTACAAATACATTTAATTACTATCAAAGCATAACTTTATAATGTGTGCGTTTTCTGGCACTTGTATTTACCGATGAAAGCATCTATATCAGGGTCAAAACTAGTTAATTTCAATCTTAATTCATTTTCTACTTATTGTTTTTTCTATACTTGTTTTTGAAAAACAGCCAAGTAAAACAAGTTGGAAATTGCACGTAAAGCGTAGCAAATGAGGTATGTTCGTATGATAACAAAGTTTTAAAATATCACTCTCATATATCAATCTCATAAAATTGTAAATAGTTAATTACAATTAAAATGAGCACCAAATAATGTTCTCCCTATATCATTATGTAATGGAGTATTTTTGTGTGGCCTTGTAAATCAATAACAAATGTTCTTTGCACCACAGATTGTGCAAAATGTATATATAATATGTACTTTATAGATAATATGCATTTTATTATGTTCGAATGAGTGTAACACCATTAAAATGCATTTGAAGCATTTTCGCCCATTGACCGTAATGTAACGGAATACTTTTGATTGCCCCTGTAATTGAACTATGCATGCGATTTTGACAAAATTTGAAATAACTCGACAAAATTAGGTAATAATTATGTGTTTTAAATTTGAAACGATTAGAATGCATTTGAAACTTTTTTCCCCATTGACCGTAATGTAACGGAATACTTTTAAATGTCCCTGTAATTGATCTGTGCATCCGATTTTCATAAAACCTGAAATCACTCGACAAAATTATGTAATAATTATGTATTTTAAATTTAAAATGATTCGGTTGGGTAGTTTTTGCGTTGTTACATGCGGACAGACAGACAGACGGACGGACGAACTGAAAGACAACAATAGGTGCTACGTATTTGCATAATTACGAACGCACCTAAAAAGCATTTTCACATGAGTATGTTGTGTTGAACTCCATTAAGGAATTCAAAGCTCATTTAGATGTTTCTGGATATTCTGCTCGTATATTTCTTCATATGGAAATTAAGGAATTTCCCTTGTAATATTATTTGTTGCTGAAATTGTCAATTTTTTAACAGTTGGAATAAAAGATATACTTTTGTCACAAATTTCGATTCTTTTCGCAACCCATAATTTGTGAACCGTTGTTCTATAGTAATAAAGAAAGAAGTTTGTGAATGTGTCGACACTGTTCTGAAGAGACCGCTGCAAATAAAGCTACAAAATCTGGAGGGAAGATACCTCTGTATAGGAAGTTATGCAACTCGAAGCCCGATTTTTGATTTTTTGTGTAAATTCTATAAATGTACTTTTATGCGATTTTTAGCGTTTTTTAACACTTTCCAACAAAGTTAAAAAGTGTTTATGTTTTCGGTTTGTCTAGCCGAGCTCTAAAATTTTTGGAAGTTATTGACGTTTACCCTAAAGTGAAATCTATTGCAAATGAAATTTCTGAAGTTAGGAAATAGTGGTATTCAAAAATGAATCATTTAGAGACCCTGTCGTATTGTCATTGGAAACATATCTGTGTATAACATTTTCATAGTTTTTGACTATCAGGAAGTAAATAAAAATACGATTGAAAAATTCTATCACTGATTATGTAAACCAAGTTAAATAAAAGTGTGTAATAAATGATATTAAAATTACTATTTATTCAACATAAAAGAAAAAGAAAAAATGAACCTTCAAATCAGGTAGCAAACAGTTTTTTCCTCTCCTAATGTATCAAAATATTTCTGATATGTTCTAATTATATTTTTTATACACTATCATTTTTAACTCATTCATACTGATTGATAATTCTGATTTATTCATAATTCTAACATATCGGGAAGTAAATAAAAAAACTGATTACGAAATTCCATCGTTACATATTAAGTTAATTTAAATAAAATACCTTAAAAAATTATATTTAAATTGCTTTTTATTCAACAATAAATAACATGAGAAAGATAAATCTTCAAATCAGAAAGCAACCATATATTCTCTTCCGAATGAATCAAGAAATTTCTGATTTTATTCTAATTATATTTTTTATACACTATCATTTTTTACTCAGTTTTATTAATTGTTAAAATTATTATGTAAATTCAGTTTTTCCAATTAAGTGAAAAAGATGCCCAAACCCAGAATCGAAATAAATGCTTCAAAAAGTCCCGGTGTAAGCATTTTTTTGCTCAGTTAAAAAATTTTGCATTCGTGTATATTTTTATATGAATACATTTTACATCTTTCAATATAGTTCGGAATTATTTTTTAAGATTAATGTTGTTATCACTTATATGACCAGAAAGTGCTGTGACAGCTGGGTACAAATAGAAAAGGAAAGACACATGTACAATTCAGGAGAGCTGGAGCACAAAAATCATAAAATTTTCGAATAAGCTTTTACGGCATTAAAAATTTCTCTACTTTTTTATGCTTAAAATGAATTTTAATTATGTTTCTAACTCAATTAGAAGCGGAAATATTAATATTTTCGTTTTGGTGTGTTTTCAAAATCTAAATTTCAAGCAATGGTTGTAATGGGAATTACTTCTTGTGAAGCTGCGTTTTTTTCTTCATGATGACTTTTTTCATAATTTCTTGAATTTTTAATTATTGTATCTCAAGAACCGTTAAAGATAAATACTTGAAACTTGAAACATGATTTTTTCTTTTTTTTTTTTTTTTTTTTTTTTTACTTTAATTTTGATTTAGCAAATTTGAAAGAAATATTTACTTTTGAAAGTATGGTTTTTTAAAATAAAAGTTACATTTTTTTTCGAATTTTTACTTTAAATATTTCTAATTTATTAAAGAAATAATATTTTTAAAAATGCTAATTCAAAATTAAAATTTAGGTATTTCTATTTATTTAAATGTAAAAAAATAAAATAAATTCTGCAAATAATATTTTTGTTAAAAAGATATCATAATACCCCACTTTTTTAATAAGTTTTTAAGTGAAATTTAAAAACATTATGAGAAGTTTTATCATATGATTTTGTTTACCAATAATATGGTAATTCATCACAAAAAAATCTAAATTTTAATTCAGTAAATTAAAATCATTTCAAAATGTGTTCCAAATCTCCTTAAAAATGCCGGAAAAAATACAAGAAAGAATACTTTAAAGAAATTAACAAAATAGAATATAAAATGAAAAACTACAAAAATAGAAAAAAAGTGTTTCTAAAAGAATTAAAATATGATTTTAATTTAAATTGAATTTCTTATCTCGGAAAAAATTGTAAACTTGTTCTTTCTATTCAAGAAAATACGTGTTATAAAACGGCAATTAGCTAAATCATTCGATAAAGCCATTGGCATAACTTTCTTCTTATTTATACTTTTAAATATGAGGCATATTAAAAATGAAAGTTTCACATAAATTAATGAAATTTCCAAAAATTTATATATTTATCAACCAAGAAAGGTAATGCTTGCCCCTTATGATTCTCTAATGCAGCGGTTCCCAAACTTTCTTGGTACGCAACCCACCTTTTCGTGAAAAAAAAATTCGCGACCCACTCAAGATAAAGTTGCATATCAGTATAGCAATCTTTATACGATCTCTATATGCTCGGCTATTCTATCCTACGAAAAACGCAAATTTTCGTACGCAAATTTCGTACATTATCAATAAAAACAAGAATCGGTAATCGCAATCTGTGCAAGTGAATATTAATTAAAACAATGCACAAGCTACAAAGATAGCTAAAAATACATTTAATTATTATGAAAACATAACTTTATAATCAATGAGATTTCTGGTACTGGTGTTTATCAATGTGGGAACATATATTAACACGCAATTTCTCTTATTACTTGTCTTTCAAAAACAGCAAAGCAGAAAAAGCATATTCTCATAAGCAAGAAGTGTTGAATTTCATCTAGGACATCAAAGCTCATTTAAATAATTCTGGATATTTTGTTCGTATATTAATCTAGAAGGAAATCAAAGAATTTTCCCTTGGAATATTATTTCCTATTGAAATTGTGATATATTTTTAAACAGATGAAGTAAAAGATATATTTTGATGACAAACATTGATTGTACCGTGACCCACCAAAACAACTGCCGCGGCCCACCAGTGGGTCGCGACCCATAGATTGGGAACCGTTGCTCTAATGAAATGATCAAGAATCCACTGGTATTAACTCCAAAATATCTGCATGTTCATCTCTGTATCCATTATGGATATTATAAATTTAATTCAATATTGAAATACACATTTTATCAAACTGTGGGTTAAAATAAATTAATTTATAAATAAATTAAAAAAGATTTGATAATTTTTTCATGATGATATTTTGTATAAGCTTAAATACAAAACTTTTGACATAAAAAAAAAAAAAAAAAAAAAAAAGATTGCTTCTAGCTGGATCTATTGGTCTCTAATTGATTCGAAAATCAATATATATATATTTTTAATCTGGTGAGGAAAATCCAAAAATGAACATTATTTAAAGATATGAACACTAACTACACACAGGGAAAATATTACAAGCCAGTTAACCCTTGACTTCTGTGACAGCAATTGCCTGTTAACTACTGTTAGAGATCTCTGAAGTTGCTTAATCAATATCCTCTATCATCAATATAGGTAGCGTTCGCGAAAAATAAATAAAAGGTTAGATTAGCTCTTAGGATACTGTTTCTGTACTGAGCTTTATATTCAGGGTTATTATAATAAAAATTCAGATATTCAGAGTGTATAGCGTTCGTATTAGAATTCTAAACGAAACAAATTTTCAGCTATATGTCGGGAAGACTGGAGTACAATGGTCCACTTTTGTAAATTTTGACTGTTTACAAGTTGTCAAGAAAATACATGTTATAAAACGGCAATTAGCTAAATCATTCGAATACATAAATACATCAATACATAAAGTATTGATTTTTTTTCTTTTGATCAAGTACATGCATGTTACCGATACATTAAAGTTTATATTGCATTCACTCAAAAATAATAATTATGCATACTTTTATATATATATATATTTTTAAATAACAAGTGACAAAATGGACCATTGTACCCCAATGCCGGGGTACAATGGTCCACAGCATGGGGCTCTATGGACCACATGTAATTTTAATAAAACTATATCACTGTAGTTCATTTTTGAACAATAAGAAAGATAAACTGTATCATAATTTGTTGTTTTTTTTTCACATTTTATTATTCATTTTTAAGCTCTAACTAAAGTAACATTTTTTTTTCTTCATTTTTTTATAATTCTTCTTTTTAGCTTCTTCTTCAATTATATTTTTCACTGGTGTGTCAGTTAGAATTCTTGATGTACCCTTCTTTCGTTTATTTGGCGTTTTGCTCAAGCAAGCTTTTAGTAAAGGGCATATTTCAAAAGGTGATATTTTTAGTTTACCACTATTAAGTTTATTACCACTTTTCAAAATATTTTGTTTATTAATTTTTGGTGTTCAATTTGGGTTAATTTTTAAATTTAAAAGCTTATATTATGTAGATATATATTTCAAAAATGCATTTCACAGCATTAATCATTAATTAATTCACACGCAGAAATAAAATAATTTATTAATTCTTAATTTGGGCTAATTTTTAAGTTTGAAAGCTTATATTATACAGATACATATTTCAAAAATACATTATACAACATGAATCATTAATTAATTTACACACAGAAGTAAAATAATTTATTAATTCTGAATTTCCCATATAATATTTAACTTTTAAAAACATGGGATACAAAACAGGGATACAATGGACCATGTTCCATTGTACCCTTTCTGATGGTCCATTGTACCCCATATGGAAGTTTGACAAAAACTTGATGATAAAAAAAGAAATTTAGAACTCTATTATTTTAGCTACAATAAATATAATAATGTATTGTCTTATTTTTTTATTTTGCCACGCAATGTCTTTCAAATTAGAAATCTGTAATAAAGAAATGAAGATTTGTTTCACTGAAAATATTTACTCCTGCCTTACTCCTCCTGTGTCAAATCAACTATCAAGTATAAAATAGCTAAAATTTCAGCTATGCACATGGTTTCAAACTTCTTTTTACTAATTCAGCACTGCAATCTATGTACTAAAATATCAAGCTTTCAAAAACAGAATTAATATCAAAAATAGGGGGTGGACCATTGTACCCCGTGGTCCATTGTACCCCAGTCTCCCCTATATTTAAAATTATAAACTAAACTGTGAAAAATTGAAAAAACAAAACAACAACAGCAAGAACAACAACAAAAAAAATTGTGGTACCGTTAACTACAGTTAAGAGTTAATTACTGTTTTTTCATATAGGGGAGAGTGGGGATACTTGAGCATAGGGGATACTTGAGCCACCCCTATTATCTCTACAGTTGGTTAATTTTTCTTTCTAAAACTGCCAATATGGTAACATATTTATAGTTCTGAACATGTAAAAAAGAAATCACACATCTTGGTACCATTTTGAACGTATAGTGATTAATAGTTGTCTTTTCCCTATCTGAAGTAAATATTTGGGTGCATGGTTTTTTTGTTTTTTTGTAATTAAAGTTTTGTTTAAAGTTGCAACTATATACATAAATTTAATAAGCATAATTTCAATTGTATTTTGAATCTAAAATAGTTCTAATAGCTGCATGATTTATTTAGTAAAACTCTAGGAAACAAAAATAGTGGTAGTGGGGATAATTGAGCCAGTGAGAGTGGGGATGCTTGAGCCATGTCTCAACCACCCCTACTAGAAATTAAACATGGGTGAAACAAACAAAAAATAAAATTCCATCCTTATATTCACTAATAGATTTTTTTCTGGATAAAAGGGAGAATAATTTTTCATTTTATTTTTTTTTTTTCTTAAAAAAATAACGACCTAAAAATGTATCAAAATGTATATTTTTTAAATGAAAATATCTATTTTATTTTTCATTTTGACTAACAAAATAGCCTGTCTAGATAAATGTAAACATAGTTTTCAATTTAACTTCTTTTAAATTAAAATAACTTTTTAAAACTCTTTTACAGGCTATAATCTCTAATACTTTAATTAGTTAAGTCCAACATATTAAAATATTTATTTTTTAATATAACGTATTAAGATTAATATTTTATATTGAAATCGTAACCTCTGTTGCTGTAACTTTTTTTTATTTAATTAAGAAAATTGAAGAAAAATTGGTAAAAAAAAGCGCACAAAAAACAAGAAAAGCAACAAAAATCCCAGTTCAAACTTATCTGCATGGAGCCAAAGAGGAAGACAAAATATTTTCCTGTGAAATCAAAAAAGTGTTTGAAATAGTAGAATGATACATCTGGCTTAAATTCCGACAGCTACTAAATTAAAAGCATGAGTTCGACAGTATCATCAAAGGAAAATTCTGTCAATGATGGTGATGATGTGAAAAGAAAACCTTCTATTGATGGTTGGTTACTAATAAAATATGCCAGAAAGAAAACTGTAAAAATATTTGTTGGATAAGTGCTTAATATTTTGAAAATGAAATTTGCCCGATGAATTGCAGATTCCAAATTTAAATGGCTCTGAACTGAGGAGGCTTCTACCGTCGTTATAAGTCAAGTTGAAATTATCCTTCGACAGCCAGTTCTAACGACAAAAAATGACTTTATTACTAGCTTTGTTTTCTCAATTGGTTTTGAAGGACTTTATGTTTCATAATTTATCATTCTGTAAAATGTTTGTGCAAAAATAAAGCGAAAAAAATTACTTTTGTAAGTATTTTTCCGTCGTGGCTCAAGTATCCCTTCACCATGGCTCAAGTATCCCCATGGGGGGGATACTTGAGCCACGATGTAAAACAAAAAATAAACACTTATTATACATAGAAAAATAGTTCAAAATTAATTGAAAGTGGTTTTCAGTTGAAGAAAAAATATCAAATTTTCATTTTCAATATTTTATTTTATTCTAAGAAATTAAAAAAAATTTTAAAAATTAAAATTCAAAAAATGGCTCAAGTATCCCCATCTTCCCCTACAGTGAAATAGATCAAGTACAAGGATAATGTTTTAGTGTTTCGTTCATCTGACTAAACCCTATTCGTTTCACTCTCTGTCTGTCCGTCCCAAATTTCCAACATAAAAACTGTACAAATCAGAGACTTAAAAGTTTGTGTACTTACAGATGAATACCTCATGTCACACATCAGATCCTTAAATTTTGAAAAATTCTTTTAATTTAATTATTTAGTTGTCTTTTTGCGATTTAAATTTTAAAAGAGAATCTTAATTTCAACGTTTTTCTTGTACATCATTGCTTGGAGGTAAACCATCTGTCTAATGAACAGAAGGCTCTTAATTCAAACATCGGTACTGGAAGTTGAAATTTTCATATTAAAATTGGTTTAATTAAAATAAATTTCGTTTTTCATTTTTACGAATTTAAAAGTTTAAATTATTTTTTATTATTATTGAAATAAATTACTTGTATAATGAATTTATTTTGTTTTGTTTTTATACTATTTTTAACTTTATATAATTATTTTTAATATGTTTCTCAAATAGCTCTATTAATTGAAAGAGGAACTCAAAATATTTTAATTATTAATAAAAAAATGTTTAAAATGTGATTTTGGCGTATATTAAGCATTATTTCTAAATAAAATACTTTTGACCATTTTTTTGGTTCTGCCATCTATTGGAAAATCTTGTAACATATAGAAACTTTATATGTAAAGAGACGTTGTTTAATTAAATATGAGTATAATTGTGGTGTCATTTATATAAAGTTTTAATAATTATAAATTAAGAATTTTGATTTATTAATTTATGGATGAAATGTCTTAAGAGACATATTAAACAAAATCCTCTGTGCGATATATGATCACAGTTATCCACTTGTTTAGCACTGTAATCTTTTTTTCCAACTAATGAAAAAAAATCTCAATTAATCATGTTATTTTCGATTAAATATTTAATAACTTTGGGTTAATTAGATACAAGGAAAAAAATGTCTGAAGTATCATGAAATTTTTTGTCTTTTTTCTTGAACATTTTATATTGGATCTCAATCTATATAAGTGTTTGGCGTATCGTACCATTTTTGAAATACCTCTCTCGATATGTTTGACCTAATTTTAATAACTGGCTTTTTGTATATGTCTAAGTTAGTATATTTTCAAACTTATTTAGTTCATGAGTGACACATAGATATTATGTATTTATAATTCATAAGGCAGAGTATGGGATTGTTTTCTATATTTAGGTTTATAAAATAATATATAAAACTAGTCCGATGTTGCAATCTCAATATTTTCTTTTATTTCGTGCATGTTAAAACTTCCTGAAAAACGCAGTGCAGCAGCGCCACCAGTTAGAAGATTTACTCTAAAATCTGATCAGCAATAACTAATATCCACATCAAATTGAATCTGAAGTTTAATGATAATCCGTGCACTAGCTTCAGAGATAGAACTATAGTGGATTCTGCATAACAGCGAAACCTTTTTGGCTGATGTTCCCAAAAAACGAATCAGGATCATTTTTTATCAGGTACTATCTGAATCTGAAGTTTGATGAAAATCCATACATTAGTTCTTGAGATACAGCAAATGCAAATCATGAAAAATGCAGTATAACCGCACCACCTGTAAGGCAATTTACACCAAAAACTAAACAACACTAATCTATATCAAGAACTGAATCTAAGCTTGGTGAAAATTCGTATAGTAGTTCTTACGATAGAACTATTGCAATAATCTTGAATAATGGTGCATATCAGCATCATCTGTTGAGCGATATACATTAAAAACTAACCAACTCTAGTTTATATTAAGTTCTAACCGAATGTAAAATTTTGTGTAATTTCGTGCATAAGAGGGCGCACAAAATTTTTGATACATACTGACTTACAGAGTGACAGACAGACTTACAGACAGGCATTTTCTAAAAAACATCTAATAGTGTTCAGGACTTTCTAAAACTTATAAATCCGTCAAAAACTGGAAGTCGAAGTTTTTCACTAACCTAATACTTTCTTCTTGTAAAGATAAAAGAAAGAAAAAATCATTTTTTAGCATTTTTTTTTCAACTTAGTGCATCATCATAAATAATAGGTCTATAAGATAATGAAATTTCATAGAAATATTCTAAAGATATTGATTTAGAAAAAAAAATCTTTTATGATTTTAGTTACATTATTTTTAATTTTGTCGTTATGAGTTATCGTAAGTTCTATATATTTATTTTTGTGTTAAAACTACGTCACGTAAAAAAATAATAATAAATAATAAATAAATAGCAAAGTTATAGTTTCGAATGTAATTTCTTCCCACTAAATGATTTCTGTTATGAAAATAAAGTATTTCAGTTTAAATTTGAGTTTTAAAAAAAGAGGTAACATATTTTTGTTTCTAGAGATAATTTCTGGAACTAACGAACCGATTTCAATAGTGGTGATGGCAAATTGGGAATGACATTCTCTGCTTTAATATAAGCTACATTTTATTTCCTAAAACTGCTAATTTCACAGCTCTTAAGAGATTCAGAAGAGAAAAAGTTGTAAAATTACGATTTTTGCGACAGTGTTGAATCTAAAAACTCGAAATTAGTTGTGGCAGTTACTTATAAGATGTAACTTCTTTTTTAATAACAGTTTCTGAAAATTCGAATTTTAAAAGGATGAAATGTGCAAAAAATGTTCCAAAAATATTCTAAATTACAATTTCTATTGAATGTTTAAATAGAGAAAATTTAAATTTGACACGGCTGCTATTTTGTAGACATAATGCTCGAATTATAAGATGCAATTCCTTTCTAATAACAGTTTCTGAAAAACTCGATTTTTAAAAGATGAAATGTGCAAAAAAAAGTTTCAAAAGCTTTCTATTACGATTTCTATGGAATGTTTAAATTCAGAAACTTTAAATTTGACATGGCTGCTATTTGTAGACACTAAAGCATGCACTGAATAGTTTTTAAAAAATGAAATTTAAAATGCTGCAATAGTTAAAAACGCTTTAAATGACGTTTTTATTAATGCTCTAGGGATTTAAAATTAGAAAATTAGTATTACAGTTATATTTAGAATTAAAATGTTCGCTTAGAAGGATTTTTTTAATACAAAGTTAAAAATGCGAAAAATGTCCAAAAAACATTTGAATTTAAGATTTTTATGGAATTAATTATAAGGGATAGAAACTTGGAATTTGGCATGCTTGGAATTTTGCATGGTTGTTTCTTTTAAGATGCAAATGCACACAGAACATTTTTTTAAGCATCGAAACTAAAAAAGACTCAAGAGAAAAAATAACTTTTTAACAAAACAATATTTGGTGATTCTGATGCGACTGAGAAATTGAAATTGGCATCGGGAATATTTGAAAATACAAATTTTGGCTAAAAATGGCATTTAAAAAATCGAAATTTACAAGGAGAGAAAGAATAAATAGAAAACTCTCTAAAAACGTACTGCATTACGATTTCTGTAGAAATTTACTTTATATTTGTTTATTAATTGATTCTACATCCATTTCAAAAGCACACAAATATTGCGTGACCCAATTCAGCAACTATGCGTGTTAGAAACATTGCGTACTCTGCTAGTATATTATAATTCACACAACAAGTAATTTTTGCTTGAAAAATATTCTAAAAAGGTAATCGGACAGCTCAAATTATTCTAAATTAACAAGGACAAAAATTATCTTCAATGTTTTCCAAAAAGGTAGCCAAAAACAAGATTAAACTCAGTCCATTTGCAATATTTTATTATGTTATGTGAATTATATTTCTAGTATATTAAAATTCCCATAATAAATAATTTTTTCTTCAAAAATATTCTAAAAAAGTAATCGGGTAGCTTATATTATTCTAAATTAACAAAAACAGAAATTACCTTCAATGTTCTCCAAAAAGTTAGCCAAAATAAAACCAAGCAAAATTAAACTCGGTCCATTTCCGACATGTTTTATGGACGCCATCCTAAACTACTTCTGAACACAAAATCACCTAAAAGGCGATTTCATTCGGATTTTATCAGTTATTTATAGATTCTGTCATTAACTTCATTTTATCCTTCTACTGTTTCCAGTGTTATCTGAACTCGATCATCAACTTAATCATATGCACTTTCGTTTTCGAAATTGCAAATCTGTCGTTCTGATTTATATTACATAGTTATAAATAAAGGAATAATAAGAAAAAAATAAAATTAGTTTTTTAATAAATAGACTTTCGTAACCTTCTATTTGAATCTTAAATTGTACGCCTGATTTTTTTTTTTTTTTTTTTTTTTTTTTAACATTAGTTTATATTTTTTATTCAAAATTTTTCTTACAGTACATTTATTTGTAGAGGACTCGATTATAAGAAATCTACTGCTTTTTTACGTTTTGTAGAAACCAGAAGAAAAGGGATTTATTTTAAAATGTATAAATTTTACTCCGTCCACTCTTTTTTAAGGGATCGAAAAGGAAATATGAAACATTATTAGTTCTTAAAATCTGTTCCTTTTAAGATGCAAATGCTTGCATAAAACAGTTTTTAAAAAAGCATTAAAATTTAAAAGGACTCAAAAGAAAAAAAAAACACTTTTTAACCTTACATTATTTGATTATTCTGATGCGATTGAAAGTTTGAAACTGGCTTTGGGTTTATTTTAAGATACAAATTCTGAATAAAAATGGCTTCTAGAAAATTGAAACTTATAAGGCGGATGGAAGGAATGGGCAGAAAAATTTCTGAAAACGTGCTAACGATTTTTGTAGAAATGTGCATAATATTTGTCTATTTATTAATTCTAAATCCATTTCAAAGCACACAAATATTTTTTATTTGTCTGTTATTTGTAGGCACTAATGAATTCACTGAATTGTTTTAAAAATGAAATTTAAAATTCTGCAGTAGTTAAAAACATTTTAAATGACACTTTTATTAATGCTGTAGGGATTTAAAATTCGAAAATTAGTATTATGATTATATTTAGAATTAAAATGTTCCCTAAGAAGGGTTTTTTAATACAAAGTTTAAAAATGCGAAAAAAACATTTGAATTCAGGATTTTTATGGAATTAATTATAAGGGATAAAAACTTGAAATTTGTCGTGGTTGTTTCTTTTAAGATGCAAATGCATGCACAGTTTTTCAAAAAGGATCGTAATTTAAAAAGGCTCAAGAGAAAAAAGAACTTTTTAACAAAACAATATTTGTTGATTCTGATGTGATTGAGAAATGGAAATTGGCATCGGGAATATTTGAAAATACAAATTTTTGGCTAAAAATGGCTTTTAAAAATCGAAATTCATAAGAAGAGAAAGAATAAACGGAAAACTCTCTAAAAACGTTCTGCATTGCGATTTCTCTTGAAATTTACTTAATATTTGTTTATTAATTAATCCTACATCCATTTCAAACGCACACAAATTCTGCTTGACCCAATTTGACAGTTACACGTGTCAATAACACTGCGTACTCTGCTAGTATATTATAAATTACACAAGTTTTTTTTTTTTTTTTTTTTTTTTTTTTTTTGAAAAACATTTTAAAAAGTGACCGAACAGTTCAAATTATTCTAAATTACCAAAAACAAAAAATTGCTTCAATGTTTTCCAAAAAGGTAGCCAAAAACAATATTAAACTCAGTCCATTTGCAATATTTTATTATGGTATGGGAATTATATATCTAGTATATTAAAATTCACATAGAAAGTAATTTTTTCTTCAAAAATATTCTAAAAAAGTAATCGGGCAGATCATATTATTCTAAATTAACAAAAACAAAAATTACCTTCAATGTTTTCCAAAAAGGTAGCCAAAACGAAACCAAACAAAATTAAAATGTCTCCATTTACGACATGTTTTATAGACGCCATCCTAAACTACTTCTGAACACAAGATCAGTTAAAAGCTGATTTCATTCGGATTTTATCAGTTATTTATAGATTCTGTCATTAACTTCATGTTATCCTTCAACTGTTTTCTGTGTTATCTGTGCTCGGACATCAATTTAATCTTATACACTTTCGTTTTTGAAGTAACAAATAAGTCGTCCTGATTTATATTACAGAGTTATAAATAAAGGAATAATAAGAAAAAATTCAAATTAATTTTTAAAAAATAGACTTTTATAAGCTTCAATTTCTATCTTGAATGTTACGCCTGATTTTTCTTTTTTAATCAGTTTATGTTTTCTGTTCAAAATTTTTGTTACAGAACATTCATTTGTTGAGGACTCGATTATAAGAAATTCGCTGCTCTTTTACACTTTGTAGAAACCAGAAAAAAAAGAATTTATGTAAAAATATGCAATTTTTACTCTGACCGTTTCATTTTTAAGCTACGGGAAAGGAAATATGGAACATTATTAGTTCTTAAAAGCTATTGTTTTTAAGATGCAAATGCTTGCATCGAACAGTTTTTACAAAAGCATGAAAATTTAAAGTTCCAGCGAAAAAAGAAAAAAAAAACACTTTTTAACCGTACAATATTTGATGCTTCTAATGCGATTGAAAACTTAAAATTGGCACAGAGATTTTTTTAAGATACAAATTCTCGTTAATTATTCTAGGAAATCGAAATTTATAATGCGAACGGGAGAAATGAGTAGAAAAGTTTCTAAAAACGTTCTAAATTACGATTTCTGCAGAAATTTGCATAATATTTATTTATTGAGTAATTCGACATACATTTCAAAAACACACAAATACTACTTGACACAAAGTCAGCGGCTAAAAAAGCTGCGGGCTATGCCAGTATATTATAATTCACTTAACAAGTAATATTTTCTTGAAAATATTCTAAAAAGATAATAGCACAGCTCAAATTATTCTAAATTATCAAAAATTACCTTCAATATTTTTCAAGAAGGTAGCCAAAAAGAAACCAAACAAAAATTAAACTCGGTCCGTTTACATCATAGGTTCCCAACCTTTTCTGGACCATCGCCCCCTTTACAAAAGAAAAAAATGCCAAAGCCCCCCTCTTCCATAATAGTTAATTATACAAAATGTTAAAATATTGTTGCATATTCTCTACATTTTATCTGTTTATCTATCTATTAAGAATCACAAAGTAGAAGTTAATTAAAACGACCATCAAATGTAATAAAAAATTGTTTATTAAAAACTGAAAAATTAACCCAAAACCAATAATAATAATAATAATAATAATAATAATAATAATAATAATAATAATAATAATAATAATAATAATAATAATAATAATAATACTGAAATGGTTGAGGCTGATGGAGTTTTAACAATTTGTTCATGTCGGATTCTAATTTCTTTAACATCAATCACAAATTGTCAGGTTCAAAAATGTCTGTTTCCTTTCTTATACAGTAAATTAGCTACTGCATGGAACCCACTCTCAGAAAATCTAATGAAAGAAAAGTAATTAAAATTTTATATAATCTTGCTCACAATCCATATTAGAGAACTGTATTGGATTTTTAAGTTAGAACTCTTGGTATCCATTTCTGAATTTTACTTTTAGTTCGTGTTTACTATGATTTCCTCGTCTAAATATGATGATACTGCTGTATCTGCATTTGCGAAATAGATATTCCTATTTTTACAAACTTCGAATAATGTGGCAAAGTGGCTGTATTCTCATTTACTTAGATTTAGTTTGAACAAAAAAAGTTTATCCACAGAAGCAGCTATGAGGTTTTTTCTTTTAAATAAGTTCAACTCATCATCTTGCATCATCTGATGCCTTATTAAAATATTTAGAATGTTTAAATTGATTTAATTAAAGATTCTAAACAACTCTGTCAAATAATCGATGTCATCTTTTTAATGTAATCAGGTTTTAGCTTATTTTTACATCTCAGTTTTAAATTAAGTATAATACTGAATCAAATATATTGAAAAATGATTAGGACAAATACCTTTTCATAGACAATTAACTTCTGTGTGCAGAAGGAAACAATTGTAATCATTTGAAGTCTGACACAAAGTGATAGTGACAGTTGCACTATAAAGCGAAACAATTGTTTCATTTTTTTAAAAAATGATTTTCACTATAAAGTTGGCTAAATATCCTGTCATTCAATAAATTGCTTCTATTCATATTGACTACTCTAATACTGTAATGAAGCGACGTATACTGGTGTTCATTCAACAATTTTGAAACCAAATGCTGATGATGTGTAAAAGAATGCACAGAGAGTACATTTACTGCTGCTTGTTTCAAATGTGTTGATGAAACTCTTCTGATGTCCCGTCGTTGCTGGAGCAACATTAGTAGCAAGTGAGAAAATACTATGAAAAGGAATTTATTTCTCTCGGAATAACTTCGTGGTATTAAATATCGATTATCACTTTGTATCAATTCCAAATTTTTAGAAAATAAAGCTCTTGCCATTTGTTTCTTCTTTTATGAGTTTTTGTTATTTGGTAACGCTAATACATCGAGTTGAATGGAAAATTTGCTGGTCTTTAAGTAATGACATAATGATATTTTAATGCCTTTAGCCATCTATTCCTCTTTGTACCGAATTATTTCTCAGGATTTTTTCTGATGATATCCGACGGTTTCTTATGATAAAGAGCAGATTTTATTATCTCTCTGACTATCGGCATGATTAATTTTTCGCCGATTGTGTGCGGTTTTCATACTTTTGCGATTAACAATATAATATGAGGCTCGCAATGCGTCATCTTCTTCTTTAGAAAACGACTAAAAAAGGTTTGATATATGTAGTTGACTGTTTTAAGATTTTTAGTCTTCGAAAAAATAATACATATCTTTGTCTTTTCTATCAGTACGCATTTATTCAAATGCTCTTAAAGCCTAGAAGGCTTCATGGTTTCATTAAAAAAATTTTTTTGCCTAATTAAGCACATGGGTAACGATTGGTTTGTAGGAGAGTGAGTAGATCTATATTTCAAATACTCAATATTGTACTGACGGCATTTCTTCGATTAAGATATTTTAAAATAAAAAAATTTCTTATTTATGTTGAAATAAATTTACATTAGAACAAATTTATAAATTTAAGGATTTTCATCACTTTCAGAAAGAATAAAAGAATTTCTTGAACTGATACAAATTACAGATTCGTTTAAAAATCTCTGTTAAAGCATGTGTCGTCATACTTCAGATTTTTTCGAAATACAGGTTAATTAAAAAGAATTCTGTTTAAAACTTTTATCCAGCCAATTATCGTGAATTCTGTACTTAACAATTTTTGAATTCATAATAACTTTTAATGCGAGTAATTTGCGATTTTTCGTATATCGCTGTGATATTTTGACATTCATGAAAGAATTGAAACAACAATGTTTTTAGCCTAATATAATAAAATTTCAAGAACTGCAGATAACTACATTTACAATTATAATGCCTACATTCACTATTTTCTTTCTTAACATACCAATTTTAGGCATTAGTTTTTGATATTTAAAAAGGTAAAAAGATAATTTTATGTATCACTAAATACATAGTCATTATTATAATAAAAATGCCTATACACTATAAGTGACATTTAAAAACTAAACCTAAGAATATTTTCGTTCACTCTTGAACATCATCAGTTAGCATGATGATGAATGCTAACTAATGACGTTCGAATTCGTTCAACAGTGAACGAAAACGTTCTTAGGTTTAATTTTTAAATATCATTTATAGTGTATAGACTTTTTTATTACTGAATCTTTTTATTATGATAATGACGATGTATTTAGTGATAAATAAAATTATCTTTTTATCTTTTTAAAGATCTAAAATTAATGCCTAAAATTGGTAGGTTATTATAATGATAATGACAATGTATTTAGTGATAAATAAAATGATCTTTTTAAAGATCTAAAACTAATGCCTAAAATTGGTATGTTAATAAAGAAATAATAAAATTTTGTTCTCTGCGATTTTAACCCTCCTTCATGTTCACAGCGATTTTTTTACATTAGTAGAATAAATTCAGTCCCCCCCTCCCTTCAAATACATGCGCGCCTATATAGATTTCCATTTAAGATGCAGTTAAAGTTTTTGTAAAGGATTGGACAATCAACTATTTTCTCTGTAGTATTTTCTAAACAGGTAGATATGCCTTCGCCGCCCCCCTTGACTGTCTTAACGCCCCCCATTTTTCTCTAGACTCGCTACCGCCCCCTTGAAAGGCACCAGCGCCCGCTGGGGGGCGGTACCGCCCCCGTTGGGAACATATGGTTTACATGTTTTAAAAAAGCCATCCTAAACTATTTTTCAACACAAATATATTTTGTCACAATTCATCAACCACGCGTGTCAGCAACGCTGAGGGCTCTGCTATTATATTATAATTCACATAGCAAGTATTTTTTTCTTAAAAAATATTCTAAAAAGGTAATCAAATAGTTCAAAGTGTTCTAAATTACCAAAAACATAAATTATTTTCATTGTTTTCTAAAAAGGTAGCCAAAAGAACACCAAATAAATTTAAACTCAGTCCATTTCCAACATATTTTATGGACGCCATCAAACTACTTCTGAACACAAATATTGCTTGACACAAATCAGCAACCACGCGTGTCAACAACGCTGCGGGCTCTGCTAGTATATTATTATTCACATAGCAAGTCATTTTTCTTGAAAAATATTCTAAAAAGGTAATCGGACAGCTCAAATTATTCTAAATTACCAAAAACATAAATTACCTTCAATGATTTCCAAAAAGGTAGCCAAAATAACACCAAACAACGATGAAACTGAGTCCATTTGTAACATGTTTTATGGACGCCATCAAACTACATCTGAACACAAATACAGCTTGACACAATTCAGCAACCACGCGAGTCAGAGACGCTGCAGATTCTGCTAGTATATTATTCACATAAAAAATAAATTTTTCTTGAAAAAAATTCTAAAAATTTATTCTAACAATCTAATTGTTATAAATTAGCAAAAAACAAACATGTTTTCCAAAAAGGTTGCCAAAACAATACCAAACAAAAATACACTCAGACTATTTCCAACATGTTTTATGGACGCTATCAAACTACTTCTGAACATAACTACTACTTGACACAATTCAGTATCTACGCGTGTCAGCAACGCTGCGGGATCTGCTAGTATATTATAATTCACATAAGTAATTTTTCTTTGAAAAAATGTTCTAAAAAGGTAATCGGGCAGCTCATATTATTCTAAATTAACAAAAACAAAAATTACAATCAATGTTTTCCAAAAAAGTAGCCAAAACAAAACCAAACAAAATTAAACTCGGTCCATTTACGGCATGTTTTATGGACGTCATCCTAAACTTCTTCTGAACCCAAGATCACTTAAAAGGTGATTTCATTCGGATTTTATCAGTTATTTATAGATTCTGTCATTAACTTCATGTTATCCTTCAACTGTTTCCAGTGTTATCTATGCTCAGTCATCAACTTAAACTTATGCACTTTCGTTTTCGAAATTCCAAAACAGTTTATTTGATTTATATTACAGAGTTGTAAATAAAGGAAAAATAAAATATATATATATATATATATATATTTGAAAAAAAGACTTTTATAAGCAAATTCAATTCTCTGATAAAAAGTTAATTAAATCCAATTGATTTTTTAAATCATCAGATTTTAAAATATTCACCTTTTATATAAACATTTTAATAACAATTTTAATTTTTCTTAAGAAAGGTGTTATAGTAAAAATAAAATACATTGAAATGTTTCGGAACCGTCAAATAAGTTCTATAGTCATAATATAAATAAAACAAAATTTCAAAATATTTCTCGGACAATACAAATGACACGCGACAATGAGATATAAATAACAAAAAACACGCGCTCTATTGCAAAAAATTAAATTAAAATATAGACCATGATCTAAACTTAACTAAAAATAAAAATTTCAAACTATTTCACGGTCAATACAAATGACACGCGACAAAGAGATATAAAAACACCAAAAAACACGCGCGCTATTGTAAAAAAATTAAATTTAAATAAAAAATAGACCATGATCAAAGGAAATTCCAACTTGGTTCATCCCATTCAAGCCCTCACGAGGAATTTATTCATTAATTCTAACCATAACATAGGAATAATAAAAGAAACGGTATCATTTAATCTGGTAATATTTTATCGGTATATTTGTATATTTTATCGGTAATCTGGTTTGCAATGATACCGTTTCTTTTATTATTCCTATGTTATGGTTAGAATCAAGACCCCCTTATCATAATATCAAGGCCTCGCATTCAGGAGAAAATCCATTGTTGAAATTGTCCCTATAATTGCCAACTTATTATATGACTTTGTCTCGTATGTAATGCCACCTGGTGCATACTACTGCTAATAATCCCATAGGAAATAATGGGAAACATTTCAGTTTCTAACATTAGATGGCGCTACCAACGTGAAAATCATGTAGTTCAACACCCCCTGTACTGCAGTCAAAGGAAACTTGGCGAATGACAAGCCTTGATATTATGATAAGTTAGCCTTGGTTAGAATTAATGAATAAATTCCTCGTGAGGGCTTGAATGGGATGAACCAAGTTGGAATTTCCTTTTTTTTTTTTTTTTTTTTTTTTTTATGAGGATAATTTTATTTTCGAAAACGGTTTCCACTTTATGAAAAAAAAAAAAAAAAAAAAAAATGCGCCAAATATTAAAAAAGTTAAAAGAAAAAAAATTTTGTTTATAAAGTAAATTTAATTTATTCTGTGCTAACAAATCATTAAAAAACATTGAAATGCAAACTGGAAATTTGAAAAGATTGCTCTTGTAGGTTTGACATTAGTTGCGAGTATAATTGCATGAGTAGTAGTAGTAGTAGTAGTAGTAGTAGTAGTAGTAGTTGTAGTAGTAGTAGTAGTAGTAGTTGTTGTTGTTGTTGTTGTTGTTGTTGTTGTTGTTTAGACCCCTCATGGGCCCGGTGAGCAGCTTTAATAGCTTATAAAATTCTTGATGTTATCCGCTGAACTTATGATTGATATCTTTAATACATCCATATCATTTATGGAATAAATCATCTTTTAACACAATCTTAAATGATTTGTAAATAAATAAATCCCGGGGGAAGAGATTTAACAAATTCGCTACCAACCACGGGTATACTTTTGGTTTTAATTTATTAATTACATTGTCACCACTATTTTAGAATTAAAAAAAATGCTTCATTTGTTTCAGAAATTGAAATAGTAAAGCGAAATTTACCTTTCTGAATTATTAAGTTAAAATTTCTAAATGATATATTTTTCTGTACTTGATGGAATAACTGTTTTTAGCACTTTCCAACAAAGTTGAAAAGTGCTTATGCATTCGGTTTGTCTGTCCGTCTGTCCGTCTGGCCGGATGGCCGTCTGTCCGTCTGTCCGTCTGTCCGCGCTCTAACTCCCGTAAATATACTCGGATTGCTATGAAATTTTTATACATTATTGAGGTTTACCCTAGCACGAACCCTATTGAAAATGAAGTATCTACCATGATTAGTTTATCTACAGAGAGAATCAAAAGTTTCCCATTACATTACGGCCTATGGGGAAAAATCGTTAATATACTCGGATCGCCATGAAATTTTAGGACGTTATTGACGTTTACCCTAGCACAAGTCCTATTGAAAATGAAGTTTCTACCATGATTAGTTTATCTACAGGGCGAATCAAAAGTTTTCCATTACATTACGGCCCATGGGGAAAAATCGTTTCAAAGGAATTTTAAAGATGTTATACCCTGTCAAACATATTGAAATATGCATTCTATAAAATATAAGGTGAAAATGTAGCTATTATTCATTTACAGGGCCACACAAAAGAATTTCATTAGATAATGGTAAAACGGGGAATTGTGTGCGACATATTTTAAATATATTAAGCTTTTTCGTGTATAATAAAATTGATATATGTCACTGAAGCTTAATATAAATTATACGCTACTGTTTTGCATAATATGAAGTACATAGCATTTACAGGGCCATACAAAAGATTTCAAAGAGTATATTCTTTCCGAAGTAGCGTATATGTATCCGATGATGAAATGCATTTTAATTATGATATTCGCGTTTATATTTCGCTAAATATATGCACATTCTATGGTGTGTATAAATGTTATAGTTGATATACAGGGCCACCCAAAAGAGCTCACCAACGTTACTGAATATGAGCGTAAATTATTTAAACGTGGTTCTTAAATAAGCTATGTATTTTTACGCTGAGATGCATTCAATTTACTGAGAAATGTTTGCAGAATATAGATAAAGGGATATACAGGGCCACGCAAAGAATTCGGTACATGGACGCCTATGAATGATGATTTATGATAATGTGATTTCAGTTGTTTTAAAAGTGGTTTAGTTTACAATAAATTTTAGCCTAATGCTGACGTGTAATAAAGGTACAATGTAAACTACAGAGCTGAACAAAAGTACTCAAGTATGTTTCCATCTAATAGTATGAATTGCTGAAAAAGAAATTACAAGCTACTGGGTATTTTCTTGCTAAGCTAAATTTTCCCATTATATGAAGTGACATATGAAATACAGGGCTGTTCTAATGTACTGGAATACATATTTAGGTATGTTTGGCTATACACTATTATTTCCTTAAATTACAAAGTTTTGTTAAAGATTTCATTAAGTGTTGGAAAGTGCTTCATAATCTATGCTTAACGCATGATTTTTCTTACTTGTTTTTTTCTTTTTTTCAGTAAAGAAATACGTGGCTGATTGGTTAAGGCACCACGCTGCTAATCGCTTGAGAGCATAGGAGGTTTGTGGGTTCGACTCCTGTTGGCTCCGTTGACAACTATTTGTGGAGCTCCAGACTTTAATTATCTTGTGTTGTAATTTCCTTGTGCTACCTCATCCCAGCATATTGATGAAAGTCGATGACATACAAGCGGGCATCATGTCAACCGCACAAGCCACATGTATGTGTTCAATAAATAAATAAATGAAAACTTAATGTAATATTTTTTATAAATATCAAAAGAATAACGTCAACGAGCATCAACTACAGCAATAAAATCTCCTCAAAGTAATTTTTATTTTTTAGCACTTTCCAACAAAGTTGAAAAGTGCTTATGAATTCCGTTTGTCTGGCCGGATGGCCGTTTGTCCGCGCTCTAACTCTCGTAAATATACTAAGATTGCCATGAAATTTTTGGACGTCATTGAGATTTAACACAGCACGAACCCTATTGAAAATGAAGTTTCTACCATCATTAGTTTATTTACAGGGATAGTCAAAACTTTTCCATTACATTACGGCCTATGGGGAAAAATCGTTTCAAAGGAATTTTAAAGATGTTAGACCCTGTTTAATATATTAAAATTTATATGCATCTACGAGGTGCACTACAATATGTATTCCATAAAGTATGTAGTGAAAATATAGCTACTAGTATCCGTCAGGCCGAAATGTCGGAGCATGGGGAATTATAAACTTTAAAGATAATATTTGAAGAAATGCTTTGTTTTTATGTTTACTTTTTAATAGCATAAAAGTAAGCTGGTAACAACAATTGTCAAATCTGCTTTTTAAAGCGTTTAATTCAGTAACCAGTTGCATCATCTTATGCTTTAACGTTAAACTTTCAGCAAGTTCTTCCATCCTTTTAATTTGGTCGTGCTTACCCTTAACGAAAAGCGCTTTAGTGAACACTTCCTGTAAACGACAAAATGTACAAAAAGTGACATAAGTTGTTTTATGTAATAATACCTTTAGAAAAATTTAGCAGTTAAAGGTAACTGACTTCATGAGCATAAGGCATTTTCTTCTTTCCAATTTAGAAATAGGCTTGATATATGGAAAAGTCTTCCAGTTAGAAATGGACTATGATAATAAAAAAAATGAAACATTATAGACTGTGGCAACCCTCGAAGTTCAAATCTCGGGCCACAGACAATAGCTCATATCATAATTAATGAACCTTTTCCCAATCCTCACTCCATACAGATATTGGCATTTAATAGAACTCTGAATTCAGCTGCTGAGTAATGTCCAGAATGAAATTCAGATGCGAGGTCATCCTCACTCTATCTTATTATTTAATAATTGTGGTCTGCTAAAATTCTTGTCATTGGCCACTTGATTTAAGAAGTACTTCTTGATTATGTTTTTTATCTTGTTTATTTTTGAGAAAAAGACATATGGTATCTTTAAATCATTTAAGTTAGCTGGAAGCAGTACATATTTGCGTCGTTGCATAAGTGTGCAGAGTTAGTTTAAAATTTCACCCACGAAAAGGGAATTAAGAGTCTTTCGAAATTGCTTTTGCTAAACATCGTTTTATCTCAGTAAATTTGTTAATGTGAAATATTTTTCAAAGGACCTAAGCTTTTTATGTCCGCAATGAGCCAAAATGTCTTTTATAGAGTGTCTCTGAGAGGAATGTCTCAAGAGGTATATATTTCACGCGTTTCAGCTACCTAATATCGCCAAGGATTTAAACAGATAAGCCTCTAAAAGGCTTAGAACTATGTGTTTTACCTTCGCGACACTTTTATTCAAGGTCAGGCATAAAAAATATCTGATCACTGAATATTTGTCAATAATAAAAAATAACACTGGATCCATGCTGAGCTGTATACACTACATGGCCATTGATGAGCGTCCACTTGTGATTTTAGACACTTTGTTAAATATCTAGAAAAATACATGAGGAATTATCCCGAAACTCTTTGTGTATAAATACAATAGTACAAATCATACATTTCCGTGAAGATTTTTTCCCGAAACTGCATAAGGGACCGTCAAGAAATTAAAAATCTGAATATCTTTTGGATAACCCTGTCAAAACTAACGTAGCAAAAGCGCTCAAAATACAGATTATGATTAAGTGGCTTATTGTAATAAACTGCGTTCATCTTTATGTGAATAACATGTGTACTCGTAGAGAAATTAAGGATTTTATAAAAAAAAGGCCCAAATTTTGACAAGTTTTTTGCTTATAATTTTCAGAGTTCTTAATATAAAGTAACATTCTTTAATGAAAATATGACAAATAATATATCACACAATACCCTGAAATTAGTATTTAAAAATAATAAGAATTGTATGAAAAATGAGTAGGTTTACTAAATAAATTTTCACTGCGCATGCGTCCATTATATCAAAATTTCATTTGCATACTATGTTAGCTAAAAATATGGAGCAACTTTTGTGAAAGTCGCGAAATCACAGCTTAAAAATTCTGAAAAGTATCGTCAATAGAATAAGTTGAAAATCCCTTATTCCCAAAATGAAGCAAAAACAAGAGGGATTTTATCCACGTGTAATAGAACGTCCAATATTGTATATTCTATAGTGACACTAATCAATGAATATATGGATACAACCCCTCTTGTTTTTGCTTCATTTTTGGAATAACGGATTTTTAATTTATTTTCTTGTACGCATACTGCAAGCACTGTACTTAAAATATTTGATAGTAATCATGTTCTTGTGCACTTTAATATTGTATATAAATTTCATTACATTTAAAATTATATAACACTTTTGAAATACTCCGTAAATAATTTTATCTTTAGACTATAATGTAAATTAATAATTTTGAGTGTTCCTGTGATTACGCTGTGAATGCTACACGCTTCATTTTCAATACCGAACATGCTATGAAAAATCTCAATAACATCTATCAATTTCAAATATATCTGACTTATTTGTTCGAGTTAGTTATTACGGACAAACAGATGATCCTTGCAGACCGCAGCACGAAGTCATAAAGACTTTGCGATCACGTTTAAAAGTGTTAAAAAGGAGGTTCAAATAAAACATAAAAACCGAAGAATTGGTCTTCGTAACATGAAACTAGCTGAATGTGCCAATTCCAAAATATTCTTCTATTTGATACGTACATTTTAATATTTCGAAATTTAGTTACGCATGTTAATACCATTAATATTATTAATTCAATACTATACCAACTATGATTTTGATCTTTAAATATTTTTTTTCAATCATTTAATCGGAGTAAAAATAAGTTTCCGACTGCACGATCCGATGATCAATAAACGATAGGCAGATTTTTTTTTTTCGAATTCAGGGAGGATCTACTCGCCAAACCCAAAAATAATCATACACATAAAATTTAGTTCACTTCAATGCATAACTTCATACACTTTTTGATGGTAACATTGACGGAACATTTGTTAGAATGAAAATGGCACAGACATCGTGATTATAGCGCCTCCTTTAGGCGGATTTTTTTTCAAATTCAGGGAGGGTCTGCTGACCATAGCCAAACATCATACAAAAAAATTCATTCAATTCTATGCGTACCTTCATACAATTTTCTGCGGTAAAATTTCGAAAATGGCACAAAAATCGCTATTGCAGCGCCCCCTTCCACCGGAATATTTCAAAACTGAAGGAGAAATTGCTTGCCACAGTCAAAAACATTTACAATTTAGTTCAATTTTATGCAAATATTCATACACTTTTTTATGTTAAAATGGCGACATACGGACACACAGATACACACATACACACTGACAGACATTTTGTAGAAACATATTTTTTGGAATTTCTGACCCCTAAACCGTGTAATTCTGTCGAAAACCCGAAGTCGAAAAAAAATTCGATTACAATATTTTCTTCTATTGAAGATAGAGGAAAGTAAAAATCTGTAAAGTTACTATACTTTTTCTGGAAAAGTAGGATTCCTAGAATTTTTTATGCAACGGTAACAGAAAATAAAATCCCTGTCGGCTTGGCCTATAGGCGGAGGTAGATTCCGAAGAGTTTTCATTTGAACAACAAAAAATAAAATATTATTAGTGATAAACCCAGTTTAACTATTTTATTTGGCCGCTTTTGAAAAAATAATTATTTCATTTTTCCGTAGGAACTGATTTTATCAAAATCATCTTAAACGAAATTCGGCTCAAATGCCCATTTTGAAAACATATTTTGAAATATAGTCTGACCAATACGCACGTGATAAAATTCCTGAGTAACAAAAAAAAGAAAAAAAAAATGGTCAATTAAATGCGTTTGAGAGCAAAACTGAATTTAAAAATGAGTCATAAAATAACCAATTTGTTATTTGAATACATCCACCATTCTTTAATTAAGATCGCTTTGGGAAATTTTGTGTGAAGTGCCCACTTTGTTAGCATTTTTAAATATATATTTAGCCTTTATCAAAAAACTGACAAATAGGATCCATTACACAGTTCCTAAATAACAAATAACTGTCAACTGTATGCGTTTGAGAGCAAAATTGAATTTAAAAATGAGTCATAAAATAACCAATGTGTTATTTGAATACATCCTCAATTCTTTTATCAAGATCACTTTCGGATTTTTTTTTTGCGGAGTGCCCACTTTGCAAGCTTTTAAAAAATATATATTTAGCCTTTATCAAAAAATTTATGAATACGCACATTATATAGTTTCTAAATAACAAAAAACTGTCAATTAAATGCGTTTGAGAGCAAAATTGGATTTAAAAAGGAGTCATAAAATAACCAATTTGATATTTGAATACATCCTCAATTCTTAATCATGATCGCTTTGGGAAATTTTGTGAAAAGTGCCCATTTTGGTAGTCTTTTTTTAAATATATTCTGCCTTTATCAAAAAACTGGCCAATCCGTCCTACTATATAGTTCCTAAACAAGAGGACCTATAAATTGTGTGAGAACAAAAATGGATTTAAAAATGACTCAGAAAAAACGCAATTTGTTATATTTAATCAATTTTCTAATGACGATAACTTCGGGAAATCTGTTCAAAATAACCTTTTTGGCAGCCTTTTTAAAAATATATTCTGCCTTTATCAAAAAACTGGCCAATACGTCATATTATATAGCTCCTAAATAAGAGGATCTGCCATTTGGATGCGTTTAAAATCAAAAATGAATTTAAAAATGAGTCAGAATATAAGCAGTTTGGATTTGAGGTTTTTTCTCCAACTCCTATTTTTGTTTAATTTATTTTTGCCAGAAGAATTGGTTCTATGAAAAACTTGTTAGTATAAAAGTTGTAGATATTATTGAGAAGATGTAAAATAAATTTAATTATATTTGATAGCTTTAGAATTAAGTAAGTTATGAATTTTTTTTCCTCCCCCATTTTTCTTTTCTTTTTTAATTTTTTTATCGGTAAAAGTTGGTCCTATCAAAAACTTGTAAATATAAAAGTTTTAGATAATGTTGAGTGAATTTATATAAAATTTAGTTGGATTTGATATCTTGAGAATTGACGAAGTTATCATTTTTTTCTCCCAAAAACCCTGTTTTTTTCGCCCCTTGAGCCCATTTTTAACTTTACCAAAAATCTGTCATGCATAAACTTTTAGCCCATTTTTGAGAAGTAATATAAACTTTAAACTCATTCGATATCTATTTTGTTTAAGAAGTTATCGCTTTTTACCGGTTTTCACAAAAACCCTCCAAATCTCCACCCCCTTGGTCCGATTTTGCCCATTAACGATCTCACCCGAGATTTTATGCTCCTTGTGTTTATGTAAAAGTTTGAAGAAGATCTGAGCATAATTATAGAAGTTATCGTGTCCAGAAGAAAGTGATATACACCGATAGATAGATAGATAGATAAACTTTTTTACTGATGGTAGTTTTGGGGTCTAGGAGTCATGATAGGTGTTGATCTGCAAAAAATTTTCAGAAATTCCAACATGGGAGAGAATGCAAAAGGTAGTATTTCATACAAAATCTACCTAAAATTCATCTAACAGAATCGGTTACATGAAATTTTGCTTTTACCATTGAATAAAATTCTCTAGAAATCCCAGTTTCCTAGAAAAATTTATTGACTTAACAGATTTTTTTTTTTTTTACAGTGATGGAAAGAAGCTCTGTGTTAGTGATGTAAAAATCCTTTTAATTTAGTATTTCAACAAAGCTTGAAGTAATCTAGTGTGTTTAAAATATTGTTGTTAATGCATATAATTTACTTATAAATTCTATGAAACCTACCTAAGGGTCAATTCGGATGAAAATTACCTAAAAAATTATTATGAAAATTACACTTTATATGATAACTTATATTCCTTTTTCCGTAATGGTAGTTACCATAGCAAATAAAACTACCAAAATTTAAGAAATAGCATTAAAATTAGGTAATTTTCATCTAAATTGGGCTTTGAATAAGTTTAATTAACAAACCATGTCAAATTTATATTTTGACTAAATTTTTTGTGTGTGTTATATTACTAAAATTACTGAAAATAGTGCTAATTTTAACGTAAGTTACCATGGAATGACACTTTTGGTCGTTTTAGTATCGAATTTTCTGGATACATTTCTATGAATATATCATATTAGATAATATATGATTTGACTAATAATATGCGATTGGCTAAACAAACATAATGAAGAAATGTCTAACGAGTTTTTTTTTTTTTTTTTTTTTTTTTTTTTTTTTTTTTTTTTACGTGTACTTCCATCGGTTTTATCTGCAGATCTACTGAAAATACGGATATACTAGCATGTGCATGCATCACTGTTTTGTTTTTTCTTTTCTTTCTCATTAAATTTGGTAAAAGTGGTGGTAAACATTTTAAGAATTCTTTTTTGTAAAAATGATTTTCGAACTTAAAAGCATTTTGTTTAAAAACAAGAAAAAAAAATATGCATCAAGCATACATAACACTTTCCAACCATTCAGTAAAATTTGACAGAACTTCACTGAGTAATAAGCTGAAATGAAATATCTGATTGAATCATTTAGAAATGCATAACACATTTAGAAAACGAATTTCAGCAATTAAAAACTACAGTTGGAAAATTATCGATTTATTTGAGCATCCCTGTACATGATATATATATATTTATTTGTGTTTATTAACCACATCTATGCAAAAATTTATTTATTTCGGGAAATGCATATTTCAGTTTAAATGTCCCCTTCAACAATTTCCACTAATACGGAGAATGGTACCTGAATTCTTTTGTGTAGCGGAGTATTGGATTTATACACATTTAGTAACATGCAATTAAAAAAAAATTTAAATGGCATATTAAAATTGAAAACGCACTTCCAGCGGGAATTGTTCAAAAACAACATTGAAATCGATTTATTTTTGTATTCCTATAAATGAACGACAAATGCTATCAATGCTCTTTTCTATATAATCATTTTACAGGGAAATTCAGTAATTGATATCAATTTCAATACATTTGATCTAGTACAGTATCATTAAAATACTGAAAATGATTTTCCCATTGAATTTAATGTTACGGAATTCTTTTGAATGCCCCTGTAAAAGGACTATTAATGCTACTTCATATTCAATGCTATGAAATGTCAAATTTGCCATGGTAAACATCATTAACATTCATGAACTGAATGGAAATCTAAGTATATTTACACAAATTAGAGCGTTGACAGACAAACTCAATTCATAAGTACTTTTCAACTTTGTTGCAAAGTATTAATGTAAAAACTATGCCCGTCTTTCTTTATTACAAACGATTACAAAGTTAGGATAAAATCTTTTTAAACTGCTCATACGAGTGAAGGCTGGTAGCAAATTAGTACACAGTTTGAGTATGAGACCATATATACAAAGAAATATACACTAATCGGTATTTCCAGAATCTGATACCCCTAGTTTTAATTTAAAAAAGAAATTCCATTTCATATTTTAATTTTAGAATATATACTGCTTTTTTTTTTAACTGTAGCCTTTTGTTGTATTTTTTCTGAGAATCAATATGGAAAAACATTACATTCAATATTTGTGGTAAACTTTTAAGCACTCTGCTACCAACACTTAACTATACAAAACATTAGAACACATGCACTCGATACAAAAAATTTTTAAATTCTATACTGGGATTCTGCCATTTTATACAAGCTGTTGTTTTGAAGGAAAAAATGTGTTTTTAATAACGGGAAAAAATTCAAGAGTGAAAAAAATAATTAGTAGGATAACATCCTCAGTAATTGGCAGGCACCAGTGATTGGCACATCCTACAAAATGTCCTAAAATAAGACTTATATCCTGTCTTTTAAAAATGCAAGAACATATACCAGTTATATGCTCATTTATTTTACAGATTATAACTTTGATTTATGCTACTAAATGACAATAGTGCCTAGGAAAGAGAAACAATTATGGCTCTTGTATCAAATTAGCCATTTTTGTTGCAAATGCTTCTAGTCTGGCTTAAGAAAGGCATGCATTTCAATTTATTATTATCTGATTTACAGTATATTTTAAATTTTAATTGACATGAGCTTTGTTCAGTTGAAAAGGGTTATTTTAATTGTGTAAAAGTCTAAGTGCCAATTATTGGTGATTACAGCAACTTTTTATAAATATATTTTTATAAAAATACTTTTTCAAATATTTTTGCTTTTAGTGGACAAAATAGATGCACAGATATGCACTCTTTGATTTAAAAATATTTGCAAGTAAATGTTTTATTTCTTGGTAATGAAAATAGAAGTAAGTTTAAAGACAAATCCTTAATGTGCCAATTACTGGGAATGTTACCCTATGAGTTGTAATTTTGATTACAACTTGAGTTACAACTTGATTACAACAACAATTCTCTTTCATCTAACAGAAACTACGCTCGCATTTCAAAGGTCAATCACATTGAACTCAAAACGCACAAAAATGAATCAGTCGCGGGTTACAGTGCAATACGTTCGCTACTGTACTACACTGAGTGTATAATATACTAAATAAATATTTCAAAAAACATATATTAAAATAGAATATTTATTAGTTTTATCATAAAATGTTCATTAAATGCCATACATAGATATTACAAGAAAAATGAACATGTTTTACCGAAAATTAATTCTGGTTAGAATTTATTTTGAAAATGATTTGCCATATCATACCAACTAGTAAATATAACTTCAATGATAAATGCTTCCGAGGATGTCTGAGATGATCTAACGGGTATTATTGATATTATCCTATGAAACTTTCTTCATCATTTTCCCAGAATCCTGATCTGTACCACAGAATTAGTTCGTCAGATGCATTCACTTGAATGTCAACAGGACCTAAAATAAATGTACACAAAAGAATTTTTAAAACTATTTTTGTAAAATGCATTCTAAGAAAAAAAAATGTGAAATCAAAATAATATCCACACTTTCAGCATAGTTCTATAGTTCTATTTACGTTATGCACTCTGCTTTCTACCTTCATATGTTATAATGTTATACGCTGTAAGAAAAATATGAAGTTATTAAGAATTGTCTAGAAAACTGGAACGCCTATAACTTTTAATGTAATTGTAATAAAAGGAATTCATGAAACAGATTCACGCTTGCACTGTGAAAAAAAAATCTGTAAGCTTACTGAGAATTTTTTTAGAAAATTTTGATGCCCAGAACTTTTTTAACAGCAACAACAAAAACAAAAAAAATCATGGAATTTTACCCAGGTTGGCGATACAATTTTATTTACATACTCACTTATATAGCTTTAAGGGGACAGTGGACCTTTATTTGAGCAAAATCATCTATAGCAAAATCGTCAGAAAAAAGGTCTATTTCTGGGGTATAATAGTACCTAACCAGTTTTTTCTTATTAAAATATTATTTATGAAAGTTTAAATGAGTAAATAAAAAAAGATAAATGTATTTATATACTTTAAATCTGTTTTTCTTAAAACTAATTTTTCAGCGTTTTTAGATTTTTGAATTGCTCCTTGCGTCTTAATTTTTGATCAATATTTATAAAATTGATAAGAAAGCATCCTGATATTATTTAAAAAGAAATTGTGTAAGCTTTTTAAAATTCGTCTTCATTAAGATAGTCAAATTTTATTTTTTACTTATTAAAAGGCAAAATTTTGATGAAAATCGATAAAGAATTTAGAAAAAAATCTGTAAAATATTAACTATTCAAGAGATTTAAAAATTCTTACACAAATTTCTTTATAACATAGTTTTAAATGATAAAAATTCAAAAGCAAGAAAATATTTCAAAAATTAAGACACGAGGAGCCTTTTAAAATTTCCTTTAAAAATTTAAATTTTTGTAAAAAAAATTACAAATTTTAATAAGGTTGGAAATTTTTTGAAGGTATTCTATATGCTGTTGGTGAAATGTATATATGCATAAAATTTTATATTGCTATGATAAAAATGAATAAAATAAATTTTTAACGTCCACCGTCCCCTTAAACAAACTAGTTTTGTAAATTTACATCTTTTTTCTTTTTATAGTTGTACAGATTAAATTTTAGTAACCGTACAGTTTTCAAGATCTTTACACTTATAGTATTGCATTTTTCTTACTGAATACTGCTGGTGTTCTGATATCAAAGCTTAATCTTAATTATTATTTTTTCTTTAGTTAAAGACAAAAATGAGCTAATGGAATTTTTTAATGGAAGTCTGAACTAAAAAATAGCAGAAAGGAGTGGGTCGGACTTTCTGGCTAAAATTTATCAGTACACTGTAAAAAAAATTCTGTGAGGTTACTAAGAATTTTCTAGGAAACTGGGATGCCTAGAATTTTTTATGTAACCGCAACACAAGAAAATCGTGTAATATTACAAAAGTTGCTTTAGTAACTGTTACTAAATATTGTTTAGGAAACATACTAACCTTTTTTTAGCGAGTTTCCCAAAGAATCGCCTGTAAATTTACTAAATATTACTTAGTAATCTTACTAATGATTGTTCAGGGAGTTTACTACAGAATTTTTAGCTAATTTACTAATGATTTTTAAGGGAGTTTCTCATATTAGTTTTTATAAAAGTACTAAATATTGTTTAGTAAGCTTACTAGCGATATTTTAGGGCGATTACTAAATATATTTTGGTAAATTTCCTAAGAATTTTTTAGTAAACGTACAAATGATTTTTAGGGAGTTTTCTAAGCAATATTTTGCGAATTTTCTATTGATTTTTAGTATTCTTACAAATGATTTTGTAGTAAATTTATTGAGAATTTTCTTGTACATTAGCAAGGGACTTCATGGCACATTTACTTAGAATTTTTCAAAATTGAAAACTAAACTTTTAATGTACTTATTAAAAAAATGGAAATTTATTAAGGTACCGTCAGAAAAATTACCTTTTTTGTTTTACATGTTGTTGAGCCAGTTTTTGTATTCTCGCCAGAAAGTTCTTTGCAACAGTACAAGAATTAATACATTAAAAATGCTAATGATTTTTTAGTATTGTATTTAAAACATTTTATTTGCACTTCCAAAATATATTTGTAACTGTAAAATATTTTTCCAGTTGTATTACCAGTGGTTTACCAGCAATATTCCGAAACGATTTTACGTGTATATAAATATATTGTATACTAATACTTCTATTAATTGGAGTTGTTACGAATTCTTTCAATATGAAGTTGATTTTTTAGAGTTTTAGATATCCAGAGTGAAGTTTTCCCCATGTATCAAAATACTTCGAAACAAAATAAACAATGTGGCCTGACTTGTGTTTCAATATTACAGCAGCAATTGACACAAATATTTATATGTTATGCACTAAAGTTTTACTTTAGACATTTCAATAGGTGCAAAATCATATTTTATATTAAATGGGCATTATAACAACAGAACTAAATGAGCAGACAAGCTGAAGCAGATCTTATGGTTTTTAGTTAAATTTAAAAAAAAAGCCAATAAAAACAAAGTAAGGTACATCATTGAGTTTTAAAATATGCCTAAAAAATGTTAGTGGTATAATTATGACAAAAAAAAATTTACAAATTGTAAGGACTATATTATCTCTCTCTCTCTCTCTCTCTCTCTATATATATATATATATATATATATATACATATATATATACATAATTAAGCACTGTGCCTCATCTAATCCAATACATGATTTAAAAACTTTTATATTGTGAGAAAATACTATCTGTTCATTTTATGTAAATGCTACTAAACTAAACTAGAAATAAAAACTATATATTTAGTCATATATATTTTTTAAAGAAGTTTTGTTCGGTTCTATGGTCGTAAGAACTTCATTAACTCCTGGTACATATAATTGAACACTACATAATAACCGATTCAATGGCACAAAAACAGATAGGAAATCTGCAAAAAAATTAATATACTTACCTGAATGTCGCATTTAAGATTTTTTTACATCTTATATATTCTTATTTCAGGTGAATATGCAGTGAAGTTATAACTAATTATTAGAATCTTTCTCCTCCCCCTTTTTTGTAAGGGGGGGGGTGATCTTTTTCCACGACTTATTCTTCATATATTTATTGCACCGCCTACTCTTAATACATTACATATTTTACATATGTCTTTAATACTTTATTTGCTTGAGAGTTTTGTTTCAAATTGAAATATTAAAGAGGAAAAAATTATTGACAAGACCAGGAATTTAAAACTAACCTAACTTAAAGATCCCGAAGAATGGATCAAATATGTATGAATTTAGCAGAATTCTTATGTGGTTAACATTCCTTTGGAATTAGAATCTTTAACTCAAATAGTTACATACATGAGAGTTGATATACACCTTAACATATATATGGAAAAAAATACATCTTTGATACATCAACATCAACAGTAATTGTGGGCAGGTTTCGAACTTTTTAATGTTTATCAATATGGTATTATCAGTATAACTAAGCAATTTTATAAAAGTAGAAAGCTTATGGAAACTAAAATGGAAACAAAAAGAAATGTATATTGCTTTGGAAAATATTATAAGCTGACGTTTGATATAAATATAATATCCATATCTGTACAACCAATAAATGCAATATGAATAAATAACACAGCACAATGAAATATATGAGTAAATTTATTAAATAACTATTTATTAAATTCATTGCAATAAAAAAGCATATTTTTTATACAACTCACATTTTGCAAGTATTACATAATTAGTATTTATAGAAATGCCTATGGATTTCATATTTTATATTTTTGAAGTCATGTTTTGTCTAAATAACAATAATCAAACTCATATGTATATGTATGCTAAAACACTATTAGAAAATGATTGTCAAAATGTCATTACAATAAAACTACTGAAAAACTTCAGTGCTTCAGAATACATTAAAGCGCAAGAATGATGTTCACGAGATTTTTCTGATTGATAGAGCTTTTTCCTCAAATTTCGCCGTCAAGCAGGCTCACATTGTTTTTAAGATATACTTCAGTTTCTTCATGCATCTAAAAAGAAAAGATAAATGTTAACATAAATTAAAGAAAATTAAAGAAAATTTCTAATGAATATTATTATAGAAAAAACTAATATTCATCTTAGTATCGGATGTTACAACTATTTCAAAATTAGCTGATAGAATCCGTCAAATGTTGGAAAAATTTAGGACTTTTTATAAAAACCTTAATTTTTTAAGAGTATACATGCTATCCACATAAAAATAAGCGCAGTTTATTAGAATAACCCACTTAATCATAATATACAGTTCGAACGCTTTTGATACATTAGTTTTGACAGGGTTATCTAAAACATTATTTTTTTAATTTGTTGACGGCCCCCTTTGAAGTTTCTGAAAAAAAAAACTTCATGGAAATGTATGACTTACTATTATATTTACACATTTAGAGTTTCAAGATAACTCCTCATGTATTTTTCTATATATTTATCAAAATGTCTAAAATCGCAAGTGACCAGTCATCTTTGGCCATGTAGTGTACATACAATTCTATAGATCATATACAGTGTTCTACAAAATAATTCGGATATTTTTCCGATAACTGATAGCAATTTTTTAATTAAGTTTTCTGTTGGCGCACCTTTGTTATGACGTCGAATGGCGTAAGCATATACCCCCCGCCCACAGATGTTTCCCTCCAGTTTGTTATGAACGCCGCCAAGGCAGTCATTGCTCACGAAGAGAACGCATTTTTTAATAATAAACTACAGTCTGCTATATCGACATTTTTAATTCATATTTATATCGCATCGCAACACGAACATTATGGGCCGTCGAGCTCAAAGGTATTTATATTTAAAAAATAATAATAGTTTGTTTAAAATAGTGAATTGACAGCGCACACGAATAAATGTATTTTTTCTTTCTTCGAACAATTCAATCGTCAAACGTAGAACAACATCTGCAGTTTTGATAAAATTGTTACGCAATCATCGCAAGAAAGAGTAAGCACAGACGAAATACGAAATCACCTGTTTACCAGAAAAGGTAAGAAACATTCAATTATTCCTTTTGATTTCACAAGTTTCTAAAATGGATGCAATTGAAAAAATAAAAAAGAAACGCGCAACTGTAAGAACAGCAGTTACAAAACTTATTACTAAAATTGATACTTTAATTAATGAAGAAAATAAGGAAACCGATGAGTATTTAGAAATTTTGGAACAGTTAAATGAAAAGGAAGTATCGCTGAAAAATTTAAATAGCGAGATAGAAGCTGCCATAAGTATTGCGAAAGATTATGAAAATGATATTACCATTAGTGAAGAATATACTGAGAATATCGTAAGAGCTAAATTTAAAATTAAGAAACAAATTAAGCGTTTAGAACAGGGTAAGGTTCTCAATCAAAGTCAACTAAAACCTACTCTTACAAATGACTCATTTAATATTAAATTACCGGAAATACCTCTCCCGAAATTCTCAGGAAAACCGGAAGATTGGAGTTCATTTAAATTACAATTTGATAATATTATAACATCGAATGAGCAATTATCTGAAACTCAAAAACTTCATTATTTATCTGCAGCTTTAACAAACGAAGCAAAAGTTTTGCAAACGACAGAAGATACATTCACTTCTTTAATTCAGGCATTAAAAGATAGGTATGAAAACAATAGAATAGCTGTAGAAATACATATAAATTCACTTTTCGAAGCAGATAAAATTATACAACCTTCTGCTAAAAATTTGCGGAATTTAGTTGACACCGTAAAGAAAAGCATTCGCGCATTAAAGGTTTTAGATTACACAAGGAACAATCTTTCCGACGTTCTAATTCTGAATATTATTCTTCAAAAATTGGATAAAGATACGCGAAAAAGTTACGAAATGAGTATCAGTTCAAATGAAGTTCCAGAATTAGACAATTTAATACTATTTTTAGAGAAACGTTCCCAAATCTTGGAAAATATCAGTAAAAACATTTCAGCAAAACCCAAGTCAAATCAAGACCGTAATTCTAAACAAAAATCTCTCTTTGTTAAGTCAACTAATTTAATTAATTCATGTGTGTTATGTAAGCAAAATCATGCAATTTATAAGTGCGATATATTTTTGAAATCAAATGCCTCTCAGAGAAAAGAAATAGCAATGAAACACAAACTTTGCTTTAATTGTTTAAGTAATCAGCACACGATTGCTAATTGCAAATCTAAAAGTTTATGCAACATTTGTCAGTCACGACATAATACGTTACTTCACAGAAATGCAAACACTTCCTTTCCGAACAAAATTAATGAAGTTAATCCCATCGAGCAAGGTAATAAACTGAATCCGAATGCACAAGAGTTTTTCGGACAGACAGAAGTTAAATCACTTCTATCGCCTTCTTTATCTTGCGTTAATAATGGAAATAAATCTGTTATTCTCTCCACTGCTTTAGTTTGGGTTTTTAATCCTTATTCGGGTAGTTATTTACAAGCACGTGTAATACTGGACTCAGGAAGTATGTCTAATATTGTAACATCAGAATTTGCTGATCGACTGGGAATTCCATTAAAGAGATTGAAAATCGCGATATCAGGATTAGGTGGAAAAGAAATGAACATTAAATACAAGGTGCATGCGAAAATTCTAAATGGAAATGGATCCTTTGAAACATCATTAGATTTCCTTGTTGTTTCAAAAATAACCGATTCACTCCCAGTAACAAAATTGAATATTCATAACTTTAAAATTCCTCATCAGTTAGCAGATCCAAAATTTAGCGTTCCTGGCAAAATTGACATGCTACTCGGAGCACAATCCTTCTTTGATATAATAAAGGATGGAGAAATTCGAATTCCAAACAGCAATTTAGTTTTCCGAAATTCAGTATTCGGATATATCGCAACAGGAACCACAGATACGATCAGTCATACGCAATATTGTGGTTTTATTTCGCAGTCTCAAAGCATTGATGAATGTTTAGAAAAATTTTGGAAATTGGAAACCATTGATGAACCTTGCAAAATTCTGAGTAAAGAAGAAGAATACTGTGAAGAGCATTACAAAACTACGCATAGAAGAAATGACGCTGGTAGATATATAGTGCAGATGCCTACCAAGGATTTGGAAAAGTTAGGTGATTCTAAAGAGCTTGCGAAAAAACGTCTGAATCAGTTGTGGAGAAGATTATCCAAAGATAAAACTATGAAGATATTATACCAGCAATTCATGCAAGAATACTTAGAGTTAGGCCACATGGAGAAGGTTACAGATGCTCAATCCGAACATCCAGATAATAATTTATGTTACTACTTGCCACATCACGGAGTTCTCAGACCAGACAAAACCACAACAAAATTAAGGGTGGTATTCAATGCATCAGCGGCAACTACATCTGGTTTCAGTCTCAATGATTGTCTGCTAAAAGGAGAAGTGAAAGAAGACATATTTGAAATTATGACAAGATTTCGTGTCTACAAGTATGCTTTTACTACAGACATTCAAAAAATGTTCAGACAAATTTTAATTCATCCATCTCAACGCGACCTTCTAAGAATTGTGTGGAAGACAGATGAGAACGAGGAAACTGCTGTTTACAGATTGAATACAGTCACATATGGAACTTGCTGTGCACCGTTTCTCGCAATACGGACTCTGAAACAATTAGCCATTGATGAATCATCACAATTCCCTTTGGCTGCTGAAGTAATAAGAGAAGATGTATACATGGACGACATTGTTACAGGCGCACATGACCTAGATACAGCTACAGAACTCCAGCAGCAGTTATGCAACATGCTAAAAACCTGCGGCATGTCCCTTCACAAATGGAATTCCAACTCAAAGGAATTGATGAACAGTAAGCCACAGGAAGTTCAAGAACATGATTTTTCCGTAAATGAAGAATCAACAAGCAAAACTCTAGGGGTTATTTGGAAACCCGTGGAAGATCAATTTATGTTCAAAATTTCAATAACAGAGAAATCATCATATACGAAACGAGACGTGCTGAGCACCATTGCAAGATTATACGATCCCTTAGGTCTTTTGGGACCAGTTATTACTCCAGCAAAGATATTTCTTCAGAAATTATGGCTCCTGAAGTTAGGTTGGGAAGATGAAATCCCAGATCCAGTTGCAAGTGAATGGATAAATTTTGTGTCATCTCTAAAATTAATCGAAGAAATTAGAGTCGACAGATACATTCTAACCGATTCTTTTCAGAAATTAGTGTTGTTAGGATTTTCAGATGCTTCGGAATTAGCTTATGGAGCTGCAGTTTATATGCATTGTACAAGTGAAACAAGTACTGTAACAACTAAACTGATTGTGAGTAAGTCTCGCGTAGCGCCTTTAAAGACAATTTCCATACCCCGCCTGGAACTCTCAGCCTGCCTACTTCTTTCTCAACTAATAGAGAAAATTCGGCTTTCTTTAAAAATGCCAGTAAGTGACATTTATTTGCATACAGACTCAAAAATCGCAATTGCTTGGATCAGTACACCGCCAAACAAACTAAAAACCTTTGTTGGCAACAGAGTATCCAAGATACAAACTTTAACTGAAAACTGTCATTGGAAACATGTCCCATCGCATTTAAACCCAGCAGATGTTATATCACGTGGACTAGGTCCTCAAGAACTTTCCAACATGAATCTTTGGTGGAATGGACCCCCGAACTTTCACACACCTTCATCTTCTGATGAACCCAATGACAATATAGACATTCTATCACAAGAACTGTACTCGCATGAACTTAAAAAAACGGATAATGTCAATTTATTTTCTACTTCTGAAAATTCATTTGTAAATGATTTTCTTAATTTAAGTAACAACTACTTAAAATTAATACGTATTCTAAGTTTTATTTTCAGATTTATATTTAATGTTAAAAATAACATTCAACGAAGTGGTCCACTCACAACAGACGAACTTCGTAATGCCAAGTACTGTCTTATAAAAATGGTACAGGTAAAATCTTTCGAGTATGAAATCAGAACCCTTGAAAAGGGAGAAATTCCCAAGAAGGGCCAGGTGAGTTGTTTACATTCCTTTCTTGATAAGCAGAAATTGTTACGGGTAGATGGTAGGTTAAATAATTCTGACTTATCCTTTGATAAAAAATTCCCTATATTGCTCCCAAAAAATCATAAATTGACTTTATTGATCATGACATATTTTCATCTTAAATATTTACATGTGGGAGCCCAAACTTTACTCCATCTTATTAGGCAAGAATTTTGGCCACTGGGCGGTAGAAATACTGCCAGAAAAATTGTCCATGACTGCATAATTTGTTTCAAAAATAAACCTAAATGTATTGAGCAAATTATGGGAAATCTTCCCTCAGAAAGAATTACTCCTAGTTCCCCATTCACTAATGTAGGGATTGATTTCTGCGGCCCCTTTTATATTAAATATAAGGGTCAAAGAAAAGGTATTTACAATAAATGCTATGTTGCTATTTTTATTTGTTTCGTAACAAAGGCCATACATTTAGAAGTGGTCACTGACTTAACTTCAGAAGCAATGATAGCAACATTAAAGAGATTTTTCAGTAGGAGAGGTAAAAGTTCTATCTGTACTGACAATGCTAAAAATTTTGTTGGAGCCAGTGCAGAGTTAAAACGTTTGGCAAACATGATTAGAAACCCCCCAGATGTTTTGGCTGATTATTTAACAAGTGAAGAAATCGCCTGGAATTTCATTCCACCCAGGACACCCAATTTTGGTGGTTTGTGGGAAGCTGGGGTGAAGTCATTTAAGCATCATTTAAGAAGAACTGTAGGAAATTCGCGATTAACTTTTGAGCAATTTTTAACAGTTACCGCACAAATTGAAGCCATTTTAAACAGTCGGCCCCTCACGCCCATGTCTTCTGACCCCAATGATTTTGAAATTCTAACTCCAGGCCATTTTCTCATAGGTAGACCTCTAAGCAGTGTGTCTGAACCTGATCTCACTGAAGAACGCGATAATTATTTGTCTCAATGGCAAAAATTAAGTAAAATGGTCCAATTTATTTGGCGAAAGTGGAAATTAGATTATCTTAATAATTTACAAGCCAGACATAAATGGCAGTTTGAAAAAGACAATGTTATTCCAAATTCAATGGTCCTTTTAAAAGAGGATAATCTTCCACCCTGCAAATGGACAATTGGTAGAGTTCAGGAAGTAGTTAACGGACCAGATGGTAAGGTTAGAGTGGTATTAGTTAAAACCCCTCAGGGTATTTTCAAAAGAGGCATATCGAAATTATGCTTACTTCCTTGTCAATAAATTGATAAATTATTATATGAATATGTTTAACCATTTCACTGTAAACTTATTATGTAACCAAATGTTTGAAGTCTATTTAATTATTCATTGTTCTATTCATTATTATTATATTATGCATCTTTATTGTATTGTATGCTATTCATTGTAAATTTAGATATTGTATTGTATATTGAAATGATATTTCAACGTGGGGCGGTATGTTGGCGCACCTTTGTTATGACGTCGAATGGCGTAAGCATATACCCCCCGCCCACAGATGTTTCCCTCCAGTTTGTTATGAACGCCGCCAAGGCAGTCATTGCTCACGAAGAGAACGCATTTTTTAATAATAAACTACAGTCTGCTATATCGACATTTTTAATTCATATTTATATCGCATCGCAACACGAACATTTTCAAATGCGTTGTGTGTTTTATAAAATGCTTACTTAGCCATCATACTTAACCTTTTTAAGCGGTGGAAATTTTAGATACAATTCTAAATGCGTTGGAAAGTGTTTTATAATCTATGGTTTTAAATTAATTTTTAGTGCTTAAAAATACTTCTATTAAGTAAAAATACACACAGATTTAAAAGATGCTTCAGGAGCAAAATTAGTATAAAAAATGATTAGATGCTTTTTGCATCTATTTGTACATAAATATCTGCTATTCATTTATTTTTTAAAATTGGCAATTTTTCTATTCCCATACAGTTTAAGATAGTTATCGCAATATATCATCAGTACCAATTTTAACATGTTTATATATTCTGATATTAAATTTCTGATATCTACAAGCCCCCACAGTAAGCTGTTTAAAAAAAAAAACTATTTCTCCAAAATCTTTTTACTCCCTAAGCAACTACAAGATGCTATTTTAAAGTTCCGATAAACAAAATACATGCTTTAAAAGCTGAAATGCTAAAATTCATAGTGCAGTTGATTATTAAAATATGAATTTTAACTCTTTCAAATACACTGGTAAACGCAGATCACTTCGCAACAATAATAAAGAACTGTCGCACTTGCACCGAACAGAGAGGGGTGAGGTGCAAATAGAAATTCATACCAGCAAAAGAAGGACAACATTCTTTTTCTTTATTAGTAAACACAGCTTCATTTCAAGTACATTTTTTATACAGATTCTCGAACTGCGATATGCATACACATATGAAGAAAAATAGGAATCTTAAACGTTCGGGTATACTATATTTTAGAATTAAATAATTTTATAATAATTCAGTTATTTTAATAACTTTGTATTTTCATAAAAATAAATAACAGGCTAAAAAGATAACATGCTATTTTGTACCAAAGACCATGTTACAAATAAAAAGAGAAAAAATTGATGATCAGAAATGACATCAATTTCAAATAACAACCGCCCTCCAAAAAAAAAATAAATAAAAATAATAATAATAATAATAATAATAATAATAATAATAATAATATATATATATATATATATATATATATATATATATATAACGTTATATTTGTTTAGCCCCAAAGATCAATTTGTTTGCTCTTAAAACATAAAGAGTTCTCTTTTTTTTCTAATTTTACATAAAAATAAAATTTCCTCTATAAATAATTAAATTAACAGACATGCAACTGAATTACTCGCTTAAAGCTCTGAAATTACCTGAATATTAAAAAATAATAATAATAAGGGAGAGTGGGGTTTAATGAGACAACTTTCAAAGATGAGAAAATCAAATTTGACACAAAAACCAAAATTTCGATTTATAAAATACAAAATGAAACATTTTTAATGTTTTTGAACATTATAGAAACATAATTTTCAAAACGATTTTATAATTATAATGAAATTGTAACTAAGGAAAAAAGTAAAGAAATTGGATTTGTCCTAATTCTTCATTTGCTGGCATGTCCCATTCCTCCCTATACTCTACATAAAATTTCTTGTATAGACAGAAATTCTGCTTTTAGACATAGTTTAAATTATGGATGATATATAGTATAATGCTCTATAAAAAAGGAAACAATTACATATATACATAAACAAGTCATTAATATACAGAAAGCATAAAAAATTATAAAGCAAATTTACTTTTGGTTCTTGAAATAATCTTTTTCATTTTACAATTGCAAGTTGTGCAAATTAGCTACTTTATTCAACTAAACATTGGGGATGCTTTTCCTTAATCTAATACGTGACTGGTGAAATATTTATAAATGAAACAAACAGAAAAATCTCCTGTCCCATTCCACTCCACTCTCCTTTATTCCCACTCTCCCTTACTAAGTAATAAAATCTTAGGTTGAGAGACTTAGGGAAGATTTCGGGTGGTTAATTACTGTCATAATAAAGTAACAAATACAGCAGGAAGAAAATAGACATTTAAAGATTTATAATTTTAAAAAGTAAGCATAGCGACAAAGATAACCATATTTTCTTTTTTTTTATTATTGAAAGAGGGGAGGGAAGACTTTCCAAGCGGTTGACAGTTTAACTTACTGAAGACTTACAAATTGTGCAAAAAATGAAAATTAATCGCTGTAAAAAACTAAACTTTGTATGCTTATAAGGAGAGAGGGGAAGAGATAACGTCATTTTCGGTGAGAGGAGGGGTAAAGCATATGATCTATTACTTATTGTTACAATAAAATAACAAATCAGGATTTTTTTTAAGAAAGGGAGAGTATTAGATGACTTATTTACATAAGTTAAAAATTAGAAATAAGTAAAATACTAATATCCCAGTGATTAGTTTGCAGAGCTCGTTATTAGGGTAAAGTAGGAAATTGGTTTAATCTCTTCAGCTTAGATCTAAAATGAATGTATTTAATTTTTCTCCCCTACGAGGTGAGAATTAGAAAAAAGATATAGATGCACAGTAATTTTTTTTTAATATCATAAAAATATCTCAAAAGAATTAACTTTAAATAACATTGTCAATACGGATGTTGTAAAGTTTAAAATTCTGAGTAAAATGACCATCTACATTTAATATTTTTGCTGAACATTAATGCCACAATTCTCTTTCAAAGCTTAACCGCAGTGGTCAGGAGGTTTAACTAAAAATTAATTAGGGGAAACTGGAAATTATTTTAATCCCTCCAGTTTAGATCTAGAATTCCCCCCCCCCCCATGTTCTAAATTTACGTTAGAAAATACATTTTTTTTAATTATCTTAATATCGCAAAACAAGTAATACTCTAAAAATAATTGACAATTCAAATGTCTTAGAGTTTAAAATTTGCAATAAAATGAATACCCATGTTCATAATTTTGTCGCAATTCTATTTCAAAATTTTGCCTTAACCGCTAATCCAAAGGAGAAACCAAATTACCCATTCATCCTCTCTACATGTTACATACAGTTGGCAAAAAAAGTATTTGTACACTTCATTTTTTTAAATTATAATGAAATTAAACAAAAGATTTAAGCAAAAAATACTGTAATACATTAATTTAACGCATTATAATATTATAGAAGCAAAAACAAAATTAAACGAATCGATTTTTTACATTATAATAAACAAATATACAAAAATATAATGCAAAAAAAGTATTTGTACACTATATTAACGTAATATAATTAATGAAAATTTAGTAAAATGATACAAATTAATATTTTGTGCGAATTCATTTAGCGTTTATGACTACTTCTAGATGTTGTGACATGGATTCCATCAACTTTTTTTGTATCGGTCTGGTTAATGTTATTCCATGACACAATAAGAGCTTCTTTAAAACTGTTTTTTACCAATACATATTTTTTTTTTCGGATTTTTGCATCCAATAGCATCTGCAAATTTTCTATTGGATTCAAGTCTAGAGATTTTAGAAGAATTACCAGTCGTCTTGGAGTATTGTCGTAAGCATGTGCTGATGATTACAGCAGTATGCTTTGGTCTTTATCCTGCAGAAAGTGAAAAGCTTCCTCTATGCATAATTTCTTGGCACAGTTTAATAAATTATGGCGCGACACATCAATGTATGTTAAACCTGTCTTTCCATTGTCAATAAATTTTAAATGTCCTGCTCCATTAGAAGCTATGCACCCCAAATTTATAATATTCCCCCCAACATACTTGATAGTTTGAAGTATACATTTTGGATCTAGAACAGTTTTATTTTTACGCCAATTTTTTCGAATGCTTGGTGGTAAGAAAATTCCGAATTTTCTCTCATCAGAAAAAATTACTGTTTTCCAAAAATCCAATGATTTACTTCTGTATGCGAAAGCGAATAGTATGCGTTTTCGCCTATTTGTTTCGCTGATGAATGGATTTTTCCTTGAGGTTCTTCCTTTTAAATCTGCATTGAGAAGAATATTTTTTATTGTTTGAGGTATTACTCTGATGCGAGAAGATGTCGCAAGGTCTCCAGCAAATTTTTGAACCGAACGCATAGGATTTTTTAAAGCTTTTTTAACAACACTCCTTTTTTCCTCATTGTTAGTTTGCTAAGAAGTCCTGGTTTTCATTGAATTTCGATGCTTTTAATTTATTCATAGTTTCTCACTATACATCCAATAGTTGTAAATAGTAATTTAATAGCTTTTACAAATTCTTGTTGCGAATTTAAATTTTTATTATGCTCAATCATAGGATTTCATATATCTAGAGGTGCTTCTCTAGTATTAGGTTCTATACTCAATTATTTCAAGAGCAAATTAGATTAAATGTCAGAAAAATATAATATGAACTCAAAAATTATTATCAGCTTCTGTAAAAGTAGTCCTTTGAACCATAAACACTATAAAACACAGTACATATCAGGATGGAGAAATGTACAAATACTTTTTTTGCAAGAAATTTTTAAACTTTTCCTATTAGAAAATTATTTTACATCTTTATCGAAATTTTCTGTTGTGTAATTTAAAATGAACGATAAACAGACTGTATTAAAACCATTTTTGACAAAATATCTGTTTTTATTTAGTTAAAAATTAAAAATTTTAGAGTGTACAAATACTTTTTTTGCCAACTGTACGTGTACAGATACATTTTTAATTCTTGAGGCCTTCACGATGTTTTGGTAATTACGTTAGGAATTTATTTTGTCTATTTTGAGAATTATAATTTAGTAGTTTTTGGGCAAAGTGTTGCTTAAATGATAGCTGTTTTCCATTTCATTTCGCAGCGAACACCGCCAACCTTAAACCATAGTTTAAAGTGAAAGATTTTTTACGTAAAGACTATAATACTTTTTTTTCAATGTTTGTAAGATTTGAAACTTTTATGAATTAAAATGCAGATTCATGTATACTTGTCAAAAATCATTTTATTATTACCATCTTTGTCCTTTACGCAAATATCGAAATTTATAATCGTGCTATTATTTGACCTTGAATTCCTCTAGAGAAAAGTCTTATACACACCCATTTGTTCCTCTACCCCGCTTCTCCCTATCCTTGCTATTTATTTTCAATATCCTTAATTTTAATACATACGCATTGTTGTTTACTCTATATGCATCATATTAAATGCTATACATATTTTAAATACAATATTGGAAGTAATAAGCAACATTTCCCATCATTTACGAGTCATTTTTGAAATATTCTAAAAATTATGAAAATATCCACTTTTTAAAGTTAATTTGTTTGTAGTGGATAAAGCTCACTTACAAAAAGAGGAAACTTGATACATTAATTTCTAATCTATGTCGATAGGATTAAAAAAATTTCCAGATTTCTTAGAATTAAACCAGACTTTTGACTTTTCTTGTATACCCCACCACTGGGCTATAATCCGCAATGAAGAGATTAAGCCATAATTCTCAAAAATATCCATTCTAAATAATGCATCAATAACTAAAAAAAGTTGCATGTACATAATAACAAGCACGGTAAACTGATAATCTTGTCTTTTCGCGTTTCAAGTTCTTGTTTAGCGATTTAGCCAATACTTTGAAGTAAAATTGTGGAAAATTAAACAAAAATGTTAAATATCGGTTATCATTTTATTTATAATTTTAAGTTCTACAACATTTGCATTGACAGTGTTTCTCATTAGGTTTTTTTAATAGATATTTTAATCTCTATAAATAAAAGGAATTCTGAGGATAATTAATTGGATAATTAATTAATTAATTGAGGCACAGATAGGCTCTCATCCTCTATTCCTTTTATTTATAGAGATTTTACACAGCTTAGGTAAACGCAGAAGAAATATAAAACAGATAATGTATTTATCACAAAAAATCGTCTGCTAAGAAAATATCAACACTTTAACACGAAACTAACGCAATCGTTGGATACATGTTCCCTCCCGTGTTTCTCATTGCTCATTTTAAGTATTTTTAGAGTTTAATATTAGTTGTTGTTTTTAAAACTGATTTTTCACAAAGTCAGCTGCGACGTATTTCAGACAATGCATTTCTGCATGCTTCCAGTTATTGATAAAATCATACAAATTTCAAGTTCGTTTAATATTGCTAATACGGACCCGGGCAACGCCGGGCGGGTCAGCTAGTGGTAATTAAAAAAATTGTAACGCAACCTAGCAAGAGGGGGGAAAACTTAATACATTCATCCTAGACCTAAACTAAATGAATTTAAATAATTTCCAGCTTTCCTTTAAATAATTGTGATTTAGGCTTTTTCCTCTCCTACCACTGAAGTTTAAAAGAGTTTTAGACTTTCTGTGTGTAATTCTATGCGTCCTTTTAGTTAAAAAAGGGGTGGGGGGGGGGAAGAACAGGAAAGACTTAATTGATATTTCATTACGACAATAAATTAACACATAGAGCACAGATTGTACTTTTTATGTTATTTTAAATTAAGCAGTTTTGAAAAGTTTTTGAAGAAAATTCGGAAGCAAAATTTTAAAAGCGAAATACATATGAAGTTTTAATGAAATGAGTGTGATGTAAGAATGATTAATGAAATTTATTCACTATGAAGAAACAGTTGAGTAATATTTTTTTAAAGCAAGTTTTAAACACTTTAAATTTTGCATTGTGGAGAAGAGGGCAATAAAGGAAAGTGAAATTTTAGAAAAAGAGCAGATAAATTTGATTTATTACATAAAACATTAGAAATTTCACATGTATTAAACACAGATGTAAAGAATAGTTATTTCACCGAAAAATAAATATGTAATAAACAGAACATAATTGCAGATTAGCTTGCCAATAACTAAAAATCAAATAGTCTTTTCTGAGTTTTGATTTTTACTTATTATGAATCAAGCAAAAAGGAAATGTAATAAAATGTAACTCATACAGAATAAAACTTTACTTACTCAGTAGCTTGAAATGTTTATCCATACCGGATTCAAGATGGATGCATTTCAGGCCTCTGTGGCTTCGTAAATAGCGATTACGTCACTACTGAAGCTCTTTCTGATTGGCTGACAGGTGAAACTACGACATTTCATGTATTTGTACTATGCGGGTGGTAAATATTATACCTGGTAACAGATAAAATTTTAGTAAACATGCAGATTTCTGCAGCTTTACAAAAACTAGTTTTGTAGTCTTCCAGATTTTTTTTTACAGTGTACTTTCAACAACATACGCGGCAGTGTTATTACCGGTTAAAAATGTACAGAAATAACTCTAAATGTAGAAAGCAAAAATACAACAGAGTATTTTTAATTCAATTTCACATTTATTATTATTATTACTTATAAAAAAAATATTTCTTTTTTTAAATAATTAGAATTAGAACGGGATGCTTTTTGTCCAAGTTCCGTTCAAGTATATATAATCTATGGCTGCAAAGCAACCTAATTCAATCGATTCATCTAAAGAATTTATTTTATATAGTTTTCTTTAGAAATGTCACTCTCTGTTATCTCTCTCAATGCTACACTGTAAAAAAAAATCTGTAAAGTTACTGAACTTTTTTTAGGAACTGGGATTCCTAAAACTTTTCATGTAATGGTAAAAGAAAAAAATCATGTAATCGTTTCTATTACATGAATTTTTTATGTTAACGTTACATGAAAAGTTCTAGGAATCCCAGTTTCCTAAAAAAAAGTTTAGTAACTTCATAGATTTTTTTACAGTATATTAACTTTCCTTTTTCCTATAACTTTCTTGTTCTAAGATTACCTTTTTAGCTAAGATTAGATTTTGCAATTTATTAGGATTAACTTTAAAAGACAAAGTTAATGATCTTCCTTTTTAGAGTAATCCTTTGAGCATTACACTGTAAAAAAAAAAAAAAAAAAAAAAAAAAAATATGTAAAGGTACTATACTTTATCTAGGAAACTGGGATTCCAAAAACTTTTCCTGTAACGGTAACAACAAAAACTTAAGTTTTAGAATCGGTTACATGGATTTTTCTTGTTATCTTTACATGAAAAGTTCTTGGAATCCCAGTTTCCTAGAAAATATTTAGTACCTTTACAGATTTTTTTTACAGTGTACGACTTACATGTATACTTCGTGAAATTTTCTTTTTAAAATACCTTAACCTATGCGTTTACATTCTCTTTTTAAATCCATACTACAATTTTCTAAGCTTTGGTTTTTTGCATTGCTATTTGCTGTTGCGTTTAGTTTTGTATGAACTTTATATTATAAACATACAAAACTTATTATTTTATTTTCTACATTTCTGCTACATTTCTGCTTTCTAATTACACAAATATTTGCTATAAGTGATAAAATAAATTTTTTAAAAAGCAAAAATACCTTTATTTATTCCCATTTCGTCATTTTTCATTGCATCCTACGGCAAAAATCTTAAAAAATTAAATCATGTATTTCCCAGCGGAAAAGCATGTAGTCAATGTTCTTATTCGTAAATCAGTAGAAGATGCTTATAAAAGTCAATTACAAAGTTGTAGAGTAATTAATATCAATTGATATTTTTTATACTAAAATAACTTTATTGTAAACCTTGAAATGTAATTCTTTTTTCATAAAATCATTAGTTTTGATAAGCAACAAATTTATTCCATAAGTGAGGCATTGTAATACCAATACATATTTAATAATGAAGCTGATGCAGGCGCGTAAGATGCAACTTATATTTATAAAAAAAAACTTTGTTTATATTTTCACATGAAAATATAATTTCATACTAAATCACTCTCAAACTGTTTAACTTTTACAGCCTTGTTTGAAGAAATAGGAACACTCATTAGGCAGTCTGCCACTAAGGGACCATAGAAAGTATTTTATTGTGAAGCCCCGCTCAAATACCCGTTTTATAACACCTTGACATGTCAAACTAACACTCATGGTTATAGCCCCTTAACGCTCAATGCTATAGCTAACTCAATTCTTCAGTAATTAAAAAAAAATTAGAATTAAAGAAATATCATGTATTTATAATACAATATTTTTTAAAACCGAATAATACAAATTCTCTTTGAATTCTTTTAACCCAGATATATCGCCTTTTTATTGTTTTAGATAATTGACGATTCACTGAATAAAAAATCAAATACATTAACATGCTCTTTGGATGCATAATTAAGAGATTCTACCGTCTTAGAAGATGGTAAATAAAGCTTCAAAAATGTCAGTGCATGTTTATAAAGAGTTAGCTCATATGAAACAGTTGAATTCTTGTATTTAGCATTCATTTGGCTATATCTATGTGTTAATCTTGTCCAATGAAATCAGCAACTAAAAAAGTATAAAATTTCTTACTCTGTTCAATACGTTTGAGACTCTCCGATGAAGATAAAGGTTTGGAGTAAACGAACCAAAATAATCCTTCCTCGATATCATCCTGGAAATTAGCCAAACCCATAACATAAGGCTTCCCTTCAGCAATACTGTACTGGACTCTATAAAAAAAAAAAAAGACGAATAATAATAATTTTCTTATATAATAGTATACAAATTTCTTTTAATACATTTTTAATTTTTTTCTCAGTCTAATTAATTTCATTTTAGGCTCTCTAGATTCTCATTAAAAAAAACATATATGGCAAACAAAAGTATTGGTTTTTCCTATGCTCACAATAAATACAATGAAGAGATAAATTAATGAAAATGACGCGAGGGTAAATATCATATTTTTTCGCTAGTTTTAAAATGGTAAATGTTTTAGTATTGCATTATTTAAAAACTGGCCACCTTGTCAACCAGTTTGGCCGCCCTTAAATGTAATGCTAAACATTTTATGAAGCTACTTTTATTCATAATTTAATTTATTTGTTCAATTCTTTGACAAATTGGAAGATTCAGGTAAAGAAATGAAGAATTTGGTAAATTTATCTTAGTTGGACGCAGGAGATAAATCGCCAAAGAGTGTTCCTGCTTAATTTTTCGCATTTAATTAAAATATAATTTACTATCTGATTATCCCGTGGACCGTTTTTGCCAAATTTTACATAGTTACGTAATTTTATTTTAAATAACGAAAGAGCAAATAAATTAGTAGAATATTAATAGAAATACAAATAAAAAGTTTAATTAAAAATCACTTTATGACGTAGCAAATACGTGTATCGTGTTTAATTATCGTTTGAATGATCATCCATTATTGGCATTTAATCCTATAATTTGACGATAGTTTTTTGGTTGATGGATTAATCAAGGAGTAACCAAATATAACTCTTCCATTCATTCAGTCATTTTATTTAAAATATAAATTTCATTTTAAAATGAAACGTTTAAAATTCACGACATTTACTTTTAAAATAATAAAAAGAAAAAGAATAAAGAATAAAGAATACCATAAAATATGACATTTAATTAAAACATCAGAGAATTATTATAATTTACCACGCGAAATATTACAAATGTTAATTGAACGAGTTAAATTTGCAACTTTGCTGAAGATCTCAACAACTATATCCATTATCAAAAAAAAAAAAAAAAAAAAAAAAAAAAAAATCTCGCCAAAAAACGGAACAGAAATAGAATTCTTATTTTGTATTTAATAAATATAAAATTTTAAAATACTGTTTTGAATGCAATTTGTCTTTGACAGTTTTAAATATAATTGGCGCTTAACAATAATGTTTTTGGTAATGCACGTACATGATATGAAAATACCAAATTAACTGACGATGAGATATGAAATTTGATTCATTAAATATTAAATAAATTGGGCTTGTTTATATTTCGCTTTGTCAAGAAAACATTTTGAAAGTTGAGTTGTACATCAATGTTCCAGCAATGTCATACCAATTTTCTGTTAGTTGTGCCTAACAGAATGATACAGATACAAAATAACAGAATGTTTGATTGGATTGCATGCTCGAATTATTTTTGAATGGCAAAATTCGTGGTTGGTGAAATTGCTATGTGAATTATTACCTCCATAAATTAGTATTTTTTTTCACTCAATGAAGAATGAATCCTTTATTGTTTACTTGGGTGTAAAGATATATTGGATTGTAAATTTAATTTTCGCTGAAGTAATCTCAAAGTAAATATATACTTTAATGTAACTCATCTCTCAAATGTTATTTTTTTTTCAAACGATCTCTATAAAAGTGTAACTTTTGCGCAATTTTATACGAAAAAATAATTTCTCTTAAAACTGGTCATTTGGCATATAAAAAGCGAAATGGCAGGCAAACTGTTGATGACAACTTTGAGCTTAATAATAATAATCTGTACAATGTTTGGCGACTTATCACCTGCACTTCTTTACATTAAAACGCAAAATTGACCGCATAGCATATAAGAGGTGAAGCGGATAGCCTGGAACTGTTGATGACAGTCACATGACTTAGGCTTTTATTATATAGATGATAAATCCCTCCAACTAAAAGGTTTTGTCCAAGGCCTCTTCTATTTGCGGTTTGCCAATAAGACCAAATGTTCAGCCATGTATTATACTTTAGTATGTCATGTTATTAACATAAATATTCTTATTCGAATCGGACTAAATATTCACTCCTTCTAATTACCATGTTACATTATAGTTACCAGAGAACCTAAAATAATATAATGCAAAAATTTCGTTAGTTTATGTTGTAAGTAAATGTTTCAGTTGTATTTCAGTAATACACGTAATCGCATTGTGGAACTTATTTAATTTAATAAAATCTTTAAAAAGGCAATTGAATTGATTTTTATCTTAAACGGGTGATTACCCTATTATAGTAGGTACTGGAATAAAATATTTTGCCAGATTCAACTATTAAAGCAGCTAAAAAAAATCAATATAAGTTTTATAAAAGATAATAAGTATTAAAGGTTGCTAAAATTTATACGAAAGACGCTCAATAACTGCGCCCAAAAAGATTACAAAAATATGATGGTGGCAGCATAGTTTCAAATCATCGTAAATAAATAAATTCATGCATGAACATTTATATATGTTTCTGTAATGGAAAAACTGATAGACAAAAGTAAAAACGAAAAAAAGCAGTGCAACTACACCTATCTACATTAATTTTATTTTAATTAATGATCTGCAACAGCTCAGCGATAAAGGCTCAACATAAAAATATAGGCATATAACTATTATTCGTTTGCTGTTAAGGCCGTGTAACAATATTTCTGTTATTTAATACATTGTATGATCTTTGACTAGATACTACTTGATCTTTCCCGAAACTAAGGCTATTTAATGTAAAATAATATCGGAAAATATGTAAATTTTACTAGTTATCCGATTGTTTCTACAATTTCAGTATTTATAAGATATTTATTTCTTTGATGAAAAGTATAGTTTTACGATAGTTTAAGACTATTATCTATGAAGAATATTCACTACTTTCTAAAAAATTAACAAAAACGTTTTAAACGCAAATAAAATGAAAAATACAGATTTTTCCCGGCTAATACTAGCTACCAATTACTAGTATAATGTTAATAACGTTGTTTGAGGTAATAGAAAAGCACACTCTTATGTTAAACTTATTTTAATTTAAAAGTTCTAAAAACATTTATGTAGTTTTCAAATGACATTACAATTAAAAATAAAAATTTGCAAGAAACTACGGCAAAAGAATAATAATTTTTAAAATGTCTCAATTTAGATTACATGTTTTACGCGCTATCGTTAGCAAATCTGTGTGAGTGTATAAAACTGAGTAAACAGGGTGGCCTTTTTTTACTTTGAAAGATAACTACAATTACGTTTAGCTCAAAATTTTAATTTTCAATTATTTACGATTATATCCTTCAGTAAATAAAATGTTGATATTTTAGATGATATGACTTAAAAATTCCAATTATTTTCAACATGTTACATTGAAAATAAAACTTTATCAATTGAATTGTTAATAATTACAAATAAATGTGCCTAATTCATATAAAAATAAAGTTAAAAAAAGATTAATATCTTTAGAACAATTTCAACAAAAATTCTGCATGGATAATTATGAAAATGTAGAATAAACTAACACATTGTAACAATATGCTATTTCTATATACTAAAAGGGTGTAATATTATAACTTTCAATATTGTAAAATAAATTTATTTGACAGATGAACTTTTTCAACTCTTCTCTAGTCATTTTCAAAACAAATAAATAATGATAATTCCGATGCATAGGCCATGATGCAATAATTTCATAAATTATTGCATCTTAGACTATACAATTTTAGAATATCATTATTTGTATGTTTTGGAAACGACTCAGGAAGAGCTGAAACAGGTCAACTGTCAAATAAAATATTTTACTCGATTTAAAATTTTAATCTTACACCTTTTTAGCAACTAGAAAAAATAAAAAATAATAATAATAATAAATTATAATAATATTATAATAATTTTTAGCAATTAAAAATTCTATTTTAATAGTTAAGTTATACTAATAAATGCATTTTCTTCACATTATATAGAAGAAGTTCATGTATTTATAGAATTGTCGGAAAATATGGAATACTTCAATATCTCTCCCATATGATGTTGCAGCCAAGCTTTTATCTACCATACGACTTTCTAATACTTTTATGAGATATTATACCCAATTTTGCTTGGGTAGTTGTTATTGGAGAGACTCTGTGAAACAAAATCTTATTCTCAAGTTTTACAGTTTTTTTGCACGTAAATTTTATAAAATTCGTTTTAATTATAAAATTTTGTTGACACTGATTTTAACCTAAGTCTGCATAAAATTGAATAGTTATTTGTATTGCTATGTTAGGTAGTATTCCTCTATGCTAACTTGTTGAAAAGTGAACATGTTATGTTTTTCATGATGGCGTATCTGGCGGTATGGAATGTCAGCTAGACAACCTGATTCAAGACGCGTTTATAAACTAAAACATACTAAATTTTTTTAATTATAATTTCTCGGTGATATACTAATATTTACGCATTATATGGCTTTAGTTTCAATAAGCCATATGGACTCAATTCCATATTTACCCGACTGGTTGCCATTACACGAAAAGTGTAACATTTTTAAAAAGTTAAATATTTATATGCATTTTTTTTTTATTTCCCTTTAAACGCGTTAAAAATGCGTTAAAAATAGTCAATATTAGCTCTTTACTAACTTTTGATGTATCTCAACTTTTTTTCGTTAACTTAACAATAAAAACAAAATGGCGATCCATAATAGCCAAACTCTCTCTATATTTTTAAGCGCATTCGTTTCTAAATTTGTGTAGTATTATAGACTTGTACGGTTTTATAGCACACATTTTTTGGTTGTATGTAACAGATACAGAGCATCAAACTGCAAACTTTAAAAAAAATTGATACGGCGATGTATAGAAAATCCAATACGATTTTATAAAATGCGTGAAATACAGACATTAAGAGATTCTCAATATCTCTATCTAAGATGACCTCGGGTAATAACGCCAAGTTCTAATATAACACGCAGTTACGAAGGAATCCGGAAAATGGCATTATAGGTTCTGTTCTGAAATATTCTGAGTCATCTGAATCACAAACAATCCCTAAAAGCTTGTTACATTTGTAAACCTCATCTCAGAAATAAACACGTAAGAGCTCGATCTTAAATTTTCTAGGTAAATTTTGTGAAGTGACGACTATATATTTATCCGGAAACACTTTGCTTATTAAAATAAATATGTAGTGTATTTCATGTATTTTCAAACTGTTGTGGGAGATTCTTGATATGTTCGCGAAGAGCTTTAAAATATGCTGTGCAAAATGTATACCTGGGTAGCTTTTTGGTTCAAATATCTTGAAATATTTTTGTAATAACCCTACAGTAAATTATAAATTTTTTGGTATTCATTTTGAATATAGAATTAATCATAAATGCAATAAGTATTAATTTATAGTCAACTGACAGTATTAGATTCTTTTTTTTAATTAAGCTAAATTGTTTATCTCTAGCTTTACTTACTTGTAAGCAGGTTCTAATGTACCAATAACATCCAGTGCTTCATAGAGTGAACAATTGGTAGGTACTTTCACTTTCCAGACACGTGAAAAGTACTTATCACTTCCGAGAACTACAGAAATTTGAACCTGGATTCGTTCATCTGAACTTTCACGTAATTTGCTTATCACCTCTAGATCTGTAATACATAACAATAATATAACATATACATATCTATATTTATATACATGTTTTTTTTCTTCGTAATTTAAATATATTTGTAGAATAATGTCCTGATAGAACAAATAATAAAATAGACTATATTTAATCAAATTTCGATGTATCTTCTTTATTTAACGAAGATAAATTTAAACTTAAATTGAACTAGTTATTTTTCAGCGTATTCTTAATTTAGTCACTTGAAAAATACCTTGTGACTTGGAAAAATATCTTGTGAACACCTTGCGATAGGTACCAATTTCACCAACAAGAACTAAATCGTGATTTTGGATAATTTGGGGTTATTTTCTGAGAAATAATAACATCTAGAAATACATTCGATGTGTTTCCCAAATAAGAAATTATGGTGGTTTTAATGTTTTTATAATTCCCCTTACCCATTTTTTTGCTGTAAGAATCCATCCTATTAAAAACTTATTATTACAAAAGTTATTGATAACATTCTGAACATTCATATAATAAATTTAAATCATGTGATGATTGTTTCATTAAATGAACCACATACTATATTTTAAATTCTGATGTTCTGTTTTGTAGGCCAGTCAAATTGTTAGAAAAATAGGCCGATAGCTGCAAAAATTCTGCTAGAAGATTTTATGTTTTTAAAATGTTTATGGCGATGCTAGTAATAAGAATTATTGGTTTTCCGACAAAATATCTCGAGGCTAAACTTTGTAGTGCCAAAAAAAAACCACGAAATTTTCGGACGTTTTTTCAGTTTTTTACCTGTAACTCGAAAATTATAAGTTTTTTGTATACCATACTTAGTTACAAAAAGTCCTTCCGGCAATGCCGGGAGGAAGAGGTAGCTTTCATATACTTATATATTTATTTATTTATTTTAAAGTAAGTTACATTGTTCAAAAATACTAAGCTCAAATTAGTGGAAATAATCTTATAAAATTAGTGATTTTATAAGATTGAATACTAGTTTTTCTCAAGACTGAATATTAATAGGAATTTTTAGAAACTAGTCATATTTTATTCAACCTGGTTTTATTTTAAGCGATTTAGAGAGTCACCAAATTCCACGATATCATAAAATATATGCCATTTTAAAGCAACATTGTGGATCGTTCAGATCAGACCGTTTCAAAATGTCAGCCATAAGCAAAATTCAAAGTGCTATATCTCAATCATTTTTTAAGATATAGATAAAATAAAAAGTGTTCTGGAATCGTTGTTTTAAGTTCTAACACGTAAAAGAAAAATATTTTTCAACTTTTAATTTTTTCGCATTTAATTTTAAATTTTAAATTTTTTAAAAAATTTTAAATGGCCACCATTTTGAAACAAAATGGTGGATGATGCTGGCCAACGAACTCGGTCGAGACATTTGTATGTACTATGTAAATACCAAGTTTCATTCAAATCGGTTCATAAATACGTTAGTTATCGCATGACAAAAATCAGATATATATATATATATATATATATATGGTTATATATATATATATATATATATGTCAACATTTGAACGGAGGATGGTTTTGGGGTCTGGGGGTCATGATCGGTGAAAATATACCAAAATTTTCCGGAAGTGCTTTCCTCCGGACGGCTGCAATAGGTAGCTTTTAGGTAGCTTTCATTACAAAAAGTAAAAAGCTACATATTGCAGCCGTCCGGAGGAAAGCACTTCCGGAAATTTTTGGTATATTTTCACCGATCATGACCCCCAGACCCCAAAACCACCCTCCGTTCAAATGTTGACATATATATATATATATATATAACCATATATATATATATATATATATATCATGTACATTGTCATGTGATAACTAACGTATTTATGAACCGATTTGAATGAAACTTGGTATGTACATAGTACATACAAATATCTCGACCGAGTTCGTTGGCCAGCATAATCCGCCATCTTGTTTCAAAATAGCGGCTATTTAAAATTTTTAAAAAAATTTAAAATTTAAAATTAAATGTGAAAAAATTAAAAGTTGAAAAATATTTTTATTTTACATGTTAGATCTTAAAACACCAATTCCAGAACACTTTTTATTTTGTCTATATCTTAAAAAATGACTGAGTTATAGCACTTTGAATTTTTCTTATGATTGTCATTTTGAAACGATCTAATTTTTGTCATGCTATAACTAACGAATTTATGAACCGGTTTGAATGAAACTTAGTATGTACACAGCACATACAAATATCTAGACCGAGATCGTTGGCCAGCATCATCTGCCATCTTGTTTCAAAATGGCGGCCATTTAAAAAAATTTTAAAAATTTAAAATTTAAAATTAAATGCAAAAAAATTAAAAGTTGAAAAATATTCTTATTTTATGTGTTAGATCTGAAAACACCATATCCAGAACAGTTTTTACTTTGTCCATATCTTAAAAAATGTTTGAGTTATAGCACTTTGAATTTTTCTTATGGCTGACATTTTGAAACGATCTGATTTTTGTTATGCTATAACTAACGTATTTATGAACCGATTTGATTGAAACTTGGTATGTATATAGTACATACAAATATCTCGACCGAGTTCGATGGCCAGCATCATCCGCCATCTTGTTTCTAAATGGCGGCCATTTAAAAAAATTTTAAAAAATTTAAATTTAAAAATAAATGCGAAAAAATTAAAAGTTGAAAAATATTTTTATTTTATGTGTTAGATCCTAAAACACCGATTCTAGAACACTTTTTACTTTGTCTATATCTTAAAAAATGATTGAGTTATATCACTTTGAATTTTTCTTATGGCTGACATTTTGAAACGATCTGATTTTGTCACTCGTATTTATAAATCGATTTGGATGTAACTTAAATTTGTCAAAAATCTTTTAAATGTATTATGATGTATAAACAAAAAATTAGAAATTGAAAAAGGGTTCTTTCTAAACTATTTAGCTTAATAATGAATTTCGGAGTATTTTTTGCTTTGTCTTTACCTTGAAAAACGCTTGGGATATAGCAGTTTGAATTTCTAATGTGGATGACATTTTTTTTTTAAAGTCAATTTGCCCGCGACAGCACTCGTATATATTAATCGATTTCGATGTGAGTGTGCATGTTCACATGAATTAAGATTTCGATCAAGCTCATTGGTTTTTTTTATCCATCATGCTGCTTTAAAATGGATATCGGGGAATTTGGCAACCCTACAAACCGCTTAAAATAAAACCAGGTTGAATAAAAGATGACTAATTTCTAAAAATTCTTATTAATATTCAGTATTGACAAAAACTAGTATTCAATCTTACATAATCGTGTTCCAATATTTTGAGCTTCGTATATTTGATTTATAAAACTTAATATAAAATAAATAAATAAGTATATGAAAGCTACCTCTTCCTCCCGGCATTGCCGGAAGGACTTTTTACTTTTTGTAATGAAAGCTACCTAAAAGAAAGAACATTAAATCCTTTACAAATTTTTTTTTAAAATACTTTTCTAAACCCATTACTAAGCGCGCCATGGCTTTTTGAAAATGTCACTTTTTTAACTTTATAGAAAGTGACCTATTTTTCGCCTCCCATCCCCAAAAAAAATTCTTTCATCACTAACAATGAAGATTAAATACACTTATTGATGGATGAAAAGTCATAATTTTAATAAAGATAGTCAAAAGACTCACGAATTCTGGAAACCCTATAAGAAACACAGTTACGAAAGGAGATAGGACCGAGGTAAAAAGTGGAATGCAGATGGAAGATAGCATTCCCTATCCTCTTTCATTCAGACGCAAGTGATCTTTTTCAAAGACACACTCTTCTAATATGTTGCTATTCAGTTTACTGAGTATCTTCTTCTCGTGCAGCAATGAAAAATGAGTGAGCTCGAACCAAAATTGTGTTCTGTTTGCCCAAACGGCTTCATATAGTGATTCTCGCGTTATGAGCCAGAAAGGACTTGCCAAGCTCTTTGAAAATAGCATTCAACGTCAAAATAACATTCATTAATTTTTTTTGGAAAGTAGCAAGAAAGTTAGAGTAAATGATGATTACCGAAGAACATATGATAATGAGAGAGTGACAGCAGCATATGTTCGCCGGAGTGAACATTTTATACAGACTAGTTTGTCCCTCCGATCGAGCACTTCTTTCAAGTTTCATGATAATTGCTTCTTATGTAGAGAAGGTAATCCCGATGATTTCCACGAAAAACAATAAAAAAAAACCTTCGCAAAGAGAAAATTCATTCACAAAATAATGAAATTAGAAGCGAAAATTACATTTTTGATAACTACAGAAAAACGTGGGGATGAACGGCCCCAGAAAGTAATCGTATTTAGCACGAACCTGACTTCGTTGCTGCAGATACATAGTATCATAATTTTTCTCGCGTAAAACTATACCATTAGGTAACAGATAAAGAGATATGAGGGCGTCGACCCACAACATCCAATGATGGAGCCAATTACAGATACAAGAGCCGCTTCATTTCATTGCTTAAAACAGAATTTCAAAATAACAGAATTAAAGTTGAGCAGGTAGAAGAAAAAGCTGATATCATGATCACCTCAGCCATTTCATAAACCGAATCTTCGGAACTGTCGGAGAACACATTGACCTTCTCATGAGCATGACGAGCTTGGGCTATCAGCTTAAAAATCTGTTTTTACAAAAGCCAGGAAGAGGTAACATCGAAAACAAGAGGTTTTCAACCATGTCATACAAATACAATTTCAACAATGTTCTTTTCACTCATGCAATCAGCGGATGCGATACAACATTCGCTTTTTTTTGGAAAAAAGAAAGTCAATTTTGTAACAGTTTTAAAAAACATGATCAGCCTGAAGAAATAACCTGCGTGTCCAATAAATCAGCTTTTACCCATCAAGAAATCTTCAAGGCTGGAGAAAAGTTCATTATTGCACTATACGGTGGATGCATAGATACCACACAGAAATTGAACACTTTGAGGTTCTAGTTCTTTGCTAAATTTTCCTCAAAAAACAAAGTTCATCTTACAAGACTACCACGCAAGAGACTGCGCAGCATAATTTTCTCCGATGTTATCATCAGGCATAAGTTTGGCTAGGAAACAATATACCTCCTGAAGCATGGGAATGAGTTTGCAGGTCGGACGGTCTCTTTCAGACAGTTCCAATGTGCCAGGACCAAGCACCTGAATCGTTGCTCCATGTCGTGTCATGTAGCTGTAAAGAAGGGTGCAACAAAACATGTTCTTTTCAAAAGTGAGGTCTCAAATGCAAGCTAATTTGTAAAAAAAGGAATGGGATAAACTGCAAAAATGTCGACGCCATTATCTATCCAGAAGAAGAGGATGTAAAAATGTCACCGTAAGTATTTTTTACTTATATTCAGTTAAATACCTAACATTAATGTTCTCCATTTAAGCTCTAAATACAAAAAAAAAATGTTACAATGTTGTTAATTTTTTACAATGCTACCGTTGTAATTAATCATGATTACTATCATACTAATATCTGTAATGTAAATAAGTTACATTAAAGAGTATAAAACAATGGAAAATGGTTTCAAATTTTCGTTTTTGCGATTATTCTACACAGTTAGAAAAAAAATATCATTTTCAGAAAGCTGTAGTGCGCTTAATAATAGCTTTAGAAAAAAGTTTTAGAATGAAATTTGTAGAAAATTCAATGTTCTTTCTTTTTGTAATAAGTATTGTGCACAAAAATTTTCTGATTTTTTGGCTCCTCAAAATTTAGCCTCGAGATATTTTGTTGGAAAACCATTAATTCTTATTACTAGTACCCCATAAACAGTTTAAAAACATGAAATCTTCTAAAAAATTTTTTGCATCTACTTATGACAATTTTACTGGCCTATTATTGAGACGCGCGCATTTATTAATGGAGTACTATATATAGCATATCGGAGAGTTGTCAAAAATGATTATCCCCCTAGATACATTTTTATCCCCTCAGTTTAGGGAAAGATTATCAGAAATGTGTTTCCTTCCTTCTATAACCCCCATTTTACTTATTTATTTATTTATTTATTTATTCATTTTGTTTTCGCTATATCAAAATTTTGTCAATATAAAAATTTGTATATTATTTTGTGAAGATTTATAATAAATTTAAGCGGATTTAATACATTGTGAATTGATGAAGTTAAGATTTTTTTCTTCTTAAACACCTATTTTTCCGTCTTTCCCCCCCCCCCTTCCTTTCAGTCCAGTAGAAATAGCCCCAAAACGATCTTTGCCTTACAAAAATCCGGATAACTCTGATTTTTGGATACTGTGTTTAGGCCAACAAAATATTTCTAATGAGAAAACAAATTTTTCGGTATTCTATGCCTTGTACGTTTTTTACCCCATCGAAAAAATTAAAAATTTTCGGCACTTTTTTCTATTTTTCTTGAGTAACTCGCTTCCAGTGCATTTTACAAGAGAAAAAAAAAACAACATTTACTTTTTTGCAATGGTTAAAGTTCTGTGCAACATGTACTATTTATATTTGTAAATTGACCAAACAGGAGACGAGATGCGGAGCCCTTAAAATGGGATACTATTTTCCACAAAGGGAAAAAATAAACAAATAATGTTAGTTTTTCCTTAATAACTTATTTTTATTTTACATTTTTGCATTTTAGAGTCAAGAGTGTTATAATACATTTTGTGAAGCATGAAATAGTCTATAAGTTTCATTCATTAAATTATCAAATATCTCTAACAAACTCATCAGAACAAAACGATTTATGGTAAAAGCAGGAAAGTGCCCGCCTGGCAAGTCACTAATTTAAAAACGAGCTTTTATTTTTATTATCTTTTTCATATGTTACCTTAATCATTAGTTGTATTATTTATTAAATTCACCATAAAGAATAATATATGTATATTTATTTAGTTTCTGAGTTATATATTTAAGTAAAATATTATAAAATAAAAATAAGTAGATTTGTGGGGGGGGGGGGGTTAGATAATTGATAAAATATTGTTGAATATAACAACAACAACAACAAAAAAATAAAGAAGTAAACTTGAGAAAATAATTAAAGAATTTAAATTTTGCTTAGGGATTTTTGTTTGAGGGAGGTTTTAGGGAGGGGGCATTTGGATAATATTTATAGGAAAACTACCAAAAGGCGAAAGATTCTCATTCCTATATTTGCCTTATTTGCCTGTAAATTAAGGATAAAAAATTCTTTTACATTTATAAGCTTCCTCCAAATTTAATTTCTTTTGCTTTTAAAAGAAAGGGGGAGTCAATAATGGAGATTTCACGGTAGTTATAAGTTTAAAAATTTTATTTTCTTAATATATATATCTATTTTCAAAACACCAAATAAAATAGCTGTTTTAGAAATGGATGTAAAATAATACTACAAGTTTGCAACAAATGAAACAGAAAAATTTGCAAAGTTGTTAAACGTAATATTTTTTGCATTAATGATGCATAAAAAATAGTATTGAAAACTGTTAAATAAAATAATGTATAGCATTTATTGCAATTTAGAAAACATGAAATTTATTTAAATTACAATTGAACGTAAAGAGCTTGTTGCTTTTTATGTATTTGCTGACAGTTTTGTTTCTATTACACAAAATCAACTTTATATGATAGAAGTGTCTTCTATTTATATAAAAATATAGATAATGGAGCTGGCATTATTTTCACGAAGTTAACTAAAAGGAATAGAATCACTGAATGATTATTGGGCAATTTAATGACATATTCAGATCTGCCCCAACTAGACTCTTCATGAGTGTCCCACATTCCCACAAGATGACAAATCATTAGCATTTCTCAATTTTAAAAATAAAAATTATCATAAATATTTATTATTGTCCATGGTATATGTTAAATGAAGGAAGAAAAGTATAAATAAATAAAATTATTATTTTATCAAGCTGGAGATTTTACTTTTAAGTACAGTAAGCAGTATTTTGGCTCCTGGGGACAAACAAAATGTCGAAGAGCTTCAAATTTTTTTCTATATGTCTATAGGTGCTCCCATCTTTGATAATTTTTTGAAATAAAAAAACTTATAATAACTAGTGAAAAATGGCAATGTTCTCATATGCCCCATTTTCACATGTGCCCTAGTCTCCCCCATATATATTACTTAATTCTGTGTATTAGGTCTTGAGATAGACAACCCACAAAATCCATGTCACATACAGACAGACAAAGTCACAGACTCATAGACTGACAGGCAGATATTTTGTAAAACATGTTTTTCGGACTCTCTTACCCTTAAAACGTGTAAACCCGTCGAAAGTATTCCCGAATCCAATACTTTTTTCTTCTAAAGATACAAGAAAATATAAAAAACTAAGTACTGCGTCGCAGATTTTCCAAAGATTAGTTTTATTCTACCCACAACTAATGTAAGACATTTTATAATAAATAACTTAGTTGTTTGGAAAAAAAAAAAACCAAGATCTAAACTGAGGAAGTATTCAGATTTTTTTAAGTACCTGCATAACAAGTAGTAATTAAGTAAACATATCGTAGTTCTTTGAACAAAGAATCGCGATGGGGATACTCTACCGGATATTTCTCAATGTCTCTAATCCGCAAAAAAATATTGAAACATCAAATTTCATACATTGAATGAAAAACGTTTAAACGTTTATACGTTTAACCGCTTGGGTAAAATCCGTATATACGATGTACCGTATATGCTGTTTCGTGTAATACGTATAACTGCCGATGCCGAATTATACGTATAGCAAATACGTATTTCGTATAATACGTATTATACGTATACTTGTATAAACGTATAATCGGGAGCTCTAGTATCAATCCAATTGACTCTGTTTTGAGAAGGATGTGGAAAGGTGTGTGGAAGGTGGGATGAATTCTTTGGATTTAAAGAACAAGGAGAGAAGTAATATAAAAAAAAAACTCAGCACTGACGATAAATCAAAAATAAGTGATGGAAAATTGATTCCATATGATTTCGAAGCTTTTTAAAACTGAATAAATTAAGACGAATTTATGAAAAAATTCGTTATATGGAGATAGTTATTTCGCTATATAGAGACTGTTTTTAATGTAATCATGCGAAAAGGGGACCGTTCCTACTAAAAATTCGTTATATAGAGAAATTCGATGCATGGAGTTTCGTTATAGAGAGACTCCACTATATATAAATAATTAGATAAAGTTGTCAACTTTGAATGTGTTGGGTTTTAAGATCCATAATCGACATAGATCTGCAAAAAATTTTCGAAAATTCTAACATAAGGGAGAATGTAATAGGCAGTATTTCTTACAAAGTCTACCTAAAAAGTGTAAATAAAATTTACCTGTTTTAACATGAGGTGCACAATGATCGGAGGTAATATTTGCCAAACTCATTGCATTGAAAATTGGTAAAATATAGTAAATATTTTGAGTGTTTGGATAACTTTGCCTGACTTCTTGCAATATGAATTTTATTGCCGCATTCAAATCACAATCTGTGTGATAATTCTGAGCAGCTAATAGTGCCTGAAAAAAATAAAGAAATTTGTATTATTATACCCTAGGATATAAAAGAAATGTTATTCTATTAATAACGCTCTAAAAGTAATCTGAGAAAAAATGCATAGTCTAAAATTTTTATCAAACATATATATTTAACCGTAAAATGATTTCCATTTCATGGCTACATATTTTCCTTCTTGATTTCGTTTGTCAAATAAAATAAGATAACAAACTAAATATGTACTAGGCTAAATTACATGCAACAGATAAACATTTATTAATGAAGAGTCAGTAAATTAATTATAACAATACAATAAACAAGAATGAAGGAAAGCTGTACAAATACAACTGTTTTGCATACTTATGTAGTAATTTTTAATTCAAATGAAGTGTAATCTACATTTAAAAACAATTTTCATAAATAATTTTTATGTACCGAGTGAGGCGTAAGTTTTTATGTGTAGAGATAGACATGGAACAACTTTTTTTAACTTTTCCAACATAGCTGAAATATGTCTATGGCTTAGATTTGTCTGTTTATCCCTGTTGTAACTCTCGTAAATATAGTCAGAATTATAAAGGTGTTATGTTTATAATTTATTATGGTTTCAGGGACACATAAGAGAATTTGGCTATAGAAGGATTTAAACAATAATTGAACTAGTGAAGCCAATGTGCAATAACTGCTAGAAGTGTGTTTTGAGTTGTGATACACGTTTGTAAATTGAGCGATTTTAAAAATGTTATTTGCTGTGTATTATTTTTATATATCAGATACAGAAAAGTTCCAAAGTAGATTTCTATTTATTCACGATTATTACTAAATTTAAATTTGCCACTATACTATGAGTTTAATTGAACTAAATTGTAGCACATTATACAGTATACATACAAATCTATATATCATATACAGGGCTACATAAAAACAACCGAACATTTACTTGACTATTAATGGTAATAGCAGATATTGTTTTTTGAAATGCGTTATGTGTTCTTCAAATTGAAGGATTTGCTGCCAAAATGAGGTAACTCAATTTTTGATATTTCGGTAAAGTTAAAAAAAAACCTTTTATTATTTTCATTTTGTTTTATTATTTAAATTTTAAAATTTTGTCAAAATTATATTTTCTACTTATGCATTATACTATACACTTATAAATGTTTACCGCTAATAATATCCAAAACTACCTCTTCTGAATGCATTTTTTTAACAAGAAAGTGGACATAAAAAATCCATCAAAATGGAGCTCCTTTTTTTCAGCAAACCCTTCAATTGTTTATTTAGATGTCATGTTTCACTTTAATAAACTGTGAAACTCTGTTACAGTTGGAAATTATTCTATAATCTATGCTGGATGAATGATATTTTGTTCTTGATTATTGATGTATAAAGTATATTTTGCTTAACTTCACAGAAAAACTTCTATTCAAATGTATTTAACAAAATCAATCCAAGAAACGAAAATCCCAGAGTGACAAGAGCTACAGAGTTCATGCAGCACAACTCAAATATTTCATTTATTTAATAGAATATATACTTATAATTAGACTTCTATACATAAAATATCAAAACTTTCAAATCAGTTCCAAGAGTCAGTTTTTTTATAATGATTTTTATTTAGTTAGTTCTCAGAAAATAATCATAAACAAATTAAGTTGTTTTTAAATGACTGTAATAATTGAAACTTTTCAGTGAGATAAGATTAAACTGAACAATAATGCAATGCTTAAGCGGAGCTTCAACTTCTTTCAGCATTAGTGCTATTTCGGAATCTTAAAAATTAAACTACATTTTATAGATAATTCTTTCTAAGAAATAATAGTTATTTCAAAATAATAAAAAAAAAATAATAAAAAATCGTTACCACTACTTGACAATAACGATTTCCGATTCTTACAAATAGCCAATTCTTTTCAAACATTCTTAAAAAAAAAACCAACTTAAAAAAAAACATTTATGAACTCATATTTAACTTTTAAAAAATTTTAAATAATCTACAACACCTAGTTCTAAAAAATAATTGAAACTTTTGCTTTACAGGAACAATTAATTAAAGAAGTTTAAAGGACAAAATAGCGAATTTGGTGAAAAATACACCTGAACAACTAGAGCTGTGGTCTTCAAGTTGTCAACTGCGCCATTTTTCTGTTGCTTTATCTTTAATTTAAACACCATTTCATCTATAATTCTTTCATCTAAATCCAAATCTGTTCGGGAATAAATGCATGAAAGTGCCATAACAGTCATAGCCTGTGCATCTGAAATAAAAAAGAAGAATGCGAAATTTTAATAAGAAATTACATATATACAACAAGATACTTAATTACAGATATTATTATTATAGCAATTTTTAACCTCTTCGCTACTGGCGATTATTACAGTATTGTTAATTATTACTGAATTATTTCTTCTCTCGTTTGACTTCAGAGCGAGATTTTTGTTTTATTTTCATTATCTCGAATCTTAGAATTCGAAACATATTATTCTTATATCGAAATTTCATTTATATTTGAGTATCTATATTAATAAAATAACAAATCGCTCTGTGTGTATGTGTGTGTGTCTGCGATAGTTAGCGAAAACTACGGTACGTACGAAGCTCAAAATTTTTCTGAGAGTAGCCCAATATCTCTCCTAATGCACCTGACGCTCAGAATTTCAAAATTCTATTTATTAACTGAGTAATTAATTAAATTCCAAACCTCACTCTCATAAAAAATCGCTTTTTTTTAGCTTTTTTCCTTTTTATTCTCTTATGGTTGATTGGTTGCATAAAATTTTCGCAGAAATAATTTTAAAAACTGAGACTGACCTTTAAAATTCATAGACTGGCAAACTGTCAGTTTAAATGAGGGTTTTTTTTTTTTAAATCACATCTGCTGTACGCCATGGAGGAAAAAGATAGGTGGTGGCGAAGTAAAACGAAAAAAAGAAAGGTTTGCAAGAGGAAACCATTTATCGCTGAAATTTTAATGTCTCAAAATAAAGCACGAGGAAGGAATTTTGTATTAATAAGACGGATTGGAAAAAATGAATTACAGCTAAAGCATATTTTACGAAGAAATCGTAATTTTTTTAAATTTTTTTTCTATTATATTATTTATTAAAATAAATGTTTGCTTTTAAAATAATTGAAATTGGAAAATTAAAAATAATTAAATGTCAAAACAAAATTAAATAAAATATTGAAAACATATGATTTGAAGTAAAAAATTTTATTACTAAAAGTTTTCTCTTTTTTTTCAGAAATTTTTAATACTTTATAACGTAGATGAAAAATGTTTATGATTTAACAACATATTTATAATTCCATGTCAATATATAAAATATAGTGATGAAAAGATTCTTTTAAAATCATGCATGAACACTTAAATAATAATATTAATCTAAAATCTAGATTTCAGAGTGCAGACGATTTTAAGACATTAACGAAAGAATGTTGATTTTTCAAGCAAAGTCTTAAATGATGCTTCTATATTGATATTTCAAAGTCATATGATAAAAATAATCAAATAATTCTTGCCTATGATTGATCTAATTGTATCTTTCATGCATTCTGATCTACAGGCAATAATGGCACAAAACGTTATTTTTTAAACGAAATTTTAGTCATCTATTCAATAACAGTTTAAAAGGTAAAAAACAAAAACAAAGAAATACTGGTTTAAAAAAGTTTGAATTGATCGGAGTTTCAAAGCACATGGTTTTGTTGGTGCTTATTTGGACTTATTGTCGCGGATTTTAGAGTTACATTTTTTGCGTCACCCCAAGACATTATACTGCCACTCTATTAATTTCTTTTTACTATATGGTTGTACGCATATTTTTGGAATTTTAAACATTAGAATGTATGAATCATTAGCTGTGTTGCAATAAAAAACATTACACAACACTTTTCTATGAGTTTATTTTTTTAATCATTGATTAAATTTAAATGTGTTCTGTTCAAATTAAAATTGTAATATGGCTTTAATTTGTTTTTAAAACAAAAATAAAATAACTGTTTGGCGTACAATTGTTTGTATCCGCAAACGATTCATTCACCATAATAAATTATCAAATAGCTAAGTAAATTATCTATCAGAAATAGCCATAAAAAGAATAGTAGCAAAACTGATTATAACCTTAATGTTTAGACTAATTTACACATTACCCGATTCCAGCCAGAAAAAAAAAAAAAAAAAAAAAAAAAAAAAAAAAAAAAAAAAACCAGACCACACTTCGATACGTGATACACAAAATTTCCGTGAGTATAAACCCGACCCTGACCTAAAAATTCTGTTTGGGAAAAACTATGGATTTGATAACTGACCCGAACCAAATCTGAATCCCGCAAAAATGTTCAAATGAAGCATAACCCGATTCAAACAAGGAAAAATAATTTTCGTGGGCATGAAATCTGACCCGAACCTAAATATTTTCTTTAAAAAACCCCGAAATATGACTCGAACGAAATCTGAAACCGATAAAAATATTCCAGAAAACTATAACCCGATCCCAGCAATACAAAATACTTTCCATGGTCATAAACCCGACTCAAACCTAAAAAATTCCATTTAAAAAATCCTGAAATTTGACCTAAACCACATCTAAATCTGACCAAAGTATTCGAAAGAACCATAACCGGATTCGAGTAAGACAAAATAATTTCAGTGGACATGAACCCGATACGAACCTAAAACTCCCATTCAAAAAAATACCTGAAATTTAAATCGAACCAAATCTGAATCTGACAAAACTATTTCAAACAAACGCAACCGGATCCAAACAAGACAAAATATTTCAATGGACATGAACACAATCCGAACCCAAAAAATTTCTTTGAAAAAATCGCGAACTGAACGAAATCTGAACTTGGCAGAAATATTCCATTGAAGCATGTCCTTATTCGAACAAGACAGGATTATTTCCGTGAACATGCAAGAAGACCCGAACTCAACAGTTATATTTGAAGAAAAAACTCGAAATCTGAATTGAACCAAATCTGGACCTGACAAAAATATTCCAAAGAACTATAACCCAATCCAAGCAAGACGAAATAATTTCTATGGACATAAACCCAACTCGAACCTAAAAAATTCGATTTGAAAAAAACTGAAATTTGACACAAACCACATCTAAATTCGACCAAAATATTCGAAAGAATCATAACTGGATTCGAGTATAACAAAATAATTTCCGTGGACATGAACGAGATCCGAACCTAAAAATTCTATTTGAAAAAATACCTGAAATTTGAATCGAACCAAATCGGAACCTGATAAAAAATATTCCAAAGTATCGTAACCGGATCTGAATAAGACAAAAAATTTCCATTCACCTGAACCGAATCTGAACCTAAAAAAATTCTGTGAAAAAAATCACGAAATCTGAACTGAACCAAATCTGAACTTGAAAAAAAATATTCCAGTGAAGCATGTTCTTATTCGAACAAGGCAGCATAATTTCCGTGAACACGCAAGAAAACCTGAACCCAAAAATTTCATTTAAAGAAAAAGCCGAAATCTGAATTGAAACAAATCTGTTCCCGACAAAAATATTCCAAAGAACCATAATTGTATCCGAGCAAGGCAAAATAATTTTCATGGACATGTATACGACCCGAACATTATAACTCAATATCAAAAAATACCTAAAATCTGAACCCGACAAAAATGTTCTAATGAATCATAACCAGATCCGAACAAGACAAAATAATTTCCATGGACATGAAACCCATATATGGTTTGGTAACATTTAGGTTGCAATTACATTACGGTATGTCTTTGATTATATTTACTATCCCGTTAGGTTACAGTTAGGTCACTGTTAAGTTAAAGTTAGGTTAAAGTAAAATTGCATTTATGTTATGGTTACAATAAGAATATGTTACAATAAAGTGAAGGCTAGGATACATTTCTGTTATATTTAATTTACGGTAAGGTACTGTTAAGTCAAAGTTAGGTTACAGGCAGGTTATGGTTACGGTAAAAAAGTTTACGGTTAGGAATTTATCTATAGAGTGGACATTATGCATGATTTGATTAAAAATAACACTTACTTTTGTTAAATGACTCTGAAATTATAATACTACATACCAACACTTTAGCTACGAGCGAGTATCGATTTCATTCATGGTATATATGAGGACGGTTTCAACATCGTATAGGAAGTTTGCGTTGTTAAATCGTAATTGTAGTTTCAATCCCAAGTTCGTAGATAATCCATGAATAATGAGAAAGGCAACACAGGAGGCTGTTTACTAGAGACAAGTTTTTATTACTTTCACAGTTACAAGAATGGTTGCCGTGCCAGAGAGGGACCCTCGCAGAGATAGGTCCGATGTCCGATCGCTAGCTGTTGCAGAGAAGGAGTGGTGGCAAATACATTTTTCACATCGTCAAGTGTTGGCGGGATACATGTACATAAATAGAGCCAAAAACGACTGATACGCACAAATTGCGATGAGAGAAGGCACGTGGAGAGTTTCCGTTACATAGACATTCAATGATAGAAACCAAAGTGCATAATTTGAAATGATTAACGCCAAATGATAAAAGATAGCATATGGCCCGGAAAACCACAAGGATTGAATTCTTTACATAGGGTTAACAAGAGTCTCACGGTCTCAGAAAGAAAATGAATTCAAATGAAATAAAATAAAAGACAAACTTAGCGCATCTGCTTCTTAAGCGAGTAGCGTTTAACTATGAATAAATACAGGCTAGAAATAACTCTTTAAATGGTTGTTGCTATGGGAAAATTCTTACAGTTACATGAACAAACAGGTATATGTTGTGGCTTTAAAGAAAGAATTAGAGATAAGTGAAGTCATATTTTAAAGGAAAAATGGCCGTTAGTAACTGAAAAGAATTAAAGGGATTAAAAATCTAGCTTATTAACTAAAGTTTCAATTTAAGGGAATATTGTAATGTTAACTAAGGGGGGAAAACAATTATTAACTAATATTTAAAGGAAAACGCCTTTACAGTATAGTCGGATTTAAGAGTGATATAATTAGTTTGAAATTCAAAATATTTCACTTGGGATTTCTATGTGAAAAAAAAAATAATTAGTTACATGACTTAACAGTGATTTTTGATAAATATCAACACTTTAACACGAAAATCAGGCAGTCGTTGGATGCATATTCCCTCCCACATTTCTCATCGCTCATTTTGAATATTTTTAGAACTTAATATTAGCTGTTTTTTAAACCGATTTTGACACAGTCAGTGGCCACGTATTTCAGACAATGCATTTCTGCATGTTTCGAGTTAATGATAAAATCATACAAATTCCAAGTTCGTTTAATATTGTTAATACGGACCCGGGCAACGCCGGGCGGGTCAGCTAGTCATTAATAAAATGGGACAAAACTGATGTACCCATTTGGGTACTCAGGGACTGAAGAGGTTAAAGCACTGTGGGAGTTTTTCGTATTCAGTTTTGTTTTGTTTCTCTTTAGCTAAATGTCCATTATTTTACGATTGGCCTTTTGAAATCTGTTTCAAAAACTTAAATAAATATACAAATTATAGAAATTCTTGTCATACTGGTGTACGAACGGGTGGTATTTTTTTTTTTTAATTAAACATAATTTTAGTGTTACAATGCATTGAAGCCCGTATCAAAAGTATATCGGCAAGTGGTAAATTTACATTCTCGTTTAATTTATTCTCTTTAATGAAAAGTTGTGCATTTCTCTAGTCTATGACTGGTTCTATTTTTAAATTTACATTTCAGCCGTTTTCGACAATTTTCAACTCAGTTGAAAATTATTTCTGACTTCAGTTTCTCTGTCCACCTGGTCGTCTTTTGTCTGTTCGTTTGTCTGAATATCTTGTGCAGTATGTGGAACGTGTTCACATGACAAAGGGTGAATCGATTTTCTCTTTTCACTTATTTTTTTATGAAAAGCTATATATTTCTGCAGCCTATGACCCTTGCTACTTTAAAATGTTTATTTCCAGTGTCTTGAACACTTTTCGACATAGTTGAAAATTGATTATGATTTCGGTTTGTCTGCACGCCTGGGCGTCTGTTGGTTGTCCGACTATTAGAGCTCAATGTCTTGGAAATATACTCGTATTGATCTGTAAGTTTTATAATTTATTGAAATTTACTGTAGACCGATCATGTGCTGCAGAGTGGATTTGCAGTGTAACCATTGCGCAGTACGGTCGGATGCGCAGTTAGATTTCGAAGTTAAGTGCTAATTTCCCGAACAAAATGTAAAATCGATTAGAGATACTAATTTAACAACTTTATATGGCCATTTTTGAAGAGTTTTTAATTTCATTTTTCTGTAAGAATTGGTCTTATAAGAATCATTTTAAGAGAATTTTTGTTAAAAATGCCCACTTTGATAGCATTTTTTGGAAATATATTCTGCTTTTATGAAAAGATCAACCAATACAGCCCATTATAAGCAATTTGATAACTTTAATTAAAAAACACATTTTCTTTTAAGAGTGCCAATTTAAGATTGGTTATTATTATTTTTTTTTTTTTTTTTTTTTTTTTTTTAATTTATTTTATAATATCAATTTAATCGTTGTCTTAAACATTTTTATTAGTCAAATTCGATGCGTTACGACTTGCTAAATATTAGTTATTAAACTAATAATTAGACTCATCATATATTAATTACTAAAATATAAACAAGGTTTATTAAACATTAATTACTAAAATACTAATTAGGCTTTTTAAATATTAATTATTATTTATTAAACATTAATTACTAAAATATTAACAAGGGGTATTAACTATTAATTATTAAAAAAATAACCAGAGTTATTAAATATTAAATACTCAATGTCCATACCTGTCCACACTGGTCTAAAATGTGCATCATGCAACTGCTGAAGCTGCTGGACATCCTCCAGTGTCATGTTATCTTTCGCATTGCATAGAGTCAAAATTGAGAATGGATTAGTGTAATTGCTGTTGTTTACACGGTTGCGTAATTCTTCCACCAAATCGACACCAAAGAAATCTTTAGGATCGATGCAAGCAACGGAGAGTGCATTGATATAAAGTGCTAAATCCTTCGTCGGGATCCTTTTCTTTCTTTAAAAAACACAGAAAGAGAAGTTTTAATATGACAAAGTAAACTTTACTATTTCTATCGCCTTTCACGGTATTTTTTTTTTACCTTAAGTTTATGTAAGACAGATATTTTCAATTTTACCTTAGGCACAAAAAATTATAAATTAAACAGACTTGCAAATTTAAGAAAACCTCAATTTGTTCTATAATTGTCAGACTATGTTCACAGTTTATACGCGGTTTAAGAATTTAAGAGAATTTCACTTTTTTGAGTAGTTTTTAGTTTGTGTTCACATGTTATGCATTGTTTGACTACATTGTTTGAAACCAATATCATACACATGATTTTTGTTTACACGCAAGTTTATGTAAGACAGATATTTTCAACTTTACCTTAGTCACGAAACATTACAAATTTAATAGACTTAGAAATTTAAGAGAAACAATTTATTCTGTAATTTTCAGACTATGTTCACAGTTTATACGTGGTTTAAAAATTTAAGAGAATTTCACCTTGTTGCGTAGTTCTTAGTCTGTGTTCACACGTGATACATTTTTTATCGCATTTTGCAAGTTTTCACTTTCAGGAAAATGTGCGAACTGAAGGTATTCCCGTACAAATTTGGAAAGGTTTCTTACAATAGAACACAAAAGTTCGTATTATCAGAAAGGGAATATTAAAAATTAAATGCTTTCAAAAAATGATAAAAATATTTGCCTGCTATAGGACAAAATGAAAATGTCCTGCTTTTAAATGCAAATAAAGCTACATAAAGAAAATAAAAGATGAGTCCATTGTTGACCCAGACATCCCATTTGGAGATTTTTGTAATACGTGCCAACAATGACATCAATAAAATGATGTTTTAATATAGCTGTAACCAAAAATACCAAATATGTGATACTATCAAAATAAACTATTTATCGCCTTGGCTAATTCATTGTCGTCAAATATCTCGGGTACAATAGGACTCAGCCGTGCAATTTTTTTTTTTTTTGTATCTTTTTTTTACTGTTTACAAAAGGATATTTTAATGATAGATAACGCATCTAGACATGAATGTAAATTATATTTAATTTAAATTAAATTTATTTTAATTTAAATTATTCCAAATATTTGGCTGTTTGAGAGATGAGACTGTTTTTTCGTAAAGTGTACCACAAAAATGTACAAGTTACAAATGGTATTAGATTTCGCTTTGCTCGCCCTAATAAGTTTCGGGTTCAGATTTTAAAATTTCGCGTACATTTTGTCTAATTTACTAAAATAATACATTGTGTCTAAAAATGTATACACAATTTATTCCCTAACAACTAGCTTGTTCTTCTTTTCCTTTCAGGATTAACTAACATTAAAAATCGATTAAAACATACCCAACTTCGGTTGCAGAAAATGTGTCCCAAACTGAAACCAGAATTTCGAAAATGCTGAGTCGGTTTAAAAACAATTCTAAGCCGAACTACTACTATTTCATCTAGAATTTCTATAATTAGAGATTGATACTGCTAAAAAAATTCTCAAAAATGTTCGGGAAAAACTGCGGCGATCAATAAATCCCGCAAAAAAAATGAGACAACAGAACGGTTTTTAGTTTGAATACAATTTCATATAAAACGTTTTACTTTGTATACTTCCATTTGAATTTCAAAGTAAAAAATAAGTTAATACAAAATTACGTTGTAAACATTTAAATTATGTACAGATTTTTCAAACAACCCTTCAATTTTTTCATATGTACTATACAGCTTTTCAACAAAAAGCCATTGTAATGAAAATATACGAAGTACCATTAAATACTAAGTAAGATTTTCGGCTCTATTATGCGATATTTAGCATTGCAGTTGTAAACACTTTTTTAATCATCATTTGCTTCTGTGTTAACCGTTGTGTTAAATTGGGTAAAACATTTAATTTTGGAAATTTCAATCATAAACTCAGGTGAGCCTTAACCCATATTTTAGTGGTCTGCACGGGCCAAAATTTCCAGGAACGAGTCCGGATTGAATGTTGAAATTTTAGCCCAAGCCCGGCCCGGCCCAGCCTGAAACTAGAAATTTTGGCCCGAGCTCGGCCCGACCCGGAAAAGGTTAAAAATTCGGTACGAACCCGGTCCGTCTCGGGTGAATTTCTACAGAAGATTGATCTTTACTCTAACGGAAGAGTTCAGACCAAAAAACTTATCTTAGTCTGTTTTTTTTCTTTTTCTTTCATGTTTATAATCTCTATTTATGGAGAAGTGCCATAGGCTACGATATTTACGATTTTAATGAACCTTTGTTGTTTGTATGTAAATGTTTCAGTTATCATTAGTATTATTGATACGAGGGCAATTCGGAAAGTAACCTCCGTTTATGAATTTTTAAAAAACTAATGAAATGAAACATGTTTTATTACTTACGTATGAAAGACACGTTCTTCAGCTACTTCTCAACATAATTGCCGTATTAATTAAAACAATTATCGTAACGGTAAATCAGCTTTGAAATTCCATCGTCACGGACTTCTGCCGCCGGCCTATTCAACTGCGATTATTTTTAAATTCAACTCGCACCACTCTTTCAACCCAAAGAATTTTAAGATATTTTTCTATATAATTTGCTGATAAATGTACTACCAAAAATGTTTTTAAAAGTAGCGGGTCAAGTAAAATATTATGAGAACAATTCGGAAATTGTCAATATGAATAAAAGAATATGTTAAAATTCTTTGGATTGAAAGAGTGGTGCGAGTTGAATTCAAAAATAATCGCAGTTGAATAGACCGGCGTCAGAAGTCTGTGACAATGGAATTTCAAAGCTGATTTACCGTTATGATAATTGTTTTAATTAATGCGGAAATTATGTTGAGAAATAGCTGAAGAACGTGTCTTTCATACGTAAGTAATAAAACACGCTTCCTTTCATTAGTTTTTTTTTTTTTTAAATTCATAAACGGAGGTTACTTTCCGAATTGCCCTCGTACATTTAAAAACATCTAAAAAATCTTATATGGTAAAAGTAAAATCTTTTAAGACATTGGAAAGAAAAAAATACGTTACCTTCTTAGCAGATGTAAATGTTTAATATATTTTTTTTCTCGCGTATTGTTGTATTCATTTTGCATGAATGAACAATTTAAAAGAAATTTGCAGTTTTCAGTTTAAACGAAAATTCCGTCATAATCATGTTTTTTTTTTTATGCGTTTAATTCTGTTTTAAGACGCCTAGAAATCTACGATTCTTTAAAAAGAATAAATTTTAATGTTTAATTGTAGAATAATGACGACTTAAAAGTATATGCCTATTTTGCAAAAATTTTTGGACCAAACCAAACTTTACTGATTTATGAACAGACTTTTCCATGTCGAGAAGAGGATTTTGATACGGGAAGATTCAACAGGAACTGATTATTTTGGTCCGTGAAGACTAGGAAGAACGAAATCAGTCTCGGCTTCGTACGGAAAAAATAAGTTAGGCTCGGCCCGGCCCGATACTCCAGGGAAAAAAATTAAGGCCCGAGACCGGCCCGGCCTCAAAAGATTAGTGACTAGGCCCGTACGGCCAGGCCCGAGTCTTCAGAAGCAAGCCCAGCCCGGCCCGGCCCGAATGCCGTTAATGGAAATCGGCCCGAATCCGACCCGCGGGCCGGGCTGGGCTTCGGCCGAGGCCCGGCCTGCTGATCCCTACCGTATTTTTCCTGTATCGTACTATTTTTCACGTATGGCAAAACATTATTTTTAAACGCTCTAAAGCTATTGCAACAAACTGTTGAACCTCTGAATTTCAAGTAATTCATGTCATTTTTCTAAACTATTTCAAAAGAAATATACTTAAAATCGATTTTTGCTTTTATCTATTAAAATCTGAAATTTTTTTTTCTCTCTTTTTATTTCTAGAAATCAAAAAAGACATTTAAAAGGATTTTTCAATTAGATTAAAGTATTTAAAGTGGTTTTATTGTTAACCCTTTTATCTATTGAGTATCACAAATGTTCGAAGAAACCTTAACCAATTTCTGCTTCAGTATTTTTATAGTTTTTCTTAACCCTGTTGAGGTGTTTCATTTATTCGGTCCAAAAGCCATATTCAGAGTCGCTGAATCTGCAACTTTTTGTGTACCACTCATTTTGGAAAAATTGTTGTTCTTTTAAATCGCTGAAATATTCCAGTTAAGTAAAAGAACTTTCTTAGAATTAAAATATTGCTAGGAACTTGAAAACTCTACATATTTGAAATTATGTGCATTCAAAATGAACAGCGCATTAGGGTTAAAAAGTTACGATGTGTGACTGATATACTTACAAGGATAATTTAGCTAATAACTGCAAGGATAATTCATATGCAATTTCTTCTCCAATTCTGTTATCAGAAGAAAAAAACTTTTGGTTGTAAAAAAATAGAGCTACTGCCGTTCTTGTTATATCTGTATCCCATTTATTAATAGAGCGCACTTCTTGTCGTCCGGTTTTCAGTAGATATTCGGTTAAATTTCTTTCAATGTCTAAGATTCCAGCAATAGACCTTATCTTATCCTTTAATCCAGTTGATTCTAAAAGAAAAATATAAAATTAGTTTTAAACCCAATGTGTGTAACATTGTTATACAACTAAGATCAAAAGCATTTAGATTGTGGTTAAATATCCAACTAGGATTGGAGGCGTAGGGAACATTTATCGTAGAGTAGAGGTACATGTGACATTAAAAGTTATCAAAAACACTGCAAAAAATATTGTTGGTTTTACGGTGTAAAATTGGCACCCTAGCTAACAGTAATTTATCGCAAAATGAATAATATTATTGCGTAAAATAAACAGTAATATATGGTATGTTATTGCTCGTATATTTATAAGACGATATAGGATAAATGGGTTCAAACAAAGCGGTGGAAAAGATGCCGCACTAGCACACCCTAGACCAAATTCAGAAGTTCGCCGTGTTTCTTTGCGCCATGTGCTGTGTTCTATGCGTTTCCACTGCTTAATTGTCCATATTTATGTATTTATGCTAATTTTTATGCTTCAAACTTGCGTGGTAAGTTGCTAAAATTATTCTAACAAAATTCAATTAATATTTTAAGTCAATTAAGCAGATATTTCATCTCAAAACCGATTGTAACTGTAGACTAGCTCCTCGTAAAGTACAGACACGTGCTTGCCTTTCTCCCACGTTGTTCACATGACACAAATTTGTGGTGCGGTATTTTACCCTCTACTATGGGACAGAATTCGCGCCGAGGTTGAGGGACAGATTCCGCAAAATACATTTTTATTTTTCGGCTCGATAAATGAATCACTACAATTTCAGTAGAACTTACGCATAAATGAACATAAATTAAGCGCATTCTGCTATTTATCAAAATTATTTTGAGCAAAAATTTTGGTTTACCATTTGCTCTTTTACAATTGTCATCACCTAAACTGCTAAACAAAATATCTCCTATTCCAATGTCCAAAAGATCTATACAGCCGAGTAAAAGAAAGCAACAGGATGCAAATATTACAAGTACAGAGTTTATAAACAAGTGAAGGTAAGGAAATAAAAATCAAAAGAAACTAGAAAGTGTCAAAGAACGACAGTTTGGTGACTATGTAAAAAAAGGTAAAATGTGTATAAAAAGAACTAAGATCAACATTAAAACACTCCAGATGAGGAAAAAACTGAAAAATGAGTCATCTTTCGACAGTAAAGAAAGTGTTCCTTTTGTGGATTTTGATGGCAGTATTGGATTGGAATTTGGTCATTCTGAATGTGTTGAGTATCTAGTGAATATAAAAAAAAAAGGTCTAAATTGGATTTGATTGTGCAATCAGAGGCTGCTTGAAACATGCTCAGTTTACTCTTGAAACGGGAAGTATAGTGTGATTGAGGGCGAATGGAAATACAAAATCAAAGAATGATAAGAAAATCCAAAAGTTCAAAGACAAGGATTTCAACAGAATAGAACCGATACTTACATTAAGAGCAAATTGCAATTTCACCTGGTTGTAAACTAGTGATATATATATATTTGTAATTTTTGTTGTCTACTGTTTCAAGTAATTATGCTATCATATAAATTTAAATATTTCTCTTTTCATTTTCATTTTTTGTCTTTTAGGAAAGTTTTAAGCAAGTTTTATTTTTGGAGATTACACTTTTGTATTTTGGTTACACTTCTCAGTGTTACAAATATTTTTTTAATTTTACTGTTATTTATTTTATTTTAAGTAGTTTGAGAAAATAAAAATGCATATTTCTTGAAAAAAAATTATTTTCTCCATACATCATCTGTCCCATTACCCATGCAGCATCTCATCCTGCACATAAAAGAGGATGCTAAAACATAGCGCTTTGGAAAATACTAATACCTGATTTGTTAAAAGGATTTTAACTTGTTTAACATAGAAATTAGTTTCTAAAGAACTTGATTAATGATTCCTAGTACTTTTTTTTTTACATTTTACAAGACGAAAAGTAAAACTGTGGCATCTGTCTCCGCTTTTTCCTACTACTGCTTATTTAAGGTATATTATTATTAATAATTCAGGCAGCCGGAATACTAGTATTATATCGTAAAATCAATATTTTTTTTTTTTTTTTTTTTTTTTTTTGCAGAAAAGAACTACGTCTGCAATGAAGGGTTGTTAGAAAGTCCAGACATCAGCTGATGAGGTTTATAGTTTCGATTTTCCACAGCAATTTATTTTTTAAATAAATGACATAGAATATATATAGTTATTGTGTAATGCAATACCTAGTAGCAGTATAAAAACAATAAACCTCATTACTGTTACAAACACACTAATTTAATTAGAATTAAACATATAAATCAGGATTATTATGCATAACAAATTTTAAAAGATTATCCACGTTAATACAAGGATTTTTTTGTAAGTACTATTTTCCTATTTAATGCAAACCGTTCCTTTCTTCGGATATGTTATGTCACGAACTTTCAGGTATTAAAATGTCTATTTTTTTTAATTCCTTGTGATTGGGAACCCTTCATAAATACTATGGTGTTCGCGACTAGTTTGCATTGAGTGGGTCTCCTATTACGAATTTTGTCTATTTAAAAGTTAATTAAAAATCCATCTGAAAAAAAGCTTCACGGACCAAAGCACTTTTACAAATTTGCGAGCTTCTTTCTACACAAGCTCCTTTAACACAATGCCAAATTTAAACATTAAACAAGGGTTTTGTGTTAGCTACACTAGAAAAAGAAAAGGTTATTACTACACTGAGTTTAGTTTTATGAAATGCCAAAAGAATAAATATGTACTGCCTTTTATTCTTGATATGGAGTTAAGTTCCTTATAAATAGATAAGGATAAGATTTAAAAAAAAAAAAAACAGAATTATACAGAATAGCAATATTTGATATTATTTAGGCTTCATATCTCTTTGAACTTTTATAGTATACCTATTCATGCTTTTCTAGTATATACGGGTATAACTAACCCTACTTTGTATAATATTTTACAAAGTCTTATTATTCTTTCTTCAACGATTTTCTTTCCATAATACAATTAACTCCTTCGCAATGAGAGCACATTGTTTAGTTCTTAACACATTCGCTGTCGATCACGGGCCAGCGCGTGATATGGCGCCAACGTTAGGGGGGCACTCACGCCCCCCCTAACTTTTCAAACTAGGTTCAAGCCCCCCTAACGGTAACTCACGCATCCCTAAATGTTTCACGCCAGCGCGTGAAAAGGAGAGACATTTCAATAGCCAGTCACACGCTGGCGCCAGAAAATCTTGCACTGATTCTTTGTTATAAAAAATAAATCGGCTTCTGGAAAAAACTCACTTCTACAGTGTGGCATTAACTGTCATCACATTTTCACGTAAGCGGCAGCGAACGTGAACTTTATCCACCGGTTTTACAATTTCGAAAGGTAATTCCCGCGGGACAATCTGGCAGCCATGATGTGTCCTCTATTTATCTCTTTTTCTTATTTTTTTTTATGACTGTAAATTTGTTAACGGAATCTTTCGAAGTTTAATTTGGTTTAATAAACTACAGAGATTTTTCTTACATTCCAGACAATTTAATTTTAATGGGTCTTCATTTGAACTTATTTGTTTTGTGATTATAATTATTATTATTCCGTATTATATCATGGCATCCGAACCACAATCTGATAAAGGCTATGCTTTAAAAATGCTTACTTAAATATACATGTAATGATGGGCGATTCTCAAAAATTCAACAATCGAGAAAAATTGTCATCGTAAAAAATCACAATCGATAAATCATTGATTATTTCCAAGAATCTACAACCGAGATGTTTTACAATTGATTGTAACACAGAGAAACTAAAAGTTGCGAATCTCAGTTATTCTGGCAGAAAACTTCATGGTAATGGTAGGGCTTGCTCAATAATTCTAAATTCGTAATTATTTGCTTTCAGTGTTGAATTCAGGGGGTGGCCCGGGAGGGACAACCCCCCCCCCCGGAGCAATGAAATGTCCCTCTCGGAAAATTTGAAATTTTACGTTTTCAATTGTCAAAAAGTACAATTCCCCCCGGAGCTCTATAATGCCCCCCCCAGAGCCACTGAAGTCCCTCCCGGAGAAAAGTGTCTGAATTCAACGCTGTTTGCTTCAGTTTTAAATTTATGCTATTGCTAATTCTATGGAACAAATTTATAGAGATCTCTTATTCGCATTTCAATATTTTTATATGATTTTCTTTACATTGAACAGATGTAAACCAGGTACAAAGGTTGTTTTTTACTTTTTTCGATTTAATTTGCAAGTTTTTTTCCTTGTGATACTTTTACTATCGAAGCCGCTTTCGAAAATAAAAGTGTTCTCACTGAAAATACCTGTAAACAAAATTGAAAAAGTCAAAAGTCAATAACGGATTTTGTAGAAATCCATTTCAAATATCCAATGAAAAAAAAAAAAAAAAAAAAAAAAAAAAAAAAAAAAAAAAAAAATCATTTAAAAATATAAAAATGCAAACGAGACATTTTTTTATTTCTTCCATAGGATTAGCTTTAGCGAATGGGTCTTGTCTTTTTGTTTGATTGAAGTAACCTCTTAAAGAGAAAGAGAAAATAGCTTGAACCTCGTTGTCCGATCGGTGTATCGAGTGCGAGTAAAATCGGTTTACTCATCATGCAGAACTTCAGTATACTAAAATGATAAAAATGCTGCAATTTCAAAAAAAAGATTGAAAAGTGCTTATAAAAGATGGCCAAATTGGAGAACGGAGGAGAAAGATTCATAATATGAAAAAGTGGACTGAAAATTTTCTAAGGATATATGACATGACAGGGTCCAAAAAAATTTTGAAATTTACGCCTCACCCGTGAGTTCACTTTCTATTCCCAGAATGCACCCGGGGATAATGTAGCTCCCTCTTTAAAATTGTTACATTTTATAAATAATATTTACAGGAGAACTCCATCAAAAAACACGTCTAAAATTATATTTTATTGTCGAAAAAGCTATACGATTTTAAAAAATCACCCCCTAATCGCTCCCCTCCCCTCCCTCCAGAAATTCAATTCCAGCATGAGAAAAGTTCATAATATGAAAGAATAGTCCGAAAATTTTTCTATGATATATCACATGACGAAACAAAAAAAAATTCTGAAAATTACTTCTCAGCCCTCGCTTCACTTTTTCTTCCCAGAGTACACCCGGAAATAATACAGCCCCCCACTTTAAAATATTTACATTTAATAAATAATATTTATCAGAGAGTTCCATAAAAAAACTCCATATCTTAAATGATATTTACTGTCGAAATAGCTACGATTTAAAAAAAAAAACCCCTTATCACTCCCCCTCTCCCTCCCTCCTGAAATTCAACTCCAGGTGGAGAAAGATTCGTAAAACGAAAGAGAGATGAGAAAACTTTCCAATGATATATGCATAACATGACGAGTCCAAAAAAAGTTTGAAATTTACATATCACTCGTGGGTTTACTCAATTTTCCCAGAATACAACTAAAAATGACGCAGCCCCCACTTTAAAATCTTTATCTTTAATAAATACTAGAGAGTTCCATAAACGCCACATCTAAAATGATATTTATTGTCAAAATAGCTACGATAAAAAAAAATTCACCCCCTTATCGCTCCCCCTCTCCCCCCTCTTGAAATTCAACTCCAGGAGGATAAAGATTCGTAATATGAAAGGGAGGTGCGAAAATTTTTCGGTGCTATATGTATAACATGACAGGTCCAAAAAAAAGTTTGAAATTTAACATGTCACACGTGGGTTCACTCAATTTTGCGAAAATACACCTAAAAATGACGAAGCCCCCACTTTAAAATCTTCATTTTTAATAAATAATATTTACCAGTGAGTTCTATAAAAAGAACTCCACATCTAAAATGATATTTATTGTCAAAATAGCTAAGATTTTAAAAAAATTCACCCCCTTATTGCGCTCTCCCCTTCCTGAGATTCAACTCCAGGATGAGAAAGTTTCGTAAAATGAAATATAGGTGCGAAAATATTCCAATGATATATATATATATATATATATAACATGACGGGTCAAAAAAAAAGTGCAAAATTTACATGTCACCCGTGAGTTCACTCATTTTTTCCAGAATACACCTAAAAATGATGCAGCCTCCACTTTAAAATCTATATATTTAATAAAAATAAATAAATCCGGTAAATAATAATAAACCATATTTACCGGATTTTCCATAAAAAATTTTACCGTATTTTCGGGTGTATAGTCTGCGGCTTATACAAGAAAAAAACCTTCGAAAAAGCCGCTGCGGCTTATACACGGTGCGGGTTATACAAAGATTTTCTTTTAAAAAATTGGAAATCATGATATTTTTTTTACAATTTTTAAACCTCAAGAAATTTGAAAAAAAAAAAAAAGCATCGAAATTTGTAAATTTTTTTCGCTATGCCGCGAGCTATAGAGAGTTCTCTCATGTTTGTAAAGGCTTTTTATTATTATTATTATTGCTTAAATACAGTTAGTTCTGGGTTTGGAAGAATTGTCGCAACTATCGCCAAGTATTGCACTAACCGGCAGCGAGAAATAATGACGCTCGAACGCAGTTTGCTCTTGATTTGAAAGGGCAAAAACAACAGTATAACATGTTACTTATTTTAAACTTACTTTTTGCTGAATAAGTCGTTTTAAAGTTAACTGTATTCAGTTTTTTAGTAGAGTTGTGTCATTTGTTGAGGAACGATTCAAAAGGAGCGATTCCGGCAGTTTAACTAAAGGAACGATTCAAGTCTGTAAAAAAGAATCCGTCCTTTTTGGAACGATTCCGAAAATCGACTAGCGAGTGAATCCGTCGTGTTTTTATTAACACTGACCATTCACCTGCAGACGACTCTTGATAAAATCGAATCCTGTATCGTATTAAAGCAATTGCAAACTGGACTCATATCGAGAAAAATTTTGCAGAATCGAAAGTTATCGAAATGTTCATACAATCGAGAAAATCGAGAAATTTCTCGTTATCGCCCATCACTATATACATGCGTTATTTAAAAAGATAATCATAATATTTGTAGGATGACACCCGTTAATAAAAGTCGGAATTTTTGAAGTACTAATTGAGTTCAATAAAGGCAGATTGTGATTTTTTTTTCTTTTTTCGGCTGATGATTGGGTCGAGCTTTTATTGTTTACACCAAATCTGGATAGCTTTTTCTGCACTGGGCTGAGTTTGAGTCTTGAAATCTAGGCCCATGCAGACATCTTATTATTTTACGCGACATTGCTGTGCATGCGATTAGTGATCAGCCCAAAATGAAAGTTAAGTAAAATTATGCAAATTCAAGCAATTATAAAAAATAAATAAAAAGAATTTTGCCCAGTTAAACTGATGGCATTGAGCTCACAGGCTACGCATACTAATTGTACATTACAGCCTTATATTTTCAAGGGTTAATTCCATTCGAAAAAAATATTAAGGAGGGGGGATCAGCTCCCCCCCTTTCCCCTTTTTATTCTTAATCATTGAACCTTCTAAACTGATCATCAGGGACATGCTTTATCATATAAAAAATCCATATCTAAAATTTAGAGCAAATTGGAAAATTCTTAATCAAAACCTATTAATATAATTTAAGAAGAGTTATCCTTCTCTTTTATATATTTAACCATTAAACTTCCAAAACTATTCACAGATTTGAACGAAATCTGACAATTCTGCATGAAAAACCCATTTATATTAATTAAGGGGAGGGGCATTAGAACCCCCATTTCCCCTATTTGTATTTATCCAATGAACACCTAATACCAATCACGGAAGCGCTTCATCAGAATGGTCCTATGTGTAAATTTTGAACAAAAACTAATATTTCTGCATGAAAAACCCATACATATCAATTATGGGGAGAGGCATGAGCCCCCCATTCCCCCTCTCATACATATCGAATGAACTCCAAAAACTAATCAGGGAAGCGCCTTATCAGGATATACCTATATACAAAATTTCAAGTGGATGGGATATTTTTATCATGAGTTATCGCATTACGTACGAACATACATACAGAACGGGCGGGAACATAAGCTCTCAGGCTATGATAGCCTGTGAACTAAAAAACATTTAGGGCGGAAAATTGTCAATTCCTTTCGGATAATTTCAACAGAATCATACTGGCTAAAATTTTTCTGTAAAATGACTATGGAGGGATATACATATACATATTGGACCTATAGCCGTATACTTTTGCAATATTGACTATTTCTATATTGATTTTGTATTATTATTTTTTACAAAGATAAAAAAAAAATAGTAAATTCTTCTTTAAATTTCATAGAAGTGTATACGCATATTAAAATGCAATTGGTCTGTCAAGAACTATATCTTTGGAAAGTATCTGAAAATCTGATTTTCTGGGCCAATTTTCTAAATCTGGGCCATTTTCAAATTTCGCTTACATATGCTGTCCAAGAGTAAAAAGAAGAAAATTCAAACATAAATTAATATTTAAAGTTTGATTTGAGCTATGCATCAGCTAAGAAGATTATATTGAATACTTCTAACATGAAAAATTAAAAAATAAATAAAAATTTTGGAGATATAAATCTTTAATATTGTGATTCTAAGCAAAAATGCCTGTCCTATTCCAAGTTTTATGCAAGTATAACTGTTATATTTTAAAAATCTTATTTAACTTTTTAAATAAAAAGTTTAATTATTTTAAATATGAACTGTTAGTGTTATATATTAATGAAAATATTTATTATAAAAGATATTTTCTTTAAGAATTAACAGAAGTTTTTTGTCTCTCACTTTACGTTAAGTCCGTTATCTTGCGATTATTTTAGTCAAAATAGGTTTATAATTCTGCCTAAAGTTAACAGCAAATATTCAGTGATATAGTTAAACTATTCATGCAACTACTACTTGCCATTTTTTACTCTTCATTTGTGAAGCAATGCAATAGTTGCAAGAATCAGCTTTCTTCAAAGTTAGTGTTTTTTTTTTTTTTTTTTTTTTTTTTTTTTTTTTTATTGTCAAGCTTGTTACCATAAATTTTAATCTTAAAATAATAATTTTTGCACTTTTGTGTTTAAATATTGTTTACTGAATGGTTTTAGAAGGTTATGTGTATTATTATCAAAGTTAGAAATTATACAAGACATAGTTTTATTTAAAATGTCACGTTCGTTACTTATCCAGTCTGTTACCATGTGACTAGTAACGGAATTAACGCAAGGTAACAGACTTGACATTGTTTGTGAACTATGGTTTAAAAATTGTTTTTTGAATCAAGAATGGCTTTAAATTGTAGAAATACAAAAGATGCAATGACAATTTTTATGAGTAAAAATTGAAATAAAACTATGAAAAATACAAACATGTTTAAAACACATATAAAGAAAGATGGATGACTCTGAAGTAGGATAACTTTAATCAATGATAATCATAATCACTTATGAGAAATCAATCTGACAAAACAATTTAATGAGTTAATTCATATTTATTTTTTATACAAGTTATTAAAAGTATTTTATTTTTTATAGGAAAAATCTTTGCAAAAAATTATATCGATGATTTATTGATGAAATATCAGATATAAAAAAATATATTTGCATAATAAGAAAGCTGAATGTTGCTTGTGCAAATAACCAGTCCTCATTTATATAAATAACTATGTTAATTGGAAAATTAGAAGCAACTTTAATGTGCATTAAAATACAGTTTTAAAATGTCAATACCTTCCAACCCAAACAAATTGCAAAAATTGAATAAAACTTTTTAGAAAATTATGCATACCAATTCAGTGGAGAAATGCGAACTTGTCACTGTGGTGCATCTAGAACTCAGACTTCTTTTCATATAAATAAGTATCCTATATAGGTGATTCAAAATTAGAGGAACAAGCTTCTAGGAGAGTGGGGTATACCTAGACGACCCGGAATCAAATAGCAATGTAGAGTTTAAAATGCAACCTAACGAGTTAGGGAGGTCGTTGGGGGCTGAATCTTAATTATAACAATTGCCATTTAAAGACCATAAGATTGAAATCAATCCTGACTTTCCTGTTCCTTAAAGTTTTCTGCCTACGTGCTTGATTCTTATACTTTTGCACGTTTGAGGTAGTACGGGAGACATTTTGAAATGGTGCATCTTCATTACTATGTGAATGTCGACGGATGCACAGCATATTTTAAAACATCCGAGTTCAATGCAGTGCTCATGTTACAAAACACCAGGAAATTTCTTTATCAGGAAAATTCTAACTTATTTTAAACTTATGATCTTTAAATGTTAATTTTCTATTAGGATGATTCAGCCCTTAACAACTCAACATATTAGGAATGTATTTCTGATCCTGAATTTCGAGTCGTCTAGGTGCACTACCCTAGAAGTTTTTTGCTCTAATCTTGAATCATCCTGTATATTGATGGGATAATTAAACTTTTGATACTATGACCTCAGTAAGATCTATTTGAATCCCTCAAAGAGGTAAATATTTATCAATAACTGATAATGAATTTTATATAGAATAGCAATAAATTAAAAAAAATGCTCTTGAAAGAGATATTTACTGATAAATTGTTCATGTTTTGGTAAAATTAAAGCAGGAAAAAAATACATATTAAAAAAAAAAAAAAAAAAATGAAAATATAATTATTTGGATCTGAATGTGAATCACAGCTATCAGAGAGTATTTCACATCCATTAAAGGGCGTATCATAGGTTATTTTGAGCAAATAATAGCAATTCTTCCACAACCAAATTTGTCAATATGAGGAAACTGAATATTTTCTGAGTTGCAAGTTCCACTTAATATTATATGAAAAATGAAATTTGAGTCATTTGAATATGTCAAGCCCTTATTTAGAATATAAATAAAACATGTTAATATGCATTATATAAATACATAAACAGTAAATACTCAGATATTTCTAGTTCTATTTTAATATTTAGATGGAATTGCTTGATAAATTATTTGTTTGATATTCAAGTCAAATATATTAATTGATTACAATATAAAATAAAATTATTTCTACATGATATTTGACAAAAAATTACCATTTAAATAAAGTTTTGTATAAGGTTGAAGATATTAAAAATTGTACCATAATAGACTAGATGTATTATAACATAGTGTCAAATCCGTTACCAAATGTCAAATTTGTTACAGCATGGTTTTTTAATGTATTTTAATATTAATATCATTTTTTCACCATTCTACTTTTATTTTTTGTTCAACTAAGAAACAAATATGCAATTTTCTTAAAATCTAATAATTTACACGAAAATATACTGTAATTATTAAAAAAAAAGTTCTTGTATAATTTTCAGTGTGATAAAAATCTTGTAGCTAAAACTGTCTCTCATTTCAATTTAATTTAATTATTATTGATAAGTATCATGTTTTGAAATTTAAGGACATAAGTCACTTAAAAGTAAGTCGATTTTAGAAAATTTAATAAATTTAAAGCTGAGTATTTTCGGTAATTTTGTATGGTAACAGACTTGACAATTTTCCTTACAAGCCAATATTAAAATAGCATTTACGTATTAAATTATTGTGCAAAGCGCACGACCAATTACTTTTTCATGCACCTTAAACATTTACCATAACACCTGTCTCCATTTGTAAAAGAAATTATTAAGTTTGAAAAATAAAAATAAAATTTTTAAATGTAAGCGAATAGCGAAAATTGCCCTTTTATTTAATAATCTGCAATTTAAATTTTGTAACAAACATTCACGAAAACATTGTAAAAGGAATTCTGCATAGTCGTCGTTTTAATAATTTATTAATTTTAATTAAATCATCTTTACTCAAAATGCATATTCTTTTTGAAAAAATGGATAAATAAATTATACATATATTTTTTTAAACTTTATTCTATCATATTCATATGTTTTATCTAAATATCATTTGTATGAAATATCAGATTGCATCAGTCTGCATTCACAAAAATTCTAACAATATAACATAGTTTGTCTTCTTACCTCTTGCGTAGCTAGAGGAAAAACTTGCGTAGCTAGAGGAAAAACCTTTGTGCTGCACAGAACCATCCGTGTGAAAAATCATCAGCATTTTGTTTGTCGTTGATGTAATGGGATCGGGTATTTCAGTACCACAAAATCTCCCTAAAAGAGGATCATTCACAGTATCTCCGTCGTACACTTCAACAAAATCCAAAGAACAATCTCCACTCGGTTCCAGATAAAAAAAATCAAAAACCTAACAAGAGGAATGGGACTACAATTCGATGTTGCAAACACTGTAGCTATTTTTATGTAAAACAATGCAAAGCATAGATAAAAAATAATATAAATAATTTAAAACGAAATAATTACAGAGACAGAAGTTAATAGGTATATTACCTAGATTACGGTGCAATTTACGTTCGTATTAATTCAAAAAATAATTACAGTTAAAATATATTTCTGTTTTGTAGACTACACTGCTAGCGCAAAATAAGTAAATATTTCTTCAAATAAGTTTTAAAGATATTCTACACTAACTGCTAAAATAAAAAACCATTGGTTTGACGATGCCTTTTAATCCTAACACAAAGCGTTAATTTTCACAGAAATAAAAATCTTATTAACAAATCTAGTCATAGAAGATAGAATTGCTCTAAATTTTTCTAAATTTGTACATGTGAAATAAAAATCTTACACGAAAAATTTTAAGTTCTTAATCTGAAAAAACATCCATCTCTCATACTAGCACTCATGCGTCATTCCTTTAGTCGCAGTATGAAAAAATATGTTTTAAAGATGATGTCCTACAATGGAAGTGGAGTCAAAAGATGTTCTTAATCTTGAAAAATTTATTCATCTTTTCCAAAAAAGTGCTCAGTCAAAGGTTACATCAAGTAAAGAAAAAGTTATTTCAAATCCTGATTTTTATAAATTTTCGACATGAAATAATCCTTCTAATACATGAAAGAAAGAATCTTCTTAAATCACAAAGCAACTAGATCGGCCTAGGATAAACTAGTTCAGACCAATAAACAGCAGGATAAAATAGTTTATCCTATCAAAGTTAGGCCAAACTAGTTTGGCCCATGGGCCTTAGGATAGACTAATTTGGGCTAGGAAACACTAGTTTATCCGATGGGCGTTATGATAGACCGGGTTGGCCTGAGAAAAACTAGTTTATCAGATGGACGTTAGGCTAGACCCTAGGCTAATCTAGTTTGGCCGGTAACATACATAAATTAGGTTTAAGTTGGTAGATTGAGCACTTGCGAACAAAACGTATGGGTGGCTGACGTAAACAGTTCACAAGTGTATTTTTTAAATCTGTGAATGCATGGTTTTCTTTAGTTTAAAATTTAATTATCCTTGTCAAATATTGAGCAATAAATATTTAGTTTAATGTTTTTAGGATTTCTTCACAGTTTTAATTTACTGGAAGTTAAATAGCAATTAAAAGTGGTGGCTTTCTGTAAAATCCAATAATTTTTATTTATTCTTAAATGATTTTAAACGTATTTATTTTTTCTTAGCCCATATTAAAGTATTTGTAAAATATTTTACTTATGAAAGTAAAATTTAGTTGTTAAAAAAAAGTTAAGTAGTACTGTGATAATCACCCATTTTTTCATATTACAATATACCAATTTTTAAAATCATGATGCACCATTTTGTGATACACAATGCATAACATTTAGAAAAAGTAAAAACACATTAACAGAATTTTTCAATGGCTTATTTAAAAGTAATGCAATTTTGCTATTCTTGACTCAAAAGGAGTTGGCACATTAGTGTATAATTTTACGAATAATTTCTCACGCCTCTGTTTAAACATTTATTAATTTATTCACACAACTAGAAAGCGGGCATCTAATTAGTTTTTATCACAGATTTTATAAACAAAAATGGTTTTGTCTTATTTATGAATGTGTTCACATGTACGCCAGATATGTTTGCTAATAACCTTCCACCCGGACACATGCAAACAAATTTCGTTAATTTTTAGAATGGTGATATAAGTTAGAAACTACTGATAAAAGTATTCAGAAGTTTCACAAAATAAACGAAGAAAATGAAACTATTCATCTAAATAATTTTTTGTTTCAATAGCCATTAACAAATTTGAGAAATTGTTACAAATGTAGAATTTGTTCGCATGTGCCCCGCTCCCCCTATATGTTTTTTGATTGATTTCTTACGTTGTTTTAGAATCGTTAAAATATCGTTAATTAAATAATAAAAAACTGTGATTAATTCAATTAGATACCTTATAATCTATTTATGTAAATATTTCATCAAATCACCCCTCTACATATTCTCCTTTAATTAATCAGAAATGAGATATATTTATTAAAGCAAGAATATTTATTTTTTTTTTATTATTATTTTTATACTGCAAAATTGCATCTTATAAATTTGTTTTCACAAGTTACTTAACCACTATAAACACTGGAAAAACAAAAGTGATTTGTCCATTGGGCGTGCTATGAAAAATAATTTGTTTTCAAAAAACTCACCTGACCCCTTCATTTCTTATTGTTACTAGCCGCCTTGGCGACCAGTTTGGTCTCCTTTAAATTTGCGCTAAACATTGCATTATAATACGTTTATTCATAATTTAATTTTAACTGCTCAATTGTGTACCAAATCAGAAAATTCTGCCAAAAGAATCCAAAACTCGGTATTTTTATGCTAACTGTTGAAGGTGATAATTCGCAAAGCAATGTTCTCGTCTCATTTTTCCGTATTTCATTAATTTCATTTAAAATATAATCCTTTCACACATTTCATTTATAATTCATTTATAATACATAAAATTCACGACTTGTATATATATATATATATAAATATGTTGCATAAATTCTAGGGATTCTCAGCAGCACGATCAGAGTAGTCGCTCCGACAGTTATCGAGCAGTGGAAGAATTTCATTGGGGTATTTCCCCATTATAAAAACAAACACCATCAGTCTTCAAGTTCTTTATTCATGAACTCATAAAATCGATAAACACTTCCCCGCAATCACCTTAGCACACATCGACACTACAACTTTCGTTATCTAGTCCACATCATCAGATATTCTAATTCAGCGGAGAAATGAAACGTGCGTCTTGATAGTTTAAAGGGCAATCGCATTCTAACGTTCCTCAAAAACCAAATGAAAAAATCATTTTCACGACAAAACTATCTCCCTCCTACTCCGCGTCAATAATTTTAAAAATCCAATTAGGATTAACTCGAGTCTCAACGAAAAAAGTGATCAGTTCTGGATGGTCTTAGCAGGCGTGTCCTCGGCAGGAACTACATTTTTCCTCGCTAGTAACAAGCCCTTTAGCAACGCGTATTAACACCTGCCACGCGATGTTAAATAACAAATAAAATTAAAATCCCGGGAATATTCCAGAAAGTAAAAAGGTTACGAAATACCTCCCGCCGTTTTGAGAAGCAAGCAATAATTTATTTATAAATAAAATAAGAAAAAGAATTTTAGCTGTTACAGGTTAATACATTACGAAACTAAGATTGAAATATGTTCCACAAATTTAGAATTGAAGCTAAGAGAGAACAAAAATGGCGCAAAATTTTTCTGTTTTATTACAAAACCCCCCTCCCAGAAAGACGGGTGAAAATGTAGGTCTGAGACCTGCAATTTCACAGAAAGGGTGATGGTGCAGACTTAGATCACGAAGTTGTTGATATAAGTAATAACAATTAGATACTAAATAAAAGAAAAATTAAATTAAATAATTTTTTATATAAATATAAAATTTAAATTTAGGAACACTAAGGTGATGCGTGGAATAGCTTTAAATTTAAATACAATAAAATAGGCATCAATAAAAATACAAGATAAGATCTTGTTTAGCAGTACATACCAGGAAGTAAGTTGAAAATATAAACAACTAATCTTACTATGCTAACATGAAAAATAAAAATAAAATAACGTTGAATGCATTCATGATAATTACAAATCGAAATATGAAGAAATTCACTGGAAAGTTCTAGACATAAATTTTGAGAGTTCATTTCAAAAAATCCTCTAAGACTCAGAATTAGAGTGGTATAGTTCATACCTCTTTTTTCAAGGAGTCTAATTATATCTTTATTAATTGTCTAATTTTCATCAGTTAATATTATAACAACAGTTCAGTTTTCATGTGACTGAGTTTTTGCACCTTTATAACAGTTCCATATTTGGGTATCTTTGTCAAAATACTTTATACTTGAAATTCAATATATAATATACATTTTATAGTATATTAATATAGTAATAATAAATTTTAACAATGTAATAAACAAACAATATAATAAATAAAAAAATCTATCACTAATAATAAATATCATAATAAGTATAAGTTACTCTCAATAATGGGTAATAATAAATCTTTCAATAAGTAATAGTAAATATTTCAAAAGACATTCTTTAAATTCTAAATTATATACTAAATCTCGTTTATCTCATCTCAGGTATTTTTGGGATGAAATATAGAGAGAAGTGGAATAGAATAAAGAATATAATCAATTATTTAATCATTTACTTAATCTTGTAATTCGAATGCAGGATTAAGTAGGAATATGTACCAAAAAAATTAAAATATAATATGATAAAATAAAATAAAATAAAAATAATTAAAATTTATTTCATGTTTGAGAATGCACGTGTCCTTTAAACTACTAAGATTCTTTAAAAAGAAATATTAATAAATAATAAAAATAAAAGACAAGATTATTCATGTCAATTCATGTCAAATATTCATGTCAAATAATTACGCAATAAATATTTTCTCGGTGTGATAAAGAATTGCAAGATGAAAGAAGGAAAGAGAAAAAGAAACAATATTAAATTCTAATTGACATGTACTTGGACTGGAATGTAGCAGCAAACAGAGAGAGAAAGAAAAAATAAAATAAAGTGATAGAAATTTTGTTACTTGGCAAATAATTAATTTATTAATTGATAGCTTAAATTTAATATTACAAATAGGTTCAGTTGAATTTTTTTTAATTAATATTTACTTGTTATTATATTATTCTAAGTTATAACTGGAGTAATTCAATATAGAATAAGAAATTTCCACTTTGTTCGTCTACGCCGGCATAAACAAACAAATATAAAAATTTCCAGACAAGTGACACTCTCGCTACAGTCAAGAGATATCATTGCCATTCTGTAAGAATTACAGGATATTATCTGAATGAAAATATGGAAAGAAATTTACTGTTTAAGAGAAAAAAAGAAAAATTATAAAATGATAATAAACTAGAGATAGAGTCTAAGCTACAGTTTTTACTTGAGTTCGTTGTTGTTGATTAGGGGGTTGTTGCTCATGACTTAATTTAAATTTATCAGGGGAATAATAAGGCCGTAATTTACATACATATACTATTTCTGAACTTTTGAACTGGTTTTGCCTATCAATTTCAAAATTTACTTCGGTTAATTTGTTAAGAATTTTATAAGGGCCACTAAATACTTGTGATAACTTTCTAGTATTAGGGTACTGAAATTCTTCATAGATAACTAGATCTCCTATTTTAAATTTTGGTTCGATATAACCTTTATCATAATATCTTTTATTTTTTAAATGAAATTCATCAGTTCTTGCTTTAGCAATTTTAAGTGCTTCATGAACAGGGGGATAATAATTTTGTTGTAAGGGGGAGTCATAGGGTAATTGGCCAAAAAGCAAGTAAGCAGGTGGAAATTTAGTAATAGAGTGGGGTGTATTATTATATTCATTAATTACCTCAGTTAAAAGCTTAGTCCAGGGATTTTTAGAGGTAGTGGAGTTTACTTTACATTTTAATCTAGTTACTATTGTCTGATTTACTCTTTCACATTTCCCATTCGTTTGTGGATGATGGGCAGTGGTCAAACGTTGTTTAATATTATGATTTCGCAGGAATTTTTTGAATCTTGAAGATGTAAACGCAGCATTCCTGTCACTTAGTATTTGTTGAGGGAACTGTACACTTGAAATCTTACTAAAACAGAATAATTGTTGAGGAATTTTGATATTGAAGATTTGTTTCAGACAATTTGTATAAGTTTCTGTAGTGACACTTTTGGAAGGAAAGGCCCAAACATATCTTGTGGCATGGTCTATTATAATATAGAGATATTTTTTGTAGAATTATAATAATTGAACCCTCCTACAGTATAAACAGACAGACAGTCAAAAGGTTGATCTGTAGTGGGCATAGCTTGTAATAAGCCAAATTTTTTCTGTCTAGGTTTTTTATTTTTCTGGCAAATATCACAGTATTTAACAAAGTTGGTAATGTCTTGGGTCATATCTGGCCAATAATAGTTAGGAGAAATTAAATTTTGCATTTTTTGAACACCAAGGTGACCAAACTGCTCATGAGCAACACTAAGCAATTTTTTTCTTAAGGACATGGGAACTACCACTTTACGAAAACCTTTTCTTTTAACTATAATCAGTCCATTGTTATTAATATAATTTGATCCGCACACATTTTCTTTTTCTTGCATCTCAATAATCTCTTTAACGTCAAGAAGAAAAGTAAGGGGTTTACAAAAATGAGAAATAGGTTTTCGGGACAACATGTCGGCTTCGACATTTGTAGATCCCTTTAAGTACTCTATTTTGTAAGAATTCTTCTAATTGACTTATTGAAAATTGGGGGGGCCTACCTTTACACCAAAGGGGAGAACATTCCATTCCCAGAGCCCACAATTAGTAGTAAAGGCTAACTTTTTGGTATCGGCTGGGTGAATAGGTATGTGCCAATAGCCTGAGGCTAAATCTAGTGTAGAGAAATATTGGGCACCACTTAATTTGTCTAAAATTTCATCTATTCGGGGCAAAGGTTCAGCGTCATTTTTCATAATAGAATTTAATTTTCGGTAATCAACACACATTCGGGTTTTTTTGCCTTCATCTCGTTTATTTACTAACGTAATTGGAGAAGAATATGGGCTATAACTTTCTTTAATTAACCCAGCAGCTAAAAATGCTTGGATTTGCTGAGATATTTCTTTTTCATCAGCAGTGGATGTACGATAAGGCCTCAAAGATATTGGTAGGTCAGATTTAAGATAAATACGCTGAAGTTCAATATTAATTCTCCCTACATCATATTTATTTTTGGCAAAAATGTCTAAATAATCCCTTAAAAGTTCCCTTACATTTTTATTTTGAATAGTATTCAGATCCCCCAATAGATTATAATTATCATTATTAGTTCGCGGCAAGGATCGAGGAGTTATGGTATTTCCATAATCGGGTTGCATAGTAGTATCATTTTTTATAATATCAAAATGAAGCAATTCTAAGTTATCACTGGATATGTTGACATATTGGTTTAACGAAATATTGTCTTGTAGCACACCTGGCTTTTTGCACAATTTTCAATTTAAATTTGGCACAATCAGGTAAACCTAAAATAGCATAGTCCAAATCTAGCTTACTTACTAAAAAATTAACATACCTCTTTATATTACCAAATTTAATACATAATCGACAAGATTTATTAATTGTAAGAGTTCCTTGTTCCTGTCTAATAGTAATAGGGGTAACATTATGTAAATTACCATTTAAATATCGAACAAATTTGAGAGGTAAAATTGTGACAGTTGATCCACTGTCAACCTCACAATACACTTTGTTATTGCCCACATATCCAGGGATAAATAATTGTCAAATATTATTAGTAGGGGGTGGTTGAATATGAGCAGGAGTTTGAGATTGAAAGGAATTTGTGTTAAATATACAACTCCTCTCCCAATGATATGCATTTTCTATGCCTCTGTTTAAACATATTCTGCACGGACGACTTGGGTAGTTATTTTGATAATGAGTTGTAGGCATTCTAGGAGTGAAAAACCTAGGATTAAAATTTTGGGATGAGTTGTTTGGAGTAGGTCGAGTCCAATGTCTGGGCTGAGGATTGGGATTGTGCATAGGTCTATTTTGTTGAAAATTTCTATTGCTGTTATTAGGGGTATGAGTCGGAATCGCTGCTAATTGTTTAGCAATGCGAAACCATTCACGAGTATTGGAAGGAGGGTTAACCATTAAACAATTTTGATACTCCGGCTGAAGTCCATCAGTTAATCCCTGTATAATTAAATTTTCCCCAAGCTGAAGTTGTCTTCCAATCTCAACTTTCTTTCTAAAATAAGAATCCAAATCACTTAGATCATTTAACTTTAAGGAGGTAAACTCAGAAAATTTTAGAACTCTAACCTGAATGAATTTTTTTGTTAAAACTCGACAATTTCCTCATAAGTAGCACAATCCAAACAATATTTATATAAGCTTTTAGCGCTTCCCCCTTTAAATATTTTTAAATATTTTGTTTTTCCCACTGATTATCTTTTTTTTCTCCAAAACACTCATTATCAAAGTGTTTAAACCACTTAAAAATATCCGTGCCTGACTCAAAGTCAAAAGGGACAATGTCAAGTCTATTTTCTGAAATTTTTTCTTCCTTTACTAATCCAGATCTTAATAACATGAAAGAGGGATAATTCATATGGAAAATATTTAAATAAAATTTTATCTTCAATTACTGAAATTCAATTACTATACTTCAAATACTTCAATAAATAACAATAAAAATAATAAATAAATCAACTCTTTCTTTGTTATATTAGAAATGTTTGTTCTCTTTGAATGCATGTGAAATAAATAAATAATAAATAAATAAGTAATAAATAAATAAAATAATAAATATCGGTTTTCCATACATAGGAAATAACAAATAATTTTAAGAACAAAAATACTTTTCTTTACCTATTGATAATAAATTTAGCAACAGAGCATTTTTTAAGAACAAAAGAATTCCATCTTTCGTACTAAGAACACCTTTAAAACTAAATAAAATTTCTATGAGCAGAAAATTTCAATTAATTATAAATTAAGAACAAATTTATTTTTTAATATCTGTAATAAAAAAAAAAAATCAAGAATTTAAGCAAAGAAATTATTATTAAAATTTCGTAAACAATAAAAAAATAAGATAAATAATAAATAATAACTTACAATCTTGTTCTCTAAAAAAGAATAACGGAACCTAAACTTTATTTAGAAGGAAAAAGAAAGAAAAAAAAATTTTGGTATTCAGTTAGTATTCGCGGCCTTGAATAACATCGATGAATAAATTTCTTTATCAAAATTACTAACTGCTCAGATGTTCTTTATCTTGATAATCATCAGATAGTTTCGTAGAGGTTAATTATATATAAAAAATACTGAAGGGATATTTCACAAACACAGGATTTGTAGATGCAGATGCCGAACATAACCACAAACAAGACTTCGTAAGACGATCTTTTTTCACAGCTGAAAGGTTTATCATTGCGTGCAACATAATGGGCATTACTTCGTAGATTTAGATGCGTCTCAGAACAAAACCATCACAACAGATGTTTCACCGAGTAATCGTTCATCGAACATGGCGAACATAAACAGCGTTGTGAAGCAATTCTCATACAAAGGTTCATTTTGTAGTTGTTGAGCTCGATAATTCTTATTCAAAAATCGAACGCCGGTTCATCTCCATCCTACCGGCAAATGTAATGTTGTATTGAATTCAACGAAAATAAACTATGTTGCATAAATTCTAGGGATTCTCAGCAGCACGAGCAGAGTAGTCGCTCCGACAGTTGTCATGCAGTGGAAGAATTTCATTGGGGTATTTCCCCATTATAAAAACAAACACCATCAGTCTTCAAGTTCTTTATTGATGAACTCATAAAAACGATAAACACTTCCCCGCAATCACCTTAGCACACATCGACACTACAACTTTCGTTATCTAGTCCACATCATCAGATATTCTAATTCAGCGGAGAAATGAAACGTGCGTCTTGATAGTTTAAAGGGCAATCGCATTCTAACGTTCCTCAAAAACCAAATGAAAAAATCATTTTCACGACAAAACTATCTCCCTCCTACTCCGCGTCAATAATTTTAAAAATCCAATTAGGATTACCTCGAGTCTCAACGAAAAAAGTGATCAGTTCTGACTGGTCTTAGCAGGCGTGTCCTCGGCAGGAACTACATTTTTCCTTGCTAGTAACAAGCCCTTTAGCAACGCGTATTAACACCTGCCACGCGATGTTAAATAACAAATAAAATTAAAATTCCGGGAATATTCCAGAAAGTAAAAAGGTTACGAAATACCTCCCGCCGTTTTGAGAAGCAAGCAATAATTTATTTATAAATAAAATAAGAAAAAGAATTTTAGCTGTTACAGGATAATACATTACGAAACTAAGATTAAAAAATGTTCCACAAATTTAGAATTGAAGCTAAGAGAGAACAAAAATGGCGCAAAACTTTTCTATTTTATTACAAATCCCCCTCCCAGAAAGACGGGTGAAAATGTAGGTCTGAGACCTGCAATTTCACAGAAAGGGAGATGGTGCAGACTTAGATCACGAAGTTGTTGATATAAGTAATAACAATTAGATACTAAATAAAAGAAAAATTAAATTAAATATTTTTTTATATAAATATAGAATTTAAATTTAGGAACATTAAGGTGATGCGTGGAATAGCTTTAAATTTAAATACAATAAAATAGGCATCAATAAAAATACAAGATAAGATCTTGTTTAGCAGTACATACCAGGAAAAAAGTTGAAAATGTAAACAACTAATCTTAATATGCTAACATGAAAAATAAAGATAAAATAACGTTGAATGCATTCATGACAATTACAAATCTAAATATGAAGAAATTCACTGGAAAGTTCTAGACATAAATTTTTAGAGTTCATTTCAAAAAATCCTCTAAGACTCAGAATTAGAGTGGTATAGTTCATACCTCTTTTTTCAAGGAGTGTAATTATATCTTTATTAATTGTCTAATTTTCATCAGTTAATATTATAACAACAGTTCAGTTTTCATGTGACTGAGTTTTTGCACCTTTATAACAGTACCATATTTGGGTATCTTTGTCAAAATACTTTATACTTGAAATTCAATGTAGTAACACATTTTATAGTATATTAATATAGTAATAATAAATTTTAACAATGTAATAAACAAACAATATAATAAAGAAACATAATAAAGAAAAAATATATCACTAATAATAAATATCATAATAAGTATAAGTTACTCTCAATAATGGGTAATAATAAATCTTTCAATAAGTAATAGTAAATATTTCAAAAGACATTCTTTAAATTCTAAATTATATACTAAATCTCGTTTATCTCATCTCAGGTATTTTTGGGATGAAATATAGAGAGAAGTGGAATAGAATAAAGAATATAATCAATTATTTAATTATTTACTTAATCTTGTAATTCGAATGCAGGATTAAGTAGGAATATGTACCAAAAAAATTAAAATATAATATGATAAAATAAAATAAAATAAAAATAAATAAAAATTTATTTTATGTTTGAGAATACACGTGTCCTTTAAACTACTAAGATTCTTTAAAAAGAAATATTAATAAATAATAAAAATAAAAGACAAGATTATTCATGTCAATTCATGTCAAATATTCATGTCAAATAATTACGCAATAAATATTTTCTCGGTGTGATAAAGCATTGCAAGATGCAAGAAGGAAAGAGAAAAAGAAACAATATTAAATTCTAATTGACATGTACTTGGACTGGAATGTAACAGCAAACAGAGAGAGAAAGAAAAATTAAAATAAAGTGATAAAAATTTTGTTACTTGGCAAATAATTAATTTATTAATTGATAACTTAAATTTAATATTACAAATAGGTTCAGTTGAATTTTTTTTGAATTAATTTTTACTTGTTATTATATTATTCTAAGTTATAACTGGAGTAATTCAATATAGAATAAGAAATTTCCACTTTGTTCGTCTACGCCGGCATAAACAAACAAATATAAAAATTTCCAGACAAGTGACACTCTCGCTACAGTCAAGAGATATCATTGCCATTCTGTAAGAATTACAGGATATTATCTGAATGAAAATATGGAAAGAAATTTACTGTTTAAGAGAAAAAAAGAAAAATTATAAAATGATAATAAAATAGAGATAGAGTCTAAGCTACAGTTTTTACTTGAGTTTGTTGTTGTTGATTAGGGGGTTGTTGTTGCTCATGACTTAATTTAAATTTATCAGGGGAATAATAAGGCCGTAATTTAGATACATATACTATTTCTGAACTTTTGAACTGGTTTTGCCTATCAATTTCAAAATTTACTTCGGATAATTTGTTAAGAATTTTATAAGGGCCACTAAATACTTGTGATAACTTTCTAGTATTAGGGTACTGAAATTCTTCATAGATAACTAGATCTCCTATTTTAAATTTTGGTTCGATATAATCTTTATCATAATATCTATTATTTTTTAAATGAAATTCATCATTTCTTGCTTTAGCAATTTTAAGTGCTTCATGAACAGGGGGATAATAATTTTGTTGTAAGGGGGAGTAATAGGGTGATTGGCCAAAAAGCAAGTAAGCAGGTGGAAATTTAGTAATAGAGTGGGGTGTATTATTATATTCATTAATTACCTCAGTTAAAAGCTTAGTCCAGGGAATTTTAGAGGGAGTGGAGTTTACTTTACATTTTAATCTAGTTACTATTGTCTGATTTACTCTTTCACATTTCCCATTCGTTTGTGGATGATGGGCAGTGGTCAAACGTTGTTTAATATTATGATTTCGCAGGAATTTTTTGAATCTTTAAGAAGTATTAGCAGCATTCCTGTCACTTAGTATTTTTTGAAGGGACTGTACACTTGAAATCTTACTAAAACAGAATAATTGTTGAGGAATTTTGATATTGAAAATTTGTTTCAGACAATTTGTATAAGTTTCTGTAGTGACACTTTTGGAATGAAATGCCCAAACATATCTTGTGGCATGGTCTATTATAATATGGAGATATTTTTTTGTAGAATTATAATAATTGAACCCTCCTACAGTATCAACAGACAGTCAGTCAAAAGGTTGATCTGTAGTGGGCATAGCTTGTAATAAGCCAAATTTTTTCTGTCTAGGTTTTTTATTTTTCTGACAAATATCACAGTATTTAACAAAGTTGGTAATGTCTTGGGTCATATCTGGCCAATAATAGTTGGGAAAAATTAAATTTTGCATTTTTGAACACTAGGGTGACCAAACTGTTCATGAGCAACACTAAGCAATTTTTTTCTTAGGGACATGGGAACTACCACTTTACGAAAACCTTTTCTTTTAACTATAATCAGTCCATTGTCATTAATATAATTTGATCCACACACATTTTCTTTTTCTTGCATCTCAATAGTCTCTTTAACGTCAAGAAGAAAAGTAAGGGGTTTACAAAAATGAGAAATAGGGTTCCGGGACAAATGTCGACTTCGACATTTGTAGATCCCTTTAAGTACTCTATTTTGTAAGAATTCTTCTAATTGTCCTATTGAAAATTGGGGGGGCCTACCTTTACACCAAAGGGGAGAACATTCCATTCCCAGAGCCCACAATTAATAGTAAAGACTAACTTTTCGGAATCGGCTGGGTGAATAGGTATGTGCCAATAGCCTGAGGCTAAATCTAGTGTAGAGAAATATTGGGCACCACTTAATTTGTCTAAAATTTCATCTATTCGGGGCAAAGGTTCAGCGTCATTTTTCATAATAGAATTTAATTTTCGGTAATCAACACACATTCAGGTTTTTTGCCTTCATCTCGTTTATTTACTAACGTAACTGGAGAAGAATATGGGCTATAACTTTCTTTAATTAACCCAGCAGCTAAAAATGATTGGATTTGCTGAGATATTTCTTTTTCATCAGCAGTGGATGTACGATAAGGCCTCAAAGATATTGGTAGGTCAGATTTAAGATAAATACGCTGAGGTTCAATATTAATTCTCCCTACATCATATTTATTTTTGGCAAAAATATCTAAATAATCCCTTAAAAGTTCCCTTACATTTTTATTTTGAATAGCATTCAGATCCCCCAATAGATTATAATCATCATTATTAGTTCGCGGCAAGGATTGAGGAGTTATGGTATTTCCATAATCGGGTTGCACAGTAGTATCATTTTTATAATATCAAAATGAAGCAATTCTAAGTTATCACTGGATATGTTGACATATTGGTTTAACGAAATATTGTCTTGTAGCACCTGGCTTTTTGCACAATCAATTTTCAATTTAAATTTGGCACAATCAGGTAAACCTAAAATAGCATAGTCCAAATCTAGCTTACTTACTAAAAAATTAACATACCTCTTTATATTAGCAAATTTAATACATAATCGACAATATTTATTAATTGTAAGAGTTCCTTGTGCCTGTCTAATAGTAATAGGGGTAACATTATGTAAATTACCATTTAAATATCGAACAAATTTGAGAGGTAAAATTGAGACATTTGATCCACTGTCAACCACACAATACACTTTTTTATTGCCCACACATCCAGGGATAAATAATTGTCAAATATTATTAGTAGGGGGTGGTTGGATATGAGCAGGAGTGTGAGATTGAAAGGAATTTGTGTTAAATATACAACTAATTTAATTTTTGAGGGTTTTTTTTTCTTTTTATTGAACGATATAACTACCTCCAACAACAATCGCAAGGGACCGATATGGCAAACAGCTGAAATGGCAAGAGACCGAAATAGCTAAAAATATAAATGGCAAGCTGCCGATATGTCTAGGGACCGAAAGGGCGGTACCAAAACGCCAGAACCGAAATGTTTTGCTTCCCTTCTATGATCATTTGACTCATTACTTCTTATTTCATAAATGGGTATAACTACTTTTCTAATAATCAAAGAAATGATATTAATAATAATAATAATAATAATAATAATAATAATAATAATAATAATTATTATTATTATTATTATTATTATTATTATTATTATTATTATTATTATTATTATAACAGATTTGGAATCGTAAATGATTGCTTATTCAAATAAAACAAAACAAAAATTTCGAGAATTTTCACCAAAACAACCTATGTTTAATTTTATTGTAGGTCTTAAAATACGGGGAAATTCTAGTACACGTATATATATACACAGATATTGCATTAACTTTAAATAGAGCAGAAAGAAATTCAAGGGAACACAGAATGTAAAAATAAACAATCTTTCCATAATCGAATTTTTATCTTTTTTAAAATACATCTCTGTTATTTACTTGTACAGAAGTTGAATATCAAAATCAGTGCATCCGTCCAAATTACTTATGCATGGAGATACATAAAACAATAAACATATAAATAAATTGTATAATCATCTTCTTCGGAAGGCGATTTCAAATGGTAATCTAAAATATAGAAATGAGCTTACTAGTTTGATGATTCCCCCCGACTTGTTTTCAAGTATCCACTCACATTCTTTTGAATTTGGATAGAGGTCTGGATAATTTGGACTGGACACAAAGCCTCCCGTCTCATTTATGAAATGATTACATCCTGCAAGATGTAAAGTATATAAAAAACATTAAAATAAAACAGTTGTTTTAAAGAAGCAAATTAAAACGCAATCAGTCTGCTAAGTCATATTTTGGTGGAAAACATCAGAAAACTTGATTTTAGCGGTCGACGCACAGTTTTACCATTGTGCTTTCTTGTACCCATAGATACTAAGCAAATTCATTATACATAAAAATGTTGAAGAAAATAGTAAATTAGAGAGTTAAATATTTAACTTTATCTTTGTTCTTCAGTTAAAATAAATATTATGAAAAATCGTCGTGCTGACCTTTTGTTCCTTATTTTGAAGGATTAAGGTATTCATCTATAAGTTTAAAATGTTATTTTATTAAATTTAATTTCATCAAGTTTTTATTCCTGAAAGTTAAAATTATGTGAGAGTGCCTAATATCTAAATTTTCTTGCAAGATATCTGCATAAAATTTAGTATATATATTTTATTTTTATTATTATTAGCTGTTTGTTATCAGAATTTTTTATTTCATGCAAAATTATTTAAATTGTATGCTTCGATTTTAATCATTCGCCAAAGTCCACCTTTTCTACTTTTAAATTTACTATAAATTTAGTATTTATTATTTACTTATTTATTTATTTTTATTTATTTATTTTATTTTATTTATTTTTATTTATTTATTTATTTATTTATTTATTTATTTATTTAATTTTGTAATTACTGAAGCCGGGTTAACAAGTAATCTTTTTTGCAGACAAAACTTTGGAATAAAAAATCAAATCGGATCAGAAGTTATATGGGTAATTAATAGGTTTCATAAAAAATTAAATATTGTTAAAATTATTATTACGTTTTAAAATTTTTAAAACCGAAAACGTGTATATATGAAAACCAACCTTTATAGAAAGAAGTCTTTCATAATAAAAAATTTCTAAAAAAGCTACTTATAAATAAAGAAAATGAAATTTTGAACACCGGTCATTGAATATTGCATATAATTGCTATTGACGAACAACATTAGTTAAGTTTTCAATATGGTAATGAAATTTTTCTTGACTTTTTAAATAGTCATTGGAAAAAAAGGAAATTACGCATAATTTAACCGAGAAAAAATGTGTATTGTGTTTTACTCAAAAAAAAAAAAAGCTTCATACAATAAAAGCTACATTTCGATAAATTGAAGTTGCGTGTTTTTTGTTCGCTTTTCATATATTTATTTATTTTATTACCATTGTAGAGAGTTTAAATTGTTATTGCAACTGGCATAAAAAAAATCAGAAAGCTTTACTAATGATTAATTATTAAACGTTAAAAAATATTATCGTAATTATTTTTATTAACTGTCAAAACATTAAATATTAAAAACAAAATTCCACACAAATTCAAGATTGTTTAGAATTTTAATATTTTAACTTTAATATACTCTGTCAAATAATTGCTCTAAAGTACCCAGCCATAAAACCATTTTTATAGATAAAGAGTATTTAAGAATGATATCTTTTTTTATATATATAGTATGCAATATATTATCTATCGCCAACCTTTAATTTTTAAACAGTTGGTCGTAGACATATAGTTCCAGTTACATAAACGTTTCAAATGAAGAAAATATTCATGTTGTGACATTGTTTATTTTAAAGTGCTGATGAAATTGATTTTTTAAAAATCGTAAACAGACAAGCAAAGCCATCTCAAATATTAATTACTTTGTTATCCCCAACACTTATATGCAATAAACATTCTTTTATATGAAATAGGAAATGTATTATGTGATGTATCCCCCCTAGAGGTCTGCACGGGCCGAAATTTCCAGGCCCGAGTCCGGCCCGAAAGTTAAAATTTCGGCCCGAACCCGTCCCGACTACTAACTCTAACGGAAGAGTTCAGACCAAAAAAACTTATCTTAGTCCTTTTTTCTTTCATGTTTATAATAATCTCTATTTATGCAGAAGTGCCATAGGCTGCGATTTTTACGCTTTTAATGATCCTTTGTTTGTTATATGTAAATGTTTCAATTATCATTAGCATTATTAATACATTAAAAAAATTGATAAATGGTATACGGTAAAAGTAAAATCTTCTAAGACATTGGAAAGAAAAAAATACATTTCCTTCTTAGCAGATGTAAATGTTTAATATATATTTTTTCGCGTATTGTTGTATTCATTTTGCATGAATGAACAGTTTAAAAAAATTGCTGTTTTCAGTTTAAACAAAAATTCCGTCATAATCATGTTTTTATTTTTTATTTTTTTATTTTTAATTCTATTTTAAGACGCCTAATAATCTATGATTCTTTAAAAAGGATAAATTCTAATGTTTAATTGTAGAATAATGACGACTTAAAAGTATATGTCTGTTTTGCAAAAATTTTTGGACCAAGCTAAACTTTACTGATTCATGAACAGACTTTTCCACGTCGAGAAAAAGGTTTTCATACGGGAAGTTTCAACAGAAACTGATTATTTTGATCCATGAAGACTAGGAAGAACGAAATTAGTCTCGACTTCGTACGGAAAAAATAAGTTAGGCTCGGCTCGGCCCGGCCCGGCCCGGCCCGGCCCGGCCCGATACTCCAGGAAAAAAATTAAGGCCAGAGCCCGGCCCGGCCCGAATGCCTTTATTGAGAAACGGCCCGAACCCGGCCTGCGGGCCGGGCCAGGCTCGGGCTTCGGGCTGAGGCCCGGCCCGTGCAGACCTCTAATCCCCCCCCCCTCACACATAGTACATTCGTTATATTTCAGATAATGAGATATTTTTTAAACTTCAGTAAGTTTATTTGGATGGCTGCGATTAATATCATTAAAATAAAACTAATTTGGTACTCAAAATGGAAAATGATTCTGATCCGACAGGGTTAAAAATTTGTCCCGCCATTCGACCGTTTTTGAAAATAACAGTTACTTGACCATATTTTCCTAGCATATCTGTTTGGCCATATCAGAATAATAGTCAGAATAATTTTAAATAATAGCTATGTAATCATTTTTAATAAAAACGATCAAAAAGACTGCTCAGTTTATTATAAATTTTTAAGAGTATTTGTATACAGGTGCAATATGTTATCTATCGCCGACCTTAATTTCTCAAATGTTGGTTGTAGACATATATACTATTATTTTAACTCAATCTAACTGATTGGTAAAGTTATCATACGAACTTGAATATTTCAAACTTGGCTTACAAAGCCAATGCTTTATCTGTTAAGCTAACCGCACGATAACCGGCTGGGATTTTTCACTCAGATAACCATTATGGTTATTTGGCCTTGTAAGCCAAATATCCGGGTTCGATTCCCGGCCTGGGCAATTTTTCGCTCAGTTTGAAATATTCAAATTCGTATCTAGACATATACTTCCAATTACAAAAACGTTTAAAATGAAGTGAATATTCATGTTGTGGCATTAATTAAATTAAAAATACAATTTTGTAAAAATTGCCAAATCTAATTTTTATACGGTCCTCTAGTCCCTATAGTTATATTTAGTAAAAATTCACACATATCATCATAAGAGATATAACACAAAAATTTTCACTTTTGTACGAAAAAAATTGTCACAATTATTAAATTTCAAAGTTTGTTATTTTTTCACATGATTTTGCTGTTCATTCAGGGGTTAGATATAAAAATGAATTAAAATAATTTGAGATCGAAATCATAGTCTTTTTTAAAACAAAACCACTTTTAGCTAATTTTGTTAAATTGCGGTATCATGAAAAAGGGTTATTTCATCCAAAATTTTCAGCTGACTTTTGGGAGTCGTATACAAAACGAAGAATGAAATATCGAAATTAAACGGAAAAATAAATATAAATTCATTATCATATCAGAAAGCGGTCTATTACAAAAACTGACTACATCAAATAATGGAATTGACTAAAGATACTGTTGTGCATGCAACTGTACATTGCCCCTAATGGAAAGAACACATAGAGCAGTATCTCTGGTATATCCTGGTATTTGATGTATTCATTTTTTGTAGTAGAACATTTTCTGATATGATAATAAATTGATAATTATTTTATATTACAATATTTCATTCCTCACTTAGTATACGGCCCCTAAATATCAGCTCAAACTTTTAGATGAAATAACCCTTTTGGATGATACTCCGATTTGGCGATACTGGCTAAAAATGATTTCTCCGTAAAAAAAAAAAAAAAAAAAAAAATACATTTCTATTTTAATCTCGAATTACTTTAATTCATATTTTAACTGATCCTTGAATAAAAGGCAAAATCATGTGAAAAAATCTCAAACTTTGAAATTTAAAAATTGTGTCAATTTTTGTCGGAGAAAAGTGAAACTTTTTGTGGTATATCTGTTAAGATGATATGACTTATATAACTATAGGAATTTGGGGACCGTTTAAAAAGTTAGATTTGGAAGCTTTTACAAAAATTGACTTTTTAATTTAATCAATGCCACAACATGAATATTTACTTCATTTTATACGTTTTTGTAATTGGAAGTATATGTCTACGACCAACGGTTGAGAAATTAAAAATCGGCGATAGATAACATATTGCACCCTGTATATAAATATTGTTAAACATTTATAACAAATTGCGCTATCGTTTGATCGCTTTTAATAAAAATGATTGCATATCTATTATTTAACATTATTCTGACCATTATATGGCCAACCAGACACGCGAAGTAACTGTTATTTCTAAAAACGGTCGAATGGCGGGACAGATTCTTGCAGATTTTTAACCTTTTAGGGTCAGAATCCTTTTCCGTTTTGAGAACAAAATTAATTTTATTTTATTAACATTAATTGCAGCTATCCAAATATGAAGTTTACTGAAGTTTAAAGATTATCTCATTATCTGAAATATAACGAATGTATTTATTTTGGATACAATGTGTGAGGGCAGGAATACAACATATAATACAGGGGTCGATTTAGAAAAAGAAAGTTGCATAGCAGTAACTTCTATACAAAGTCAGTTTTGAATAGCAGTTAGAGACTTTTGTATAGCAAGTAAAAAATAGCTAACGTAACTTTTAGGTCTTGAAAATTTACAAAAAAAAAAAAAAAGCAATATTTAACCAAAAGCATAAATGTTTCCAGTTTAACTGTAGTCATATTATTAAATAATTAACAATTCGCAAAACAATTAACAAATTACTGTAACGTACAAAACCAAAACGATATAAAACAACAGAATCTGCGCTGTCTATTTCGATGCATAAATAAAATAAAAGGATCGTAAGAGTGAGTGTTCATTTTAGAACCACTATAACACGCACGTCAAACTTCTATGAGCAAACGGCGTGATTAGCAAGTATCAGTGATTCAGTAATCAATCACAGCGTCAGGGTGGCAACAAATCATGTGTTAAGTGGGAAAACTGCACCCAGCAATGGTGTCTAGTTGTACTTCCATTGTAACTAAACACTTGGGGAGAGTGAAAACACAACGTATGTCATGTAAAACATCTTTAAAATTTAACTTTAAGTGTACACTTGACATAACAAAAGGTGTGGGAAATATGCATCGCAATGATTGCGATTTAATGCATTTCTTGGATCGCATTTTAGTTAAATTTGAATCGCAAATTGCGATGCGATACCGCTTAAATCGAACCCTGATATAATACATTTCCAATTTCATATAAATGAATGTCTATTGCATATAACGTGTCGGAGATAACAAAGTAATTAATATTGGAGGCGGCTTTGCTTGGCTGTTTACGATTTTTAAAAAATCAATTTCATCAGAATTTTAAATTAATCACGGGCTGAAATTTTCAGAATAATAAATGTAATTATTGGCAATAAAATTTAAGGGTAGTCATATATATTTTACCAGTAGCTAAAGTTAAATAAAAGTTTATCTATGAATTATCTGTTTAAAAAAAATACATATACAGGGTGAGTCATAAATATCGAAACAATAAGCTATCTCCTCAAATATTGTCCCTAGACCCATACTTCCAATTGCAAAAATTCATTAAAAAAAGGGTGAAATTTCTGATAAGTTGCAACTCCATGGGGGGTCTATTTGAAAAAATACGAAAATTAAATTTTTATACGGCCCCCGTAGGGTAAACTTCCCAATTAGGAAATTATTCCTTATCCATTCCTAAATTGAACAAAACAAATTTCATCTCCGTATCTAAAAATCCCACAGAGATATTAAATCCCAAAATCCTCAAAAATTCCTGACTTACACCACTTTTTCCTGCCTCTAAACTGTGATTTCTTGACTCAATTTCAACGCTTGTTAGGGAACATTCACAAATTGCAATTTAATAAAAATCGGTTTAAAATAGCGCTTTTTCTTTGGACATAAAATAGCAGCGTATAGTTTTTACGCTAAATTGGTATACCAGACGTCTGCCCGGTTCAAAATATCTAGTTCAGGTCCCAAACCGACCCATAGGGGAAAAAGTTCGGCGTAGCCTGAAAAAATGTCAACATCATAACCCAGACCGGTCTGGAAAATAGTTTAAATCATAGCCCGGTTCAGTCGCAAATTTCTACATAGTATTTTTTAACTCGGCGTGGGAAAAAAATGTTTCATATGGAGGAGTTCTGACCAAAAAATTCTTTTATAGCTTTTCGTTTTTTATATTTATACTTTTTATTATTAAAGAAGCGCCAAAGGCTGTAATATATTTATTTTATCAATGAATCTCTATTTATATGTAAATGTTTCACTTATATTTTAATTTCGTTAATCCATATCCCATGCGTTGGAGACTCTGAAAAATGTTATACACTAAAACTTTTTAAGACGGAATCACACCGGAAAGAAAAAATATGTTATAGACAGATGCTCTCCCTAGAAGATGTAATTGGAGCTTATTTTCTTTTCAGGTACTATTGCATTTATTTTGCATGGATCAACATATTTTCCGTTTAAGACAGGATTCCGTCATTAGGCAGATTTTTTGTCACTGGTTTTATTGTATTTAATTTTTCTAGCCTTTGAATAATCTATTTTAAAAAATAAATTTTAAAGTTTTTTTTCTTTTTTTTTTTTTTTTTTTTTTTTTTGTAAAATAAAGATTTTAAAATTTATATGTTTTTCGTAAAAAATTCAATTGAGCCGAATTTTATTTATCTTATGCACGTATTAAATCAGTCAGAGACAGTGATTTTAATACGGGCTTTGTCGAGACTGGGTTTGAAAATTTCATCCAGAGTTGAAGGAAGTAGTCCCCTCCTTTATGAAAAGTACGCTAGGCCCGGCCAGGCAGTATAGTGGAGATCTGTATTTTAAAGTATTGCGACCAGGTTCTTTTCAAAAAAAATGCATTCGCTAGAGTTGTAGGCTGTGATCAATAAACTAAATGCCTTTTGAGAACTTTGTTTATTTAAGGTAGAGTTATAAAAATTACATCATTTCTTACTGAAATAATTAGGGATGGTGCCTGTAACCATTTTTCAAGAGACCTTTGTTACATGACTGAGTGCATGAAGCGAGAGAGAGGCAATGAATTTTCTCATTCAGAATTCACACATTGGCATCCAGAATTGGCGAAAAGGAGCATATGAAAAGTGAATGATATCATAACCATGAAATTTTCTGTTACGCTTTAAACAATTAAGATGATTTTGAATTTAATACAGGGCAACCAGAAATGGGCAGTCCTAAAAAATACGCCAAAAAGAATTCGCGCCAATTCGTACGTTAGGACTCTGTTTTGGGAGAATTTATGAAAGACACAATAATGTGGCATGCACAAGGAAAGATTATTACCTAACGAATAAGTTAGAATCACAATTAAGCAGAGAGAAAAGCGATTTTACTGACCGCAAGCAAAGCATATCTTTGTTCTTTTTTTATTTGTTTCCAGCAAGGGTGAAATACGCATCTTAATGAATTCTCTTTATCTGACAGCCGTTTATCAGTAATAAAGCAGATGCTAGATGTTTTTCTTTCTTTTCTTTTGAACGGAAAGTTATTGTGGGATCGAAATAAAACATTAAGATAAACTAGATATTTAATTAAAGATTAGCTTTAACTGTAATTTAGAAAAATGTAAAATTTAAGAAAACTATATGTGATTCTACATCACATATATCACCCCTTTCACAGGCGAAAAAAAAATCTATACATGTATATGGAGGGAGAGAAATCAATTTTCATATGCTCTTACAAGTAACAATGTGTAAAATGTTCATGAAAACAAACCAAATATTTACTAAATAAAATAAACAGCAATTGAACTTCTCTCTACGTAGGCAACCATCCCAAATAAAAGTATATATATCATGATATAGATATATTGGTACCATAAATTTAGTCATACAAATGATATCATATATTGTTTCTACTTAGAAACAGCTGCAGCTTCATCAATAAAATTTGTGATCACTCTTCAATTTGTCTTATTTAGACAAGGACCTGTATCAAAAATGTGCACATACAAATAAAAGAAAATACCAGGTCTAAGTCCACAGGTCACTTACCAATTGGCAAAAAAAAATCCAAATTGTTTATAATAAGAACATTAAATATGTGTATTGATCAATACAATAATAATGGCAAAGTACTCGAGTAATATAATGCAATTAAACACAAAACATAATATACAAATAAACAAAAACATAATGTAAATAGAAGGATTAAAAATGTCCATAATAATGAATAATAGGAAATACTTGAAATTTCCACCATTTTTTTTTAAATTTACAAAATAAGTTTTACTACCAACTTATATTTGAAATGAGAGTTCAAGCAGTGCTAGACAACCAACATATGGATAAATTTTTTGAAACACTGTCGTTGACCATTTACTTCCATGTGATAATAACGTTCCTAAATGTATATCTTCTAATTTTTGTCTTTTTTTTTTTAATACCCAAACTAATGAATTTTTTTATTAAGTTAAATCTGAAATTTAAAATCAACGTTGCATTATATTGACATCTAAAACGGTATTTTAGTGTAACATGAGAAAAGAAATCCTCGTAAAGAATTCGGTATCTTCCCAAAAATACTTTTATTCAAGAATAATTACTGGTAAGTGGGAGACACTGAACTTTCATGCAAAAGTATAAAAAGTTTAGAACTGTGGGAAAGATGTGTGGAAAGGTAATCTGGAGACCTGTAAAGTAACTTCAATTTAAGATACGACTTGTATAAAGACCAATAAAAGACATGCATTAACCACTAAAGCAAACATATGACAGCATCTTTGCCTATAAAAATTACAATTTATCTTCACTTCATATCCTTTGAATGAGAAGTGTGAAAACATTGACATGTATGCAATTTTAAATATCACCTTGACTGTGGTATACCACTCATCGTTATCTGCAAAATAACTAAAGTGTAATATTTTTTTTTAATGTGGAAGTACCCTGTACAAATTATAAAAGGATGAGTATTGAAGAAAAGTGAATAAGTGTGTGAATTTTAGTCTATATATAAAATTTTGCATCTTGCTAGAATTTTTAATAAAAAAGGAGTAAGCTTCGCTACATGTGTAAGTATTCATTGACTGAAAACTAATTTTTAATGGTCGTAAATATAGTGTAAAGTACTACTGTATATCATGTATACCCAAATGAAAATAAAGAAATGTGGAGAAGCGAATATAAATGATATTTAATTACGAACAAATGTTATGCAAAAAAAAGTGTCTCTATCTATCTAAATTACGCCTAAAGAGTAATGAAATTCACGCGTGTAAACGGGAAAACATGGAATAGTGCAAATGGGAAGGTAAAAATTACTGGATTAAATCATCCATAACCAAAACAAAAAAAAATGTAAAGAAATGACTTATGTATTAAAGATAATAATCAATATGTTCTAAAAAAACTTGATAGAGGACCGATAATTAAACAATTGCATATGTAAATGTATATGTATGTGAATAACTTCCTCTGCAAAGCAAGCAGCAAAATATATATACCTTTGTAAACTGCCATTGTAAAAAAACTTTGTATAAAAACATTGTAATTGCTGCATGCAAAGAGAAGTTGTATGAAAAGTGAGTCAGTTGCAAATATCCACAAGTATATCAAAAGAAAAAGAACTTTGTAAAACTTTCACCACTGTAATATTGATACACTAGTGAACATTCGCACTAACACTGTGTGTAAAGAAAAGTGCAATTGATAATTACACAGACCTACTAAAAATAGAGTAGCTACATCGAATTAAGACAAAATAGATGTGCAATTTTTTTATCTATCGCGAAAGATACAAATAAAGAAAAATAAATTGTGTAAACAAACATTTAAGATTCACCGCAGAAGTCTTACTGATAATTAGGGCTTAACCACCAGAAGAAAACTATCAATAAATCAAAAATGTGAAATTTTGAATCATTCATCTATTCCTGAGCTCACGAAACAGTTGAATGAAAGAGAATCAGAGATATGAACAATGCCCGAAAAATGTAAATCATGAAATGATTGAAAGTAATCTTTAAATAACAATGTATTAAAATGTGTACACCATATGAAAAATATATATCTACGAAAGAATAGTGTATGAAAAAAAATAAATATTAATGCTTTATGTTTGTGTTATGAATAAAAAGGTTAACGATGTAAAAAAAAGACTGTGTAAAAGAGCGGAGAAATCCAAGTATCACCTGAAGGTAACCAACAAAATATGTAAATAACTAAATATACATGAAATAGCATACCTGAAGAAGTGTTGAATATTTACGTTATATTTTAGAGTGATTAAAAGCTTGTTTTTGCTTGAAATAAAATTTAAATGTATTACAGCAAGTGGAAAAAGCAGGGTGATTTATGTCGAAAAACTTGTTGTAAGCACGGTTATGTGCGATGCAGTTAATGCATCTTGAAGCATTTTTACAATTATCTGAAGTGTGTGATTCACCACAATTAGCACATGCCAAATCATATGCACAAAATTTTGCCTGGTGGCCAATTTGTTGGCAATGAAAGCAACGTTTTATGTTAATAAATGGCCTGACAGTGTAGTCAACAGAATTAATATTTAATTTTCCATGTTGAATTAAGAGGTCAGCTATCCATGATGTAACACTAATTGTCCAGTTATATTTTAATCCCTGTCTTTATTTATGCTTTCTTTCAAAGTTAATGGAAGGAATGGTACTGCCAATCTTTTCATTTATAGCTATCATAATATCTGGTATACCTATTAGGTCATCAAGACCTAACAGAATTATTTTTGTGCAGTCAGATAAATCTCTAACTTGATTTTTGTGCTCACATAAATTTAGGATGTAATCCGGTATTGAAATAAGATCAGTATTTTTGTCTTTTGATAATTCAGAGTTATTTGTACCAGAATTTATGTGTATTTCAGATTCAACCTTATTTAGAAATTTGGCCAAATCTTTCCCACTAGAATTACATTCCTTATCTTTAATAACATTAAGAGGTTCATCCAATTTAGATTCATCAATGTCGCATTGAATAGCCATCTCATTATGCTTAGACTGTTTGGACGAGTTCAGTGTTCTTACTTTTTCGAACAACAGCTCATTTAACTTATGTAACTGGTTGTTATTTTTTTGTAAAACAGTCCACTCAGAATGAACACTATTCATCAAATCACTTAAAATATTAAACTTTAATTCTATTTCTTTTTGATAGGAATTAAATTTTGCCATGAGTTCTGGATTATTCTCATTTAAAATAGGACCAATTAATTTCTGAACATCCGAAACAACAGATTTAGAATATCTGTTAATAGAATCCTTTAAACTACTCAAACATGAAATCTCAAAAGAATTAGAATCTAAACCAATTGTTTCAGAATCCATATTAGTTTTAAAAGACATTACCTGTTTTGCATCAGGTCTAAACTTAAAGTTAAACACAACAGATGGATCTTGTGTCAATTTACGTGACCTTTTTTTAGTCATTATAAACAATTTATATCCTAAATTATAAAAATACGAAAATAAACAAACGAGCACAGTATCTGATTATTAAAAAAATGGACCTATCTACAATGCAATATAATAAAAGCAGCTATATGTGAGAATATTTTTAAATAGATGCTAAAAATTTAAAATAAATGTCTATCCATAAACTAATCAAAATTGTGTTTTACATTTATAAAAGTGAAAAAGCATGAAAAAAAAATCTCAATATTTATTTAAATATTAGAAAACTGGACCCTCTCTAACGAAATATTTTTGCAAGTGGGGTGCAAATAGGAAAAACAAACACTGGACATATGTATAAAAAGTCTTAAAATAGATTAGAGAAGGGAAATTAGTCACTTTAGTTAAGACGATATTTTGTTTTAATGCACTGTTTATATCCTATATGAAATGCATAAGAAATATCATAATAAATATTAAGGAATTTATCAAAAGTTTTTTTTTTTTTTTTTTAATTGAACACTCCTAAAATTGAAGTTTTTATTAGCTAATATAGTTGACGAAAATAATTATTCATACTGTATCTTATTCAGTATCATACTGTATCTTATTCATCTTATAATTTTTTTTTTTTTTTTTTTTTTTTTTTTTTTTTTTTTTGCAGACTAGAGAGTAAAAATAATTCTACTCGAATAGATATAAACAATGCACACACTTTAAGAATATTAAGATGTTAGATAGGTTTAATTATGCAAATAAGAACATGGCTAGTCTTTGCAGAAATAAAAACAATCTCCCAATAAAATTACTGTACAAACAATATAAAGCACAACTTACCTTTAAAGTGAAAAAAAAATCAGGAAAGAAAAGTAGGATAAAATGTAATAATATATTTTTTGATACATGAATTTATAATTCGATTATGCATGCATCATTATTATTATTTATGTCATGTGCACATGGCATGTGATTCAAACGATAAAATTTTATTTATCTGAAAATGAGCCCACTGTCAATAATATCTGAAGGTGCATACATCCTTATTGTATAACCAGTATTCACATGCATCTTTCTCTGTATTGTTTCTTTTATATAAACCTCATATTAAAAAAATAATGGTTGCAACCCGACAACATCATTCCTTATTTTTTATAGGAAAAAGAGATGCACCATTAACTTACCTAGAACTTTTTCATCTACATGGAAATATAATATAAAATTTATGAAAAAGAAAAAGGAATATACGTCAATTTATAACACTTCAAAAATAACTGTATTAAAAAAAATAAACAAAATATATAGTCATTAATTAATAATGGAAATTATAAAAATACTTTCTTTAAAAAGTAATAAACTGTCTTGATATTTCTCAAACGACTTTCAGCAAAAAGTGCACAGCAATAAGTACTTAGATATTTGAAAAATATAATTTTATCATGCTATCGTTTGTATCATAGTTTTTAAATAGCACTTGTAAAGCTGTGAAATGTTTCAAGACAATCTAAAATCATTTATAACTGTTCGTATTTAAAGAAATTCAATTAGAGCACAGAAAAACTAATACATAATAAACTAAAAATGGTTGAAAATTACTCAACATAATTTTTTTTTTAAATAAAAATATCATATAATTAAAATAGAAATTGAGATTTAACCTATTAAATATAAAAGCATACACTTTCTCATCTGCGAAATTTATGCTGTAAATATTTATCAATGAATGTCTTCTTCACTCATTTTTTTTTTTTTACTTTCAACTACTACAAATAAACTTGTAACAGTATTATCGTAAAAATAAACGTTCAATAGCGCACAAAATTACAGACACAAAATTGATCAATGCTGTAGTTTTAAGGGTTTTTTTTTAATAGTATAGCGCATGTAATTATTTTTGTGAAAAACATCAGTGTCAGCATCCAAAAATTTAAAGAATAAATCCAATGTGAAGATCATATTATCGACGAATGACGAAGAATTTAAACGTCAAACACGAAATTCTGTGTCACTTTAGTCGAGAGCATATGAAATCGTCACTGAAGTACACCGCTAAGATGAAATAAAAACATTATGTCAGTGAGCGTGACATTGTTGATTTAACGGAGGTGAAATAAGAGTCACAAATCGCCAGTCGTAGATTCTTAGGCCTACATCGGCAGGGGAAAATTTAACGAGCGGAAGCGAAGCACCCATCATCACGAAACGTCCCGATCAGAAGAATCACTCGCTCAAGTAAAAGAGAAATTGGCACTATAATCCAACTCTATAATGTCCAGCAAGAAAAATCCGGCGGCAATAATTCACCGGAGCATAGGCATATTTCACACAACAGTCTGCGAAGGAAGGGAGCACTTATGTAATGATTCACAAACATAAGCAGGACTTATCTGACGAGGAAATAGTCGTTCGAAAATACTTGAAGACTGACGTTAATAGTTCACCTTTATAGTATTCAGGAAAATAAATAGTCCGGAAAAATCTGGCAGGCAAATAAAAAGTGGGCAAATAACAGCAGGCAAATAACAGCAGGCAAATAACAGCAGGCACCATCCCTCGATGTTTGAAAAAGTTGCGAATGCCTGGTGTAGGCACCATAGTTTCTATTGTGGAGATCTGTATTTTAAAGTATTGCGACCAGGTTCTTTTCAAAAAAAATGCATTCGCTAGAGTTGTAGGCTGTGATCAATAAACTAAATGCCTTTTGAGAACTTTGTTTATTTAAGGTAGAGTTATAAAAATTACATCATTTCTTACTGAAATAATTAGGGATGGTGCCTGTAACCATTTTTCAAGAGACCTTTGTTACATGACTGAGTGCATGAAGCGAGAGAGAGGCAATGAATTTTCTCATTCAGAATTCACACATTGGCATCCAGAATTGGCGAAAAGGAGCATATGAAAAGTGAATGATATCATAACCATGAAATTTTCTGTTACGCTTTAAACAATTAAGATGATTTTGAATTTAATACAGGGCAACCAGAAATGGGCAGTCCTAAAAAATACGCCAAAAAGAATTCGCGCCAATTCGTACGTTAGGACTCTGTTTTGGGAGAATTTATGAAAGACACAATAATGTGGCATGCACAAGGAAAGATTATTACCTAACGAATAAGTTAGAATCACAATTAAGCAGAGAGAAAAGCGATTTTACTGACCGCAAGCAAAGCATATCTTTGTTCTTTTTTTATTTGTTTCCAGCAAGGGTGAAATACGCATCTTAATGAATTCTCTTTATCTGACAGCCGTTTATCAGTAATAAAGCAGATGCTAGATGTTTTTCTTTCTTTTCTTTTGAACGGAAAGTTATTGTAGGATCGAAATAAAACATTAAGATAAACTAGATATTTAATTAAAGATTAGCTTTAACTGTAATTTAGAAAAATGTAAAATTTAAGAAAACTATATGTGATTCTACATCACAGGCAGGTCTTCAGAAAAAAGTAACATCTCGGTCCTGGCCCTACCTAGGCCCAGAATACAGATTTTTTAACATCCTCTCCAGAACGATAAAAAGCCTGAAGTTGTCAGAGGTAAATTTAAAAAGAAAAAAAAAAGACTTAATCTCCATGTTAGAAAAAGCATTTTTTAAAATAACTGACGGACATTTAAACAATACACTTCGTTTTTCTGCATAATGAATTTTTTATCCTCTATTTCTTGTCTTTAAATTATTAAATGTTAAGAATTTTTAAAAGAAAAAAGAACTTGAAACACGTCATTTTTGATTTTTTTACATTAGTTTTATTTCGGCAAATTTGAAAAAATGTTTACTTTTAAAAAATTGTTTGCTTTTGAAAATATGATTTTTTTTTAAAGTTATATTATTTTTTCAATAAACATTTTTAATAGTTTTAAAATTAATATTAAAAAAACCTTGGAACACAACTAAAATCAGATTTTCATCTTTAATTAAATGGAAAGAAATTGAAATCCCATAAATAATGTTACGAGTTATAACGATTTTTGATTGTCCCATTTAAACTTTTATAAATTGTATCAGAAACTTTAGAATGTGATTTTCTTAGCAAATTATAAGGCTAACAGTCACAAAAAAAAAAAAAAAAAAAAAAAAAAAAAAAATCAAAATTCTAACTCAAGAAATAGATTTTTTGCGCGTTTTCTAGAACTGTTAAAGTAACACTGCTTTTAAAATTGCGCGCATTTCAATTTGTGTCTAATCCTTTAAAACCTGATGAATTTTTTAAACGGCTAGGCCGTATAAAAATTTAATTTTCGTAACTTTTCAACTAGACCCCCCCCCCCATGAAGTCGCAATTTATCTTATCAAAAATTTCACATTTTTTAATGAATTTTTGCAATTGGAAGTATGGGTCTAAGGACAATATTTAAGGAGATAGCCTATTGTTTCGACATTTATGACTCACCCTGTATAAATGAAAAAAAGAAGGATACCATTAAAAAGGCTTCCATAAAAATTTTTATTAATAAAAGACAATAGAATAAATAAATATTTTTTAAACGTCATTTTTTTTTTTTTTTTTTTTTTTTTTTTTACCGAGATTTTAAACATTACTAATATATTAATATATAGAAATAACAAAAATTATTCGAAGGTTTTTAAAGAAATATAGTATGTTTTATTAAAAATACGGTCAGAATGTGTTAAAAGTTGTATTTACATGAAGCGTATTTATCTGATTAAGAATTATGCACCGAAATCAGTTTTCTACCCATTAACTTCTCTCTTTAAATAATAATAGAAATTTTACACTTTAACAGTTGGAAAAAGAAATAAAAATAGTTCTTCTATATAATACATATAGAACATACCTTTATCGCCAGCTTGTGCCAAGTGATAAGTTAAAACGATTCCAAACAGAACTAGGAAATTTTTCAATGCTTTTCCAGGAGCCATCATGAATTAGTGCGATATCCTTGTTGAGAAAGCGTAACTGAAATCATTTGAGTGGGGTTGGAGTTTGAACATCTTATATATTTAGTCAGTAAGATGATTAACACCATCAGATTTTATCCATTATCTTAAGCTGATTACACAAATGCATGTGAATTCATTGCTGAATTTCTGACACAATCTACAAGATAGGAAACCCCAATTGATAACAAGATTGGTCGTATACACCCTAACGAAGATCAACAGTATATATATCTAAACGTACAAAAGAGATTGTCATTTACCAATATACTTCTTAAAGTTGCGTTATTATTTGTCGCTTTTAATCTCCTAGAATAATACACAACTTATGATAAAAGTACCATGACCATAAAAAAAAATAAACCTTCCATTGTACCGCATATGCTGTATTATGGCTTGATATTTGAGCGATTTTTCATTAGTCAAATTCTTTTTTCTTTTTTTTTTTAACTATTTGGAAAAAAATTGTTGTCTTCGGTAGAGAATTGGGAAATCTGAAGTATGTCTGAATCTTTTTATTAGGTGAATTTCGCAACTTTTTTAATTTTATTCATTTTCTGATTGGTCCATGTTTAATGCCGAAAAATGGAATACTTCTATTGCCACGATGACAAAAAAAGTAATAAAAACTTTAAAATAATAATAATAATTTGAAAAAAAATTGTGATAAAGATTTAAAAGAAATTCCATTTAAAAGTGCATTTTTTTTTCTAAGCAACGGTGTAAAAATTTAAAATGTGCAAAGTTTAGAAGTCTAAAAATTTGCAGTTCCGAATTTATGATGGTCCAGGAATATTAATGTTTAATCCATGTCGTACTTAATATGAGACGTTCAGAAATCAGTCTTATTTTTTATTTGTTTATTTTTATCTATTTATTTATTTATTTTTATTTATTTATTTATTTATTTATTTATTTATTTTTGTCTTCTCTTTGTTTCTGATTGGTATATGTTTAATGTCCAGAAATGAAATACTTCTGTTGCCACGATGACAAAAAGATGTTATAAAGGAAAAGAAATTAATTAATAACTCAAAACAAATTGAGATAGAGCTTTCAAACATATTGCATTTAAAAGTACATTTTTTTTTCTCTATACAACGTTGTAAAAATTGAAAATATGTGATATTTAGAAGTTTAAAAAATCATTGTACCAAAAATTGTAAAACTGAAGTTTCATTTAAAATTTGTTTATGATTGGTCCAGGAATATTAATGTTTAATCCATTCTGTACGTAATATATGCCTCTGTTATTACGTAATCCATATTTTGATCATCATAAAAATTATGTTATTATTATTTTTTTAAATATATAATTATTTATAAGTCTAAAATTTTAGTCTTTAAAATTATCATTTTCCAAATAGTTGTTTTAATTCGTTAATTTACATTTTTTTTTTTTTTTTTTTTTTTTTTTTGTATAGTTGTGTATTTGTGTATTGAAAGTTGTTGCTAGTAAGTACATATATTATAAAATGGGCACGATTATTCAGGTTGTATTTAACAATGCAAATATGTATGAATGTAAATATGAAGATAATTAATTAATTAATAAATTTTATTTTGAAGATTATTTATTTGAAGATAATTTATTGTTTGTCAATCAGATCTCAGATTGCATTATTGTTTTTAATATATAAATAAATTTCATTCTCTGTTTCTTATACGTAAATAAAACAGAGACTTAACAGACAAGTAATCGAATAACGTGATTAAATCACTAAAATTATCAAAATGAAAAAGGTTGCTGTAGGTAGCAAAATTTTTGGCAATGTCTTCGGCTACTAACACTTGACATGCAACGAATACCATAGCATCATTTATAATAAATTTTTAAAAAAATTATTAGATATAATGGATTTTGTCCTTATAAGAATATTTTTTGTGAGTTGCGAGAGATCGAAAAAATACGTTGAATGTAAAATATTTATTAAAGTTTCGAATATTTGTATTAAAAAATTATTTTTACCAGTATTCTGAAACCGCGAATGACTGGTTGGATCATCTATATTTTTTAAATGTAAAAAAAAAATAACTAAAAAGTATCAATATATAAAGAAGTGTTAGAGATGTAAAAGGCAATAGAAAATTTCTTAAAAGAAGAATAAATAATAAGATGTAAATAATTAATTAGAAAAAATAAATAATTAATTAGCAGTGCCTCTTAAAATGAGTGCTTTTAGTTAAAAATTAAAATGCAATTTGTATAACATTTACAAAACAAGTTGGAAATTGCACGTGAAGCGTAGCAAATGAGGTGCGTTCGTACTTCAACGAAATTTAAAAACATTCAGGTCTTGCTGTTATAATATACAATACTTCGGATACAGTATAGTGATCGAAAACTTTTTTGTGTTCCTGTAAATACTATCTGCTTTTATACAGGAAGTAACATGTATTTAACCGCAGCAACGTATCGCAATTTCATAAAATATGAAATAGTTTAATATAATTAAAACACACCCCAAACAATATTTCCCCATATACAATAATGCAGTGTTATTCTTTTGAGCAGCCCTGTAAAATAACAATAAATATTCTTTATATCATAAATTGTACAGAATGTATAGTTTCGTATCTACTTCATAGATTCATGTCAGTTCGATTATATTCGAAAAAGTGTAACATCAATAAAATGTACTTGAAACTATTTTTTCCTATTGACCTTAATGTGATGGAATACTTTTCACTGTCCCTGTAATTAAACTATACATCCGATTTTCATAAAATTTTAATTGACTCAACAAAATTATGATACAATTATATATTTTAAATCTCAAACGATTTGGTTGGGTAGCTTTTATTCTATTATATGTGGACAGACAGATGGACGGACGGACAAACTAAACGATGACTATAACTTGATGCAATCATGTGCAACGTATACCAATTTCATAAAATATTAAATAGTTTAATACAATCAAAATGCCTACCAAACAATTTCTCAATATATAATTATCCAATGGAATACTTTTGTGTGTCCCTGTAAATATTATCTGCTTTCTAGTATACTGGAAGTAACTCGTAGCAAACTTCGACAACGTATATCAATTTCATAAAACGTGAAATTGTTATATATCATTAAAGCATGTCCCAAACAATGTTTCCCCCTATATCATTATGCAATTGAATACTTTTGTGTGACCATGTATATTAATAACAAATATTATTTGCACCACAGATTGTACAGAATGTATATTATAGTATATACTTCATAGATGCATATCAACTTTATTATGTTCGAAAGAATGTAAGACCATTAAAATGCACTTGTAACTTTTTTCCCCATTGACCGTAATGTATCGGAATGCTTTTGATTGTCCCTGTAATTGAAATTTGATTTTCATAAAATTTTAAATGAATCGACAAAATCATCTAATAATAATACATTTTAAATTTCAAATAATTAGGTTGGGTAGTTTTAGAGTTGTTATATGCGGATGGACAGACAGACAGATGGACGGACTGAACGACAACGATAGGTGCTACGTATTTACATAATTACGAACGCAGCTAATAATTAAAAAAAGTGTTGAGAAGGTAATGGTTTCTTCTTAAATAAAATCTGAAAATAATGGAGTTTCATATTTTTCTAACATTTTACGCTTTATTTATCAATTTTCTTCTTGGTGAACAGGAAACAGTAGATCTTGTTGTTGCAGAATGAAAAATTGATGATGATTTGGTAGCAGAACTACTCCAATTCCTCTACATGAATAAATTGTATAGCATACCATAGAAGAGCCATGATAAAAGTCTAACTATAGCACGTCTAGTGCTAATATAAAAAATTGGAAAGAGAAGAAAAATAAAAGAAAAACAAGTTAGAAATTGCACGTTAAGCGAAGCAAATAAGGTGCATTCGGATTATAACGCAGTTTTGAAAATATCCAGATCTTAGTGTAATAGTATACAGTACTTCACATACAATAAAGTATCCGGAATCTTTTGTGTGTTCCTGTAAATATTAAATGTTTTCTTTTATACAAGGAAGTAACTTGTAGTAAACCTCAGCAACGTACAGTGTCTCACAAAAGTGATGGGACACTTGTGCTTTATAAAAAGAAACTGCAATAAAATAAATAAACAAACATGTGCAAAAATTTTTTGGGTGTGTTTCATATTTAAAGTTAGTAACAATTATTACATAACATACATTTTGTCAAAATATTAAAATATTAATTTAGTAAAAATACAATTGTTCAGAACGGAGCAAAAAATGGCTCACATAAGTGATGGGACACTTACTTTTCCATCAAATATTTATCCAAAAATTTTACTTTTTAAAAGGTTTTAATATTTTGTTGGATTTTCTTTTACTTTTAAAACATGATTTAATCTTTTTGGGATGGATTCGGCTAATTTTTTTGTGATTTCTGGAGTGATTTTACCCCATTCTTCTTGAAGCACCGATTTTAGTTGTTGTTTTGAAGAAATGGTGTGTTTGCGAATTCTTGATTCCAGTTCTTGCCAAATATTCTCTATGGGATTTAAGTCTGGAGATTGTGGTGGTGTTTTTATTATTTCAGGGCAGTTATATAGCAGCCAGAGTCTAACGTTTAGAGCAGTGTGCTTGGGGTCATTGTCCTGGTAGAATTTAAAATCGTTATGAAGGTTCAATTTTTGTGCTGAAGATTTCAAATTTTGCTTTAAAATATCAATATACTTGTACTGATCCATTATACTGTCAATAAAAACAAGATTACCAACTCCAGCGGACGACATACATCCCCATACCATAACTTCTCCTCCACCATGTTTTACTGTTGGTACCAAGTTCTGTTTGCGAAATTCTTCCCTGGGTTTTCTCCACACCAAGATTCTACCGTCAGAATCAAATATATTAAATTTACTCTTATCAGCAATTATAACTTTATTCCAGTAATCAGAATTCTTATTTATGTTGGATTTTGCGAAAGCTAGTCTGAGTTTTCTATTCTTTTCACTTACGAAGAATTTTTTCCTGGCTGCTCTACCGTGATATCCAGCAGATCGAATTACCCTTCTAATAGTCTCAGGATTAACAATTATTCCATATAATGCTTGTAAATCAGCAGCAACTTTTGAAGCACTATTTCTTGGATTTTTTTTAATATTTCGAACGATAATTCGCTTTATTCCATTGGATAGCTTTGATGGTCGGCCAGGTCTTCTTTTATCCTGAATCATATGATTCTTTTTATATCGTTTAATGATATTGAAAACTGTTGAACGACTCAAGTTAACTGTTTCAGCAGTTTTTCTAATAGATTTTCCACGTTCAATATGCAAATTAATAACTAATTTTCGAATTTCAGGCGAAGTTTCTTTTCGTTTAGCATTCATGGCTACACAGAGCTAAAAAACACAAAAATTCTAAAACAAACTGGAGTGAAATACTGCAGACGATTTTATAAATTATTGCCAATTGCTTTTAAATAAAAATAAAACCCCCAAAAATATTTTTATTGCTTATTTCAGACGATTTTTGTTGCATATATAATGATGTCCCATCACTTATGTGAGCTATTTTTTGCTCCATTCTAAACATTTGTATTTTTATTAAATTTTTATTTTAATATTTTGGAAAAATGTATGTTATGTAATAATGTTTACTAAATTTAAGTATGAAATACACCCACAAAAAATGTGTACATGTTTTTTTAATTTATTTGATTAGTTTCCTTTTGTAAAGCACAAGTGCCCCATCTCTTATGTGAGACACTGTATATGAATTTCATAAAATGTGAAATATTTTAGCATAATTAAAATGCTCCCCAAATGATGTTTCGCTCTATATCATTATGTAATGGGATACTTTTGTGCGGTTCTGTAAATTAATAACAAATATTTTTTGCAGCACAGATTGTGCATAATGTATATTTGAATACATAATTTGTAGATGCATATCAATTTTATTAAGTTCCAAAGAGCACAATTAAAATGCACTTGAAACTATTTTTTCCCAGCCGTCATATAACGGAATACTTTTCATTGTTCCTGTAATTAAACTATACATCCGATTTTCATAAAATTTGAAATTACAAAATTATACAGCAATTATATATTTTAAATTTCAAATGATTTGGGAGATAGTTTTTTACTTTGTTATATGCAGACAGACGGGTGGATTGAACGACGATTATAGGTGCTACGTATTTTTAGCTCACAAGCTATCATAGCCTGAAAGCTTATGTGCCCGTCCGTTCTGTATGTACGATCGTACGTTCGTACGTGCGTAACGCGATAACTCATGATAAAAATATCGGATTCACTTGAAATTTTGTATATAGGTATATCCTGATAAGGCGCTTCCCTGATTAGTTTTTGGAGTTCATTCGATATGTATAAGAGGGGGAACGGGGGGCTCGTGCCCCTCCCCTCAATTGATATAAACGTGATTTTCATACAGAATTAACAGTTTTCGTTCAAAATTTAGATATAAGATCATTCTGATGAGGCGATACCGTGGCTGTTATTAGGTGTTCATTGAATAAGTATAAACAGGGGGAACGGGGGTTCTAATGCCCCTCCCCTTAACTTGTATAAATGGATTTTTCAAGCAGAATTGTCAGATTTCGTTCAAATCTCTGAATAGTTTTGGAAGTTTAATGGTTAAGTATAAAAGAGGGGAATATCTCCTCTTAAATTATATAAATGCTAAATGGGTTTTTATTAAGAATTATCCGATTTGCTCTGAATTTTGGATATAGATTTTTTATATGATAAAGCATGTCCTTGATAGTTTAGAAGGTTCAATGATTAAGTATAAAAAAGGAGAAAGGGGAGAGCTGTTTCCCCTTCTTAATTTTTTTTTTTTTTCGAACGGAATTAACGAAAATACAAGGCTGTAATGTACAATTAGTATGCGTAGCCTGTGAGCTCAAGGCCTTCAGTTTAACTGGGCAATATTATTTTTTTATAATTACAAACATGTCTAACAATCAATAATCTATAAAAATCCAATTTCTGTGTTTTCAGTCTAGTGTGAATTTACTTTTGCATTTATAAAATTAAAAGTAACCACTAGCAAAGTTTGCACACTCCTTGTAATTTCTACGGACTCTAGCACCACTATTAATGATGAGAAAATTTACATTAAAATTTTAAAACACAGAATTTGGTATCACTGCCCTTTTTCACACATTTTGCAATATTTTTCTTCGGTGAAATACTTTGAAAGTAAAATTGAAATAAGAGAATCTGTCAATTGCATGCGTTTGAAAGCAAAAATATTTTAAAAATGAGTAAGAAAATAAGGAATTTATTATTTGAATACTTCTTGAATTTTTCATTCAAGATCGCTTAGTAAAATTCTGTTCAAAACACTTAACTTCGAAATCTACCTCCTCCTGTCGGCTAAGCCGACAGGGATTTTTCATATTTATTTTTTCTTCTAGTACGAATGGGTGACTAAAATGCATGGTACTTACCCCCTAATTTTGTTTGGCTGTACGTCCATTAATCAAATTTGCTGGTAATTTAGTAAAAATATTGAAGCACAAACATTCCTACATGCATTAGCTACACAGTAATTTAATAATTTACAATTTGTAAAAGAAAATGTACACTCTCCAGAAAAGATGAGGGATTTGATAAGATATTTCTCAAATATGTTTACGTTATAACTATAAAAATTACTTATATATTACAATAAAAAAAGAACTTGAAGTTCTGTAAAATGAAAATATCAATTATATTAAAAAAAAACCTCTGCAACTATAAATTAAAAGAACATAGTGAATAAATCATTTTTATTTTCACATAAATGACATCAACAATGAAAACATAACAGCAAAAAAATAAAATTACAATTAGTTGTCAGGATAAAGTGATTTGCATGTAAAATACTAGTTTTTAAACACATTTATTTGTATAAAAACTAGAATATACAATGTTTAAATAGCTTTAACAGCAATAGCAATGTTTATAACAATTCAATGTTTAAATAGCTTTAACACAATTTTTTAAAAAATTACTGCGTAGTTATGAAAAATAGTTTTTATTTTGAGTAGTGCAATAAATTCCTCTTTGCAGTAAATTTTGAGGCACTTTATTAGCTGACTGGACGTCTTGTAAATAGAGCGTTGTACATAAATAAATTTTAACATAGCTATAATGATAGCTAAAAGAGAAAGAACCAATTAAGTGCTGGAAAAACAGGAAACATCAGATCCTAAATGGCCCAACAGTTATAATGAAAACCTAAAAAAAAGAAAAAGAAGAATTTCAATAAATATGAGGTATTTTGATGTTTGACATGCATAAAATCCATCGGCGCCAACTGAACGGAATTCAAGAATGCACATGATTCTGTAACCGATTTCGTACTTTGCGGCATAGGCCTGGTGTTGGTGATATTCATAATCACGAAAACCGTCAAAATTAAGTCCGTGGTAGGGCTGTCAGATTGTACGTTTTTCTTGTAAGATGTACTTTTTTTTAGCATTTTTAGACATGTCGTACGTTATACGTTTAAATTTGTGTCGTATGACGATCCCTTCCGTTTTTCTACCACATCTTATTTTTGAAATGTTGAAGATTTTTTTCTCTCGAATTTGCTTCAAATATTCACTTTTTCCAAAAATAAATTATACACATATGCATCAAATGCAAAAATGGCTTATTTCCGACCAGGATGACAAAAATCTTGGGAGAGTTGTACACATTAACTGTGCATTCACTAAGTCTTGGTGAGGATTATATCATCTGAACTTGACATTATTGTAGACTATAAGTATCTACTGATGCAAATTTTTCCATTTTTCAATTTTGGGTGAAAAAAGTCCGGGCCAGGAATCGAACCAGGGATGTATTGGCTGAAACCGCCAATGCTCTACCAACTGAGCCATCCCGGACACGAACACTGGAGGACTATTTCTTCAGCCAATGGTTCGATTCCTGGCCCGGACTTTTTTCCGCCAAAATTGAAAAAATGGAAAAATTTGCATCAGTTATAATTAATTTACCGATTGAATAATCGTGTCTAAAATTAATCTAATATAAATATCTACATTATAATTTTTTAATTTAATATATCTGATCTGTATCGCAAGTTTTTATTACTTTGTTTGATTTATCATCTTCCTTTATTCTTAAGACGCAAATATTTATTTTTGTGTGGTGTTCATTACTAAAATTTTCATGATCAGCATTAAACAGCAGGATATTTTCATTTATTTTTGTTTCTACAATTTAATTAATTTTACATTAAAAGCGGGATACATTCATATGATTGCAAATTTAGTTAAATAATGTTAACAGAATAATGCAGTTCAAAACATTTGAAAAATAATTATTAAATCAATTAAATAATTTTAAACAAATGTGTTACCGAAAGAATTTTATTGGCACATTCAGCATGGTTTAGTAAGGCATAAAAAAGGGAAGATAGGACAATGAAGTCAAAACAAGTTACTGTCAATCAAAATCTTCCATTTTTTTCTTAGAGAAATCTGACAACCCCAGTCCGTGAACACCTCGGTTGTCAAAATGAGGAGAACTTTGATTAAAAGTACGTTTTTTACAATTGACGAAATAGGCATGATGTCACTTTACATAAATTTAAGAATTAAGAAATAGTAATATTATTACGATTTTTTTTAACGCAAATCTCTTTGTTTAAGCCACATTAAAAATACTTTAAAGCAAGATTAAATAGAGTCAAACATTGCATAACATAAAGAAGGGCGTAGGATCTGCCTCTTTACGAAAAAATGTGAATCCCCCTTCTTATTAGTGTTTAAGGAGTCTCGGTACCCTTTGAACTTTTTTTATTTAAACATTTTAACGTGCACTTTTTGCACAATAATAAAGGACTCAATGCAGAAAAAGGATTCTATCGAAAAATTGTTCGATTTCTCTGGAAAAATACGAAAAACTTTATTTATTTATTTATTTACTTATTTATTTTTAGAAAATTTTAATTACATATTAAAATGTATTTTATAGCAAAATTTTTAATATTTTGAGCTAATTTTTTAAACTATTCATAAAAGTGTAACGTATAATTTTAAGTATCCGATACATCTTATGTTAATAATTTTGGTAAAAAGAAAAAAAAAAAAAAAAAAAAAAAAAAAATTAAAATGTGCAACCTACACAACACAGATTCGTCCAATTTTCGGCTAAAGTACGTAATTTGGATGAATGAATGTGTTTAGTTGAATGAAATCTAAAAGTTTCCCCAACTTCATCTATATTTCATCAAATTACGTCCAAATGGCAGCCCTCTTTGCATAAAATGTACATTTTTTTTGGGCCACAAAATGAGCATACAATGACTACAACATTAACGTAATTTGGACGTCCTAAATGTGTCCGTATTGCATCCAGAATTTATCCGTATTATATCTAAAATTTGTCCGTATAACATCTAAAATTTGTCCGTATTACGTCCAAAATTTGCTTATATTACATCCAAAAATATAACATCCGGACAAAATATGGACGCCTTTTTGCCGCAATATGAATATGTTTATCGATCAAAAACGCGCATTTAATACACATAAACCAAAACAATACGAATATATATTATCTTCCCATAAATAAAGATGACATCATATTAAAAAAATGAATAAATCTCGAATTTTAATCATTTAAAAGAACTAAGGAAAAAAATCCTCCAATTTTTTTTCATGCTTAGAAGAAACTGTTATTAGAAAAAAAAATAGTTAACTAAAATGTTAAAATTTATCTTTTGTCAGTACCCATGTATCCATTTTATTTTCACATCTATTAATTCTAGATAAATAAAAGATTTTTTTAATTCAATAAGATAACATAAATTAGTTTTGTTTCGTCAAACAATAGCTTTAATTATTTAAAAGATAGAACAATCAATTTATTGTGCTTTTAAAAGCATTCATATTAAAACGTATTGCTAATAAAACTTATTTTTAGCTGTTTAAAACTTTCAATTAAGTAAGATCTTTAAAGAAACTAGTTAATACCCTTCATCTCTACACAAAATGGTTTATTAATTTTAGAATATTAATTTCAGTAAAAAGATATGGCACATTTCGATATTTACAATCGTATTTCAATTTCCGAAATTTTCTATGGATAATATAAGAAATAAAAAATTCAAGATAGCTACCAGAATACTTGCTTTTATGTTTTGAGCATTTCTAGATCCTAGAACTCTATGGATTTCTGCTCTTCTTCATATTTTATTTCAAATACCACTTTTTCTGTATAAAAATGTGTACATATATATATTTTTTTCTTTTCATTTATATTATCATTCATGATGGCGATGCTTCTAAAAAGCATCTACTTTCATAGCTGATAACTGCTGGGATTTTTAGTCAGAACTAATTTTTAATGGAAATCTTCACCTAAACACTGTAAAAAAAAGGGTCGATCTACTAAAAAAAACTTTAGTGATCCTTGTAACTACTAAAAAATTTTTAGTAATCTTAGTCGGTTACAAAAACATCTGTAAGAATTACTAGAAAAAAGTTAGCAACGAATAGAGTTAATAGTTTTATATTTTTAATAGCTCTTACTAAAACTCAGCTGGTATGGCCTTGATAGCATAGTGGTTATAGTAACGGACTCCAGGATGAAAGATCCCGGGTTCGAAACTTGCCACTTCCAAATACGCCCCGAATGTATGTAGTGTCTCGTTAATCAAGGGATTATGAAAATCCTGTCGGAGCAGGTAAGAATGTTTGGTGCTGCCATCTATTGCGGTTTTGTCGAAAATTTTCCGCTTCAGAAGTCTGGATGCAGCTCAAAGGAAGATCCTCCCCTTCGGGCGCACGTAATGGTTATTAAAAATAATTTTGGAGCTATTACTAAAATTTTCTTGGTGGCTCATACTAAAAATTTTTAAGTTAGTTATACAAAAAATTCTTTTGTTCAGTTTACAAAAGGAATGCTTGTTTTACTTGCAAAAAAACAGTTTGTAATGGTTACTAAAAAATTCTGTGGAATACGAATTTACTAAGAAATTTTTAGTAACCTCTTGAATTTTTTTTACAGTGTATGCAACCCCTTCGCAACAGAACCTTTGTTTAATTTTTAATCTTTTACCGCAGGTTTTTCAGAGTAAAACAATTTCTGCAATTGAATTGCGAAAATATTCTGATAAAATAGGATAAACTTTACAATAACAAATAACTGGTGAGAATAGTGAAGCATTATTAGCAGCTTAAGTAGCAGGTATAAGGGTCATTTGTCTCCAAGGGTTAAATAACAGGTATCTGTAAATAAGGTGAAGAGATTTAAAAGAAATTCGTGATGGCTAAAACTAGTACAATTTTGCAGTTGTAAATACGTATTTTGAAGTGAAAAAACTTCTTTAAACACCATAAAATAAGTTAACTGCGCAAGGCCTTTCGAAAGAACTTGGTCTTTTTTCGTCAGGCGCAAAAAAGACGTGCGTCTACAATGAATGTAGCGGCACGACTGAAGGGGAAAGCGGGAGGGAGAGGGAGCAAGCAGAAAGAACAGCCAATAGGAAAGTAGAAGGCAATAGCCAATCACGGAAGAGCATAAACAAAACTAGAAAAACAATGAAGGAGAGGAAAGGAAGAAGGGGGGAAGGGAAATGGGAAAAAAAGCGGGGTAAATTAAAAAAAGGAGAGATTAAAATGAAATAAAATGTACGCAAAAAATATATAAAAATAAATAAGGAAAAAAAATTGTTTACAATTATAAACACACATATATAAACCTGAAAATTGAATACATAATATATAAAAAAATAATGATAATTAAATAATAAACTTATGTATGAAGCAGTGCTGAAAAGATTCTTCCAAGCAACGGAGAGCGTTTTAGAATCAGATTTATCATTAACAATAACATCACGATTAATATAAATAGCTAAATTTTCAAGAAAATCTAACTCAGAGGAACTATTGGCATTAAAGATAATTTTAGCAGTTTGAAAATTGAAACTATGGCCGGAATCTCAAGAGTGTTTAGCAACAGAAGATTTAGAAATTTCTTGATTAATGATATACCGAAAATGTTCTTTTAGGCGTTTTTCAAGATTTCTTTTAGTTTGACCGATATACGATAAATCACAGCCATTACAAGGAACATTATAAATACCCCATTTTTGGAGGTCAGGGACAAGACATTTCATGGAAGGAAATTTTAATTTATTGACTGGTTTAAAGATAACATTAAAATTAAAACGTTTTAAAACTTTAGCTAATTTAAAACATAAAGGAGGATAAAAAGGGAGGACGACCAAATTATCAGGTTTACTTTTATCAATATTAGATAGAGTGGAATTGTTAGGGGGTCTATTGAATTTACTCACAGCAGTATTAATGATAGAAGGATTGAATCCACGTTTTACAGCAACAGATTTTAAGTAATTGAGTTCATTCTTAAGAGATGCAAAATCGGAACAAATTTTGAGAGCACGATAAACATATGTATAAAAAACACCGATCTTTTGATTGACAGGATGATTTGAGAGAGCATAGGGTGGATTAGAGACAGAAAAAGGTTTTCTATAAACACAAGTATTGAAAGAAGAATCACATTTGGTAACTAAAACATCATAAAACATCATTGTGTTTATTATTAAAATTATCTTTAATGCCAATAGTTCCTCTGAGTTAGATTTTCTTGAAAATTTAGCTATTTATATTAATCGTGATGTTATTGTTAATGATAAATCTGATTCTAAAACGCTCTCCGTTGCCTGGAAGAATCTTTTCAGCACTGCTTCATACATAAGTTTATTATTTAATTATCATTATTTTTTTATATATTATGTATTCAATTTTCAGGTTTACATATGTGTGTTTATAATTGTAAACAATTTTTTTTCCTTATTTATTTTTATATATTTTTTGCGTACATTTTATTTCATTTTAATCTCTCCTTTTTTTAATTTACCCCGCTTTTTTTCCCATTTCCCTTCCCCCCTTCTTCCTTTCCTCTCCTTCATTGTTTTTCTAGTTTTGTTTATGCTCTTCCGTGATTGGCTATTGCCTTCTACTTTTCTATTGGCTGTTCTTTCTGCTTGCTCCCTCTCCCTCCCACTTTCCCCTTCAGTCGTGCCGCTACATTCATTGTAGACGCAAGTCTTTTTTGCGCCTGATGAAGAAAGACCAAGTTCTTTCGAAAGGCCTTGCGCAGTTAACTTATTTTATGGTGTTTAAAGAAGTTTTTTCACTTCAATTGTGTATAACACCAGCTTCAATTTTTATACATTGTAAATACGTATAAAATATATGATGGAGTAAAATTTCGCATTGCTTTTAACATAAAATGAATAATGCTTACTTAAAAGGCGATTAAATAAACAATTATAGATGTTAAAATTTTATTTTATTTTATCAAATAATTTTACCGTTCACGTAGAAATATTGCTAACTCAATTTTCAAGCCACGAGTCTCGTTCATTTTTCAAAACAAAATCTCATATTTGTATTTATTAATGAAAATATTCTCTGAGGAAGAACCTGTTTGGAAAAGGTTCGAAAGTACTAAGATTTTTAAATAAAATAAAATTTTAACATCTATAATTGTTTATTTAATCGCCTTTTAAGTAAACATGATTCATTTGCAGTTGTGTTTAGAAAATTTATTATATTATTCATTCGTATACAGTATCATCATCTACAATGTTTCACATTTAGTGAATAATGTACTTTTTCTTTTAAATTCTAAGTAAAGTGTTATTCAACTACTGCACTTTTTTTCATTTGAATTAAAATAGCTCTAACAAGAAACATGATTTCCTCTTTAAAGATGGTTACACTTCAGAATATCAATGTCTAAATTTATGCAAGAAATGGAGAAATTTGTTTTTCAAATGGTGATGTATGAGTATTCCCAAACAACTCTTATGAATTGTAAATAAAGTTTTACACACTCACACACACTGAAATCTGCATTTGTTTACATTTTTAATAATGATAAACAATATTTAGCCAAATCCTTAAAGAAATTTACATGAAATACCATTAGTATTGAACGTTATAATTTCCATAAGGGCTGGGGTTTTCAAGATACATTAATAGCAAAATTATTTTGAAAAAGCATTGGGGGAAGGGGGGGGAGAAGAAGGGTTAAATTAAAATATCGCATATTGTAAAGCAAAGATAAGAGTAGCTAGCAAAAATTTTAGAATAGCAAAACTTATTCATTTAAAACACGTAAATTTTTATTTTAATTATGTATTACCAGATTTTACAAATTTAATATGTGCACTTAATTAAATATCAAAAAATTCATATTAAATAGAAAAATAGAATTAAGTATTTTATTATCATTTATAAATTAATTTTTATTTTGTATAGCTAAAAATGTAAATTATCAAATGCATTTAAGAGAAAACTGATTATTTTTAATATATTATAAGACACTCAAAACACTACTTTCAAGGTATATAAAAAATAGAAAGTATACAGCAAAATCAAAGTTTATTTAAACCTGTTTAAGCATTAAAAATTAAAACAATTCAATCTTTTCATGTGCAAAATATAATTACAAATTAAGATTATATACAAACTTTTAGACTAAAGTTATTCAAAATCTTTAGTGGTAAGAACATCTTATATTATTACTGTTATATAGAAACATACAATAAAGATGCAGGAAAAATTTAAAAAATAAAGCTTTAATTATTTATTTATTATTATCCATTTTGGCTCTCGTTAACAGCAGTGTTTTATTTTTATAATTCATACAATTTATCACAAAAGCATATTTTTTAATGCAAAAAAGAGAAAGGTTATTTTTTTCACTGAGGGGCCAGAAGTGTGCGTATTTCACGCGTATTTAAATACGTGTAAAATTACAGTAAACACTATTTATTTTACATTGTAAAAAAAAAAATATTTTTTTGTAAATCTCATACATAGTTTTACTAAATAGATCAAAAGGAACAACCAAAAAGCTTTCAAGTTGGTTGAAAATTAAAGTACATAAAAGTTTTATGTATGAACATGCCTATTCGTCGAAAAAAGACAAACTGAGAAAAATAATTGCAAATTAAAAATGATTGTGGCTTTTAAAAGGATAGCGATGTTTTAAAATTGCTTTAAACTGTATTTATTTTATAAATTTTTTACGAAATTTCATCAGAATAAGTATAGTAGGGGTAGTAAATTATAATTTAAGCGAAAAGTTTGAAAATCTTTCATTCCGTCACGATGGATACTGAGTCCTTTAATAAAAAAACAGCGCAAGGGAAAGGAGGGTCAGTTTACTTTCTGCCTTATTATAAATTTATCTTGTTTAATCACATAACTTCGAAAGAATAAATGCAGCTAAATTTAGTTGATAAAAGGAATCTAGCATCTTTTGACGCTACGACACAGGTGCTTAATTGTTTTAAATAATTTGAGATGAACAAATTTGCAATCTTTTATCTGTAATCATTGGGAATATAGAAAATTTGTTTAATGTATTTCAAAATCCTGTCAGGTGTAAATAACCTTTAACAATAGCATATTTACTTCAACATGAACCACGTATATCCAATTATCTAAGGGCTTGCACACAGAAGAGCTGTATGTTATCACTTTCAGGATAAACAGCTACACTAGTCCATTTTTAAAAAAATGAAACTTTAATTAAAGGAAATGGCAAATTTGACCGTATATTTCAGGACAACACTGAGCTTTAACTGTATTCCTGAAACTGGTACAAACGTCAGATAGCTATTATATTACCTTATGCGTTGGACAAAATGTGGGGCATTAAGAAGCAATTCTTTTCGTTGCTCATTTATAGTTGAGTTTGTTAAAAAAAGGGATTGTTTTGGGAGAAGGAATTAAAATATTCTTTTGTCACACTGTTAAAAAAATTCTGAAATTCACGAACATTTTTTTCCTGAATTTCACAGAAAAGGTCCCTTTTAACAACAAAAGAGTATTTTCCGTTACAAATCACAAAATTCCATCATATTTCCTGAAAATAACGAAACGGATGGAAATAAAAACAAAAAACGGAAACACCCCGGTGTGTGGGGAGCTCCATGGCCGAGTGGTCAAAGCACCACATCGCTAATCGCCTGCGAGCGCAGATTGTGGGTTCGTGTCCCATTGGCGCCATAGAATAATGAAACATAAAAATTCCTTTTAAATTACATTTTTTCTGTTTATTTTTCTCTTTTTTTTCGTATTAAAAATCTTTTAATTTATTAGCTGAAAAATAAATAAATAAATAAATAAATAGTGTACGACAATTTCAAAAAATGTATATATATATATTGTAAAAAAAAAATTTATAAAAAAAATTTTATTCAAAAAAAAAAAAAAAAAAAAAAAAAAAACAGTGGTTTTAAACAGTGATTTTTTTAATTTAAACTATTTAAAAAAAATGATTTTAAAAAATAATAAGTATTATGCATCAATCTAAAATAATCCGTTTACAAACATTCTAAGGAATATATTTGAAAGGAAATCTTTAAAAAGCACAACAGATTTTCCCACTAACTCATAAAAGACATACTTTGTACCGTTTAGCATCAGCAACTCTGGCTCAGTTCGTAAGAATTTGTTCGCAGTCTGAAGGTCCCGAGTTCGATCCTGCGGACGGCGTGAACTAAGTTATCCAAAATAACAATTAAGTAAAATAACGTACACTGTAAAAAAAATTCAAGAGGTTACTAAAAATTTCTTAGTAAATTTGTATTCCACGCAATTTTTTAGTAACCATTACAAACTTTTTTTTGCAAGTGAAACAAGCATTTCTTTTGTAAACTGAACAAAAGAATTTTTTGTATAACTAACTTAAAAATTTTTAGTATGAGCCACCAAGCAAATTTTAGTAATAGCTCCAAAATTATTTTTAATAACTATTACGTGCGCCCGAAGGGCAGGAGCTTCCTCCAGACTTCTGAAGCGGAAGATTTTCGGCAAAACCGCAATAGATGGCAGCACCAAACATTCCTACCTGCTCCAACAGGATTTTCATAATCCCTTTATTAACGAGACACTACATACATTCGGGGCGTATTTGGCGGTGGTAAGTTTCGAACCCGGGACCTTTTAGCCTGGAGTCCGTTACTATAACCACTATGCTATCAAGGCCACACCAACTGAGTTTTAGTAAGAGCTATTAAAAATATAAAACTATTAACTCTATTCGTTGCTAACTTTTTTCTAGTAATTCTTACAGATTTTTTTGTAACCGACTAAGATTACTAAAAATTTTTTAATAATTACAAGGATCACTAAAGTTTTATTAGTAGATCGACCCTTTTTTTTTTACGGTGTAGCAGCTTAAAATCTCTCGGTGATTTCGAATTCATTGAAGATTTATCGGTAAATCATTTTTAAAAATTATATTAAATTATTACTATTATAAATCAAACTTTGTAACGAAAAGTTACTGATTCTTACACCGGAGTTTTCTCTTCTTGTATTTCCCACAACGGAAAATCTACTAACGGAACGGTAAAAGTTCGGCTTCTATTGCTGCCGGTAGTTTCACCTGGAATTCACAGATTTATTTTTAACAGTGCATTACATTACAAAAGTCGAGAGCATTGCAATGATTACACAGATTGACCATTGAATTCAAATACTGTTCAGATCAAATGTCGGAAAATCTAAGCGCCAAAGGGCAGTCTCTCACCACTAAATTTTATTCGTTATTTTTCATCTAAAATTTCATTAAAAATTTTTGTAAGAATACCAATAAAATTTGAACTATGAAAACTAATAAAATTTCGTGGTGAGAATAGTGGACTGGTGAGAGACAGCCCACTGGAGCCTACATTTTCACCTTTGGTTCTGATGATTCATTTTTGCTTAATAGTTCTGGAATTCAGGGTAACTCAGTTAGGCCCTATGTGTAGTTCTAGTAGCTTAAATTTAAATCTATTCTATGTTACATTATATTTCGCAGTATACATAGCCACTTTCGGAAACACTATTGTGGTTTTACATCTTTGGTATAGAAATACTAAGTTATACTAAGCATACTAACATTATAACATTATAACATTATAGCATACTAAGTATAGCAAAAAATGTAATGCATTTTTTCCAAACAAACACCAATAGATGGCAGCGCCAAAGATCGTCATTTCCTCAATTTCGACATGTCCCTGAAGTGGAAAAAAGGTTTCTCCAGGGATCAATATCATTGGTAACTGCTATAGGCGACCACAGGACTTTTTTATTTAACGAGCACGTACACTAAATACACTCGCTGGGTCTTTGGGGATGTCAAGCATCCAACCCGGGATATCTCAGTCCAGAGTTTGGTGCTGTGACCTCTAGGCTACCACGGTCCAGATGAAACTATGTTTAATCTTATTAAAATCTACTTTAAAGTAAAAGCATTGTGGTATTCAAGATCATGCCACAGAATTCGGCCTGCTTCGTATCAGTTATACCGGGAAAAAATCTGTCCAATATAGTTATTTCAATTTGCAATAACACATGTTCGTTTGAAACATATATGATGTCTCTCATTATCATTGCATTTACACACACATACTCAACTAAATAAACATAACTAAAAGTTATTCGTGCCATTATTAAATGAGAAGAGATCGAGTGAATATGGCTACTGAAAAAGTGCATTTGCAATATTGTATTTTGTAGAAAGAAGTGCTACAGAAACGTATAGAAATGCTTTGAAAATTTTGGAAGAGAGGCAGTTTCGGATAGAATGTGCAAGAAATAACTTGAAAAAGCAAAAATTGGGTTCTTATGTCAATTCAACGTTAAGATATCTTACTGATGGTGGTATAATACAGAATTTTTTTTCGAAAATTGCGTTATATAAATTTTGCTATATTTTTTATTATATTACATTGAAGTACTTAAATTTATAATTTTATAAGACTGCAAGCATACCTTTAAAATATCAGAAAGTTCAAATTAACTACATTGAATACTTCTGTTTTTATATAGACTCGAAACGAGAGCTCTGTTTACATGTTTTTCCGTATCGATCAAGCCCTGAGCCCCCTTAATGATAAGCCACGCTCTAGGCGACCATTTTTGATCTATGACTATATTATCAAGACCGTGATATAGTTAGATCCATTTTTGTCAATGTAGGAGATTAAGGAAAAGCTTGACTCAGCTCAAAAAAGCATTTCGGACGATATTAGGAAGAATGAAAAATGTATTATTTTCTTCCACTTTTCAAACGGGCTTAATTTCATGGTGAACCTAATATATATTGTATTAAATCATTATAACACACATTTGCTCATATGAGTATGGTGGAAATAACAACAAAAATATGAAATTTTAAATCAAAAATTTAACTATCATATTTTATTAATCTATTTTATATATTTTTAATGTAGCGTCATTCTGAAATAAAGATTCGATTATCTATTAACTCGAATTTAATGTTTGTTTTTTATTCCTGGATGGAGTGATTTTAAGAAAACAAAAAAAGTTTTTTTTTACGCATCGCAAATAAATGATAAAATAATTTGACAAAGAAAAATATTGTTATAACACGTTAGTTTGTAAAATGTATAATATTTTTAATTTCATGAGATCAAAAATGATTTTTTTTATAAAACTGCATGTTGATTTTAAAATATTGTTGCACAATGTAATGACCAGTTACCTGATGTATTATATCTTGCTTTAAATCCGCTAAATTCACCATATGCATCGGAACGAAAGACCATTAGCATCTTGTTTGTTGTTGGAGTGACAGGAGGAGGTATTTTACTTCCACAAAATCGCGCTAAAAGTGTGTCATTTGTAGAATGTCCATCATAGAATGCAACATTATCGTTAGAACATTTATCATCGATTTCCAAATCGAAATAATCAAATGTCTGAAATAGGAAAAATAAACATTTGCAGAAACACAGCAACAAAAAGAAAAAAATAATAGTAATTAAATTTTCGGCCAGAGAAATCGCTGCGACTAAATTTCTTTGCATATGCAAAGAAATGCAACATACCAATTCAAATATAAGCAGATAATATGTATCGCATACAAATATTCATAACCCTTACAGCAACAAAAAGTCATTCGTAATAAATTTGTATAAAGCTGAAAGATATACAATCATGAAATAAACTTCTGAAAATAAAAATCATCTACACCCACTCACTAATAAATCAATTTTAGCTCTTTCTTGTTTGACGTAAAAAACTCAGACTTTGAGATACGATTTATATACCTATAAGAAACTAACCTTAAAACACAATAATCTTGATAGTTTGAATAAAATTACATATATAACTGTCATTATATATATTAATATACATAACGATACTATGTATCATTATATATATATATATTACAAATTTAAATTTTTTTCGCCAAAATTAACCTTATACTATATTAATTTATAATTATAACAATAATTATAAAGATATTATATATTTTTTATAATTATAACAATATTCCGTACTTACTTCAACTTATTAAAATAAAATCCTTTTACTAGATCTAATCTATTAATATTTATGGAAACGATATAAATTCTTAATTCGCCTTAAAAACATTTATTCCAATATGCGTAAATTAGAAAAGGTATCTAAGTTAAAAATATTCTTAATTAAACTTTATTTCTTAATATTCTAAATAAAACTAATTTTTCCCTGTTTTTATCAACCCTTTTTAAGAAAGTCTTATTAAATTTATCCCAAAACCATACCTTTCAAAACATATCATTATTTTTATTTATTTATTTTCCCCCCTTCAACATTTAATATTTGTGCGTATCAATAAATTCATTCTCTTTTTCAAAATATCGTCTGCAGGATATAGAATTCAGTTTTCGATTATAAATTAGTTAAATAATAATTTTTTTTAATTAAAAATTATCGTCTGAAGGAAATTAATCTCGACGATGAACATGAATTCTGTTTACATGTGAAAATCAGGGTTAGAGATTAGAGAAAGTTCAAGAAGCTTTTTATTATTGACTTGAGTGAAGAAGCCCAGAGATGGATGGAATCTTTTTTCAATGTTTTCGGGTTTCAACGATTTAAAAGCTAGACGAGTGCCTTTTTTATGGAATGTTGCTTCGAGAAGGAAAGAGCATTTTCCCTCTGCATATGATTGCATTTAAGTAAATCTTTTGGAGCAGCAATTATATAATTTAATGAAGTTTTTACGTTTATTATTTTACTTAATTTTTATCTCGCCTCGACTCCTGTGACATAACATGGGGAAACTTGGAAATAATATTAATGGCTTCTGTCTCAAAATGTCACACACACACACACATATATATATATATATATATATATATATATATATATATATATATATATATATTGATACAGCTATCATAATTTCGAAATTTTAAATCGCACTTTTCGTAGCGTTAATTTAGCAACAAATTACATTATAATAACCATTTCTTAAAATTGAACTTTTTAGAGGACAAAGGACCTTCAAATTTATTATTATTTATTATTTTTTAATTACACTTTGAATTCTAGTCAATAGCGTTCTCTTCTAGTCAATGAATTATGATTATATTTATCACGCAAAAGTTAAAAAAAAATGAAGAAAAATAAAGAATTTTTCTGGCGAATTTTCAAAATGCTTCTAGCGCATTCCTCATCAATTAAAATCCCCAATTTTTTTATGCCTGTTTGGTTTACATATACATATAAAACTGTGCATATTTTTTTAACTAAATATGATTGAAAAGTTGTAGAAAGTTAACTTCAAAAATATTTAAAAATGCAGAAAATTTCATAAAATTTAGAAAATATGTTTTTCTTACCTGTAAATTTCAATATATAAAATTCAGGGCACAATTTCACTTGTATGAATAAACCAAAGTGACATACAAAATATTGGGGATTTTAATTAATATGGAACTTTTAACATGCTCATGGAGCATTTTAAAAGTTCTTCATCGCGCACATGAGGCATTTTAAAAGTTCTTCATAACACTTAAAATATGCAGGAAAATTTCGCATTCTTAGTTTTAAAAAAAAATTTCGTATGTGACGAATGTATGCTATAATTCATATAGTGTGCACCCTGAATAGTATGTAAAATGCAATAAAAAAATTGTCGGTTTGGTCTATAGTCAGAGGTAAATTTCGAAGTAAGGTACAAATTTTAACAACAAAACCTAAATCCAGATTTGAGATAAACCCAGTTTCATCACAAAGAATGGACTCTAAAGACCTAGACCTTTTGTGATAATTCTAATATACACGCATAAACATAATAAAATATATATGAAATAGATTTAAAAAAAGCGAAAACAAAATCAAAGAACTTAAAAATGTTGAAATATGCTGATATTTCTTTGTCTGGTTTTAATCGTGTTTCAGTGAATTTTTAGAAACTCATATGACGTTATATATTCCTCTCTTCTGCGTCTATTTCATTTCCAATATGACATAATATTTATTTATTTTTTAAATCCGTCATGTTATTTAATTTTCCGTTTTCATATGGAAATCTTTCTACAAAAAAGTCGTGACGTAATATTAAATTTTTCATAAATTCTTCAGACTTTTTTTTTTATTTTCACGCTCCAACGATTGAACATCTGCTTGTCATTGCTGTCGCGCCACAACGAAGTCTCTTTCCTGGATCAGATTTTGACATGTGACTAGAAATGGGTAACGTGGATAACCGAAAAAGAAAGCATCATTGGTCGACTTCTGGTTCCGTCTCATTGGTTGCTAAACCGGACATCCGTCAAAAAAAGATAATACTGTGTATTTGGTGGACTAGCACTGGTATAGTTCACTATGAATTCTTAGAAAGCGAGAAAACAATCACAGCCGAACTCTACTCATCGCAGTTGAAAAGGGTTTCAGCTGCTTTGCTCGAAAAGCAGCCAGCACTGGTCAACAGGAGAGGAGTTCTACTCCTCCACGATAACACCAGATCTCATACGGCCAAAGCGACCAGGGATGTGATAAAAACATTGGGCTGGGAAGTTTTGCCTCACCTACCTTACTCCCCGGACATCGCCCCATCGGACAATTACTTGTTTTTGGCCATGGATAATCACCGTTCCAAACCCAAGATGATGTCACAAAAACTATAACCCAATTTTTGGACGCAAAACCAAAATATTTTTTTAGGAAGGGTATTTATAAGCTTGTGTCTCGTTGGGAACACGTAATTGAAGCCAATGGTGATTATTTCAAAGAATAAAATAAGTGTTTGAGATTTTTGTGGGTCTTTTTTTTTTTTTTTTTTTTTTTGTCTGATGAAAACCGCACGAACTTTCTTGGTTATCTGATATATATATATATATATATATATATATATATATATATATATATATATGTTACAGGCCAAACCCAATTTTAGGCCAAACTAGATTGGCCTAGTCCAAACTAGTCTATCCTATCGCCCATCGGATAAACTAGTTTTTCCTAGGCCAAACTAGTCTATCCTAACGCCTATCGGATAAACTAGTTTTTCCTAGGCCAAACTAGTCTATCCGAACGCCCATCGGATAAACTAGTTTTTCCTAGGCCAAACTAGTCTATCCGAACGCCCATCGGATAAACTAGATTTTCCTAGGCCAAACTAGTTTGGCCGAACGGTCATTAGGATGAACTAGTTTAGCCTGCTATTCATTGGTTTGAACTAATTTATCCTAGGCCGAACTAGATTGTCCGAGGCCAATTCAATTAGGCGCGATTTTATTGAATTTAAAGACCGCCACGGCGCCAACTTTCTAGTTTTGATCTAATTTAGCCTAGGCCGATGCAATTCGACGCGATTTCAGCTCACAGACTATCAAAGCCTGAGACCTAATGTGCTCGCAGATTCTGTGTGTGTGTATGTAACCATGTACGTACGTATGTACATACTTATGTATGTACGTACATAGGACTAATATAACGCGAGTAATATAACGGAATAATGTGTAACTAATATAACGCGAGCACTCTGGTGTTGGAATTTGGACGCGATTTAGTTCAAGCCAGCCGGCTTCGCCCGCTATCGGGCCCCTTCTTTTATATAAAATCTTGAAATGGACGTATGTTGAAGCGAACGAACTTCGAAGTGAAAAAAACATGATTATAAATATTTAAGAAAAAGAATTCTGCATCGAAATACCACTATTTTCTAATACTAATTTTTGTAAAAATGTTATAGTCTTGCTTTAACTTTTTGAAACTTTGTGATAATTTATCGCTTATGATATAATTTTTTTTTTTTAAAGTTACATTTCGGCGTGAAAGAGGATGTAGTTGCGAACAAAATCAGTAAATATAACAGAAATTCTATGTTTTAAAGCACCGCGAACTCAAGTAACACATCTACTAATAGGTTGTTTAACGGAGTTTCATTCAGATACAGTTTTGTTAATAATAGAGTACGTTCCCTGGTGTTGGAATTAGGAACTAATATAACGTGGCTTAGAATATGAACTTGCTGGCTTCGCCCGCTATCGGGCTGGCGTGGGCAGCGGGGATATGGTTCGAATTTCCTTCGCTTCGAGGTTCTTTCGAAAAGGAGGGTTACATTCAGTGGTGCGTGCTTAGCACGCTTGCTACGATTTAGTTTTTGTTCGCTTCGAAGTTCATTCGAAAAGGAAGAGGGCATTCGGCAGTACGCGTGCAGCACACCTGCTATACGCTGCCGCAGGCTGTGGGGACGCGGCTGAAGAACTGATGCACGAAATTTAATAAAAAATTATATTCAGGTAGTCTCGGATCTAAATTGATGCTGATTAGTTTTTGGTGTAAATCGTTCATCAGGTGGAGCTACTGTTTTGCATTTTTTACGATTTACGCATCAGCTTTATCTTAATAGCTAATACAATCGAATTTCCATCGAACTTTAGATTCAGTTCGGCTATGACATGAGTTGGTGTTGTTTCTATTTTGAAGTGAATCACTCAACATGGCTATGATATGCTGCTTATTTCACAATTTTCACAATAGCTGTATCTCAAGAACTAATAGACGGAATTTAATAAAAATTTATATTCAGATAGTCCCTGATATAAATCGATACTGATTACTTTTTCATGTAAATAGTTCAACAGATGGCGCTTCTAAAGTGCGTTTTTACTGATTTGCATTAACGCTATTTCAATAACTAATTTACGGATTTTCATCAAACTTCCGAATCAGTAAATCCGTGATATGAAATAAATCTTTTTACGTATTCGTGTTAATTGCTCAATAGGTGGCGCTGTTGTGCTCCATTTTCCCGATTCCTGAAATAGTTTTGTTGCAAGAATTAATGCACGAATTTTCATCAAACTTTAGATTCAGTAAGTCCCTGATATAAATTAGCATTCTGTAGTTTTTGAAAGGTAGCCTCTTGAAAGGTAGCGCCGCTATACGGTATTAATCGTGATTATTGCAATAGCTCTATTTCCGGATATAATGCATGGATTTTCATGAAACTCCAGATTCTGTTCGTTCTTGATATAAAAAAGTACAAAAGTACTTTTTAGTTTTTGGAGTAAATCGTGCAACAGGTGGCGCTGCTATGTGGCATTATTCATGATTATCGCAAAAGTTCTATCTCAAGAAGAAACGCACGGATTTTCATCAAACTTCAAATTCAGTTTGTCCCTGATATAAATTAATATTCTTTTATATTTAGAGTAAATGGCTCAATAGGTAGCGCTTTTATCCAGTTTTTTAACATTTCTGCGATAATTCAAGTATCTCAAATAGTACTAATACACAGATTTTCATCAAATTTCGGATTGAATTAGAATTTGAAAGACGTTGTTACGGATTTTTCAAAAAGTTCCGGCAAGAATTTAACATTTTTACAAAAATTGCTATTAGAAAATAGTGGTATTTCGATGCGGAATCCTTTTTCTTAAGTATTTATCATCCTGTTTTTTTCTCTTCGATTCAACATTCGTAAATACCTAAATCGCGTTGTATTAGTTCCAAATTCCAACACCAGGGTGCTCGCATTAGTTCCACATTCCATCACCAGGGAATGCACCTTATTACCAACAAAACTGTATCTTAAGAAAACTCCGTTAAAGAATCTATCAGTAAATATGTTACTCGATGTCGCGGTGCTTTAAAACAAGAATTTAAGATTTTTGCAAAAATCACTATTCTTCAATAGTAGCATTAAACGCGAAATATATTTTTATAAATTTATATCATATGTCATAAACTATCTTAAAGTTTCAAATAGATCAACCTAGAATTTCCGTTATATTTCCTGATTTTGTTTGCCCCCCCCCCCTGCTCTTTCCCTTTCGTAATGGGACTTTTTATACAATTTTTTATCACGTGTTATAAACTATCACAAAGTTTCAACAATTCCAACAAGAATTTAACATTTTTACAAAAATTACTAATAGAAAATAGTGGTATTTGATGCGGCAACTTTTTTCTTAAATATTTAACATCATGTTATATTATGTTTCAAAAAATGGTAATATTTAATTAGCAGCTAAAACTTAAAAAAAAAAAAAAAAAAAAAAAAAAAAAAAAAAAAAAAAACGCTGAGCTTTTTTAAAAAAAATCTAGCTTCCCCTTACTCTACCCCCCCCCCCCCCCGTATCCTAAATTTCAAGTTTTATGTTTTATTTAAGCTTTTTCTTATTTTTAAAAAAATTCGGATATTTACTTTTTTAATATGAACAATTTCGCGTGAAGTGATGTGTGTGAAAACCAATATCTGTTACGAATTAAAAATCTTTTCATAAAACAAAAAGTTTCTATCCGATTGAAAAAATAATCCGCTCTATCTTTATATTTAAACTCAGAACCCCCAAAATTAAGCAGGTAAACGCCTTATCAGAAGAAACCTACATCCAAAATTTTAAACAAATCCGTAAATTATCGGTGAAAAATTTATTTACATAAATTAAGAGTGTTACCCCCCCCCCATTCCTCCTTTCTTTATATGTAAACAATGAACACCCACAACTAATCATGGATGTACCTTATCAAACTGATATTGTACCTAAAATTTTAATAAAATCTGATACTTTTGCATGGAAAACTGACTTAACGAAATTAAGGAGGGGGGTGGGGGTGCAGATTAGCCTTTTGTTCCCCTTCCCTTATTCTTATCCAATGAACCCCTGAAACTAATCAGAAAAGTTCGTTATCAGGATAAATCTATGTCCAAATTTTGAAGCAAATTGGATATTTCTATCAGAACTTATCGCATTACGTACATATGTACGTACGTACATACGTACATACATACGTACATGGTTACATACACACACAGAGAATCTGCGAGCACATTAGCTCTCATAATTTGATAGTCTGTGAGCTAAAATCGCGTCAAACTGCATTGGCCTAGGCTAAATTAGATCAAAACTAGAAAGTTGGCACCGTGGCGGTCTTTAGATTAAAAAATATCACGCCAAATTGAATTGGCCTAGGACAATCTAGTTTGGCCTAGGATAAACTAGTTCAAACCAATGAATAGCAGGCTGAACTAGTTCATCCTAATGACGGTTCGGCCAAACTAGTTTGGCCTAGGAAAATCTAGTTTATCCGATGGGCGTTCGGATAGACTAGTTTGGCCTAGGAAAAACTAGTTTATCCGATGGGCATTCGGATAGACTAGTTTGGCCTAGGAAAAACTAGTTTATCCGATGGGCATTCGGATAGACTAGTTTGGCCTAGGAAAAACCAGTTTATCCGATGGGTGTTAGGATAGACTAGTTTGGACTAGGCCAATCTAGTTTGGCCTAAAATCGGGTTTGGCCTGTAACATATATATACATATATATACTTTTTAGATGGGGGCGGGGATTATGGGCTCCTGGGGTCATATAATAAAAAGTTATAAGGACATTTTTCAAAAATCGTACCATGGTAACGAGTGCAAAGGTAGTATTTCTTACATAATCTACCTAAAAGAGTTTGAAAGTCCCTTGTCCCCTTAATTTGCTAAAGGTGAAAATAAATATAATCGACATTTGTTAATAATATCTATATGTTCTAATGCATCTAGATATCAATGACGAAATTAGATGGCCGTCTGTAGATATTAATCACGCATTACTAAATTAATACGCACTCTAGATTATGATTAGCCCACCTAAAACATAAACTACTCAATGCGCATAATACCAAATGATAATTCGTTTTCCGTTTCCAGGATTTAACTATTGAAAAAGAAATTGAATCAGTTCAATATCTGTTTATTTGCTACAATTCCCCGAAAATTAAAAGATACAAATTTTAGAAATTATTTGCACAATTTTATCCTAGTGGGATACGATTGTTTGAATGCCCTTGTGAAAAACCGATGCCACCTGCGGTTACAGTCATTGGTTAACGACGAATCTAAGCTCGTTGTCATTTCTGATCAAGTTGCCAGAATGAAAGGACTTAAGGGGCTTTTCAAGTTCTCGAAAAAGGTGGAAATCGCTTGATAAGAGTATAGGGCATAGTCAAAAACTGTAGAGGGGAGTATAATTGGCAGTAGAGGATGGTCAAAAACTTTATTTTTACATGCTTCATTGAAGTACCTTAACTACCTTCTGACCATGGAATTGCTTATCGCATTAGATCCGTAAACCTTGCAAATTTATCTGTGAATTTCACATGCTTTGGTGTTTCTCGCAAGGTTGACAGGGATCTTGGTTGCTCAGCTTACACTTAAAAAACAGATAACCGAATGTACGATGCATTTCGCATGTGGCTAGATGCTCGATTGATTTAAACATTTTAAATTCCCACAAAACAAGACCCGAATAAGTCAGTGATCTAAAACTACCTTTTTCACCTACCAGTGACTTAGTAGGAAGAGTGCGTATGCTTAAACTAACGAACATAGCAATTCTGCGGCGAAAATGGATAACCGAACTTACTCCCTGGATTGCCAGATATAATTTAAGCTGTAATAATGTAGTTATTTTATATGTACTCAAATGTAAAAAAAAAAGAGAAATTTATAATAAAGGTTATCTGTATTTCCATATAAATTCAAACAATGGGTGATGCACCACAGTCACAGATTTTTTTTTAATCATAGGCAGATATACTAGTGAAACCCTCAAATCTGAAATTTAAATATAGTTTTTGCAATATTGGCTGAGATATAGATTTTTGAAAATTGGTCGTTTTTATCAAACAGTGGGCTTCTATACCAATGTCTATAAATGTCTATAACTTAAGAACTAATTCCTCAAATTCTATATTTCTTGTACCAACTAGCTATTTGTAAGAAGAATGTTTATATGATATAAAAAATTGTAAATTTTATTTTAAATACTTTCTACTATATGAAAACTGAAAATATATCATAAAAAATGGCTACTGTAATGAGCCATTAAAAAATGGATCATCATGATTTTTTCTAAAATTTGGAAGAAATATTGTTTCATGTGTGCTTTAAATAAAAACAAGTTGGAAATTGCACGTAAAGCGTAGCAAATGAGGTGCGTTCGTACGATAACGAAGTTTTAAAAATATTCAGATCTTGGTGATATAGTAGAGCGTACTTCGGGCAGTATAGTAGTCGAAATCTTTGTGTCTATGTAAATATGCAGGAAGTAATTTTTATTGCACCTCAGCAACGTATATCTTATTCATAAAATGTGAAATAGTTGAATGTAATTAAAACATGCCCCAAACAGTGTTTCCCCATATAGCATTATGTAGTGGAATACTTTTGTGTGGCCCTGTAATTTAATAATAAAAATTCTTTGCATCACAGATTGTACAGAATGCATATTTTAGTATGTACTTCATAGATTCATGCATATTTTAGTATGTACTTCATAGATTCATGCCAATTCTATTATGTTCGAACAAGTATAACATCATTAAAATGCATTTGAAAAATTTTCCCATTGGCCGTAATATAATGGAATACTTTTGATTGTCCCTGTAAATGATCTATGCATCCGACTTTCATAACATTTAAAATGACTCAACAAAATTACGTAATAATTATATGTTTTGAATTTCAAACGATTAAAATGCATTTGAAACTTTTTTCCCCATTGACCGTAATGTAACGGAATTTTTTGATTGTCCCTGTAATTGATCTACACATCCGATTGTCATAACATTTGAAATGACTCGACAAAATTATGTTATAATTATGTATTCTAAATTTAAAACGATTCGGTTGGGTAGTTTTTGTGTTGTTATATGCGGACAGACAGACAGACGGATGGACAGACAGACAGACAGACGGACGGACAGACAGACGGACGGACTGAGCGACAACAATAGGTGCTACGTATTTACATATTTACGAACGCATCTAAAAATGGAGAAATATTCTTTGAACAAATATTCTTTGCACCACAGACTGTACAGAATGTATATTGTAGCATATACTTCATAGATGCAAATCAATTTTATTATGCTCGAAAGTGTGTAACACCATTAAAATGCACTTGAAACTTTTTTTCCCATTTACTGTAATGTAACGAAATACTTTTGATTGTCTCTGTATTTGAACTATGCATCCGATTTTCATAAAATTTGAAAAAGCACGACAAAATTATATAATAATTAAATATTTAAAATTTCAAAAGATTCGGTTGGGTAGTTTTTGCGTTGTTATATGAGGACACACAGACAGACGGACGAACTGAACGACAGCTATAGATGCAACATATTTACATAATTACGAACGCACCAAAAAATGCTATGAAACAAAGTGTTAAGATTTGATGTTTTTATGACTCTGTATTACAAATGAAGTAAAAACATTCATATTTATTCAATAACGTGCATTTAAAAAAAGTTCGAACATAGGCTGGTGTAGGTTCTGAGTATAGATTTAAGCTCAACATTTTTACATCCCCAACTCACACAGTATAAAAAGTTATTTTCCGCACAAACTGTTATCGTTTAGATCCGTTTGATTTAATCCCAGACATAAACTTAATCGAGACATTTGGCGAATGTTATCCCGGGAAGTGCAGAAAAATTTAATGTAATATAACTCTACTAAAGAAATAAAAGTGGCCATTGAAAAACCGTGGTCACCAATAACATTGCAAAAGATAATTGATTCCATAAAATGCAAATTATTCGACGTTTTCCCAAACTATAAAACCATGTCTAAACTTTTGAAGCATTTATAGTTACAGTTGTTAATGAGGTTTTATTAAAAGTATGATGCGTACACATTTGCTCTTTTTTATATGATTTAAGAGGAAAAAAAGACAGGGAAAAAAAATATATACAGTAAAACCTCCATAACGGACACCCACGAATAGCGGACACCTCTATATAACGGACATTTTTCCTATCCCCACTCCCAAAACCTAAATTTTTATATGTTTAACCTCTGAATGACGGACATTCCGAATAGCGGACACTATTTTCGACGATAAAGAAAAAAAAAAATATTTTTTTTACGAGAAAAAAAAAAGGTAAAAGAGCCTCTAAATTTATCAGGGCAATGTGTCACAAATTTTGTAATCACAAATAAATGTAGATCGTGGTGTGGGGAAAATCACCCCTCAACGTTCAGTGTTGAGTTCAGGGGGGGTGTCCGGGTGGAACATCTTCCAGAGCATTGAAATGGTCCCCCGGAAGGTTTTGAGATTTTGTGCTTTTAATGGTCAAAAAGTGCAAACCCCTTTCCCTCCAGGAACTCTATGATGTGTAATAATGTCACATTGAAAAACAAATTACATGTAATCGCAAGCAAAATAAAACTTTTGCAAAAGATTTTTTTCATAAGAATGTAATAAACAGTGGATGAAGGTGTGCACAATTTTATTTCAGTTTCAGTTTTACTGTTTAAAAAATAATTCTAATTTTTGATAATTCATATATAAAGGTTATAGGACATATAAAAGTCAATTCGTGACACATTAAGCATTTCTTAGTGATTTTTGTATATTTGAGCTTTTCCCAATAGCGGACACCTCCGAATAGCGGACAATTTCTGCGTTCCCGGAGTGTCCTATATTTAGAGGTTTTACTGTAATACATTTTTATTTAATTCTATTGTTATTTAATATATGAGGTTTTGTGTTTGTACCTAAACTATTGAGATTGTTTTTATCTTTATCTTTATCTATAAAGATAGTGACTACTTTATCTTTAAACATAAACCATTTCTTTGCAAAATATAATCCCAGAATGAATCGAAATATTTTTTATTGAAGGAAACAAACAACAACGCATGTTTAAATATTAACATTTAAACAAATATAACATGCGATTTTTGTTTAAATATTATTTTAATAATTAAAATAAATTTAATAATTAAAAACAAATAAATGAAAAGATTACTAGAGTAATTCTGTTACACCTATAGGCTTCTAATTCCCAAAAGCATGTTTCATCACCAGGATAATTCTCTGGATAGTAAGGACTAGTTATGATTCCGCCGATTCCTCTATCTACTGAGATTTTGTGAAAACAACCTGAAACACATAAACATAAAGCAAATACAGTAAAACCTCCATAACGGACACTCCCGAATAGCGGACACCTCTATTTAACAGACAGTTTTCAAATCCCCACTCCCAAAACTTACATTTTTGTATGTTTAACCCCTGAATAACGGACATTCCAAAAAGCGGACAGTAACTTTGGTAAAAAAGAATGAAAAATTATTTTTTAATGGGGGAAAAAAATAAAAACCTCTAAATTTATTTGGACAATGTGTCAGAAATTTTCTGATCATTAGGTAAATGTGGGGATTAGCTTGAAAAAAATCCCCTCTCCCCCTACATTTATCTGTGATCATCTCCCCCCCCCCCTCCCTCGGATTTTTTGAGACTGTATGCTTTTAAGAAGCAGAAAAATACAATAAACAGTTATACAATTTTTTTATACATAAAAAGGTGATTCAAAAGGATTAAAACTACTGTCAGAGTTAAAACTTAACATTGAAAAATAAATTACATGTAATCCGAAATAAAAGTAAACTTTCGTAACAATTTTTTTTCTAAGAATGTAATAAACAATGGATAAAGGTATGAACAATTTTATTTCAGTTTTAATGCTTTAAAAATTATTTTAATTTCTGGATAATCATATAATAGATGTTTTAGGACATATTAAAATCGACTAATGAAACATTAAACATTTTTTAGCAATTTTTCTAACTGAGGTTTTTCCCAATAGCGGACACCTCCGAAAAGCGGACAATTTCCGCGCTCCCATGGTGTCCGTTATTTAGAGATTTTACTGTACATGAAATTAAACTTATCAGGCAATATTTGTCTCACTGAGATTATGTGAAAATTACTTGAAAGACATAAAATAAATTCGAATGCTATTGGAAATGAAATTTACCACTTATTATTATTTTACCTTAATTACATTTTACAAAAACAAGTTGAAAGACATGAATAAATTTCAAATGTTGTAAAATTTGTTGAGACGAAGTTGATCGAGACCGGGAAAAAATGCTGTAAATTTAACTTTTAGCAATTATGTCTCTGTTATATTTGATAATGTACTTATTTCGAAGGGGCATGAAAAATTCCTGTAGGATTTTGTTTTCAAAGATTTCGCTGTAGCTCAAAATACTTATGGTTTCTTCTTTCTGTACTGATATTCTGAGAAAACAAAACAAAAAAATATTAAGACTTACACAAAACTTAAATGTGCGAAATCAAACTTATTCCTTATTGTTTCTTTTGATGATATTTCATGAAAACAACCAAAAACTAGTTAATTGTGTCAATCCCAAAACTTTCTTCTATCTCATAAGTACATTTTAATATTTAAAAAAAAAAAACGTGGTGACCCCAAAGTTACCCACTATCGAATTTCCTCGAACATTTGACCTAGCCTAATGAGATTCTGGTATCCGAAAACCCTAAAACGCAAAATTTAATTAATATTCTGAGAAAATGAGCTTAGTAGTGCCTCATGTTGGGTAATTTATACTAAAACCTAATAAGCATCTATTGATGTCAAGACCTAACAGGATCTGAAATTTGATGGAATTTCGTCCATTAGTTCTTGAGATATAGTTATAACAAAATATTTGCAAAACGTAGCACAGCAACACCATATCTTGGACAATTTATGCCAAAACGTAAAAAAGCGTCTAATTATGTTATGGTGTAAAAGAATCTGAAGTTTGATGAAATTATGTGCATTAGTTCTTGAGGTATAGCTAGTTTTAAAAAAAAGTATAAAATATAGCACAGCAGCACCATCAGTTGAAGGATTTATAACAAAACGTAATCATCGTGTAATTATGTTATATGTCATTTTGTAACAAAATCTGAAGTTTGATGAAATTCTGTGCGTTGGTTGTTGAGATATAGCTATCAGAAAAATCGTGCAAAATGCAGCGTAGCTGCACCACCTGTTGCAAGGTTAATTCCAAAATGTAATCAGCGTCTAATTATGTTATATATTCTTGTGTAACAGAATCTAAAATTTGATGAAGTTCTCTGCATTAGTTCTTGAGATATAGCTATCGCAAAAATTGTGCAAAATGTAACATAGCAGCGCCACCTATACGGCAGTTCACATCAAAATTTTATCAGCGGCTATATATCTCAAGGTATCGCGGAATATGAAGTTTGGTGAAATTCTGTGCATTAGTTCTTGAGATATAGCTATCATGAAAATCATGAAAAGCGTGGCATAGCAGCGCCACCTGCTGGCCAATTTACACCAAAACTTAATCAGCGTCTATGTATATCAAGGAGTCACAGAATCTGAACTTTGGTGAAATTCTGTGCATTAGTTCTTGAGATGTAGCAATCTTGAAAATCCTGAAAAACGTAGTATAGCAGCGCCACCTGCAGGCCAATTTTCACCAAAAACCAATAGGTACTAATTCATATCAAGGTCTAACTGAATATAAAATTTTATTAAATTTCGAGCATTAGTTCTTGAGATAGAGCGTCCACAAATTTTTTGTCACATACAGACAGACAGACGGACAGACTCACAGACAGACATTTTCTAAAAATAGTGAAAACGTGTTCAGGACCTTCTTAAACGTATAAATCCGTCGAAAACCGGAAGTCGAAAATTTTCATGAATTCAATATTTTCTTCTTGTAAAGATAGAAGAAAGTATATATATATATATATATACATATATATATAAAGCAAATTCCTGAAATAAAACTTATCACTCTTCATATAAAAGACAAATTCAAATAAACAAATTTTTCTGCTCCCTGTTTTTAACCTTTTATTGTTGAAGCTGTTACTTGAAATTTGTTTAATTGATTTTCTATCTGTTCATCCGTAGTGTAAGATAAATATAGTAATAAAAATAAAATCTGGCTAAGAAATTTTTAGATATTTTTATGCTTTAAGGATATAGTGAACCTTCAAATTCAAATGTTTTATTTGCCATTGATTATATTATTATTTCTTTGTTTGAAAATTATAACAAATATTTATTGTATTATTGAGAGTGAATATACAAAGACGGTTTAAAGAATCTTTAAGGGTTTTCAAAAAAAAAAAAAAAAAAAAAAATACATTTTTAAAATACCAAATAATTAGCTATCTTGAAAATATTCCATGCTCGTTCCATTTTGTCGTATAGCCTCATAAAATATATATTCTAAGTATGATATAGTCATAATACTGATAATAATTTAAGGCAAAAAATTAATATTGCTAATAACTGTTTTGTATAATGAAATAATGAAATTTTTTATAAATTACCTTAAAATCTAAAGAACACACAGGATGCGTTTCGAATTGGAAATTAAAACAGACCATCATCAGCCAATGTAAATCTAATACGTGACCACGAGGTAATAAAGTTAGAAAGGAAAAAGAAAAGAGCTTACAGACAGTGCAACAATAAGAAACGCCATCTATAAGATAAATACCAATCATAATAAGGCACATGCAGAACACTTGACTCCTTAGGACGAGTGCTTACATTGGCTAATGACGGGCTGCTGTAATTTTGCATCTCAAAACGCATCCTGTGTGATCTTTAGAACTTTGTGATGACGAAGTGATACGAAGTTTTATTATTTCATTGTGATTTGTCTGTAGTTTTTCAGGGCTGTTTCAATCGCTTGTTTGTTGATTTATTTCATAAAGAAAGTTTTCAAAAATTAATCTAATTTGTATTTGATTATTTATTTAAATTTTTAGGTAAAAAATTTATTTAATTTAAATAACGACAGTCTTAATTAACTTTTGCTTATCCATCTTTTGTCTGAATTTTTAAAAAAATGGCGCACGGAACATTTCGAAACCATTAAAACAATTGAAATCTTCAATCTGTAAAAAATTAATTTTAGTGAATAAATAAGATAAAATGCATACCATCTTTTTGAAAACAATTCTAACGGCAAGTTAATATTTTAATATTATTTATGACTCATTTCTTAGATTTTTAAGTATTTATGATAAATATAATCATTTTATAAATTTACCAATAAGGTTTTCTGTAAAATTTGGAATATCAATATTTTGCATATAACATATAACACACCCCAATATTACTTTTAAAAAAATTTCATATCTTCAAACACATCAATTTTGTTTTCTGTATATTTTATAAGTCGTATTTTATAAATTAGAATAGAATAGATTTTATTGACATAAATTCGAAAATATGTTTTAGAAAAAAAAATATGACATTTACAAATTTCATTCATTTTTTTCTGTATTATTCTTCATTAACTGAATTTATTTCTAACAACATTTATAATTACCATAAGTTTTTTTTTTTTTTTTTGTAAAATTTGCAAATTTTATAAAGTATTTTCTACACAAAAATTTTCTTCTTGGAAAATATGAAAAAAATAGCTCACGCTTATAAATTAGTATGCGCTTGCATTGCTAACGCTTTGATGAGCATTTCCTATATTTTTTAAATAATAATGTACTCCGTAACAAAATAAATCAAAATAAATATTCAACGCTATTGAATCTGACAAAATTCACAGTTCTATCAAATGTGTCTAGAATGTGCGTGACTTAAACAGTCACCACAGTATTACTACGTAAAACATACCAGTAACTCGTTTAAAAATCACAATTTAATTGTTGTTTGGAAATTGAAAACTGTTGTCTTAAATATTCTGTTAAAAATTAAAAATCAATATTTTGAAGGATGTTTTTAAAATTTGAAAGTCTATTATGCACGTAAATTTGCTGGAGTCACTTTTTCGAAGAATCTTAACATTTCTGCATTAACCGCATACCACATAAATTTGTTAATATTTTAAAAAAATCATAAAATGGGATATAATTGGTTTATTGGAATGCTATTCGGAGAAAAAAATATTCTGATGCGAGGGAATTGTTTTTGTTAAAGAATATATTGTTAGCGTAAATTTTTGCAAATGCCACTTCAAAATTCAAAATGAGAAACGTTCATGTCTAAATTATGTTCATTTGCATGCACATACTCATAAACTCATGGCAGTTGATGTTTATTTGTCCGCCATCACAAAGAATTACGAAATATATGGAAGTAGTAGGGAAAAATGCTGAGCTGCTAGAAACCTGTGATTGAAAATGCTAAATGAGAAATCCATACCTATCTTATTGGAGCGTAATTTTTTAAACACTGTAAATTCTTTTTTATGCATATAAAGCCGTTTTTAATGCAACACCTCTTCATGTCAAATCTCCAGTGATGCCGTTACTGACAAGTTATTTTGAAGAACATCTAACTACTAGTTCACTTTTTTTCAAATTTTGGTTATATTTATATTAGCATAGTTTTAATTTCAGAATCGGTTACAATCGGTTCTAATCAAAATCGAAAAAGTAAAAACTAGTCTGGTTATAGATCGTTCCTAGCTATGTTACGCAAAATATCATCCAAAATTACTAAAATCGAAGCGAGAAATTTGACAATAACGCCCCCTTCCCCGTTTAGACTTAACATTGTCATTTTTCTTTCTTCCCGTGATTGAAGTGGACTTTTAAACTGTAAAATTTCACAATACGTTGAAAGAAAAATTATACAATCGGTGGAGCCAACTTATATGGGCCAGTGGGGCCCGAGCCCACCCAATAATTTTGAATCATAGCGTACCCAATTTTCATTGTTCTAATTATTTATTTCATTGTTGTTTTCTTATGCATTTTTCTCCTCAGAATAAAATTTATTTTGCAAATTGCAACGTATTTTAATTCTCCGACTGGCAGCCATAATTCCCAAATGACTGAAATGTTTTGCTCCATGTTAAACTTTGCTAATTTAATTTATAGTAATGTTAATGATATCATGATATTATAATAAATATCAGTGTCTGCATAAGAAAAAACGCGTGAGAATATAATTTAATAAAATTGCAAATTTCTTAAAACGGGATAGATTGACTTAAAATTCTCATTTTCACTATCTTTCAACCCTTTAAAGAAAACAAACTAGTCAAACTATTTTACGATAATAATCTATAATGTACCGGGTGTCCCAAAAATGACTGATGGATTTTAAAATTCAATAACTTGAAAACGGTAAAAGCTATTTAAAAAAATTTTGCAGGAGGGTTATGTATAATGTCAGGAGTTTTTTAACCGTAATTTTTTATTTTAGTTCTATTTTCAAACAATAGGTGGCGCTGACGTCGATTGAAGACCAGGTCGACGATTCACTCAGCATTGATCACCTGGCCTTCAATCGCCGTCAGTGCCACCTATTGTTTGAAATTAGTACTAAAACAAAAAATTACGGTAAAAAAAACTCCTGACATTATGTATAACCCTCCTGCAAAAGTTTTTTAAATAGCTGTCACCGTTTGCAAATTATTGAATTTTAAAATCCATCAGTCATTTTTGGGACACCCGGTATATATATTTTTGAGCTCACCAATATTTTATAGCCCACCAATATTTTTGAGCCCACCAATATTTTTGAGCCAACCCAATGTTTTTCAAACGTTGGCGCCACTGTATGCAATTACAGTTGGACATAATTAGACGTAAATCTCTCGGGAAAATATTTTTTACGGCCCTCAATGATTCCGATTACAGATGTATCACACCTTTTTCTGTATTAGTCATAGATACCTGTTTTGTACGTTGCTCGAAATCCATTAAATTCTATACGCGGATCTGAATGAAATACCATAAGCATCTTGTTTGTCAATGATAGCACAGGAGGAGGTATTTTGTTGCCGCAGAATTTTCCCAGAAGAACGCCGTTATCAGAGGAGTGTCCATCATAGAATGCAACATAATCATAGTCACACTTGTCTTCCGTTTCCAAGTCGAAAAAATCAAATACCTACAAAAAGGAAAAATATATTAGCGACTGATATTTGTGGAATGTAATTTCTACAAATGCTTATATTTCAAGAAATGCGATGCGCATTGAAATTATTTGTCTGAGTGGCAACGATCGCATTTTTATAACCAATTTTAACATCTGAAATTTTGGTATAGAAATAAGACTATATTTGAGCCATGACGTAACTATCAGTCAATTGGCGGTCCCGCTCGGGTTGTTGCCATAACAACTTCACTCATCAAATTGTAGTGTAAAACAAATAGCAATTCCATTACTGGCAAAGCTCCCGATTGGATGTAACAACATTTATATGATTGCCATTTATGTCACATTACAGCGCAATTTTGATATGGCTATACGCCCGGATGATGCGTTCGCTTATTTGCATTTTCGCTATGTGTACAACATAATCTACATCCATATAAAGTTAACATTATTAAATTTCCAGTACTCAACGTATTCTTTAAAGCAATTTAATTGCGATAATGAATCCAAATTTAGAAGGATGATTTTATAACTCAGGGCGGGGGAATTTCCGCGAAAAAGTTTTAGTTCCAAAAATTACCACCATGGATACGTGGCGTTATTTCTTTCGCGTAATTCTTCGTACCCTTTCTTTTTACATAACGCTATCACTTTTGCTCCATTCTCGCTGGTCGTACTACAGCATAAGCTAAATACTGACAGTTTAAGAATGGCTAAATCGAGGAGGTCATGATGCTGTAAAAGCAATGTGCTGTAAAAGCAATGAAGTCTACAATTATAGATTCGCTTTTATATGTTTTTATCTACAAAACTAGTTGGATGTGCCAATCTCAAAACTTTCTTCTATCTCATATGTGCATTTTAATATTTCAAAATTTAGTTGCACATGTTAATACGTTAATATTATTTATTCAATACTATACCAACTGTGATTTTCCTCTTAAATTTCTGCTTCAGTCAATTAATCAGAGTAAAAACGTGTTTCTGTATCTGCACGAGCCGATAAATAGTAGAACGATAGTCAGATTATTTTTTTTCTTTAATTCAGAAAGGATCTACTCGCCATACCAAAAAAAAAAATCATACACAAAAAAATTAGTTCAGTTCTATGCATAAATAACTTCAAACACTTTTTAATGGTAAAATAATAAAAAATATGGCACAGACATCGTGTTTCTAGCGTCTCCTTTCGGCGGATTTTTTTCAAATTCAAGGAGAGTCTGCTGACTATATCCAAGCACTTTTACAAAAAATTTCTATCAATTCTATGCATAACTTCATACACTTTTATATCGTAAAATATTGAAAATGCCACAAAAAATCGCTATTGCATCGCCCTCTTCCGACGGATATTTTTCAAATTCAATGAGGATCAACTATCCACAGCCATATACTTACACAAAAAATTTGATTCAGTTCGATGCATAACTTGATACACTTTTAGTCGGTACAATATCGAAAAAGGCAAGAAATTGTTGTTGCAGCGCCCCCTTCCGGCGGAATATTTCAAAATTAAAGGAGAACCTGCTTGCCATTAGCCAAAAACATTCGCAAAATATTTGGTTCAATTCTATGCATAACTTTATACACTTTTTGATGATAGAATGGCGACACACACACACATACACACGGACAAACAGACATTTTGTAAAAATATGTTTTTTTTTTTGGAATCTCTCACCTCTAAAACGTGTAAATCCGTCGAAAACCGGAAGTCGAAAAAAAATTTCGATTACAATATTTTCTTCTATTAAGGATAGAAGAAAGTAATAAAATCACGCAAATTCTAAGTTTTACGCTGCCAAAGGCAGGTGGGTTATTCTGCTCGCTTGGAAACATTTTTTTAAATGAAGATTTTAGGCATATTTACAGTTATTATTGAATGTTTGGGTCGTATCAGCAAGTGCACACCTAGGAGGATCTATTGCATACATCACAGGAATGAAATTTTTGTTCTAGATACACAAAGACGAGGCCGAATTCTTTAGATCGCCTCACTCAATGTCTATTTAATATCTCATCCATAAAAACTTTTTTTTCTTTGTTTTGCAAAATTTCTCGAATCGCTTTTGAAAAATAAAAATATATTAGGATTTCAGATTTATTTTAAATTTTTAAAGCTTAAATAAACGAAAATTATCAATGTCCAATTAAAATTTAAGACATTAACGTTTAAGGTTATTTTATTTCGTAAGAAACTTTATGTTATACAGATATACGGTGTTTTTTCGTAAATAATAGATAATTGATTGTATTATGTGACTTTACGATAGGTGATTTTGCAAGGTTAATTTTCTTTCCTTTTAATACTTCCAAAAGTAGCTGAAATGTGTTTATGATTTCGAATTGTCTATGTACCGCCTGTCTGTCCGCCCATTAACTCTCGTAAATATATTCGTTTTGCTAAGTAATTTCTATAAATTTTTGAGGTTTACAAAAGAATATTATGTACTAGAAATGAAGCGTATAGCATTTATAGTTATTTTACAGGAACATACAAAACAATTCCGTTATATTACGGTTTTATAGGGAAAAATTGTTTGTGATCATTTTGTTGCTGATGTGATATTTCAAACGCAATGAAAGTATCATACGCCAGTGAAATGGACTACAATAGGATTTTTCAAAAGTTTAGTAACATTTATAGTTCATTTACAGAGACGTGCAAAAGTAAAAAATTACATTATGATGTCTTAAGAAAAATCTTTTCAGTGCCTTTTAATGCTAGTTGGTACTTTAAACATAATAGAATAATACACTGCATATTTTCTGTAGGTTTTAGTATGCTTGGTATTTATTGTTCATTTAAAAAAACATGCTACTAAAGAATTCGATTAAAGGATTGACTAAAATCAAGAACTTCTACAAGTGAGTTTTCCTCTACTGTATGCATTTTTGAAATAAATTAATTATTAGGTATCGGGCGTAAATTCTATAGACAGCAGATAGGGTACACGAAAGGCTTCTAATGTATTCTCCAATACAGAAAAAAATATGAAAAATTGATTTTTTTTAATTGTTTTTTTTTAAAGATGTTTTATTAAAAGAATTGTTTGAAAAAGATGCTTATTTAAATGTATCACTTTTTTGTTTGAGAAAATGAAATTTCTTAATAATATCATGGTACAGTTGGAAAGTGTTTTATATTATATGTTTAATGCATGATTTTTTTTTCTTTTAAGACGTTTTTAGATATTTTTTATAAAATTATATTATGGATTTTGAGTTACGAGACATGTCGGAGGTAGGAAATAACTCTGGGAAATGCGGGTGGGTTAGTTTAAAATAAAATAATCAACTTATTAATAATGCCCTTGCGAAAAAAGGTCAAGCTTACTAGTTTAATCTTGTGGCCTGGTGTAGTTACAAACTTCCAGCTGCAATTCTTTCCACTTGGATATTTATAAGGAAAATTAGGGCTGGCAACAACGCCTTCCTTTGCCACCACATTATTAATACAACCTAAAAAACAAAATTTCGAAAACTAAAGTTACAATTCCAACCAATCATGAAAACAAAATAAAAAACGGATAAATACATAGTTTTAATATTTAGCGTGTACTATGCATACCAATTAGTTTTGCCTTACCTTTAAGCATGCTTTTTAGGTAGATTTCGTAAGAAATACTACCTATTGCAATCGCACCAGTTTATATATCTATCTATCTATCTATCTATCTATATATCTCACTTTTTTATGAACACGATAACTTCTATAATTCTTCACCAATCTCCACCAAACTGGTACATAAAATCAATGGGGATAAAATCTTGGCTGAATTCGTTAATGGACAAAATCGGACCAAGGGGGTCGGAATAGGGAGCGTTTTTGTGAAAACGGAAAAAACGCCATAACTTTTTAATTCAAGTAGATATCGAATCGGTTTAAAGTTTATAGTACTTCTTAAAAATGGGCCAAAAGTATATACGTGACAGATTTTTGATAAATTTAGAAGTGGGCTCAAGGGGCGAAAAAAACAGGGATTTTGAGAGAAAAAAATTCATAACTTGGTCAATTTTCAAGATATCAAGTCCAACTAAATTTTTTATACATGTTCTTAAAATTATCTAAAACTTTTGTATTTACAAGTTTTTATAAGGACAAACTTTTACCAATGAAAAATATTAAAACCAAAAGAAAAAGGGCGCTGAAAAAAGAGAAAAATCCATAACTCTGTCAATTTTTAAGATATCAAATCTGATTAAATTTATTTTACATCTTCTCAAAAATATCTACAACTTTTATATGGACAAGTTTTTCATAGGACCAATTCGTATAGCAAAAAGAAATTAAACAAAAATAGGAGTTGGATAAAAAACCTCAAATCCAAACGGCTTATATTCTGACTCATTTTTAAACTCATTTTTGATTTTAAACGCATCCAAATGGTAGATCCTCTTATTTAGAAACTGTATAAAGTGACGCATTGGTCAATTTTCTGATAAAGACAGAATATATTTCAAAAAAGGCTACCAAAAAGGGTATTTTGAACAGAATTTCCCAAAGTCATCGGGACTGAAAATTGAAGGAAGTATTCAAATAAGAAATTGTGTTTGTTTCTGACTCGTTTTTAAATCCATTTTTGTTCTCAAACGCATCCAATTTACAGATCCTCTTATTTAGGAACTATATAATGTGACGCACTGGTCAGTTTTTTGATAAAGACGGAATATATTTCAAAAAAGGCTACCAAAAAGGGTATTTTGAACAGAATTTTTAGAAATCATCGTGACTGAAAATTTAAGGAAGTGTTCAAATAAGATATTGCGTTTTTTTCTGACTCGTTTTTAAACCCATTTTTGCTCTCAAATGCATCCAATTTACAGATCCTCTTATTTAGGAACTATATAATGTGATGCATTGATCGGTTTTTTGATAAAGACAGAATATATTTTGAAAAAGGCTACCAAAAAGGGTATTTTGAACAGAATTTCCCGAAGTCTTCGAGATTTGAAAATTTAAAGTTTTTACATAGCAAATTACGTTTTTTATGACCCGTTTTAAAATCCATTTTCGCTCTCAAATGCATCCAATTTACAGATCCTCTTATTTAGGAATTATATACTGTGACGCATTGGCCCGTTTTTTGATAAAGATAGAATATATTTTTAAAAATGCTGTCAAAGTGAGTATTTCGCACAAAATTTTCCGAAGCAATCATGATTAAAGAATTAAGGATGTATTCAAACAACAAATCGGTTATTTTATGACTCATTTTTAAATTCAATTTTTTTCTCAAATGCTTTCAACTGACAGTTTTTTGTTATTTAGGAACTGTATAATGTACTGTTTTGCTCGATTTTTTAATAAATTTAGAATCTATTTCAAAATATGTTGTCATAATGGGCATTTGAGCTGAATTTTTCTTAAGATGATTCTGATAAAACCAGTTTTTGGAGAAAAATGAAATTAAAAATTTTTCATAAACGGCCAAATGAAATTATTAAACTGGGTTTATCTCTAATCATATATATATATATATATGATTATATTATATAGATATATATATATATATTGTTGAAATGAGCACTCTTCGAAATCTACCTCCGCCTATCGGCCCAGCCGACAGGGATTTTTTTTTTATAATGCATGTTATAACTTCCCTGCTTCTCTGTACAAATTTACTACTTACATATTTTTAATAAACAATTTTTTCACCGGGTTTCTATGTGACAGTAATTTTCTTATATGTGTAGATGTGTTGGCGTTAAAAAATAAGCCTGTTTTTTTTTTTTTTTTTTTTTTTTTTTTTCCCGCGTTTTACGTTTTTTTCTTCCGTCATATTGGAGATATATGTAAGGCTTTTAACTTTACATATCAAGTAATAATGGATCCCCCCCTTTAATATTACATCATTTTGTTATTTCATAACTTTAATTATTAATCTCTATTTCATTTTTTTAGTTCTGTAACAGTCGTTTCCTTCTATAAATTTGTTGGTGTTATTTCTCTTTATTTAATTCAATATTCACAGCACAATGCATTCAAATAGATGAAATAATATTATCTATCCACTTAGCAACTATTTTCAGATTTAATTCACATGCCTAAGTTTTGTTGCTATGCAACATTTACAACTCTCCATTAAATTACATTTTTAGATCCAGATGGCTTCTCTTCCGGAAAGCATACAGCTATATCGTTATTAATATTTTGAACATTAAAAACGAAATATTTTTTGTATATTTAAAAACCAAGTTTTCGCCAAATAATCGTCAGAAAGAAAGTAGTGCCTATGTGATGCATGTATAATATCTGTGCCCATTTCTCTATCAGAATCTTCAGATTTAGTGAAGGTACGCTAGTAAATAAAATTATCAGTAAAAGTAGCATATTGCAATGCTTAACATACATTTATTTGAAAAAGTGAAACGTAAATAAACCCGATTTAATTCGGCCAAATCCCGTCAAAGGATTTTTACACAATAATCAATGAGATCCCTTTCATTCAGGCGTTACCATTAAGCAATTAACAAATAATCGTGATTTCTGTGCCACGTATCGTAGTGTAATTTATATATCGATTGTAACACATGCAAATCTAGTCTAGGTATTTGCGCATGCATATAAATATATTACAGGGTGGCCAGAAATAACGTAACGGTTTAATTTGACTCGGTTAAAGAAAACACACAAACTTTTGCAGAAACAAATCTTTTATTTATTAACAACAATGTATTAGACAAATAAAAAATCACTTTTCTTCAAAGTGTCCTCCTTTTGTTCTGATACAGAGACGCAAACGTTTATTGAAATTTTCAGCAATCGGCCGCAGCTCTGCTGGAGTACTTAGCACCCATTCCTGAATCAACGAATGCTTTAGAGATTCCAAAGTGTTGTGAGGTTTTCGGCAAGCTCTTGCCTCTAAAATCAACCATAAACTATAATCCAAGGGATTAAAGTCACACGAGTATGGAGACCATGCTTGAGCCGAGATGAAGTCTGGAAAATTGGCCCGAAACCAGTCCTATGTGGATTTCGCTCGATGAGAAGACGCGGAATCTTGTTGAAAAGTTCAAGTCCCGTATCCGATGTTTTTTGAGCCCAGGGAAGTACCACATCTTCAAGACTCTCTTTTCGGTACACATCTTTATTCAGGTTGACTCCAGAATCGATGGAAAGGAGAAGAGATTTGCTTGTTTCGCAAATTCCTGCCCACGCCATGACAGATTTAGGATTTTGACGATGTTGAACCAAGGAAGATTTGTCTGGGGATGTTGTTGACAAATGCGATCATTTTGATGATTTAATGATCGCTTTTGTCGATTTTGTTTTTTTAGGTGAGAAATTGCGCTTATTTCAGCTCATAAGGATGAATGTTCACACTGTAAAAAAAAAAATCAAGAGGTTACTAAAAAATTTTTAGTAAATTTGTATTCCACAGAATTTTTTTAGTAACCATCACAAGCATTTTTTTTTTTTTTTTTTTTTTTTTTGCAAGTGAAACAAACATTTTTTTGTAAACTGAACAAAAGAATTTTTTGTGTAACTAACTTAAAACTTTTTAGTATGACCCACCAAGCAAATTTTAGTAATAGCTCCAAAATTATTTTTAGTTAATTAAAAATTATATTTAGACTTCTGAAGCGGAAGATTTTCGGCAAAACCACAATAGATGGCAGCACCAAACATTGCTACCTGCTCTATTTTGACATGTTTCTAAAGGGGAGGGAAAGTCCAGAGATAATTACCCACGGTAACTGCTACGACAGGATTTTCATAATCCCTTTATTTAACGAGTACTTACATTGCATACATTCAGTGCATATTTGGTAGCGTCCAGCATCGAACCCGGGTACTTTCAGCCTAAAGTTCGGTGCTATGACCACTAGGCTATCACGGCCACACCAAGCGAGTTTTAGTAATAGCTATTAAAAATGTAAAACTATTAATTCAATTCGTTGCTAGCTTTTTTCTAGTAATTCTTACAGATTCCTTGTCACCGAGTAAGATTACTAAAAATTTTGTAGTAATTACAAGGATCACTAAAATTTTTTTAGTACATCGACCCTTTTTTTACAGTGCAGCTACTCTTTGGACATAAGACGAACCGATTCCCGGCCAAACCCAGTCTGCCTCGCTATTTTTCTCATCGACACCCGAGGATTTCGGGATACTCGTTTCTTTATCAATTGTCAGTTTCTGGAGGTGTTCATAGTTCTTTTCCTACCTGTTCCTGGTCGGTCTCCTTCTTGGTTAAGCTCATTGAATCTTTTGATTGCTTTTAAAACTGTTGGATGGGGAATATGAAGCAATCGAGCAATCTAACATACACACTTTCCCTGACGATGAAGTTCCAAAATAGCATTTCGTTCGTTTGCCACCCTATTAAAAAATAATAGTTAGAATAAAGTCTAATAAGTGAAAAAAAACTCTGAGAATCGAGTGAAAACAAAATCATCGACCGTGACATTACTTTTAGTCTTCGTTACGTTTTTTCTGGTCATCCTGTATATATATGTAATAAAATAAAAAAAAAATTGCGCCATTTTGTTCTCTCTGAGCTTTTAATTCTAAATTTGTGGAACATATTTTTAATCTTAGTTTCGTAATGTATTAATATTTTAACAGCTAAAGTCCTTTTTCTTTTTTTTATTTAACTTATTAATAATCTATTGCTTGTTTCTCAAAAAGTGCAGGAAACGATTTCGTAATGTTTTTCCTTTTTCGAATATTATCGAGATTTTTAATTTTATTTTTTATTGATCGTCTGCTCTGTGTTAATGCGCTGAGATGTTAGTAGGTTAGTCTATTTGCGAGACATGATATAGTTCCTACGGGGAAGACCACGCCTCTTATACCAATCAGCGGTGATGATTTCTGACGCGTAGCCTCGAAGTTAATCCTAATTTGATTTTTAATTTACTGACGCAGTCTGAGGAGCGGCTAGTTTTTCCGTGTGAGTGTTGGAGTTCATTCTGGGTTGTCGGAGCATTTAGAATGCATCTGCCTATTGAACTGCTAGGTCGCCCGTCTCATTTTTTTTATAATTAGAACACCGAAATGACGTAACTTGGAGAGAGAATGTTGTAGTGATAGATGTGTGAAAGGGTGACAAGTGGAATAACTTATGGCTTGATCTAATAAAATATGGAACTAAAAACTGATTTTCTTATTATTTTTATTGGAGAAACTCCCAAGGAACACAATTCCATGGCTTCCAACTACGGCTGCTAAATCTGTTTATTATTTCTAGTAAATTGACTTCTTCTTACAGAAAAGAGGCTATTCGACGAAAATCTATATATTATTACAGCAAATCGTCATATTATCACACACACATATATATATATATATATATATCTGTACTGTGCTTATGAATTACCCTTGATTATAAGACAATTAATGAGTATAATCAAAATATGTGGGAAAATATTTTTTTTTATATAAATAAATTATTTTAAATGTCTAATATGAAAATTTTTATTTAATAGAGTTAATCGGATTGACCTCTGCATATTTCATATAACTTTATATGTTACATAAAGTCTTCAAACTCGCCAGATACATTGAGATGGTTAATATTGCAAACGGGCAAAATCACCCCCAAGGAGTGCAGAAATGGGTAGGGTTCAAAAAATTGAATACCGTCTTAACATGGATCGGACAAAACCAGCTCTTGCAGAACAATGACAGAAAAAAATAAACATTTGTCATTATTTCAATAGCGAACAATTTAAAAAAATGCAATAAAATTCTTGCTATAACACGCCCAATCCACGAAAAAACGGACATGAGGATGAAAATTTAAATTTCTTTAAATATGATTGAAATCTTGCATATTAACTGTTAAGAGTGTACTATTTCATATTTTATCAAAAAATAATAAAATTTTTGTCATTAACATACTTATTTTAATTAATAAAGTGACATTATGACTTTGTAAAATAGACTGCGACAAAAATCTTTACATTTCATGGTCTCGTACAGCTGAACAAACATTCTGAAAATCTCCAAACTTGGATATATATGATCTGACAGCTATTATTGAGAGTTTTTGTCTGCAGAGAAGTGTTCACTAATCTTCATTACAAAAGGTAAGCATATTTAATTCCTCTTAATTATTGTGTCACACCCGCAACAAAAAATTACATTTCTATCTCTGCAGAAAAATATTTTTGATTTAAAGTTATGAAACTTTATATTCAAAAATAGTTTATTAAGATACTTTGAATTACAGACACAAAAGAAATTAATTAATATTTTAATTATAATTATTGAGCGTTGCGGGCGTGACATGTCCCTGTTGCGGGTGTGTCATTTAATTAAAGTCACACCCGCAGCGTCTTTTAAAATTGATTACAAATGCATATTTGAACAAATTATATGTAAATTTATAAAAGAATAATATGCTGTAAAACATGTACTTGGCAGCTTTAACTATACCTTTTGATTTAATAGAGGGAATTCCAGTTAATAAATAAAAATTTGCATCATCTGAGCATGTGACACTGTGTGCAGTTGACTTATTCAGTTTGGATTGATAAAATTGTTGCTTTTTTACTGAAAGAAAATATTTTTATTAGTGATATATGATTAAGAAATTAATTTAAAAGGTAAGAGTTTTATAGAAATTAAAAAAAGAAAATTACGAAACAATATTTTAGCAATTTTCTTTAAATTTGTTAATTTTGTTTTGTTATTTATATACATTTTTTTTAACTTTGTTATTTGATAGTATTTATCTAATATATATATATATATATTTAGTTTTTTAAAATAAGTAAATCAATATTAGAGGAAGATTTTTTTTTCTCTTTTAATTGAAATTAAATAAAAAGCAGAAGTAAGAATAATAGAAACTGTTAAAATGTTTATAAAGTTAGCATAAAATGTATATAGTCAGTTTGAAATTAACCAAAATTTAACATAATTAACTTTATGTAAGATTACAAATTTCAAGGGATAACTATTAAAAATTTGTTAAGCTTATATTTTTGGACTAGAAGTGCTATATTTATTCAGTTTACACATTAATTTCTTCTTTTTTGCAGAGAATGAAGAGTACAGAAAGATCACGATATCATTGAAAAAAGATTAAGGAAAACCCTTTTAACTATGAAGCATATCTACAACAAGAGAAGGAAAGAGACAACGCAAGGAGAGAAAAGAAGAGACTATTTTAAAAAAATCATGGTAAAGGATGGCAATCCTTTTGCATTTCATCTCATGGTAAAGGAGTTGTCGATGGGGTTGGTGCAGTTGCCAAGAAAATGGTAACACTAGCAACGCTCTGCAACAATAAATTAAGCTTCAGATTTTGCCATGTGTGTAGAAAAATTCCTAAAAAATATAAAAGAACTTTGCTGAATGTGAAATTTCAGAAGATATTGTTAAAATGCTTCATGAATGCTGGCACCAAGCACAATTGGAGCTCAATATTCAATCGATACATCATGTTGTTTTTATTGACGCAGGAACAATTAATGTAGCAATAACTTCAGAAAGTGATCACAAGAAAATTTGTTTGTTATCATATTTTGTCAAAAATATAATATCCAATGATAAGAGTGCAGTTGGGGATTTTGTAAAAGTTGTTTTATTCTCCACATGAAAAAAAAAAAAAAAAAAAAAAAAAAAAAAGTCAAAATTTTGATGGACAAATAAGACAAATGAATGGGGATATTATAGAATAAGAATATCGGAATAAAAATCAAGAAAATGTGTATATTTGGCTCAGTCAGGTAGATGTATCCATACTTTGACAAGGATATAATATCCAACGATGAATGTGCAGTTGGACATTTTGTAGAAGTTGTTTTATTCTCGACATTAAAAAAGTGAAAAATTTGATGGGCAAATAAGACAAATGGATGGTGACGATATAGAATTAGAATGTTTGAAAAAAATTTAAGAAAACGTGCATATTTGGCCCAGTCAGTTAGATGCATCCTATAAAAAAAGAGCATTTTTGTAAAAAAAAGCTGCCACCACCAGAAATTATAAATTCAAGATTGGAAATGAAAATTTTTTTATATTTTCCTCTCTAGATATTATAATTGTAATATTGATTAATTCGTTAATTAAAAAAATCTCCCTTGAAAATATTTGTGTATGTCATTTTTTTATTGGCTGTACAAGTCACACCCGCAACGAAAATTTTGAATATTTTCTACAAAAGCAGGAATTGAGTAAATAATTTAATTTTTTCATAGAATAATTACTTATGTATTGCTGTTTAATATTTAAAAAAATCAATTCACTCAGTTGTCATAATTCACAGAGTTTTGCGTTTTTGCACTGAAAGATGAAAATGCATGTCCTTTTTGTGTCACACCCGCAACAGGTAGAAATTATTTTTTTTTATAAATAAATGATACATCGGAAAATTTTCAGATTTGGATAAATGTATTTGCAAGTGGTCTACATTGAAATTCATATAAATTGAAACCAATGCTCAAAAATATTTTTGCTGGTGACTAATGAAAGTTGTGTAAATGTCACACCCGCAACTTTGGATTGGGCGAACAATTACTTTACTATTGCAAAATTTGCACGTGTGGAAAAGAAGGAAAATAGTTTAACGAATTTAAGAAAAGTTGAATATTACGTTACCTTTTCTATAGCAAAGTTTCACAGGAAAACGAAAAATAAAATAAATAGCTTATCGATTTTTTTTTATTTTGAGCAAATATTACGTCTTATTCGAAATATAATGGACGAAAAGCAGTGAATATATATCGACAGGTGTGTTTGTAAAAGCGTATTGAAACATGGTAATAATTAGACTATAGAAATATTGGCATATTTTAACACTTTGAAGTTCTCTGATTTTGTTTTCGCCATTTTTAAATCTATTCCATATATATGTGTGTATGTGTGTGTGTTTGTGTATGCGTGTAAATCAGAATTTTCGCAAAATGTTTAGGTTTCTTCAGCTCATTCTGAGTAATGAAATTGGGATTCCCTCTAATCTTGATTTATTTTTTGTTGTTTTGTTGTTGAAATTTGTACCTAACTCCTAAATCCACATCCACCTGTAGGCCGAGCCGGCAGGGATTTTTTTTTTCTAATTTTAATTGAATTTTAGTAATTTTAGTACTGACAATCTGTGATTGCAACAAAATTATTCCATTTTTTTAGGGGGCGGGGGCGGAGAGAACAGGGGAAAATTATAAGGATTATTAGATTTTTAAAAATTATTATTTTATTTTACTTTATTTCATTTTATTTTACTTACTTATTTTTTTTATTACTTTTTTATTTTGTCATTTTCAGATTGATAATTGAAATTTTTGGAAAGAATCAAAAAATATAAATTAGATTTGTTTTTGCCATCATTTTCAAATTTAAAATGGAAAATCAAATGAAATTAAAAAATAAGAATTAAATGGCAGCGTCTTAAAAGAAGAAAATAAGGAAAATTACACCAAAACATATACGCATAAATATTAAAAATGTATAAAAACTTTAAAATAGTAAAATTGTCACACGCGAAACGCAATAAAAGGGGCATTTACATCATATCTAAAATTGCGAACCATTAAATATCGTCATAATTAAAACGCCTAAAATAAATGAATTATTACGTGTGAAAAATTCTTAATGGTGAATATTATGTCATATTTAAAAAGCTTGATTTATAATAAGCCCAAACACTTTTAAATTAAATAATATACAGTGGCTCACAAAAGTGTTCGTACACTTAGAAATTTCAATGAAATAGGGCTCTATCTATTAATTAAAATTAATATTTTAGAATGGGTATTTAAGAGTAAGATCTATGACTCATTATTAACAAAACTACATAAAATATTTTTAAAACATAGCAAAACTTTATTTTGAAAAAAATCACTAATCAAAAAATAACAAAAAATTTACCTCACAAAAGTCTTCGTACACTTTAAAAAAATCGCTGTATATTTGTAAATATTGTAATATTTCGCTAAAGTTGTACTTAATAGGATATTATTTAGCACCCACAAAAGTTTTTTAAACACCTGGGAATAGATTTAATTAGTGTTTTTGTAATTTCTGCATGAAAGTTGATGCCTTCATCGAACATTGCTGTTTTTACTTCGCTTTTTGTTTCAATGCTGTGTTTTCGTGTTCTAACTTCCAGTTACCTCCAAATATGTTTTACTGGGTAAATTCAGCAATTGAGGTGATGTTTTCAGAACTTGTGAACAATTATAAAGACGCTAGAGGCGAACGTTGAGAGCCATGTGCCTTGTATTATTATCCTGATAAAAAACAAATTTGTATATGTTACCCATATATTGGCCTGATAATTTTAAATTGCCTTTTAAAATATTGAAACAAAGATCGTGATTTATTATGCTATCAATATATACCAAATTACCAAATCCTGATGCTGATATGCACCCTCACACAAGGACAACTCCACTGCCATGCTTAACTGTTCCAACTAAGTTCTTTGAATTAAATTCTTAATTTTTTTTTTCTCCATACTATTATGCACTCATTGGACAAAGAATGGCATACTAGATTTAATCTGTAAATAAAACATTAATTTAATACGATTCGGGTTTATTTATCATTGATTTTGCTAAAGAAAGCCTAAGCTTACTGTTTTTCGCATTAACAAAAAATTTTCTATGGGCAGAATACCTATATAATGCAGCTGGGCTTACCATTCGTCGAACAGTTTCAGGTAAAAATGAAGTAGAAACTGTTTCATTAAATTCTATAGTAACATTTATAGCACTTAAACATGGATTTTTTAAGATTTTTCTAATTGTAAGTATTTGATCTCATTGCGTTCACTTAGATTGACGACCTTTTCGTACCTAGTTTTCAATCCATTTTTTTTCTACAAAGCCTTTTATCGCATACTTCACCATAGAATGGAATAAATTAACTAATTTTGCAATATTTCGAATTGATTTACTACTATTATGAAGAAAAATAACTAATTTCAAATGCTATTAGTCGTGACATTACGATTACAAACCATTTTTAATTAATAAATAGAATATTACGGACCAATTCTGCAAAATATAAAGCCAAGCGATTTTTTAAATGTCAATAAAATGCAAAAATAAAAATAAAGCGACAAATAATATTTTTAATAATGAAATTATCCGAAAATGTTTCTGTGTACGAAGACTTTTGTGGCATCTTCTTTCTGTGGCATCTCCTGTTTTCATTTTTAGAATTAAAAAAAATCCCTTAATGTTAAACAAAAAGGTTGTGTGTTATTTAGAATAACTTGAAGATAATATAAAAAATTTCTCTACTTCATATACGAATTTAATTTCAGGGAAATTTCTTTTTAGTACAAATTTTTAAAGTGTACGAACACTTTTGTGAGCCACTGTATGTTCCCATGAATCCACCAAAAAAAAAGGGTTAAAATAAATAAATTATTACACGAGAAACACGAGTGAAAATTAGCTCATGTATTAAAACGATTTTCATTCCGGTGAGTTTTAATGTTACGTCACGTGGCATAACGGTAGTACGACTAGGAAATTTGGTTATACATTGCATTATTTGAATCAGAGTAAATATAGATAAATATATGCGCAAAATACTTTCGTTTTATTTTGTACGAATTACTATTCGATAAATATATTTTAGAAAATTTTCGGATATTCTTATTAATATAAACAATGTACATTGTAAAATATGCATACTGCACAATTCATAAATGAATTATACCTGTTCCTGTAATATCTAAAGCTCAATCGAAACATAAACTTAAAATTTTTGAAATATAATGTTTTTTAACACCAGTTTTCTGAAAATTATTCCGAAATAAACGGAGTTTTTTAGCCTCGAAACTCAAACAAGGGTCTTGTCCATAGTATCATTATAAAAGTCAGAAAAACAGCAATATTAAAGTAACCATTTTATACAAACTGATTTTAAAATTTCTTACTTATCAATCCCGAAAACCGCCAGTTGTTACGAGAGCGATGGACGAGGCCATTGTAACCGAAAGATGCATAACACAAACGAAAAAAATGATAACCAGATTATTGAAGATAGCCGCCTCTATTCCGTAACCTAATAATATTTTTAAACAGAGTAATTACCATGTTTTTTGAATTTTTCTTTAAACTTCATGAATTTATTAACTTCATAAAACTCAATAAGTTTTATATCAAAAAGTTGAAGCTGATAGTCAAAATATGAACAACGCCCACGAATGTGTAAGAAATTTTTATCATTTTAGGTGCTATGAAGTTATCCAGTATAATATAGCAAATCTAAAATACGTAGGTATACTAGGGTATACGCCTTATACCTTCTGGATTTTTAAAAAGAGCACTATATACCCTCTGTTTCTCAAGAAAGTATGCACTCTCTACCCTCTGTTTTGAGCGTAAACCCTCTGTTTTGAGCGTGAACCCTCTGCTTAGAGCATATATCCTTTGTTATTTTTACGACTACACGTACACCTCTGCACATGAAAGAATTTATGTCATAATTAAAGTGTAAACTATCATTTTGAAATAGTCCTGATTTTCTACTCAGATTTCCAACAATGCGTAGTCGGGTATGCAAAAGTCATTTGTGCATTTAACAATTCTTCTGCTGCTCAAAATATCCCCAGTAATTAATAAAACTAGTCGTTGGGGGCCACCGTAACACTTATCCATCATAGATATGCATAATATAAAATATGAAAATAAAACATGTGTAAACTATTTATAAAATGCATTGCAATTCCAAAACAAAACTTAAACACGCATTTAAATAGTTTTAATAGACATAGTAATGCTCTATAACGAATTGCTGATGAACCCATGTCGACAAATTATACAAAACGCCAAAATACTCAAGTAGTACCAGATTGCATAAAAGAAACATCCTTTTAACTCCAAAAATGATAATCATATTAACTAACAGTTTACTGCGTCGAATAAAGCGTCTCATTTCCAATTAAAATATATCTTTGTGTTGAAATTTGAATGAAATACAGGGTCATGAAAAATCGAAGAATGTGGAAAACAGGATTACAAATATCTCGGTAACTAATAATCCGATCGACTTCGTTCTTTATACAAAATTTGTGTTATTTTATTGCCTTTTATGTCCACTAGTTAAAATAAAAAAATTCGAAAATTTTTATGTAACTTTTATCAGAACGAATTTTTCGAGAGTCCGAAAAAAATAGTTCCGGATAATCGAGGTTACTGCTATTAAATAGGCTTCGTTCCATTCTTACATACTAAGTGCATACAAAATTTCAAGTCTCTATCTCAATTTGTTCGGTAGATAGTGCGGTTACAGACAGACAGACACACAGACGGACGGACAGACGGCAAAATTTTTTTTCTAAAAATATGTTTTTCGGAATCTCCAGTATCTAAAACGTGTAAATCCGCCAAAAAAATTTTTTCGATTTTCAAAATGATTGCAAGATTTACCCTATACTACGTATGATGGGTAAGTAAAAAACAGTAATAATTTAATAATTAGGTAATCTTTTCAAATGTGATCACAAATTCGACAATTAATTTTAATTTCAAACTGCCTAAAGACACACAAAATATTGTAATAAAAAATTTCTTCTGTAATGAACGCGAAGAAAAGCAAATATTTAAGCGAAGCAATTCATTTTGTAATTTTGATGTCAGTAAATCATTGTTACATTTTTATGTAAATAATTATTCTGCGGCTGAAAGGATTAATTGACAAATTGGTTAATTTATAGATTAATTAATTCGCAAATCAACACTGATTCTATGAAAAAAAACTAGTCGTTAACTAGCGTAACTTACCCAGCGTAATACTTACCTATCATGGATATGCATACTATAAAATATGAAAATAAAATACGTGGAAACTATTTATAAAATGCATTGCAATTCGAATGCGCCAAACTACTCAAGAAATAGCGAATTGTGTAAAAAAAATCTCAAAAAAAAAAAATAATAATAATAATAATAATAATAATAATAATAATAATAATAATAATAATAATAATAATAATAATAATAATAACTAACAGTTTACTGCATCGGATTAAGTGTCTCATTTCCAATTACAATATTCTTTGTAATGCAAATTGAATGAAATACAGGATCATGAAAAACCGAAGAGTGTGGAAAATAGTATTACAAATATCCGATAAACTTTGTTCGTTATGCAAAATTAGAGCAATTTTATTGTCTTTTACATCCACTCACTGAAATAAAAAAATTCGAAATTTTTATATATCTTTCATCAGAGCAAATATTTCGAGAGTCTGAAAAAAAAAAAAAAAAAAAAAAAAAAAAAAAACAGTTTTGGATAATTGAGGTTACTCAAATTAAATCGGTTTATTTCCATCATTACATACTAAGTATATACGAAATTTTAAGTTTCTATCTTAATTTGTTCGGGAGATAGAGCGTTTAGACAGACACAGACAGACACACATACAGACGGAGGGCAATTTTGTTTTCTTAAAATATGTTTTTGGGGATCTCCAGTGTCTAAAACGTGTAAATCCGTCAAAAAAAAAAATTTTTTCGATTTTCAAAACGATTGCAAGATTAACCCTATACTACGTATGATAGTTAAGTAAAACAGACAATTCATTGTTTGTTAGTTTAAGATATAGATATCGTATATTTCTGTGTATAAGCTGAGAATTTTCAGACTCTTTTTAACTTCAGAGTAGGGGGGGGGGGGGGCGGCTTATACACGAGTCTAAGAAATTTTCAATATGTATATTCTAAAATAAAAAAATAAAGATGGTACATATAAAAAAATATATACAAAAATACTTAACAAATTTCTTTAAATACTTTAAAACTTTATTCTTTTACAATGAAAAAAACTACTTACTCAAATCATTATCAGAATTTTTAAGCAGCTCCATAAAATCACTATTTAATTAGCACATCAGTAGGAATATCGATAGTGTCTAATTCATCATCATCATATCTGCCATACTAAAAAATGACAGCATTCCAGATCCATCCATTGCATTATTTAAGCAACATTTTTTTGAAATATCTAACAATAATTTTTTGTGGTAACTCAATCCAAAAATAGAGAATGGTTGGTTTTTATGAACGAACATAATATAATGTTAAGTTAAGACAGAATTGGAAAAATCAATAATTTTAAAAAACATCTTTTTTTTTTTTTTTTTTTTTTTTCAAAAAATGCGCGAAAAGTTAAGTGTTAAGTTTTCGTTCGCTGAATTTTTCATCGCCATATTTTATCATCGGCTAACATACGGGTTTCAGATTTTAGGCGATTTTTCACTGAAAAGCCCTGTATTCGGCTTAGATACAGGCCGACTTATATACAGAAATATACGGTACATACCATCCGTCCCAGGCAAGTTTCTTGGAGCAGCATTTCCCTGTAAAACAGTTAAAGCAAATACAACCAAAATTACAATTTGACAAAATTCCACAGACATTTTGGATTCATTCACAAACTATAACTATATTCTAGTGACCACAACTGTACTATAAAACCATTTAGATGAAAACAGATTTGATTTTATATTTATGCATTCAAGTGGCGTAGAGTTCTTATAATTTAGTATATCATCTCTTATTGTTAAAAATTTAGCAATGTCTGTTGTAACATTTTTCCAAATAAAATGTGCGTTATTTTACTTTTGCTCTGCTGCTTATCGAATAACACAATCGAAAAGAGAACCGAAACCAAAACTAACTCCCTAGCCTGTTCTCCCAGCATTGCATTAAACTGCGGAAAATTGAGACAAATTTGCAATGTTTTGCGGAAGTTGGTTTGTTTTATGTAATAATGGCGCAAGTTGAATCTTCCCCTAGTTTTCAACTGCCTAAAAGTTAGCCCCCCCTTGACGGAAAATGAAAAAGTGAGATATGCATTTCGTTTGATCATCGTTTGATCAGATTTGATCAACAATTTTCATCGTTTGATCAACATTATTTTACGAGTTATGATTAAAAATAACCAGGGGGGGGCTAACTTTTAGGATTTTTCAAAATGCTCAAAATTAAAAAAAAATTAGCGATTCTTATCAGAAATCGACCGTAGAGATTTGATCAACTATTTTTAGCGTTTGATCAAACCCGGAAGTGCCCCCAAAGTCGATATTTTTAATTCCAGACACCTAAAAGTTAGCCCCCCCATGACGGAATATCGAGACAAAAATGGTGCCATCTAACGTAAAATTACCTCTAAAGATTTGATCAACCATTTTTAGCGTTTGATCAAACCCGGAAGTGCCCTCAAAATCGATATTTTTAACTCCAGACCCCTAAAAGTTAGCCCCCCCATGACGGAATTTCGAAACAAAAACGGTGCCATCTAACGTAAAATTACCTCTAGAGATTTGATCAACCATTTTTAGCATTTGATCAAACCCGGAAATGCCCCCAAAATCGATATCTTTAGTAAGAGACCCCTAAGGGGTTTAGCTTCCCCACCACCTCCATGATGGAATTTCGAGACAAAAATGGTGCCATCTAACGTGAAATCATCTGTAGAGATTTGATCAACCATTTTTAGCATTTGATCAAACCCGGAAGTGCCCCCAAAATCGATATTTTTAGTAATAAACCCCTAAAATTTAGCCCCCCCCCACCTCCATGATGAAATTTCGAAACAAAAATGGTGTCATCTAACGTAATATTACCTCTAGAGATTTGATCAACCATTTTTAGCGTTTGATCAAACCCGGAAGTGCCCCCAAAATCGATATTTTCAGTAATAGACCCCTAAAGGGTTTAGCTCCCCCACCACCTCCATGATGGAATTTCGAGACAAAAATGGTGCCATCTAACGTAAAATCATCTGTAGAGATTTGATCAACCATTTTTAGCATTTGATCAAACCCGGAATGATATTAAAATAGATATTTTTAACTACAGACCCCTAAAAGTTAATCCCCCCATGACGGAATTTCGAGACAAAAATGGTGTCATCTAACGTAAAATTACCGCTAGAGATTTGTTCAACCATTTTTAACGTTTGATGAAACACGGAAGAGCCCCTAAAATCGATATTTTTAACTCCTGATCCCTAAAAGTTAGCGCCCCCATGACGGAATTTCGAGACAAAAATGGTGCCATCTAACGTAAAATTACCTCTAGTGATTTGATCAACCCTTTTTAGCGTTTGATCAAACCCGGAAGTGCCCCCAAAATCGATATTTTTAACTCCAGACCCCTAAAAGTTAGCCCCCCCCCCATGGCGGAATTTCGGGACAAAAACAGTGCCATCTAACGTAAAATTACCTCTAGAAATTTGATCAACCATTTTTAGCATTTGATCAAACCCGGAAATGCCCCCAAAATCGATATTTTCAGTAATAGACCCCTAAAGGGTTTAGCTCCCCCACCACCTCCATGATGGAATTTCGAGACAAAAATGGTGCCATCTAACGTAAAATCATCTGTAGAGATTTGATCAACCATTTTTAGCATTTGATCAAACCCGGAATGATATTAAAATAGATATTTTTAACTACAGACCCCTAAAAGTTAATCCCCCCATGACGGAATTTCGAGACAAAAATGGTGTCATCTAACGTAAAATTACCGCTAGAGATTTGTTCAACCATTTTTAACGTTTGATGAAACACGGAAGAGCCCCTAAAATCGATATTTTTAACTCCTGATCCCTAAAAGTTAGCGCCCCCATGACGGAATTTCGAGACAAAAATGGTGCCATCTAACGTAAAATTACCTCTAGTGATTTGATCAACCCTTTTTAGCGTTTGATCAAACCCGGAAGTGCCCCCAAAATCGATATTTTTAACTCCAGACCCCTAAAAGTTAGCCCCCCCATGACGGAATTTCGAGATAAAAACGGTGTCATCTATCGTAAAGTTACCTCTAGAGATTTGATCAACCATTTTTAGCATTTGATCAAACACGGAAATGCCCCAAAATCGATATGTTTAGTAGTAGACCCTTAAGGGGTTTAGCTACCCCTACCTGCATAACGGAATTTCGAGACAAAAACTGGTTCCGTGTAAAATGAAATCCTCTGTAGAGATTCGATCAACCATTTTTAGCGTTTCACAAACCTGGAAGTGCACTTAAAATCGATACTTTTACGCATGGACCCGTCTCCCCTTCGAAAGAATTTCAAAACAAAATTGGTACCATATAACGAGAAATTATCTGTAGAGATTTAATGAACCATTTTTTTCATTTGATTAAGCACAGAAGTTTCTCTAAAATCGATATTTATACGTACTGATCCTTAAAAATTACTCCCCCCCCCCGCATGACGCAATATCGAGAAAAAAATCGTGCCATCTAAAGGGAAATCATCTGTAGCGATTTGATAAAAAATGTTTAGCGTTTGATCAAACTCGGAAGTGCCCTGAATAGTGCCTTGATATTTTTAGCACAAGATGCACAAATTGTCTTTCCCATTAAGGAATTTCCAAACAAAAACTGTGCCATCTACGTGAAATTATCTGTAAATATATGATATAGATATAGACATACACTAGAGATAGACACTAGACATACACTAGACATACTCTGGTATTTCCGAGGACGAATGAACCTTCAAATAATTTTGTAAGACTTTATACCTTTAACTTCGTTTTCACCAAATTTACAGTTTTAAGTGTAAAAATTGTTCGGACTTACGAAACCGCATATCGGCATTTAAGCCCTCTCAGTGCATATGTTTTAATCAAGGACACTTTATTTTCGTTCATCATCTATTCAAGAATATATTCCGAACAAGAAAACCTCACTTCCAGCTGCGGTTGACCTACTTATCATTCTGAATTCCAGCAGACACACCCGGACTGAACTTTAATTCTTTCGTAGAACTTTAACGATGTTTTTCTTTTTTCTTTTTCAGTTTTTCAGTATTCTGTTTGATTCATGACGGAGGAGAAGACATGTATCTCTCTCTCCGTTTTATTTTAACCTAGAAATTTTTTTTCAATTAAAAGTTTTTGCATCGGCTGAAGAAACCTTATTTTTCTTGGCTTTGAATTAATAGAATAACTAATTCTAAATCTAATATTCCAGCTTTAGTTTTTAAACAAGATATCCAGAAAATACTATTTCGTAGAAGCAGTGTCACATACATCATCTCCTCCATGGATATTATCCCAGGGCGTGCGTTGCGATATATCGGATGACTGCTGGTTGTCGGCGCTACTGAGCAAGGTAAGAGAAATTAATTTATTATTCTTACCTGGTTAACATTATTTATAAAAGATTATGAGCACTGACTGTTGCTCATTAAAAGTCGGTAAAAAATAACTATTGAAAACAATTTTCATAATAGTATTAAAACATAACTATTAATTACAATACCGATTTTAAATAGATAAAATGAGCCTTTTAAAGGAGGCAATAGTCGAAAAATTGAACAATAACAATTATGACACCTGGAAATTCCGTGTCGAAAATTATCTTCAAAAGGAAGATTTGTTTGATATAATAATTAATGAACCACCCAATCCCACAACAAATGATTTTATAAACAAAAATCGAAAAGCAAAGGCGATCATAAATTTACTTATAGACGATGACCAAATTGTCCATACTAAAAATTTGGACACTGCCAGAGAGATTTGGCTAGCGCTTAGAAATGCGCACGAAAGAACTAATTTGTGTAGCAAACTATACTTACTTCGCAAACTGTATTCAACCAGACTATCAGAGTCTGGTAACATGGTTGAGCACTTAAACAAGATTTACCAATTGCGTGATAAATTAACCGCAATTGGGGAAGTAATTGACAACCAGCATCTCGCCGCCCTGCTTCTTTGCTCCCTCCCCTCTAGTTATGATACTCTTATCTGTGCTATGGAAATTAGAAACGAGGATGAACTCACTCCGAACTTTATAAGAGGGAAGTTAATCGATGAATTTAACAAGAGACAGTATAATAGCGAAAACGCGATTCAAAACTCCGCGTTTAAAATACAAAAAGTTAATGTGCAAAAAACATATAAATTTTGCAAATACTGTAAGAAATCTTCTCATGATATTGATGAGTGCTGGAAATTACAGCATAAAAATAAAAACATCAAACAGAACAATTTCAGAAATAAAAATTTTGGTACACCTAATAGGTCGGCTGTATGCTCCCAAGACAGCGTAAGCGCGAATGCTTCTAAAACTAAAAATTTCAATAAGGATAGACACGCGGATAAAAACTTAACCTTTTTTGTTGGTACTAGCTCCAAAGATTTATGGGTTGTCGATTCAGGGTCATCAACACACATTTGTAATGATAAAAGTAAATTTCATGATTTTAATTATGCCTCCTCAAATGTCACTGTTGCGAACGGTCAAGAATTACATTCTGACGGTTATGGATCTGTAAAATTAAATACTGTAATGTCAGACAATACGAGTAAAACCATCACATTAAAAAATGTTTTGTACGTGCCGGAAATAGAGACCAATTTAATTTCCATAAAACAAGCAACTGAGAATGGTTGCGTAGCTACATTTGAAAATAAATCATGCAAAATTACTTATGATGGTGTAACATATCTTGAGGGTTATGTAAATAATAACTTATATGAAGGTAAGGTAAAACCTGATCCGATACAAAATGTGAATATTACACATCACTGTGAAAAGAAAAACTGTCTGCATAAATGGCATGTAAGATTAGGTCATAGAAATGTAAATCACATAAAAGAATTAGTTGACAAAGATATGGCATCAGGGATTCAAATTGATGATTGTAAACATAGTAATGATTGTGAAGTTTGCATAGCATCAAAACTCACAAATAGCCCTTATCCCAAAACCGCTAGTTTTAGAGCTACGAAAACAATCGAGCTGATCCATAGTGATCTATGCGGCCCAATGCAAACAGCTACGGTTGGGGGGAAACATTACTTTCTAACTTTTATTGATGATTTTAGTCGTTTTACTGTGGTATATCTATTGAGTAGTAAAGATGAGGTATTTTCAAAATTTAAAGAATATATAGCAATGACTGCCAACAAATTTGGCAGAAAAGTGCAGGCAATACGCTCCGATAACGGAGGAGAGTACTCGGGGAAAGAATTTGAAAACTATCTAAAAAATGAGGGAATTGATCATCAATTCACCGTGCCGTACTCCTCACCTCAAAATGGAGTGGCGGAACGGAAAAACCGCACTTTAGTGGAGATGGGACGCTGTCTTCTTAAGGAAAGCGGTTTGCCTAATTCGTTTTGGGGGGAAGCCATCTGTACTGCGACGTATATTCAAAACAGGCTCCCAACTTCGTCTTGCGATCGAACTCCATATGAAATGTGGACTGGCCGTAAGCCAGACTTGTCTAACATTAAAACTTTTGGTTGCCGTGCATATGCATATATTCATAAATCTCACAGGGGAAAGTTAGATGATACCGCACAAGAGGGCATATTTGTCGGATACGACAACAGAAGTAAGGGATATAGGATTTGCACGGACGGAAAGAAAATTGTTATAAGTCGTGCAGTAAAATTTTTAGAAGATGAAAATAATGATTTAATTAAAGATAACGTGTCAAATCAAAACAATAACGCACAAATCGGTAAAACCGTGCAACCGACAGTGCAATTAATTGAAGATGAAAATAGTTATACTGATAATGATATCCAAAATCAGGATGCGAACACAAATACACCAGATTCCCCACTAAACCTACCACGTAGGTCGAACAGATCAAACAGGGGGGTTCCTCCCGACAGATTTGCATTTTTGATAAATGATATTCAAAATAAGGATCCAAAGTGCTGGGATGACATAATGAAAATACAAAATCCAGCAGAAAGGCAAAAATGGATAAATGCTACATTAGATGAGATAAATTCACTCAAAGAAAACTGTACGTGGGAATTAGTAGAAGTTCGACCTGGGACAAAGGTCATTGGTAGCAAATGGGCTTTTAAGTCAAAATATAACAGTCAGGGTCAAATAGAAAAATACAAGGCGAGGTTAGTGGCTAAGGGTTTCTCACAGAAGTTTGGGGTTGATTATGATGAGACTTTCGCTCCTGTTGCGTCTCATTCAACCATAAGAAGCTTCTTAGCAATGGCCTTATACAAAAATTTAAAACTTAGACACCTCGATATAAAAACTGCCTTCTTACATGGGGAATTAAAGGAGGAAGTTTACATGCGTCAGCCTGAAGGGTATGAAGTCCCCGGATCCGAACACAAAGTTTGCAAACTCAGAAAGGCAATTTATGGATTAAAGCAGGCAGCGAGAGCTTGGAACATAAAGATACATGACTCGCTATTAAAATTAGGGTTCAACCAAAGCTCAATTGACAAATGCCTGTATAAGAGAACCATAGATAACGAAACAATTTATCTAATTGTCTATGTTGATGATCTCCTCATTGCCGGGGAAGATCAAAACATTTGTAAACTAATATCGCAATTGAGAAAAGAATACCCTGTCACAGACTTAGGCGATGCTAAGTATTATTTAGGCATAAACATTAATCGTCCTGACCAAAACACAATGACCCTAGATCAGATAAACAAAATTCATGAGTTAATAATTAAATTTGGTTTGGAAAATTCTAAACCAACCGATACACCTATGGAACCGGGTTATGTTAAATTAAACGATGATGAAAATCTCCTACCGGATAATATTAACTATAGACAGGCGGTTGGCGCACTACTTTACATATCAACTGTTTCTAGGCCCGACATTTGCGCAGCCGTAAACATTCTATGTCGTAGAAATGAAAAACCCAGAGCAAAAGACTGGGAAGCAGTAAAGAGAACAATCAGATATTTAAAAACTACTATCGATCTAAAGTTAACATATACGAATTTTGAAAAACCTGTCTTGAGAGCATATGCCGATGCTGATTGGGCAAACAATCCTTACGATAGAAAATCCGTATCAGGTAATTTATTTACCTTGGGACATAACCCTATCCTCTGGATGTCAAAAAGGCAATCTTGCCTAGCTATGTCCTCTGCTGAAGCAGAGTATGTTTCTGCCGCCAGTGCAGCTCAGGAAATCAAGTGGTTAACCAAACTTTTGAAAGAACTCGATCTTCAACAAGAGTTGCCAATCGTTTTATTTGACGATAATCAGTCAGCCATCAAGCTTGCTTCTACGGACAAATTCCACAACAAAAGCAAGCATATTGAATTGCGATGGCATCTATTACGACACCTCGTCGAGGAAAAGGTGATAAGACTAGAATATGTTCAGTCTGAAGCAATGACCGCTGACCTACTTACCAAACCACTCCCCAAGCCCAAATTTATTGTGCATCGAAAAACCATTTTAAATGTATGAAAGAACACTTCAGGGCTTAAGGGGGGGTGTTCGGACTTACGAAACCGCATATCGGCATTTAAGCCCTCTCAGTGCATATGTTTTAATCAAGGACACTTTATTTTCGTTCATCATCTATTCAAGAATATATTCCGAACAAGAAAACCTCACTTCCAGCTGCGGTTGACCTACTTATCATTCTGAATTCCAGCAGACACACCCGGACTGAACTTTAATTCTTTCGTAGAACTTTAACGATGTTTTTCTTTTTTCTTTTTCAGTTTTTCAGTATTCTGTTTGATTCATGACGGAGGAGAAGACATGTATCTCTCTCTCCGTTTTATTTTAACCTAGAAATTTTTTTTCAATTAAAAGTTTTTGCATCGGCTGAAGAAACCTTATTTTTCTTGGCTTTGAATTAATAGAATAACTAATTCTAAATCTAATATTCCAGCTTTAGTTTTTAAACAAGATATCCAGAAAATACTATTTCGTAGAAGCAGTGTCACATACATCATCTCCTCCATGGATATTATCCCAGGGCGTGCGTTGCGATATATCGGATGACTGCTGGTTGTCGGCGCTACTGAGCAAGGTAAGAGAAATTAATTTATTATTCTTACCTGGTTAACATTATTTATAAAATTCCCATTAAGGAATTTCCAAACAAAAACTGTGCCATCTACGTGAAATTATCTGTAAATATATGATATAGATATAGACATACACTAGAGATAGACACTAGACATACACTAGACATACTCTGGTATTTCCGAGGACGAATGAACCTTCAAATAATTTTGTAAGACTTTATACCTTTAACTTCGTTTTCACCAAATTTACAGTTTTAAGTGTAAAAATCGCAAAAAATATATTGAGTTTAAAGTTTTTAATATTTTGCGTTTGATTTTTATAGTTCATGCTTACCGAAAAAAAGCGAAACCGCTATTAAACATGTTTTTTTTTTCAAATCATTCGATTAGTTAGTTTTTCAAATATTAACAAATTTACGTCCATTTTCTGTTCAGAAAAGCATTTTGTTTCCTTTTAAAAAAATTGATCATTTTATAAAACAAAGTTTTGAATCTTATTTAATTTACATATTCTTAATAAGTGTCCAAATATAAATTTAGTAATTTAAAATACAATATTTTATAAATTTGATACCTTACAAAGGGATGCTAATCTAAAAATAATCTGTTATTTTTTTATTTTAAAATTAAATGACTATAAATGATCATAAAATTATCTATTTCAAAATTATGGGACAATGCAGTGGGTGGCATTTTTGTTTTGTCATCAAATATATTCATACATTATGACAAACATCCATACATTATCCGCTATTCCGAAAACTTTTTCCAAAGCATGTTAGAAATGATACTTGCGTTTACATTCAAGAAGAGTGAAATAACGTTGTCCAGCTGTTTTGTTGAGAAGAAATTCTGCCTGTGCACACTCTCTTACTCTCTTTTAGTCCCCATCCATCACGGAATTTTGAGTTTAAAAAGGTGCTACAGATTAGAGTTACATGTTATGCTTAAATTTATATACTAAAGTTCTCGAAAATCGACATTTATAAAAAGAACAAACGGAATTGTTGTCTTTAGGTGTGACATTATTTTCCTACTATCTAAAAACTATTCATTGAGTAATTTGTATAAGCGATTACGTATAGAAAATGTAGGTTTGTAAATACAACTGAAAATAGAGATCATCAGCTGCTAAATAATTATGATAAAACTGCTGATATATCAAAACAGAATGCAAAGTTAAGCGGTTCTGGAACTTTGGCTGGGCAGTGTTTATCAAAATAAAGCATGTGTTCTTCTTTAATATAAACAACCTAGCAGATGTCTTTTGTGCTGCACACGTCAATTTTTTATTCTGTTTAAAAGTAAGATGAAGTACAGATCACTAATGACGTTTCATGTTTGTCTAATATGTGCATCTGTAAATTAAAATTGCAAGAATAAAGATTTATTTATCATTGTTATTTCTAACTCCTGGGAGGGCAATAAAAGCAGGTTTTCTGTTCCATTGGTATTTTATGCATTCGCACCGTACACATTCTTTTTACTTTATAAAAGGAGATGAAACTGTTATATAATATTAAGCATGACAAGGAGTTAGTTTGAGGATGCTAAGTGAAAAAGCTTTTGTTCATATTTCTCCTTTAAGTCATTTTTGGGGGGAGGGGGGAGAGGGGCAGTTTCACGGAGTAGAGTTTGTCTAATGCGATTTTGCAAAAGAAAAATGTGAATATCATTTATGGTTTAAAAAGAAACATTTGCAGGGGCGTGCCAGCAGTATTCGGCGCCTGTGTCCAGAACTGTATTTGGCGCCCTTCCCCCCCCTAATCCATTCGCCTGTAAAAATAAAACTTTATCCCCCCCCCCAAAAAAAAACTATGAATATTTAAAAATGTATAGTTGCCATTCTTTTGGATTTTTTCAACCAGAAATTTTATTTAATAAAATATATCTTGTTTCTTTACAATTCGTACTTTATTTCATTAAATAAATAAATTTCTGTTTTCAAACATGCTTAAATTACTTGAAAAATAAAGAAGGGTGGCAGCTGTGTAAATAAAATTTGTAACACAGTAAAACCTGTGTAAATAAAAGCACTCTCTATCAGAATCCTGCGTTACAGTAAAATTTTATTATCCCGGAGAAAATAATTTAATGCAATAACAATAGATTGCATCTAAAAGAAAGAAGTGTTGGCGATGGCTACGAAAATGTACTGCACATAGAGATCTGAAAATTTGGATAAGGATAGATGATGCACCGTGCACCTGACACTCATTTTTTTATTTTTTGTTAATTACCCGAAATATTAATTAAAAACCCTTAATGATAATCGCAAAATGGCGAACTTTTATTCCTCAACGAGATTATGCTTGTACGCTTCCCCAAGCAGTCCTTCCCACTGACGAAAAGCGTAACGTTTGATTTCTTCTGCATTTTCAAATTGGGATATAGTGAAATCCCGGTAGGATTACAAATAAATAGATAAATAATAATAAAGAAAGAAAGAAACGGTATTTTTAATTGCTATTTCATAAAATCATTTTATTTGGCAGCGATTCGCATCGATATTATAAAGTTAAATCAACATGCTGCTGGAGACATTGCTCTCCCCACACCCCATCTCTACATTCGTTTGGAAAAAAATAACATTCAATATTTGACTTTAGGTTATTGTAATTGACCTAAGGTGATCCAAGGTGGTTGGTTAGTAGGACATAAAGTAAACGGGATTTTAAAACACCTTTTACATAAATCTATATTTTCCCATTCATATTAATAGCCATCATTGTAGTTTCTAATTTATTTATGCCTATTTTTTGCGGGGGGGGGGGGGGGCATTTTAGTCTTAGTAACGTCTACGATTATGTGTAATGCTAATAAGGGCTCTTATTTCAAAAATTCAATTTTATGTTCGGAAATTAAATGTACAAATCTTACAATCATTACAATAATTTATGCAGTATTTGAATAGACACAAGTGTGTGCAGGGAGTGCAGGGAAAGGCTCCCCCTTCAACCTTCGGAAAAATTAGGAAATTTGGACATCTATGGCCAAATTTAGTCTATCTTCATCAACTCTCCCCCTTTTTCGCTATCATGATAATTCCAGAGTACTAGATAGGTAAAAGATAGATAAAAGGTATTTATTTCGCTCAGAAATCTATGGTGTGAAATAAAAAAAATAAAAAAAACTTTTGTTCAATACATAATAGTTTCCACCAGAAATGATCATTAGTAGAAGTGCTGAACAAAATTATTGCTTTGGCCGCTTAAAGTGAGCTTTACTCTTTAAGTGCGAAAACAAGTGTTAAACCACGGAATGCCAACAGCTTCACAAACGGCTGATGCTCCATTTTTACCAGTTAAAATTTGTTACATAGCTGACGCCAGTATCTCTAATCAAAAATCTGTGCATTGAAAAGAACAGAGAACACTAACATACAAAAGGCTATACAAATGTAATGAACGTTATCAACTTTTTGGCAATTTCTGGACCTCCGCTACCCCTTACGATATCATACGTTATCATTCCTCAATAACATTCTCTTTTCTTTATTGGTAAACACAAGTATTATTTCAAATATACTTTACACCTGTTTTCTCAAACGCAGATTATATATATGAATACACATAAGACGGAAGAATAGGAATACCAAACATAGAGATATTCAATATTTTGAAAATAAATAATTTTATAGTGATTTAATTATTTTAATTTTCATAAAAATAGTTAACAAACTATTATATATATATATATATATATCTTGCAGACTATTTTGATATAACGAACAAGTTATAAATAAAATGAAAAAAAAATTATATTAATTGAAACAGAAAGAGAAAATATTGGTTGGATCATTCAAAAATGATAAATATATCAAGACACCCCATCCTTCACTGGAGATATCTTCTGATATCAAATGCTAGATTCTCCCCCCCCCCTTTTCCTAAAGTAATAACGTTATGTATGCACAGCCAGTGCCATAGCTAGAAGTGAATAATGGGAAAGGGGGGGGGGGTCATATTTTCTCTTTTTCTCTCTGTGACCCAGAAAGATAAATTAGTACATGTTCACTCTGTAGTTACTATGTTTCTCATTAAACTGTTGTAATAGTTTCATTTTGCGCTAAGAAAACAATAGGGTGATGAAAAATTAGAGTGTAAAACGAGTGAAATCTTAAACAACTTGTTAGCTTCATATGTGTAATTAGGATGAGCAAGTGTTGAAACACTTATTTTAGTTACAATTTAGTATTTTTGCAAAAGCTGTGAAAGATCCTCAAAACTTAATTAGATTTTTAAACAGAATTTTATTTGAATTTTTGGAATAGAAATCAATTTAGTGATTTTGGAATCTTTTTCAGGGAGGCTCAAAATGTTTGAGGGGAAGCTGAACCGCCCATAGAACCCCCTTAGCTACGGCCCTATGCATAGCCCACAAGTTCTGGTTTTACATTGTTTTTCTATTCAGGATTCTCCAAAGCGTCCCCCGCGGACGCCACGATTGCGCCCTTAGGTTTTCTTGGCACCCATTTGAATGTATCCTCTTATGCTAGCTATTTTTAAGATTAAAAATCCATTTTAAAGGATGCGTTATTAAAAGTAAAAAATATTTAAATAGTTTTCTTGTAATACTTATCGATGACCTTAAATAAGTTTTAATTATTTAATGCTATTAAGTTGTTATTCAGTGATTAAGGTTTCTATAGCTTCTTCATCTACAAAACTTTTGAAGATAGACTGTCCTCTGAAAATCTAATTTTAAATTTATTCTGAATTAAATTATTGTTGCAAATTATTTTAAAATAGTTTCTGAATCATAGGGGACTTATAGCTATCAGCGTGAGATGTACGCGCATCATATAAGACGTTTTTAACATATAAGTCTACTTCTATTCATGGACTGATATTGTAGGAGAAACTTTTACCAGTATTTCCGAATAGTAATTTTCTTCTTATTTATGATAAATTCTGAAGTAAAGTGACAATTGTTTCTTATAAATAATAATAAAAAAACAAGCGAAATTTAGCTCCTGCGGTAATAAAACTGATGTATATTATGATTTTCCACCGCAGTGAGATAATAGTGTTGCATATTTTCAGCTATGTGGCGCCTTTTATTATTTATAACTATATGAGGTGCATCTCTGTTTATAAAGGTTGGGCATGTCTTGTCTAAATGATTTATTAGAGGACTCATAAGTAGAATAAAATAAAATTTTATAGAAAGAAATGAATATTTATAAATAATTTCTATAAGGTAAATCTACAAAAGATAATTCAGATGCCAAGCATGGGTGCCCAGAGAGGGGTTTGGTGACGCAAGATGCGTCATACAATTTAGTTTTGGGGGGGGAGTTTGAGAAAAAGTACATTTAGAGGGGGGATTTTAAATTCTTAATATTTCCCTTTTTACTGTTAAAAAAAGTATCACTTTTAAATTTTTTCAACATTTAATTTCCAGAAATGTTTCAGTGTTTCCTTTCTTTAAATTCTAGACAAGGACAAGAAGAACTCATTCCACTATGGAATCTAGGAAAAAAAGTTATCGTAAAAAAGGGGACATGAACTACAAAAGCGGAAAAAAAGTGACACGGAAAAAAAGTTACCGGAAAAAAAGTGACAAGGAATTGATTTTGGGGATTTATTATTGATTTTGGGGTTTCATTGGTTAAGTATGAAAGGGGGATCAAGGGAGGGTTCATAATTTAGGTAAATGGGTTAATGGGTTTTTCATGCTGAATTAACAGTTTTGGTTCAATCTTTGGATATACATTCATACTGAAAAGACGCTTGCCTGATTAGTTTTGGGAAGGGACGATTACCCCTCCCCCCCATCCGTCCTCAATTAGATGAATGGGATGACGGTCCTCCTGATTGTCTAAGTTTTGGAATTATTAATTTGGATCTTCTCTGTGTGAACCTGAATATCGAAATATCGAATCTAGTATCGATTCGAGAACTGAGAAATCGATTCTTATTATGATCGATGTTGTTTTATACGATATCGATTTTAATTGATTCTCAAAATTTCCAGAATTGCCCATCACTACTCTGAATCTGTCTATAAATCTTTTCTTAAAAGGCTAATGTTTAATAATGTAATAATTATTCATTAAGTCAGATTATATTTTTAAAAGTGCTGTCAAAGTGGGTATTTTGAGCTGAATTTCGCTAAATATGATTCTGACAAAACCAGCTCCTACGGAAAAATGAAATAAAAAATTCTTCCAAAGTTGCTAAATAAAATTGTTAAAACTGGGTTTATTTCTAACCAATTTTTTTTTTTATTTTTTTTTTATTTTTTTTTTTTAATGAGCATTTAACCTTGAAATCTACTTTCCCCTATAGGCTAAGCCGAAAGGGATTTTTTATTTAACATGAGATGCATTCTGTAATTTTGGATGTTTTAAACAGAAATGTCCGGTAAATTTATCACTTATCTTATGATGAAACCAGTACCATCTGTGTATCTACATTTTTTTAATTCTAATTTCTTGAATAATTTATACAAAACTACAGAATGTTTTACTTCCTGCAAAAGATTTATCTTATTTAAATTAAAAACATCGAATTAAATGCTTTCTAATATGACAAAATCAATATCGTATGTATGTTTTGACAGAAGCGCGAAGTTCGAGTATATCAGAGCAGATGTTTATTTTATCATTGGAAAACCGAAGCATTGAAAAATCGGCCATCTGAAATTATCCATACCGTTTACTTTTAGAGACAGAAGTTGAAAAATAAAACATCATAATAATAATAAATTTAGGAGTCATCCGAATTGCCATAGACAAACTTCAGGTGGCAAACTTGCAGGCCCAGATGCAACTTCCGTTCGGAGACAAGAGTATCAAAAGTCTATAATATTTATTTTGAAAACAGGTGATATACACAAAATCCAATTTTTATTTTTATTTTCTTTTTTTAATGAGTGAATATCTACAATTTGGTACAGTGTTCTTTATGTTTTTTTATTTGAAATTTTTTCAGATCTCGTTAAGTTGTGCTAATAAAAGACAAAGATTTATGTTATTTTTAGCATAAAGCAGGATTTCATTTGAAAAGGAAGGGAGGGGTGTTTATAGGAATGATAAAAACAAGTCAGTGATTTAAAGAAAAAAATATTTTAGCTGACGGATATTTTTTAGATAAATTACCGAGTTTTTCCCACCCCCCTCATTACAGTATCATACGTATTTTTTCAACGAAAGACCCAGCTTCCTTAATGATATCGTTTTTAATGTCTATTTCTTTTTTTAAATTCTTTTTACTTACCCATCATACGTAGTATAGGGTAAGTCTTGCAATCGTTTTGAAAATCGAAAAAATTTTTTGACGGATTTACACGTTTTAGATAGTGGAGATTCCGAAAAACATATTTTTAGAAAAAAAATTTTACCGTCCGTCTGTCTGTCTGTCTGTCTGTAAACGCTCTATCTCCCGAACAAATTGAGATAGAGACTTGAAATTTTGTATGTGGTTAGTATGTAAGAATGGGACGAACCCTATTTAATATCAGCAACCTCGATTATCCGGAACTATTTTTTTCGGACTCTCGAAAATTTCGTTCTGATGAAAGGTATATAAAAATTTTCGAATTTTTTTGTTCTAAGGAATGGACGTAAAAGGCAATAAAATAACACACATTTTGCATATAGAACGAAGTCGATCGGATTATTAGTTGCCGAGATATTTGTAATCCTGTTTTCCACATTTTTCGATTTTTCATGACCCTGTATTTCATTCAAATTTCAATTCAGAGGTATATTTTAATTGGAAATGGGACGCTTAATCCGACGCAATAAACTGTTAGATAATAAGATTATTATTTTTGGAGTTATAAGGATGTTTCTTTTTCGCAATTCAGTACTACTTGAGTAGTTAGGCGTGTTGTAAAGTTTATCGAAAGAGATTCATCAGCAACTCATTAATACAGCATTACTATGCACAATAAAAATATAAATACACGTTTAAATTTTGTTTTGGAATTGCAATCCATTTTATAAATAGTTTTCAAAAGTATTATTTTCATATTACTTACCCATCCTACGTAGTATAGGGTAAGTCTTGCAATCGTTTTGAAAATCGAAAAAATTTTTTTTGACGGATTTACACGTTTCGGACACTGGAGATTCCGAAAAACATATTTTTAGAAAAAAAAAATTTGCCGTCCGTCCGTCTGTGTGTCTGTCTGTCTGTCTGTCTGTCTGTCTGTCTGTCTGTAACCGCTCTATCTCCCGAACAAATTGAGATAGAGACTTGAAATTTTGTATGTGCTTAGTATGTAAGAATAGGACGAAGTCTATTTAACATCAGTAACCTCGATTATCCGGAACTATTTTTTTCGGACTCCCAAAAAATTCGTTCTGATGAAAGGTATATAAAAATTTTCGAATTTTTTTATTTTAAGGAGTGGACATAAAAGGCAATAAAATAACACAAATTTTGCGCATAAAACAAAGGTGATCGGATTATTAGTTGTCGAAATATTTCTAATCCTGTTTTTCACATTCTTTGATTTTTCATGACCCTGTATTTCATTCAAATTTCAATTCAAAGATATCTTTTAATTGGAAATGAGACACTTAATTTGATGCAAGAAACCGTTAGTGAATATGATTAATATTTTTTGAGTTATAAGGATGTTTCTTTTATGCAATTCCGTGCTACTTGAATTGTTTGGCGTTTCATACAATTTATCGAAATTGGTTCATCAGAAATTCATTAATAGAGCATGATTATGTATTAAAAATACTTAATTATACGTTTATATTTTTTTGGAATTGCAATGCATTTTATAAATTGCTTACATATGTTATGTTTTCATATATTATGTTACGCATATCCATGATGGGTAAGTATTACGGTGGCCTCCAACGACTAGTATTATATATGCATATATATGATGGGTAAGTATTACGGTGGCCCCCAACGACTAGTTTTAGTTTGCAATGATATACAGATATGGTTATATATTTATTTGCATAATTTATTGATTCAATTGAAGAAAAGTTAATAAAATATTACAATTTTAAATGAAATAACTTTATATCATATAACACTTAGAAAAAATAACTGCTACTTAAATATAATAAATAATTAGATTTTCTTACATAATACATTCAATAATAATGTATCAAATCTCTACAGATGATTTCACTTTAGACCGCACCATTTTTGTCTCGAAAATCCGTCATGGAGGAAGGGTTAACTTTTAGGGGTCTGATACTAAAAATATAGATTTTGGGGGCACTTCCAGGTTTGATCAAACGCTAATAATGGTTGATCAAACCTCTACAGATGATTTCACGTTAGATGGCACTATTTTTGTCTCGAAATTTCGTCATGGAGGTGAGGGGGGAGCTAAATCCCTTAGGGGTCTATTGCTAAAAATATCGATTTGGGGGCATTTCCGAGTTTGATCAAATGCTAAAAATGGTTGATCAAATCTCTAGAGGTAATTTTACGTTAGATGACATCGTTTTTGTCTCGAAATTCTGTCATGGGGGGGGGTAACTTTTAGGGGTCTAGAGTTAAAAATATCGATTTTTGCGCCACTTCCGAGTTTGATCAAATGCTAAAATTTGTTGATGAAATCTCTAGAGGTAATTTTACGTTAAATGACACGATTTTTGTCTCGAAACTCCATGATGGAGGTGGGGGGGGGGCTAAACCCCTTAGGGGAGTATTACTAAAAATATCGATTTTAGGGGCATTTCCGGGTTTGATCAATTGCTAAAAATGGTTGATCAAATCTCTAGAGGTAATTTTACGTTAGATGACATCGTTTTTGTCTCGAAATTCCGTCATGGGGAGGGGGGGGGGGCTAACTTTTAGGAGTCTATTACTAAAAATATCGATTTTAGGGGCATTTCCGGGTTTGATCAATTGCTAAAAATGGTTGATCAAATCTCTAGAGATAATTTTACATTAGATGACACCGTTTTTGTCTCGAAATTCCATCATGGAGGTGGGGGGGGGGCTAAACCCCTTAGGGGAGTATTACTAAAAATATCGATTTTAGGGGCATTTCCGGGTTTGATCAAATGCTAAAAATGGTTGATCAAATCTCTAAAATTGATTTTACGTTAGATGACACCGTTTTTGTCTCGAAATTCCGTCATGGGGGGGGGCATCTTTTAGGGGTCTGGAGTTAAAAATATCGATTTTGGGGGCACTTCCGGTTTTGATCAAATGCTAAAAATAGTTGATGAAATCTCTACAGATGATTTCACGTCAAATGGCACCATTTTTGTATCGAAATTCCGTCATGGATGTGGGGGGGAGCTAAACCCCTGAGGGGTCTATTACTGAAAATATCGATTTTAGGGGCATTTACAGGGTTTGATCAAATGCTAAAAATGGTTGATCAAATCTCTATAGACAATTTTACGTTATATGGCACCATTTTTGTCTCGAATGTCCGTCATGGAGGTGGGGGGGGGGAGCTAAACCCCTTAGGGGTCTATTACTAAAAATATCGATTTTAGGGGCATTTCCGAGTTTGATGAAATGCTAAAAATGGTTGATCAAATCTCTGGAGGTAATTTTACGTTAGATGACACCGTTTTTGTCTCGAAAATCCGTTGTTGGGGGGGGCTAACTTTTAGGGGTCTGGTGTTAAAAATATCGATTTTGGAAGCACTTCCGGGTTTGATCAAACGCTAAAAATGGTTGATCAAATCTCTATAGACAATTTTACGTTAGATGGCACCATTTTTGTCTCAAAATTCTGTCATGGAGGTGGTGGGGGAGCTAAACCCCTTAAGGGTCTATTACTAAAGATATCGATTTTGGGGGCATTTCCGGGTTTGATCAAATGCTAAAAATGGTTGATCAAATCTCTAGAGGTAATTTTACGTTAGATGACACCATTTTTGTCTCAAAATTCCATCATGGAGGTGGGGGGGGGCTAAATTTTAGGGGTTTATTACTAAAAATATCGATTTTGGAGGCACTTCCGGGTTTGATCAAATGCTAAAAATGGTTGATCAAATCTCTACAGATGATTTCACGTTAGATGGCACCATTTTTGTCTCGAAATTCCATCATGGAGGTGGAGGGGGAGCTAAACCCCTTAGGGGTCTATGACTAAAGATATAGATTTTGGGGGTATTTCCGGGTTTGATCAAATGCTAAAAATGGTTGATCAAATCTCTAGAGGTAATTTTACGTTAGATGGCACCGTTTTTGTCTCGAAATTCCGTCATGGGGGGGCTAACTTTTAGGGGTCTGGAGTTAAAAATATCGATTTTGGGGGCACTTCCGGGTTTGATCAAACGCTAAAAATGGTTGATCAAATCTCTAGAGGTAATTTTACGTTAGATGGCACCATTTTTGTCTCGAAATTCCGTCATGGGGGGGCTAACTTTTAGGTGCCTGGAATTAAAAATATCGATTTTGGGGGCACTTCCGGGTTTGATCAAACGCTAAAAATAGTTGATCAAATCTCTACGATCGATTTCTGATAAGAATCGCTAATTTTTTTTTTAATTTTGAGCATTTTGAAAAATCCTAAAAGCTAGCCCCCCCTGGTTATTTTTAATCATAACTCGTAAAATAATGTTGATCAAACGATGAAAATTGTTGATCAAATCTGATCAAACGATGATCAAACGAAATGCATATCTCACTTTTTCATTTTCCGTCAAGGGGGGGCTAACTTTTAGGCGGTTAGTTTTCATCGTTATTTACATACCCATCATTCGTAGTACAAAGTAAGACTTGTAATCGTTTTGAAAATCGAAAAAAAAAATTTGAAAGATTTCCATCACGTTTTACACATTGGAGATTCCGAAAAACATACTTTTTAGAAAAAAAAATTGCCGTCCGTCTGTCTGTGTGTCTGTAAACGCTCTATCTCCCGAACAAATTAAGATAGACATTTGAAATTTGGTGTATACTTAGTATGTAATAATGAAAAGAAGCCTATTGAATATCAGTAACCTCGATTACCCGGAACTTTTTTTTTTTTTTTTTTTTTTTTTTTGGACTCTCGAAATATTCGTTCTGATGAAAGGAATATAAAAAATTTCGATTTTTTTTTTTATTATTATAAGAAATGGATTTAAATGACAATAAAATAATACACATTTTGAACAAAGAACGAAGTCGGTCGGATATTTAGTTGTCGATATATTTGTAATTCTATTGCAATCCTGTCTTTTTTTGGGGGGGGAGGGGGGAGAGGGAAGGTGAATTTAAAATTTTGAATAAAAAATGGAGAGCAGACTGGCAGCAATGATCAGAAAAAAAATTGGTTTTGCTAATTCTAATTTTGTCTAAAAGTTCAAGTTTATTAAAATTTAATAATTGAAAAACATTTAAAAAAAAGTAACCCATATGTTTTACCTTTCTTTTTTTTATTCTGCCACATAAAACAAGAAAAAAAATGAAGTACATAAGTTACTCTAGTGTCTAATTGGCATTTCATTTTTTAAATTAATTTCTGTAATTTATACTTTTGTTTAAATTACATATTGCACTTTTTTAAGTATGTTTTACTCATATTAATTCAAAATTGATGGATATTTGCATTATAATATTTTGTTATAATATATGAAATTTAAATGCATAGTAAAGTTGTAAATTTATGCATTTTAAAAGAATTTTCAAAGGAAATTATACTTTTTTATATGTAGTGCTAGAGTAGACATAATCTTTATAACTAAATAAATAAAAAACATTTAATAGAAGTGCTCCTTATTTTTTGCACAAAAATTAAAATCCTTTACTAATAAATTAAAAGAAGCTAAATTTCATTTATAACTTTTTTTAAACATGTAAATAAATATTACTTAAATAAATTATTCAAATTTAAATATTTTTTCTTGCCCTTCATAACAAAATTTATTGCGTCAACGTTAGATACAAATTAAAAAACAATCGCTTTATATTGAATTTATCTTAATAAAATATATAAACTATGTTCTTTTATTAATATTGATTGAATAAAAATCTCGCTTGGACAATACAAAACCGATGACCTAATACAAATAAAAGGGAAAACACTGAAGTATTTCTTAACAGCATTTATAAATAACTGATAAAACACGATCCTGTCAAGTGGTTTTTTAAAGAAAAGGCTATATCCTGGGAAACGGTATAGTAGCATAGGATGCAGACCAGAGCAGTCGGTGAAAATGTGCTGACTCTGCTTTTGATTGCAGTTGTTTTGCTTGCCTTCCTGGAAACAGCTGAAGGTAATTGTTTTGATTTATAGTTTAGGATATAGTTTGTAGTTTAGGATAGTTTAGAAAATTAACGCTAAACAAATCGGAAATCAGGAATTCCGACATAAAAAGGACAAAATATGATATAATTTTAGCTCGTTTAAAAGTTTCTCAGTCACAATATATATATATATATATATATTATCAGATTCTTTTGAGTGTAATTATAGGATTTCATCACTACATAATAGCTGTATAAACGCATAACTGAAATTATACTTCAATGTGATATTTTTGCCATTTTGATATTTATACTCCATAAGAAATATTCTATGAAAAAAATTAAATATATGGTCATTTTTATTAATTTTCATACGTATCGTTTTATGTTGCGTAGTTATAAAAATATATGGGAACGCTTTATGATCAGAAGAACCTGATTATGAAAGATTAGCCTTTTTAAAAGATTTTGCTGAATGGATTACAGTGGAAATGGCACTCATAGTTAGATAATTTTCATAGATGGTTTTAGGATACTGCTACTGTTCTTTAACAAATCCTTCTATAAATTATCAACTGAAAACTTGGTGTTTCACTGCCCAAATTTTGTCTGTCAGTTTAATAAATATAACAGAGAAATGGCATTCTTATCATTTTAGCAATGCGAAACATTTTCCGGTAAATTTCCTTGTTACTTTGAAACGCAAAGTCAAATCTACCTATGTATTTCACTTGATTCAAAGTTCGTTTGGAGAAACGAACTAGCGTACTGGGTAGTAACTGATAAAACACGATCCGGTCAAGTAGTTTTTTAAAGAAAAGCCTATGTCCTGGGAAACAGTATAGTAGCATAGGATGCAGACCACAGCAGTCGGGGAAAATGTGCTGACTCTGCTTTTGATTACAGTTGTATTGCTTGCCTTCCTGGAAACAACTGAAGGTAATTGTTTCATTTGTAGTTTAGGATAGTTTAAAAGAATAATGTTAAATTCAAAATTACAAATGAAGAAATAAAAAAGACAAAAAAAAAGGATAAATGTAACTTTAGATCGTTTAAGGGGGCAGTGGACCTTTATTAGAGCAAAATGAACTACAGAAAAATCGTCAGAAAAAAGGTCAATTTCTGGGGAATAATAGTACCTAAACAGTTTTTTCTTATTAAAATATCATTTATGAAGGTTTTAAGGAGTAAATAATAAAAATAAATGTATTTATATACTTTTAAATCTGTTTTTATTAAAACTAATTTTTCAGCGTTTTTAGATTTTTGAATTGCTCCTTGCGTCTTAATTTTTGATCAATATTTATAAAATTGATAAAGAAGTATCCTGATATTATGTAAAAAGAAATTGTGTAAGCTTTTTAAAATTCGTCTTCATTAAGATAGTCAAATTTTATTTTTTATTTATTAAAAGGCAAAATTTTGATGAACATCGATAAGGAATTTAGAAAAAAATCTGTAAAATATTAACTATTCAAGAGATCTAAAAAATCTTACATAAATTTGTTTATAATATAGTTGTAAATGATAAAAATGCAAAAGCAAGAAAATATTTCAAAAATTAAAACACGAGGAGCATTTTAAAATTTCTTTTAAAAATTTAAATTTTTGTAAAAAAAAAAATTACAAATTTTAATAAGATTGGAAATTTTTTGAAGGTATTCTATATGCTTTTGGTGAAATGTATATATGCACAAAATTTCATATTGCTAGGATAAAAATGAATAAAATAAATTTTTAACGTCCACCGTCCCCTTAATCCTACTCTCTTAAAACGAAAAAGCTGAAATAACTCAAGTTGAGCTGAAATCCACTCTTTTCCCATGTTGAAAGGAACCTTCTCAAGAAGAGCTGAAACAACTCAAGTGAATGAGTTGTTTTTAATCAACTCATGATTGAGTGATCTCTCTTTTACTCATACTTGAGTGAAATCAAATCAATAAAGGTTAAATCCAGTAGTACTTGAGAGATTTGTAATAAAGTCATACTTGAGCGAAATGAAGTTATTTAAGACTGAATCTCGTAGCACTTGAGCGATTTGTAACCAAATCATACTTGAGTGAAATGAAGTCTTTAGGATTAAATCGAGTAGCACTTGAGTTAGCTGCAGCCAACTCGTATTTGAGTGAAGTGAAATAATTTAAGGCAAATCCAGTAGCACTTGAGCGATTTGTTATCAATTCAAGTTGGAGTGAAATGTTGTCATTTTTGATTTAATCCAGTAGCACTTAGGCGATTTGTAACCAATTCATACATGAATAAAATCAACTCATTTAAGAGTTAATCCAAAACTCCTTCAATTTGTAGAATTGAATAAATTCACTCTTAAGAAAAGCAAAATTGCTTAAAATTACAAAAATCTTCAAGCGATTTCTAAATCGTCTAAATAAAATCACATCATTTAAAACTAAATTCAGTAATCCTCGATTAATTTTTATCAATGAATATCAATATAACATGGAATTACTGCCACATTTTCAAGTGTTGCATTTAAATTCTCATTTCGGATTTAAATTTCTGTTTATTGACATTACAAGGGTATATATATATATATATATATATATATATATATATAGAGAGAGAGAGAGAGAGAGAGAGAGAGATTGGAAAACTGTAACATGGATTCTCCAATATTTCTTCCAAGTCTTTAATTAACAAGACTTAAAACATTCTAATTTACATGACTGAAAGTTCTCTAATGAATCATAAAAACATTTTTTTTCTTTCTAATTCAATGAAACTGTTTCCTATGTCAATTTAGGGGAAAAGGCAATTGAATCGTTATACAAAATTAAATAGAGCTTACATGAATTTTTTATTATTCTGTCAAATCAGAAATTTTTAACATCAGAATTTTCTTTTGTTAAATTTAAAAGTACGTATATTCATTAAATTAAAAATACTGGTGATCTCAAAATTGCAAATTTGAAAACACTTATTCATGCAAACTGCCTAAATTTGCATAACTGTACAACAGCACCCGAACAACATTAAACAGAATATCAGCTTCTGATGCTGTGGTGCTTATGGGATTTTTCCTTTCTTTTCTTGGGCAATTTCAAGTTTACATATTTTCCAATGATACTTATAGCTTCAGATATGCTTATATACAATTTTAATTTTTTCATTAGCTTCTGATTTAATTGTAAATAACAATTATTTTTTTATTAAAAATTTACGATTTCAATCAAATAAACCAATCTTAGGCATCTTACTAAAAAAATATTGAAAAAATAAACTTGATATCAGCCCAACGATTTAACTTCAGCACCACAATGTCAGAAGCTAATTGTTCCCCTTAAGAGTTTAGATAATCCTATGCAGAAGTTATTTTCAAATATCTTGTTTGGATTTTAAAATGTTTACCTTTTTTTTGGGAGGGGGGCATAGAATATTTGAGGATGATCTGTAAGTGGGTTAGTTTTTACTTTTGCAATTTTGGTTAATTATTATTATTTTTTTAATATTAATAGGAGTTTCAGACCCAGTTTTGAAAAAGAAAGTATTAAAAAACATAAAACCTAAATTTAAAAAAGTATTCCCCCACACACATGGCCAGTGCAGTGTTTAAATAATTGAAATTGAAAATATTTTAAATGGATAAACATCAACCCATGATACCTTGTTGTAATTATTCCTCGATTTAAATCTCAATCAAAATCATATTTCTTAAACTGACTAAATTAAAAAAAAATATTTTAATTGTTTAGTTTGAAATCTGAAATGGCTTTGAAATCTTAGATAAAATAAATGTTACCCATAGCATTTATATAAGCACATTGCAATTGGGAAATGTGGAGGAATGTCATTAAAAAACTTGTATAGCTAAAATTTTGATTATGGACAATTATTTTATTGTATGAAGTTGAATGCAGAAATAACTGAGAAATGGATTTATTGACCATGTGCAATTATTCTTTATATCATTTAAAACATTTGTTAAAACTTGAATTTATATTCAAGAATAACTTACTTCTTCTTCATAAAGAATTTTTGATTTAATTTTTGATTTTATTCAATGTTTCTTAAATCAACTAACTTTTAAATAAATATAAAAGTATAAGACTGCAGCAGTTTATGTCAAAAGTAGAGCCAAATGTGCAATTTAGAATGTTGCAAGAAAGAAAAAAAACTAATTTTATTTAACAACAAAAACATTTTATTTAGCAAGGACAAAATAAACCTAACATTAATTGATAACAATTCTTTCCAACATCAGATAAGTTTCAATAACATCTTTAACAGGACCTTTATAAATATAACAGTCCATTTGCATTAAACATTAAATATATAAAGAGCATATTGTAATCTGTCCACTGGTTTGTCCAACTTTTAAAATCTTAGGCAAAATAGACACTTTCTTGAAAATCCTTGATATTAAATAAGATTGTTGAATTTGACTCCTCACTCACAGTAGAATTTTACTCCTCCATGAAATCACCATCTTCCTGTGTTAAAAGAAAATATTGAAATTAAGTTAAATAGCAATAAATATAATGTTAAGGAATGATTATGAACATATTAAAATATTTTGCAGCTTTCAGATTAAATGTTTTATAAAATTTCCCATCCATAGTCTAAACATAAAATGAACCATACACTAAAAATTTTAGCTTTATAAATATTACACTACTGAAAATTCAGCCAATCATGAATAAAATGGAAATAGAATAAATAAATCCTGTGCGATTACACTTATCTGCTTGTTTAAATAATGGTGTTACATCTGATACAATAAATCACCATTTTAAAAACAAATTTAAAATGAAAGTTCTTAAAGCAACATTATAAAATATTGTTGAAAATTCACCTTTGTTGCTACTTTCAAAATGTATCAGCGCTGGCAAATACCCAACCAATACAGGTTTTTGTGGATTTTTAGTTGTTTTTCTATATATTTGCATATTTATATAATACAAGATAGAACCTACAACAATTAGACCAGGGTTGGCACGGTTTGAACCAATTGGTTTTAACTATGGTTTAAACAACTGTTTACTCCTTTTGGTTTAAGCAACGGTTTAGTTTTAAACCAACTGGTATTTTTCTAAAAAAAAAAAAAAAAAAAAAAAAATCAGAAGAAATCTAATGACATTTTCTCTTTTTCTTAATAATTTATGTATGTCAGATTATTGAATATAAATAACTTCTATTTTTAACACTTTATATCAGCAATAAGCATTGGAAGTAGCAGGTTTAGATCACTTTTTGGGTATAGGATTAAAATCAGTCTGCATTGGTGAATATATTTATTTCTCTTTAGAAAAAGCTTCAAACATGTGAATTGATCTAATATAAAATAGATTAAAAATATTCAATATTTAATAGAAAATATCTTAATTTTTTGAAAACTGCAGATTATTTAACGCAATAACATAACACAATCCATAAGATTTCAAGCTGTAAAAGAAATCCCCAATCTTAATTGGGGAGGTTATCTTAAGCATTAAAATCAAAATATGAAGTCGAATAAGAGAGTTTTCAAAGATTGGATGCTACTTAGAGCATTTTAATAAGTGATTCCCCCCCCCCCCCCTGTTAGTTATCTGCTGAATCTATGAAAAAAAATGTTGACTTCAAATTGTCATTCAAGAAACAAAATCTCAAGAAGTATTTGAAATTTATTTTTTGGATAGCTATGGAGAAGAATATTTTATTTATCAGACTACTTTCAAATGTTTATTATTAGTAATTAAAATATTAGTTATAAAGATCCACGCTGCGTGTGGATGAAGATTTATTTGACAACGGTCACTTCCGGACTGACATTTCTGTCACTATTAATCCCACCCCTCTCCTCCTTGTCGTTCCCTTTATAATTGGCCGTTGATCTGCCGTGATATAACAACAAGCTGCACTCATTGATGGAGATAAACTTTAACTCTTTCCTCACTCTGGTCCAAAACTCGAAGGCTAAGTTCAGCACAGCTAGATCTAACCCCACAATGAACCTTCCAGTTTAGTGAACTAAAAGGTGCAGTAATCTCCACAATCGGAAGAATTTTTTTAAAATTTGGTTGCATAAGATCGGGGCATTGCGGGTCTCTCCCCTAAAATTCATTTGTGCTGTGTTCTGGGACACCGGGGGATCCCCTTAAATGAACAAGCTGATGATCTCACTAAGAGGTTTACTGACTCCAGTGGTGACCACCCCCCCCCCAAAAAAAAATCTTCATACTTTAACATTGACCCCCCCCCCCCCCTAAACAGAATATCAATTGTAAAATATATTTTACTTATAACCTACTGCACCATCAAAAGATAGTGAGTTAAGCATAATGAAATGAGTTCTTATTGCCCTTATCTAGAATTTAAAGAAAAAAAATACAGAAACATTTCTGGAAATTCAATGTTGAAAAAATTTAAAAGTGAAATTTAAGAATCAAGATTTACAAAGATAGCGAGTTGAGTATAGCAGAATGAGTTCTTATTGCCCTTATCTAGAATTTAAAGAAAGAAAATACAGGGACTTTTCTGGAAATTAAATGTTGAAAAAAATTAAAAATGATATTAAAAATAAAGATATTTTTTTAACAGTAAAAACAAGAAATATTAAGAATTTAAAATCCCCTCCCCCCCCCAAAATGTACTTTTTCTGAAATTACCCCCCCCCCTCTCAAACTAAGTTATAGGACGCATCTTGCGTCATCAAACCCCTCTCTGGGCACCCCTGACTGAGTCCGACATCCTGACTGATTAGACCTCTCCGGAAGACTTGATCCAGCTTATAAGCAGAAGATCAAATTGATGGTTGGTTAATTTTTCAGTTGGTCAGTTTTTCGTTCCGTTGTTCATTTTAGTCGTAAGTTCTGTACATCTGATGGATTTTGTTCAGCTACTATTTGCTTTCAGTAGAGTATCGACAGGATGTAGTTGGTTGTGAGTTCTAGTCATGGCGATCTTTTGTGGATAAATTGAAACTACAGCCTGGTTGCTAGAGATCTCACCCCCCCCCCCTTTAAACCTTCAAAGAAGCTTGTTTTTGGCATTGCTAATAAAACAAAATTTATTCTCGTGAATAAAATCAAGGCATATTATTACATCTTGAAAATAATCCTAGCTTTATATGTTATATATACAAATGTAAAAATTGCTGATATATCTTTACCAACTGAATTTGATATTTTGACTGGGTAAGTAAATTTAAAGGGTTAATCTCCTCCCCCCAAGGGTCCTCTAAATCATATATTTTATCAGATTATAGGCCACAAGAATAAAGCGATGACACACCACAATGAATTGTGGGGGTGACACCTAATATTGAGTTAACTGAATGAAAATGAATTAAATTTAATAATTGCAACTGTATTAATGCTATATTGTCATCAAAAACATTATGTACAACTTTTATGATTCTAACATACCAGGAAGCCGGTTAAAAATCGTTTGAAACATTACAGACTTACATAACCAGATTATTATTATTAAATATAAATGAAAAAAAAAAAATAAGGCATGTTTTATTAATATAACATGCACAATACTGTACATTTTTAAAAAATGCATTAAAAGATAGAAAATTTCACTAAATTGTTTTTATATATGGCAAATTATTTTTGCTGCCAAATTTAAGGATATCACAAGTAGGTCAAAATTTGGCACTTTGCTAGTAATACTACTGTTACAGTAGACTTCCTCAAATCCGCACAGCTTGGGACCAGAGGTTTTGCAGATTTTAGAATTTTGCGGATTTCTGGTCATTATTTTCTTTACATTTTTTAAACAGTAATTTGAATGTAACTAACAAGGAAATCTAAACTATTGTAAAGGCTTACAATATAATAAAATATTAAAATAAGTAATAAACTAAAATAAGGATGCACAACCTGTGGCCCGCGAGTTTCATCAATTTACAACTGGAAAAAAATTGAAATTTTTGTGCTTATGTCGTAGGAAAAAATCGTCAATTTACTGTGAGAAAATGTAAAATTTCATCACATAAGAATCGCAAATTTCTTTGATTGGTACGCAGGGTTGGCACGGTTTAAACCAAATGGTTTTTTTTTTTCTCAAAAAAACCAATTGGTTTTTTTAAAGAAATCTAATGACATTTTTTCTTTTTTCTACATAATTTAAGAGTTTGAAATTATTGGATATGAATGTTTTCTACGTTTAACACTTTATTTCAGTAATAAGCATTAAATATAGTGGGTCCAGGTCATGCTTATATTCATAGGATGGAAATTAGTAGTGTTGGTGAACATATCTAATGCTTTAAAGAAAATTTTTAAAACTTGGGAATTTTTCAAAGATAAAATAGGTTTTTAATAATCAATTATTTAGTATAAAATATTTTAATTTTAGAAAAATGCCTATTTTTTAAAACAATCTGTCATAACATACATGATGATTTTGAATATGGAGCCACAGAACTGCATACAACTTGATCTTTAAGATTTTAGTCAAGCTGTAAAAGAAATTCTTCTTGATTAGGGAAATTACCCGGGTGTCATCCTCTAAAGGGTGACACCAAATCTTTATTTGCAAATAAAAAATACAATTTTATAAAATTTTGGAGACTAATTAGGAAATAAAATGAGATTTTTAGCTCATGATGCAATACAGCTAGTTTTCTTTTCTTTGCTAAAGTGAAGTTTTATACAGAACGGTGTGTCTAAATAAGATACGCACCAGGGAACAAAAACCAACCTATTCAACGAGTGGGTAACAAAAGCAAACTTTAAAAGAAAGAATTTTCTTCTACGTATAGGCACGGCATTGACTTGTGCAGACTATGGGTCGAGTGATGATTCACTTCTGCGGTTTTTTTTATGCAGAAGGACAAAAGGTAAATAAGGAATGGTAAGGTTATTTTTTATAAGAATGTAGAATTGAGATTGAAAAAATATGACAGATTGGAAAAGAGGAGGAGGAGGGGGGGGGGGGGGCTTGACACCTTTTACATCTGTCCCGGGATGTCACCCATCCTAGCTACACCACTGCACACCCACTTCATCTCTGACAAGTAAATAAATTTTCCTGCCTGAGAAAACCGTACCAAACACAAACCATAAAATAATACTTGAAAAAATAATTATAAGAAAATATTGCATTAATCCTTACTATCTGTTAAATAAATGATCGGAAATAAAATACACAATTTTATAGTTTTAGTTTACATACTACATACTTTTTTATAAAATAGTAATTTTCCATTTTATTATGCCAAAAATTTTGTATAACTGCAAAGGAAGTTTGGTTTATTTTACATTCTAGTAGGAGTGTGTGTGTGTGAAGAGGGGGGGGGGACGGTTAAAAGTATTTTATACAATTTTATGTAGCGGGTTACTGATGACTATTTCTGACCAGTAAACTCTCATGCGTACTGGTCTTTGGGACCAGTAACTTTTTTTAAAATCAATTCTACCACTGGGCTATGCATAAAAAATGTTAAGGGAAAGGGATGATATTACAAGGTATTTTCTAAAGAGAAAGAGGATTTGCTTTTTGGTATCGTTGCATAATATTTAGGAAATAATACTTGCATTTACCAGTATAGAAAGACAAACTTTTGTCCACTGTTTTCGTTTTATTTATAAATTCTCATTTAGATTTAAAGCTACCTGGGAAGCAGGCACAAGAAAACTATTATTTCTGCATGCATTATGTAACAACTTATAAATATTAAGCAGATTATTATAATAGAGACCATGCATGCAATAATTTTGCCCAATAACAGTATGAAACATTGCCAAACAAAACAGTAACACAAGTTCAACATTAAGAATGAAAAAAAAAAATCTCAGAAATGTGTATAATGTAATCCGGAGCACGTTTTTACTAAGACACTGCAAACAAGACGTAAATACAATATTTTGATAAATTTCTATGAATAAAGATATAATAATTACAAAACTTTAATACAAGGCAATTAAATAACGAGATATTTACATTGCATTAACAATTTTTACTCTGATTAAATATACTAATTTATTTTATTAAAGCACGAAAGTTTTGTAGCAGCACTGTAACACCAATTATTAATATAGAAATGCATTAAACACATCCTCAATATTACCGTGTGACACGACATTTTAATTTCAAGGTATGATACTGTTATGAATTTTAGTCTGTTAAAAAGAGAAGGGAAATTTATTAAAAGAAAGCATAATTAAAATAAAATACTTATATAAAACTTACTTACTTCGTAAAAAAGGCATTTTCAGCAAATTGTTTAGCGAACGGCGGAAGAAGTCTCCATCTTATCTTGCAAGGTCACGTGACGAGTCAGCGGCGAAAATCAGCGCGGCAAAAGAGCTGTTTCATTATAGAGTAGAGTTGTTTAGTTTTAAAGCTGTATGAGTGGATTAGAAAGAGAAAAAATCAAACCAAGATGACTGAATCGGTTAAAAATCAACTCATTCACGATCCAATAAATTAGAACTCTTTCTTGAGCAGCCAAATCCACTCTTTCGTTTTAAGAGAGTATGAGAATCGGTGAGATATATTAAATTAATATTAAGTGAGATGCATTATATTCCACCTAATTTTAATTTAGATTTGCGCCAGAAATTTTTAATTAGGTTTATTTTTTATAACATGTAAAGTAAAACTGAAAAAATTGTTTTTCCGTATTTTGAAAGAAATTGTTTTAAAAGTTCTGATGGGAATTCAGCACTACAGAAACACAATTGCTTGCCTCTCAAAGGGTTAAAAGTTTTGCAGTCATAAAAAATTAAATAATTAACTTTATTAAATATGTCAATGGAACTTTATTACTAAATAGTAAGTTTATAAATGTATGCATAATAATATGCAAATAAAAACAAAAACACCGAAGTACTTTTTAAGCTTAACGACAGTATTTATCCATAACTGATAAAAACAATCAATGCAAATAGTATTTTAAGGGGTCTTTTAAACGGGATGAAAATCAACAAAAACATCCAAAGTTTGATTCAGTGTATCTTTAAAACTTTTATACATATTAACATGAAAATTTCACCGTTCAATAGAAAAGATTATGCTTTTTAATAAACTGTCATTAAACATTTAATAGTTTTTCAACTAATATATGCATTACTGAAATTTAAAAACCTCTATTTTTTACTCCGTCGTGCCTTGCGCGCATCCTAACGACCCTATAAATCAATATTTTTGCATATATATTTTTTTTCTGTAAAGAAGAATAATGTATTTTTAAAATGAACTACTCTTAAATAAAAATTATTTCATTAACCTTGTAAAAAAATTTCTAAATAAAAAAAATCAAAATTTTACATTTTTTAATAAATAAAATTATTCATAACTAAAAATTTTATTGCTATAAATATATAAAAATAGTTCATTTTAAGCATACGTATGTCGTTATAAACTAAAGAAAAATTCATAACAATTCATACATACGTTCTCAAGATATCATGCGCGCAATGTCTAAAAACGCAGTTTTTCAAAAACCTGTTTCAAAGTTGTAACTTTAGTTAATTACCAAACAAAATCAGCATCTTATTTTTGATATAACTTCAGTTCTAATGGGAATTTTTGCACGCGGTTTGTTTTAAAATACTTCTAACGAATTATTTTATAATAATTAATGAAAATTGAAAAATCGTATTTTTGAAGCCTTAAAAGGTACTAGACCCCTTAAGAAAGATATTTGTTCTGGGAGATTCTTCCTGCTTATAAAATACGCCAAGCTGGTGACTGCGGTTCTTATTCCTTCTTGACAAATGCAATTTATCGCTGTCATGTTAGGTACAAATATTAAAAAGACCTAAGTTTTTCCGATTGTCCAGCTTACCTAAATTAAAAATAACGGATAACCAGCCAGTATAAACAAAGATAACCAGATATAAACAAACAAAACTGTTGCCGTTTAGAAATACAAATTGCAAATCTAGAAACAAATTAAAGATTCTTAGCGCGTTTCATTGAATAAAAACCGAGTTCTGATTCTGTTTTGAAAATATTTGTAACATATTAAATATTTTATTTATATTATATAAGTAAACATATAAAAGTTGTTAAATATTTTGAAATGCGTTTTTCAGTTTTTCGTACCAAATGATGATTTTGTGAAAAATGAAATTTAATGCGGTTCCATGTATGATTAAGTTTATTTTTAACCGACTTCAAAGAGGAGGTTATGATTTCGACCTGTATGTATTTGTTGTTCACGCATAACTTTCGTAAATATGAACCGATTTTGATAATTCTTTTTTTGTTAGAAAGTGTAAGATGCCCACATAGTCCCATTTCAATTTTATCAAATTCTTGCAATTAGAACTTTTTAAAAATAAAAACATTAAAAGTCCAAAATTTTTTGAAGCAGTCATCCAATTAAAAGCGTTCATTTTTCAGGTAATCGCAGGTTTTCATGCCGAGCATACAAGTCAGATGTGTGTGTACAGTAAATAAATAAAATTTCAGGCTATCACTCTTACACCGATAGGAGATCTTTTTAACCGACTTCAAGGATTAGGTTATGATTTCGATCTGTATGTATTTCTTGTTCATTCATAACTTCCCTAAAAATGAACCGATTTTGATAATTCCTTTTTTGTTTGAAAGTATAAGATGCCCGCCCTATTTTAATTTAATTAATTTCTGATGATTAGAATATTTTTAAATAAAAAATGTGGGTTTGATAAAAAAAATAATGATTTGTCGCAAATAATTTTTCATTGTTGCAACCGTTTTCAAATCATAAGCATATTAAAACTATTCATTTATATGCGTTAGCGCCAAGTTGTCGCCAAGCTTGTTTCTTTATTGAAGTCGGTTAGTATTTTTTTTAAAAAGCGTAATTATTAAACATTGTTTTATCGCCATCTATAGGTAGACAATATAAATAAATGAACATTTGATCGAAATTGGAGTTTTTTATTTTAAACAAATGCAGGAGAGAATGATGTAATTAAAAATTAATTTTTAAAAGATGGTTTATATAATTTTAAAAAGTCATTCAATATAAATAAAAGGATTATTTTCATTATGATTTCTTTGATATAATTTTAATTTAGTCTTATTAATTTTTACTTTTCAAATATTTATGCTCTTATTTTTTTTTTATTTTGTTTGCATTGTGAATAAAATGATTATTTTTCCTGGTTGAATTGAAATATAAGATCGTATGAATTACATTAGTATGGCTGAAAATTATATTTTCATTTAATAAATTTAAAATATTGTTTTCACTCCAAAGTCAAAAGTTATGTTCAAATTATAGTATATTAAAAATCAAAATTTTATTTGTTTTAATATAATTAATATATGATGTAAATAACACAATATTGTATATTTCTTACATTTTAATTACAATTTATATGAAATATGATTTTTTTTTTCAATGGAAGCTAATTTCAAGTAGATATAAGCTAAGCTTCTAAGGGTACAGTGGAGTCTCAAAACTATTTTTTTTAATTTTCAATGAATCTTTTTAAAATTTTCTGGAAAGAGTCATAGTATATATATCTCTTATTTCACAATTTTTTAAAAAATATATTCAATAGTTTTTGAGATACAGATTTTTCTTTTTTTTAATTAACGAAAAATGACAATATTTCAAAATGCTCCATGCGAAATTCTTTCTGCCCAATTTTTCTGATTTTTTGTTTAAAATACTCTCTATGTATGTGCTAACAATTGTTACTAAGCATTTTTAGCATATTACTTGTAAAACATTAAAAAATGATTTTAACTTAATTCTTTTGTATTTTTCGTTTAAAAAACATTAAAAATTCCATATAATTAAAATTTTAAAAATTTAAATGCGTCTAAAAAATTATTTTTAATAACATTTGTTAACACATACATAGAGAACATTTTAAAGAAAAAATCAGAAAATTTGGGCATAAAGAATTTCGCATGGAACATTTTAAAATCATGAAAACGACGAAAATATTCATTCTGAGAAAAACAGGCTTTAGTAACTACGATGGTTATAATTGCTTATTATTTTCCTACTGACACAGTTTCAGCTATATATAAAGCCTTTAGGGATCAAGTGAGCGAGCAATTACTAGTCATCTCGTTAAGGGTGGAGACTGACATAGGATTGTCTTGTGACCGTATAGGCCCTGGTTAGCACTGGTGCACGAATGTGCATCCCCTTGTTGGGCTCGGTAGTGGGTGGTGCGGCCGGGGTCCGAATTGTTATTTTTCACAATATGGATGGAAGTACTTCAATTCCTTCTATATCTCTCCCATGTGGAGAGCAACAAAATGTACAGAATATTTCATTCACAAGATTTTTCATAATCAAACGTACTGATAGTCTCAATAATAATTCTTTCAAAAAAACATCACCATTTCTTATAGCTAAAACTTTCCACTCTGCTTTGGGTGATAACCACTCTCTTAAAAAGCTGCAGTCTGGTGATTTACTGGTTGAAGTCACTTCAGCCAGACAGTCACAACTTCTATCAAATTCAAACACAATAGGTACATTTTCTGTTTCAGTTCAAGCACATCAAACTTTAAATACAACTCGTGGAGTCATATCTGAACCTGAACTTTTATATTCTACACGAGAAGAACTTCTAGAAAACTTAAAAGATCAAAATATTATAGACGCACGTCGAATCACAATCCGTCGAAATGATCAAGTGCTTCCCACAAAGCACGTAATTCTTACCTTCAATAGTCCAAATTTACCATCCAGAATTAAAGCTGCCTACTTAAGTTGTCCTGTCCGACCTTATATCCCTAACCCCCTCCGTTGTTTTAAATGCCAGCGATACGGCCACACTAAAACTAACTGTCGCGGTACCCTTACCTGTGCACGCTGTGGATAAGTTGACCATGATAGCAATTCATGTGAAAAATCTGAACGCTGCATTAACTGCAAGGGTGATCATTGTGCATACTCCCGTTCCTGTCCTAACTGGATACGGGAAAAAGAAATCCTTGCTGTTAAAATATCTCAAAATCTGTCCTATCCTGAAGCTCGTAAAATTGTCGAATCCAGAACTCCATCCGTTGGAGTTTCCTACTCCAGTATACTGAAGCAGCAATCAATATCCATAAGACACATAAGTACCCAAACTGATTTCAAATTTCCACCCAGTAAGTCAACCATAACACAATCAACCAGCACTCCAATTAAAGAATCTCGTGATATCTGTCTCCCAACTAAAATGTCTGGAAACCCGCAATTAGAATGTTGGCCTCCTTCTTCAGAATCCGTGAAAATAATTAACTTAGAAAAACGGCGGCAGAAATTATTAGCTCAATCTACGGAATCATCTAAACTCAAAACAGAGACTGTGACTGATCCATCTCCAAAAAATATTTCTGTTTCATCCACTTTTAATTTGCAGAGATCTAATACTGGTCGAAATGTTACACCAAGCCAAAAAACATCTATTCAGAAAGACAGGACCAAGGCTGTTACAACTCCAAATACATCACCTAATACTCTCAGAAAACAGAATTTACAAAAAAAAACTTTGCCCACAAATCAATACGAAGAAATCCTCAACTCCAGCTTCTCCACAGTGGAAAACTGTGGGGAAAGGAAAGAAAAACTCTTGTCTTAGCCCGTTTATGAAAAATGTGAAAAACCCTTAGGAATTACAACAATATGTGGAAGAGGCTATGGAATCGTAGTCATATAGCAATGACTCGGATGCCGATGATGAAAATACAATATTACAAGAATTCGAACCTAATTGACCTAATGGAGTTTTTATTACTGTGTGTTTTAATCATTTAAATTTTATATACACTATGTTGTTTATATTACTCTACTGATTGTATAATTTTTACTTGTTACATCTATTTTAAGGCTCCTATTTTACCTTTGACTGTTTTTAATTTTATCATGACATTGCATTCTTTTATTTTTAATCCTGTCTTTATGTCATATTTACTCATCATATTCATTGTTTTATATATTACCATTTATTACATACTTCTATGGTTTTTTTTCACTTGGTGTTTTTTATGATTTTTGTCCTCTTTTAGTCTGTTTTTTATCATGCATTTCATTGCTGCCTGATTTTAAATAACCTTATGTTTTCATTTCACCCTTGTCTTGGCGCAGCATGTCCCTAAAGGGACCTTGCGCCATAAAACCCAATACAACCAACCAACCAACTTTAACTAAAAGTTCTTTTTTTTATATTAATTAAAGACAAATGGAGACAAATCCATATTTAGAACAGAAACGCAAAGCTTCGCATGCATTAGTGAAACCACTGATTTGACCCACAGAGTTCGAATACAATGTCTTTATCCCAGAACTTAGTGCCTTGAATTACCGCTAATGGAAAACGGTTTATTGAAACTTTTGTTATTGGGATACATTCGTTAAATTGCTAAAATAATTTATTTAAAAATAAAAAATAAAACTTTAACGCATTAAATATTTAATTTTAATATTTTGTAAAATCTGCAGAAATCGTGTTTCGCTTTGCTAATTATTAATATTGTTACATTGAATGTTGCTGTTTGTTTTGTCCATATGTTGAACTACTTCAGAAATTTAATATTGAGTAAAAAACATCCTCATAAGTTTTGTTAGTAGAAATTATTTATCATTTTAAAAATGTACTTTTCCTAAAAAAAGGTTCATAATAAATTTAACTAAATTGTCTAAGTTTTGAAATTTTCTTCAATGAGGATGAAGGTTGAAACGGTTATTAAGTCGTTAAACAGCTGACAGCGAACAAAGTCGTCGCGGATTTGGTAACATTTAAGCGAAATTGGAAATAATTGACAAAATATTGGCAACATGAGCGAGATTTGCCTTTCAAGATTAATAATGCAAAGTCATATGTTTGGCGTCAAAGTAAACAACATCGCCAAATGTTGTGACATTTGGAGACATTTTGGTGACATTTCACAGAAGAAAATTGTCTTCATTAGTATCTCAGGGAACTTTATAGAAATTCTCCTGATAATTCAATCAATCAAAATCCAAATAGGAATGTAGTTGGTTTTGCGTTACAAAATACGTAAGCAGGATTTTGGCTGACTCTCGCCATTTCGCCATTTCACCAAATCGCGAGAAGATGCATCATTTAGCGAGTAAATGAAAAATCTGAATCACCAAATTGTGAGTGGTCAATTTCTGCTCTTTTTGTAAGTATGTCCCTATAGTCCATATTCTTATCCACGTTACTGAACAATTGATGCTTTTTTTTTTCATTCAATCGTACCGTGCCATTTACTTTGCTCTGTATATAGCGATGCGGATTCAACATCAATTCAGTTTAGCAGCGAAGACACAAAAAAGATTATGTGATAGGTATTTCTCTATTATCACTGTCTATGCGCCGGCGTCGCGCTGGTAAAAACACAAACTTATTCGCACTAAGCGCCAAATACACATAAGTATTGTTTGAATGTGGCGTTGAAATTAACCATTTATCATACTACTTATTATATTTATGCAAAGTATCACTGCTTATTAGATGTATGCAAAGTATCACTACTTATTAGATGTATGCAAAATATCACTACTTATTAGATGTATGCAAAGTATCACTACTTATTACATGTATGCAAATTATCATTGGCTGGACTATCGGTTAGAAACGAAATTTCATAGCGGTTTTTAGTGAATATTTTCAAAACTGTAATTTTATTGTAATAACTATACAGTAACAACTATTTTAAACTTTTAATTTAACAGCAAAAAAAATGTCTAAAACATTTGCATATTTGTTAGATATTCAGAATGCACTTATTTTTAAAAGTTTCTTTAGCGTATAGTCGAATATCAATTTTAAATTCAATAACAAAAGATAGGCTATTTTAGAACCTATTTTTAAAAAGTAGTACAATAAGAGTGTGAAAGATGCTTTTTTAAATGCTCCATTGTGAATCTATTTTGCTAAATTTTTCTTTTCATTTCTCTAATGTTATTTATTTATAATATTATTGGTAAAAGTCCAGCGAGAACACTGGATATAGTATTTAGAGTAATTTAAAAGTCAGAAACATGAACATAGTTCTCAATTTGATTGTTTCTGTATATAATACTGTTACAAAATAAAACGCTTTATAGACCCCTAATAGCATGCATGGTCACAGTGATGTCACTGTGAGTCACTTTGGTCACATCACATCTGTGACCAAAATGCCACCTCTCAGTGACGTCACATTGTGACTGAGATGTGACTTTCTTAAAAATCTTTAGAAATTTATAAATATCCTTCAAAACATGTTTCTGGCAATTTAAATATCGTCGCTTTTGTCACACTTTAGTCACAATGTTAATGTCAAATTAGTCACAAATGACACATTTTTCACAAATATGTCACATTGTGACCACTTTGTGAAACGTCACAAAAGAGCTCTAAAACGGCCATAACGACTTCACATTTTAGTCACTGTGACTTCACATCGACGTCACGTGACGTCACATCGACAATCGATGGTCACAAAGTCACAATGTGACTTCACAACGATATTGCAGTGACGTCACCTTGCTTTACGGGACATAAGACAGCAAGAATTTATGTTATATCTCTTTCAATATGAGGCTAATTTTAACCGAAAGTAGCTCGATCTTTATGCGTTGGTATCATTTAATGTTCAGTAATAATAATAATAATAATATCATAATATCAGTTTTTGGTTAAAGATTCACGTTCTTAACTATTTGAAATCAAAGACAACTTAATTTAAAAATCCATTATTTTACATGCAAATTTATGCAAGAAAGTAACTTTATCTGCCACGTTCTTCCACAATTAATGAGTTTTGCATCTTTTTCAGGTCAGGGTGTTTATATTACAACTTGCACTGCAGAACAGTTCCGCTGCTTAAATGGTAAATGTATTCGACGATCGTGGTTTTGTGATGGGGCTGACGACTGTGCCGACAACTCGGACGAAATATGGTGCAGTAAGTTTTCTTTTGATTTTACATTTGTGTACACCTGTTACTAATGAGAGTAACCAAAACCAACGAAAGAGTGAGGCTGCATTATTTCACTGACCTCAGCAGATTTTGAAACTATCTCGAGCTCACAATTTTTAATCTCGCAACAAGAAATAAAAAACATCAATCAAACATAGATTATTAAACACTTTCCAACACTGTCAGATTATTTTTACAAAACTTTCATATTTAATAAGCTGAATGATTGTTTCTAAGTGTCATTTGGTAACAGCATAACTAATTTAAAAACACATTTTCAGGAATTTTCATCAATAGTCGGAAAAATATCTGAAATATTTTATGAGCCCCTAAATACTTTATACAGACTTTCATGTATAAATTAAATAGCATACTTAAATTTAGCTCAGTTAAAGAACATATAACACTGTTGAAAATTCCTCTTAAGCAATACCTGTCAAAATGCAGAAATCACTCTAGATCTTTTGTTCTGCTCTATAAATTATTTATTACAGAAATTATAAACAGCAAATAGTAGGCAAAAAATTAGTTACATTTAAAAAAATCATATTACAACCTTAAACGCACTTACTACTAGTACTGTTTTTGATAAACAGTACTGTAACAGAATTTTTTAGTGTGTCCCTCTATCTAAATGAACATTACATACAGTACACACCATATTTTATAATAAGACTCTTGTGGTACACCTTCGTAATTCATAACAATTTCGATATGTTCTAAATAGTGCTACATCATTAAAATACACCGCGAACCATTTTTCCCAATAAATCCAATTGCAACAGAATTCTTTTGAGTACCCTGTAAATAAATCCTAAATGCTATACACTTTATATTCAATAAAAATATACTATATTAAATAACAACAGCATATAATAATTACATGGAAATCGTAGTATATTTTCGTGAATTAGAACACGGACAGACAAACAAATCAATTCATATACGAGGCGCATTCGGAAAGGAAGTACTGTTAAAAAAACTAATAAAACATTTTATAACATTATATTAACCCAATTTTATTTTTACATGAAAGAGCATTTCTTAAACTATTTTTCTACATATTTTCTGCCAATGTTCAAACACTTGTCGTACAGGGTGATCAGCTTATCTACACCTTCTTCATAGAAATTTCTCGCTAGTGACGACAGCCGCCACTCCACACCATTTTTTACCTCATCGTCAGATCCTAACCTATTGCCGGCTAGCTCGCGCTTCATATGCAAGAATACCTGGTCTCATGGAAACATGAACATTTGACTTAGAGTTTTCAAACACACCATCATTTAAAAGGTTATTTCACGCTAATCAAACCGTATAAAAGTAAATAATTACAACACTACATATTATTTAGCTATAATAAAGAAATTGTACTACTTGCTTAAATTAAAAATGCGAAAAAGCTATAAAGTAAGTTTATAATTAGAACAAGAAAGAAACAATCATATATCAAATCTAGATTATAAATCACTTTCCAACGCATTCAAAATAACGTAACAAAACTGCACTGTTTACAATACTAAAACATTATGTCTAAATCAACCATACGGAAACGCATAGTTGAAAGCTCAATTTCAGCTGTTCTTTTCTGCAATATGAAAATTATTCTGCAATATGAAAATTATTCTGCAATATGAAAATTATTTTTTTTCAGAAGCCCTGCACGTGATATCTAGATTTGTATCTTTTATTTACATGCATACCAGAATTTAGTTCCCTTAAAAAATACACATACCTCAGTTGAAAATTCTCCTTCAGCAATTTCCTACAATAAGAAGAATAATACGTGAATACTTTTGTGCAACCATGTATATGAGGTATAGAATTTATATATTAGGAGTAATATGAAAAAATTTAGTTACATTTTAAAGCGCATTCTAAATTTTAAAACGCTCTCGCCAGCAATCATTACTTAAAGACAGTTCTGTAACCGATTGCTTTTCTGTTCTGTCCCTATAAAAGAATAAAAAATGGTATGATTGCGCAGTTCTAACGCAATAGTAGTAAAAATTCAATGATTTTTATCTGTTTCAATGCATTTGAAATAGCATAATCTCATTAAAATATTCTGCAAACTATTTTTATCCCGATATACCATAATGTAATGGAATTCTAATGAGTGCCCCTGTAATTGACCTATTAATCTTACCTACATCATACACAATACAAACATATATTGGTGAACCTAAATAATCTTTATGAATTACATGAAAATCCGAGTATTTTTACGGGAATTAGAGTGTGTATAGGCGGGCTATTTGTATATGGTTGGACACTATGTAGCGGAAAAAATTCATACGTTCATTTTTCACTTACTATCTAAAAATTCTTAGGTATCTTTAACAAAAATGAAGAATTTGTCGCAAAGGACATCTGTCGATCAAAATTAATAACCAACGATAGATCAAGAACATTGATGTCTTAAAGAAAGTTTTTTCCCCTGAAGATGACTAAGTGAATCAATCGAAAGCACTATGTTGTCGACTGTGCAACATAATTTAAACATCTACGATTATTTTTACGTTTTAAAACCTATATTTATATATTTTAATCACATTTCTAGTAATTGAAAATCAAAATTTTGATTTTGTATGTTTAAATGTTGTTATATCGAATCATATCTTTTTAAATTTTTCGATTTTTTGGTTATTTTAAATGCTGTTTTTAGAAAGAAAAAAAAAGAACCACATGTCATTTTTAATATATACTGCAAACTTATTTTTATAATTATTAGATTTAAAAACAATTAGTAAAAAATACACATAAATGCATTTTTTTTATTGTTATTATACAGCGGCAGAATTAGTATTAGTGCATGTCAGCTATCAAGAGGTTAAAAGTACGTTGTAATTCTTTCACTAAGATGCTTTTTTTCTTTATTCTTTCAGATAAATATCTGCGTTTTTTCACCGAATGTCCATCGACAGAATGGAGATATTGCGATGATTTCAAGAGATGTTATCCTATCATGTGGAAATGCGACGGTAGAACAGACTGTCAGGATGGTTCAGATGAGCGGGGTTGCCGTATGTAATGTGAACGATTTTTTTATACTAATGTGATTTTTTATAAAACTAATCAACTAATTAAAATATTTCTTTTGTATGAAATTAATATTTATTTAATTATTAGCATTAATTTAGTCTGATACGATAGTCATATTTCATATTGTTTCAAAGAAAAAATATATAAATACTAAGTAGTGTAACATCCCGATATGTTGCATTTGCATGAAATATTTCAAATTCCATAGTAACAAGCAGTTTAATTTAATTTTACAATAAAAAATGATTTATTGGTATTTTTCCAGCATAAGGGCATTGGATTTTTTTTCTTAGCTTCGCTTCAGAATTTAAGATAAGCTTTTTACCAAATGATATAAACAGCTATGAAAGCATATATATATATATATATATATATATATATATATATATATATATGTATATACCGGGTGTCCCAAAAATGACTGATGAATTTTAAAATTCAATAACTTGCAAACGGTGACAGCTATTTAAAAAAATTTTGCAAGAAGGTTATGTATAATGTCAGGAGTTTTTTTACCGTAATTTTTTATTATAGTTCGCATCTCAAACAATAGGTGGCGCTGACGGCGATTGTAGGCCAGGTCGACGCTTCGCTCAGCATTGATCACCTGGCCTTCAATCGCCGTCAGCGCCACCTATTGTTTGAGATGCGAACTAAAAAAAAAAATTACGGTAAAAAAACTCCTGACATTATACATAACCCTCCTGCAAAAATTTTTTAAATAGCTGTTACCGTTTGCAAGTTATTGAATTTTAAAATCCATCAGTCATTTTTGGGACACCCGGTATATATATATGTATATCATTGTGTTTGTGATCAATTTGCAATTAAAAGTAAACAAATGGTTTGTTTATACAATTGTATTAATATTAGAAAAAATTCTTGTGTTGACGAAACAGTGATAGGTTAATAGAAAATATGCATCAAAATAACCTTCTCTCGCTAAGACCATTATCTCAATCTCGCCAAATCGCCAATACTGGAATAGTGCCGCCTTCAGAAGCCCAGACTTTTATATCACAAGAATCACTAAGATCTTTTCTCGTTTACAAATATGTATTGATTATAATGATTCTTACTTTGGTAAATATATATAATTTGAAAATAAAAAAATTTCGGGGGTTTAAATCTGAATTGAAAAATCATGCATTATTCCTGAACCAACTCGATGCGTGTTATGTGTGTACAATCTTGCACATATCCATTTTAAAATAATTAATTTTCTTTTTTTTTTACAGAATCTGGTATAAGATCTATAACTGGAGTAATAGCCACCGAAGGAAATTTGACTCAGTATATTCTGAAAAACAGACGACAACAAACACGATCCATCAATAAATGGGGCCCGCAAGTAACAAGAACAGCGGTGGCTCTGTTTTTGAGTGATCGTGAATTCTTTTCGCCCGGCAACAGAACTGGAGAAGAAATTGCGTACGAGCTATCGTTACAGTTATTGTCAAAGTTGGCCTTGTGAGTAATTTAATTTAATTTTTATGCATGTGGAAATCGATGTATCATAAGGTATAATTCTACTTTTTCCAATTCAAAACCATAGTGAACATTTTGAAATATATTGACATGTTGGCAAATGTTGACATTCACAAACATTATTTTTAAATATATTTATTTAATATTAAATTTTAATTAACGTAATTTGTTTATTAGTAATTTCCTTTATTTCAAAATATTTCATTTCCATTCCATTTAACTGGTAAACCTATTTTATTTTATATACATGTAAATTGTTTTCTGTTTTAAATGTTTAAAAGTTTGCGATATTATTGACAGACGCTCGAAGTTAAAATAACTAAAACTTCTTAAAACTTTTAAAAAACTCGTAAAATAAATTTCTGCAGTTATACATTTCTTTCAAGGATTCCTGTTTGAAAAAGGCCTATTTCTAGTGCTCCAGTAATTTTGTTCAGTTATTTAAATAACAAATGAGCAATTATTTGTTAAAAATATTACTTATAATAATTTATTATTTTTTATAAATAAGTATCGTAAACATTCTTTTGAACTAATTTTTTTCTTCATTACAAAACTTAACAGTAATAAATATATCGAGTAGACGAAATTGAAGGCCCCTGGTGCTACAAAGCTGTATATTTTTATTGTCAACTTTAAGAATGTCTTTTTTTTTTAATATTAAATTTAAATGGAAACCATTTGTTTATAGGGCACAGCCTTTATTTCAGAATATTAAAAAAAAATCTGTTCTATATTAAACTGATAAACCTATTTTATTTTATATAATTGTAATTTCTTTTTTCTGATTTGTATATGCAGAGTTACTTTTTAAAGTTTTTTTTCTTTCTTTCTTTCTTTTTTTTTTTTTTTTTTTTTTTTTTTACTATGAATGATTTTTTTTAATATAAATATACAGTCTGACTTCTACGATCATTTAAGAAATAAGATAAATAGTAATTAAATAGCAGCCCCAATCCTTTCTTTTTTGGTTAATGTTGAATTCAAAATTGAAGCTAGATTTCATTGCCTGTGCTATTATTATATATTTTAGCATTTTGGCTTATACTTATTGTTTTGTTGAATGACATTTTGTTCTTGGATTTGTAAAAAATTAATTTTATTTGAATTTTAATAATTTTAAGCTGTTCTTTTAAGTGTGACTTGTTTTAAAGTGAATGCACATCTTTGAACTTCACGATAATTTAAGAATTAAGTTAAATTTCTTATTTATATTAAATAAAATTTGATAAAAAAAAATAGGGGAGAACTTAGTGAATTAATAGGTTGGGCAAAAAGTTCTGGGAAATGTGTGAAAGCTCTGTTAACCTCTTCAGACCTGAGCATAAAATAACTCTACAAATATAGATTTATTGCTTTTGCATAATCGAAATGACACCACGGATGACAGAAAGAGACATTTTTATGAAATCAGTACTTTAGGGGACTGGTAATTTAGGTTTACAAATATGGATATAAAAGTACTAATCCCCTTAAAGCATCAGTTTAACTATCAGTAATATAAATTTAAGCAATAACAAAATTAAGCTCTTTAAATAAGTAAATGATCAGCAAATCCTCAAAGTTTTTTATTGTAAAGTATTTGAAATATATAATCATGAATATTTCTTACTTTCTTGGCCACAATGTCTTGAAGGTATTTTCGAAACTCGGGTGATAATGAAACTTATTTTATGAGATAATATTCATCAGTGCTGATATTTATTGGTTTTGTTTTAAAGAAAAAAACATTCAGCTGTATAGAAGTAAAGTAAAAATGCGAAAAAATCGAGCAGTTTAGTTTTTATGAAGAAAAAAATGGAGGTACACATTTGTGTACCTCAGGTCTGAAGAGGTTATAGCAAATTAACAACAAAGGCAAAAGGACTGTAATTCAAAGTAGAGACCATCATAGTCCACGAGTTTCTGCCACCGTTCTGCCTGATTCCGAATTTACTGGAAGCACCAGGAATCGAAAAACTCTTGACATGCTTCTTCGACTTCATTAACCTCTTTAGAGCTGAGCATAAAATAACTCTACAAATATATATATATTGTTTTTCATAATCGAAACAACACTATAGATGACAGAAAAAGTCATTTTTATGAAATCAGTACTTTAGGGGACTGGAAATTTAGGTTTACAAGTATGGATATAAAAGTACTATTCAACTTAAAACATCAGTTTAACTATCAGTAATAAAAATTTACGCTATAACAAAATTAAGGTCTTTAAACAAATAAATGATAAGCAAATCCTCAAATTTTTTTATTGTAAAACATTTAAGTTAAATAATCATGAATAAATCTTATTTTCTTGGCCACAATGTCTTGAAGGTATTTTCGAAACTCGGATGAAAATAATATTTATTTTATGAGGTTAATATTCCTTAGTGTTGAAATTTATTGGTTTTGTTTTAAAGCAAAAAACATTCAGCTGTATAGAGATAAAGTAAAAATGCAAAAAATTCGAACAGTTTAGTTTTTATGAGGAAAAGAATGGTGGTACACATTTGTGTACCTCAAGTCTGAAGAAGTTAAAGGATTCAAATCGGCGGCCCTTGAAAAAGTGTTGCATTTATCGAAAGAGGCTGTAATCGAATGGAACGACGTCTGAACCAAAATTCTTAAACTCCTATAAATATATCATTTGTACTCCTATACACGACGCAAATTCTGTTAACTATTAGATTATAAATTTCCCAGAACTTTTTGCTCAATCTAATAATATGAAATATGGTTTATATAATTTTTATTTTTTGGGAGTTATAATTTTGTTTAATACTGTAGTAAAATATTGGATCGTGTGTGAACAAAGTCTTTGCTTTTGTTTTTCAAGAAGAGAAGATATTGTGAAAGCTCTAGATTAGCATCATTCAAATTGAATGCCACTTTTTAAAGATATCCAGGATATCATTAATTATTTCACATTTAATTGATTGATATGTTTTAAGAATATCAATCGAGTCTAGAGTGCTGCATCCTGTCGGGTTTGGTGTGCCACTATATTTTTTCAAGCTTCGGGTCATGTTGATTTCTACTTTTTTACTGCGCGCCGGGTTCGGGTCGGATTCACTTTTATTGCTTCGGGTTCGGATCGGCTTTCGGGTTCAGTTTTGACTCTTGCCGATCGTGTTCGGATTAACCAAAATAAAATTTTTATATTATTTTTTTTCGGGCTAAAAATCTATGTACAATTAGATCTCTAACGGAGACTTTCTGAAAAAAAAAAACACCTTTATTTAGCTTTTCAATTTCATTACACTTAAAAATTTATAAGCTAACAGCTCTGAATAGCGGAAAACTTTAAACCTACGCACATGTAATATTTATGTGTGCATAAGTTAATACAAATACGATGCATGTGTTTCATCATAACGTAGATGAAAACATTAAAATATAATACGTATGAATCAAAAACGAATTGTTGGTAATATTTTTCATATTCGGCAAGAAATAAAAATGATCTATAATTTACAGCAAGTAAAGAATAATCGATGATAACATTTCTTATGGACGATTTATTTACCAAGCTGTAAACTGAACATATGCCCGTATTCATACATGTATTTATTTTTATCTGAAACACAATTTGCTCAATTTTTTTGTGAAAATTCCAACCCGACCCAATGTAGGATTCTAATCAACGATCCCAAGGTGCCTACTATTCCAAGGTCTCATCGTGTTTCAATATTAAGAGAGTATAAATTTGTCCATTTTCCAAAAAAAAAAACATAAAATTAGACTAGAGATATAATTATAAAATACTTTTCATAATTGCAGCAAAACGTTTATTTTATTTTTTTTTTTTTCACTTCGGGTTGCAGGTCCAGGAAATATTTTTGTCGGCTTCGGTTTAGGTTACGATTATTATTGATTTAAAAAGATGCATTTAAGATGCCTTATTTAAAACAATTTTCTTATAGTGCTGTTAAAAAAAATACCGGGTTGCAAAGACTCTGTTGATATGTAGAGGAATGGGTGAGCATAGCTCATAGGGGGACAAAAACACCTAGTTGATTTAAAAGCAACATCGTTTAAAATGATTTCGTCACACTAAAACATTAAAATAACATAAATGCCAAGCTGAGCATTGTTCTCGTAGCTTAAATGGTATAGCGCTTGGAGTGCTATTCCAAGGCTTCCAGTTCAATTCCCGGATTGGACATTTTTCACTCTGTTGGTTCTGCGCTTAGCTAGAATGTGATATTCACTTATTACTTATTCAATAAAAAATAACTTTTTTTAGGAAGAAAAGGATTGCTGAAACAGATTTAGCGCTATTTATCAACGCCCTGACGGTTGCTTGTATTGATCCAAAAGATTTCTTTGGTATCGATTTAGTAGACGATCTGCGAAAACGCGTAAACAGCGGTAATCACACCAATCCCTTCTCTATTTTGACTCTGTGCAATGCGAAAGACACCATGACAACAGATGATGTGATGAAGCTACAGCTGCAATTTGATGCTCATTTCCGACCATTGTGGACAGGTAATCTAGATTTATTAATATTCATTATATTCAATACTTAAAATTAAATTGTAAAAAGATTCATTTCGTGTAAAAAGTACATTGAAATAATAGCTAAACAAACATCATTTAGACCGCTATAAAGGCCATTTTGGCTTATAGGCTCTTTCTAAGACTTAACGCATAGTATGTATTGAATACAAGTTGAAATTTCTGCAGAATAAAATGCCGGAAAGTTTGACTTTTAAGAGAATATATATGTGGAAAAAAGGCAAAAATATTAAACTTTAGCCTCAGAATGTGTTTTGCATGTGTTTTTTAGCCTCAATTAGACATTCAGAAAGTATTGCAATATATTTAAACAACTGCACGAGGAACGCATCTATCATGTCGAAGAGCATTGTTTGTAAGGTAGGCTTCTAATTGATGCAGAATCCTAAACTTTTTTTTTTTTTCAAAATCGCAATATTTTAGGATCAGACATAATTTTCCAGTCCAATTATCACTTACGAAGCTTTGCACCCTAAAACAATTAATGCTAATATCCTTATAAAATGGGAACAAAATATTGCTTATCAAAACATTATCATTTTTGTAATGCACACTAGGGTGGGCCGAAAAAAACTTTTTTTCGATTTTCGATAATGGCGGGTGCGGAAAAGTGGCCACTGGTGGCACTCAGTTCATACAAAAAATTTAAGATTTTTTGGACAATTCCTTACCCTGCCGCAAATGGCTTGAAGTTTTGCCAAAATGCTGATTTTTGAACTTTTTTATTAAAAACTTTTAAAATATTAAATTAAGTTTATTTTGGCTGTATTTATTTGGAAAGGCATATTTAACGTATCTAATGTTTAAATAAGTTCTGATAATGCATTATTTAATTGCTATGTGTATTTTAAATCAGTCGATTTTTATAGGCGAGTAAAACTCGGCGTGCAGCTACGACATCCACGGAGTTCTCGGTTGTTTCGCGTTGGTACGGAACGCAAAACAAGTTAAAATCTGTACATTTTTAAAGAACATAGCACTAAACTAATGCATAATTAGAGGTTATTTAAACATTTGGCACATTAAATACATCTTTTAAACTAAATACCACAAAAAAAAGCTTAATTTAATATTTAAATTTTTTTGCTAAAAAAGTTCAAAAATCAGCATTTTGGCAAAATTTCGAGCCATTTGCGGCAGGGTAAGGAAATGTTCAAAAAATCTCAAATTTTTTGTGTGAACTGAGTGCCACCAGTGGCCACTTTTCCGCACCCGCCATTATCGAAAATCGAAAAAAAGTTTTTTTCGGCCCACCCTAATGCACACAACTTCAGATCAGAAGAGCCCATCTCTATTCCACAACATGATTCGTAACATATACCGCCCATAAATATGATATTTTTAGTTATCATTTAGGACAAACAGATGCAGCTTTCATTTTATTTTCTATTCTATAATAATTGAAGAAATTTCAGATTTTTTCATGTTATCAACTGATGATTGATCATGGTTATCAACAGCTGGATTTTTAGTTTTGAACTATGTGAATAATTTTTCCTTATGCCTAAATACGTACTTCCTTAGATGTTTAAATCTTTAATGACTGGCCTAGTCCTCCTTTTACAAGAACGGATTTCTGTGTTGCAAGGCGAGATTGAAGTAATTTGAAAATAACACATTGAATTCTGCTCATGGTAAAGCCTGTTTTATGATGTAAAAAATTTAAGTTTTTAGAGAAAAACGATTAAGAATAAAATGACTATAAAGTTCACACTAATCATGCAATAAACATTCAGCGACTGTTTGGTTAAACACGCGAACTTTTAAGTATCGTGCAGTTAGACTATTCACTACATCACCTATTATCTTAACAGAATATTGTTAAATACTTCTTGAAAATTGTAGCGAAATTTCAATATATTTCTATACATCAAGGAATTGCAATTTTTATATAAAATGTATGTGATGCGGATAGTACATAAAACTAGCTCATGGAGTATTTTTGTATTAAACGGCTCGAAGTACATCACTCGAACATACGTAAGAAGAATTTCGAGAATTTGTCGGAGCCTCTATTCATTTTAACAATACAAATCGGTTTAAAGCGTTTTCTAATACTTTGATTTTTTTTTCTTTCTAGCAGCTACCCAAGTTCCACATGATATTTCAAATGATGGCTTGTATTATAAGCTCATTTGTGATTTTTTTTCAATAGTTCAAATTCCTGAATAGCAACTACTATTGTATCAGTTTTGATGTGGCAGTTTTATAATGGATGAACCCATTATTTCCGAATCATGCATGCACTTAATGATAATATGGCAGCCCGAAGAATGATTTTATTGTTTTGAGCGCACTTTATAGTCGAGCCAAAACCTCGAACAAATACATTTCACAAAATTAATTAAAATGTTCTATAACAATACAGTAATTAGACATATTAAGACATTACAGGCAAGTAGATTCCATATTTTAAACCTTGCCTATGAGCACTGCCTTTTCTGATATTTAACAAAAAAGTTTTTGTATCCGTTTTTATGCATTCAGAGAATATAATATTAAAAAAAATTCTAATCAAAATCTGTTGCATTTTAATTACCATGCATTGTACAATATTATTCCTACTATATTAATTATATAAATATAAATATTATTTCACCATGCATTGTACACTATTATTACTACTGAATTAATTATATAAATACAAATATTATGCATATTCTTAAGAAACAATGAAATATATAAAATGAAAAATATAAGATAAGATCGACAAAATTCCAATAGATCAAAAATCTGGTATATATGGAATACCCATCACATTATCAAATAAGATTAAAAAAGTCTACATCGGCATGACAACACGAAAACTTTTAGTTAGAATTAAGGAGCATCGCAGTGATATTAGACAGTATAAACAGAATACTGCTCTTTCTGGCTTCTACTTGGCGAACAAGGGTTGCCGTATTAACTTTGAAGAGGCTAAAATCATAGTTCCATGCAATAACCCAGTTGAAAGTAAAATAAGATAATCTGTCGAAATCATTGCACGAGAAAATAAACCTTGTAATGATAATTTATCTTATAATATACCAAAAATATGGCATAACATCATAAAATCTTAAATTTGTATCTCCTTGCAATATTTTAATTTTTACTCACGTGTAAGTGGCAATATTTTTAAACTTTTGATTCATTTCGATTTTATTTTATTAGAAATATTATCTCTCGATCAGGGAGCAAACTTTTAGTCATTTCAATATCATATTTTCCTGAAGACGGCACGAAACGTTGATATTTTATTTTATTTTAATTGTACAAGTCCATATTAAAGTTCTTGTTTTGTGCACCATTGAGCAATGTTTTGTATTTTTAACAAATACATTCTTAGTAGTGAAAAATACTGTTTCTTGTGTACGTAAATGTATACAAAAAACGCAAACTCACTTTAATTGCCTGCAATGTTAAATAGTACTTTGATGTAAGGATGTCTCAACACAATGATAAACAAACTTTTAAGAGAGGTAGAGTACCCTTAAACGAAGGTAAATCACATAAAAATAGATGGACGCAAACTCTTTTCTGACAGTGTAGTCTCGACACAAAGCAGAAGAAAAGAAGGATTTAAACAGAGTGAGAAAACATGTTTATTATTTTTATCTCTTTGAACAGCAAAAAGCTAAAAAATAAGAACAAGAAGATACAATGATCGTCTTAAATGAAAGGGTTCTAACTTAAGATCCAGACCTCGGGCCGTAATTTAGGCTTTACATCTCTAACGCATGAAGAATCATAAGTTCTCAAAAATACCGTGCGTATCCCAGACTCTCCCAGCAACTGTCACAATGCTTGCAACAAGTTCCTCATCATTGTTAACGTGGTTTTCTACGTTACTGCTCTTACACCAAAGTCATACCAAGATTTTTAGGGTACTAAAATTCATAATCATCTTTTCTCATCCTTTTGGTGTCGTTCCTTTCTTGTGTTTGTGTTGTCACTATCTCGCCAGTAAAACGTTCCCCCCATTCATTGCTATGTGATTTCGCATCGATGCGCACAATATTTCTTATGAAAATTTCTAACCGCTATGCCAAAACTGTTTTTATAACTCAAATATTGTGTAAATTAATTTAAGGAGTCTTGTACCTTTTAAACCCGTCGAAAATCAACAAAAACATTGAATGTTTGAATTAGCATATCTTTATTAAGTTTTTATGTATAAACATGAAATTTGGACTATTCATTAAACAGATTATGCTTTTTAACATAATACAACTAGAATCCGACTTTTCTTTTACAGAAATTGTGTACTGGTAAAATCAAAATGGTTCTTTTTTAATTCCGTAAGTCATTGAGCGCATAATATCTTGAGAACATATGTATGGATTTTTATGAAATTCGATATATATATGATAAGCATATATGTATTTTCAAAATGATCTACTCTTAGGTCAGAATTATTTTATTAACTATGAAAAAAATAAAAAAATTACATATTTTGATGATTAAAAATAGTCATAACTAAAAACATTATCGCCTAAAATACTTAAAGGTTAATAATTTTAAACACACATATTTGCTTATTATGTACACAAAATTTCATAACGCTTCATACATATGTTCTCAAGATATCATGCGCGCAATGATTTACGGAGTAAAAAAATAAAGAACTAAATCATTTAATTTCAGCAATACACAAATTCTGTAAAAGGCTAATCAAATTCTAATTGTGGCATATTATAAAGTAAAACCTGTTTAATAAATATTCAAAATTTTATACTTATACACAAAAAGGTTTTGAAGATAGACAATTTCAAACTTTGAATTTTTTCAGTAAATTTCATTGCGTTTAAAAAGTACAAGAGTCCTTAACCTCTTACTGACAGGATGGTGAATGGTCAGAAGAAAATGCAGTCAAAAAAGATGTTAATGACCAGTACTTTCTTAACCCCTTAACACGCAGTGTTGCCGGGTCGGCAACACCTAAAGTTCCCCCTGTTTAGAGACACAAAAACTCCGTGAATATTTCAAAAACTACTCTAATGGCTACTTTAAATCTTTCTTATGAGTTCTAGATGGCAGCACCTCAGAGATCAAACTCTACTGTTTTTAAATAATAGGTAAAATGTTTTACTGTAATACGCGCTTCACAGCAATCTTTTCTCACTGCGCAAATCAATGCTTTACTTATGGGAGATTACCACTTCAGCAACAGCTGTATAATTAAAATGGTTAGTGCAATCTTTACAAAACAATACCTGTGTACTCTTCTAGGCCTAAATAGATTGCCTAATTTTTTTTTCTTTAAATTCCAACTTTAAAGAGTAGTGCGCCGGAAAGGGTTAAAAGGAAATTCATCTGATTTAATCCTTTTATATTATTTTAAGATTTTTTTCCCAAGAAAATACTGGTAGTTTCCTCTTTTTTTTTTTTTTTACTAAATTTTTCCCTAAGCTCTTGCCACTCTTACTGATCAATATTTTTAAAAAATCTTTCAAATAATGTCTATTTTTTCATGTCTTTTACATAATTTTTAATATTTTATCACCACTTTTTTTAAAACAGAAAATTTTGCCTAATTAACCCTTTTAGTGCCAAGGAGCGCCGTCGCGCTACTCTGGCTAGTTGTGAAAAATGCCAGCATCGCGATAGCGCTCCTTTTGACAATTCACTTTTGGCGCGCGCAGTGTTTGATAAAGTGCTATTTAAATTCATTTAATTTATTGTCGCCTAGCAACAGAAATACCAAAATGTAAGAAGTTTTCTAATTGCAAACGATAAACTGTGAATGAAAGACATTATCATTTTATTTCTGCAGTTTTTTCTTCAAAATGGCAGACACAAGTGAATTTTCAGATACAGCACGATGGCGCTCCTTGGCACTTTTCAGAGCAGCTCGCCGGTGCTCCTTGGCACTAAAAGGGTTAAATAAGAAAAATACTCGGAATTTGCAAAATTCCGAGCAAAATGTTGGAAATTTCAAAATGTACAACAAAAATTTACTGATGAGAATTATAAATAATGATTTAAATATGGCTGCCTGTATGTTGTACGACCAAATGATGATTGGAAAAAACATGTTGCCCGTATGACGTACGGACAAATCAGGTTAGCGGTTAAACTGTTTTATCTCATTTCAGATACTCAGTCTATGGCTGTTATGGCGCTTCAGTGCATAGCCACTCACTCAGATCTGAATCCCGATGAAAGGATTTTAGAAGAAATGATTGCAGAGCTAAAGAGAAAACAGCACAAAAATGGCACAATCGATAACTTGAAAACAACGGCTTTAGTTGTCCAAGTATTACTTTTTTGGATCTTTTGTTCACATTTTAAGCAATTTCAAATGAATCTCCTATTGTCCGTTGTTTATCTATATGTGTTAGACCGGGAGGCGGCAGCACAGACAATCAGTTCATCGAGTTCATGGATGTAAATCTAGGTTTAGTTAATCTTGATTCACATAATAAAACGCAATCGGTCTACCATGTCATATTTTGATTCATTGATTTAACATTATATTTTCCTTCTCCCAATCCTTCATATTCTCTTACTTTTTGGGTTCTCGTACTCTGCACTTGTAAAAACAAAATACCCAAATTGGGTTGAAAGATTTTTGGGTACAGCATTGTTCCAATTTGGAAAGTTCAGTTTGTAGCACAAAATCGTTTTAAATAAGTCTGATTTTTAATGACATTAAAACAATTAAAATACCTTAGATAGTATATACATTATACTTCAGAAATTTTGATTAATTTAATGTTAATAAAGATCTGCTCTGTTTTGAAACATTTTGGGTTATCTATTTTGGGAACAATACTCTACCATTTTGGAATCCTTTCTGTACCATTTCAGGAAAGTTACTATACCCAGAAATCTTTCAGCCCAATTTGGGTCTTCAATTTTTACAGTGTGGTAAACCTGCGAGTCAACTGATAAAGTCGAATTTTTAGGTGTTTTCCACCAAGATATGACTTGGCAGACTAATTCCGTTAAATTATGCAAATCAAGATTTAACTAATCCTAGATTTACATCCGTGAACTCGATGAGGTTTTTGTCGGTGCTACCACCTCCTGATCTATATGTCTTAGATTTTCTCAACAATAATCGTTAATATTTGAATACAACATTTTATGCCACAGTTATCCAGGAGAGATTTTAAGGGAATACAGGACTGAGTACAATCCTACGAGAAATATGCGAGCTTTAATTGCCGTTTCATCAAAACTAATTGACCGGTTTTGATAAAATTTGAAGTTCATATTCACTGGATTATGCTTAAAAATTACAGAAAACGGTTTTTTTTTTCTTGTTAAAACTTTTTATTTTAGAAAAACGAAAAACTTTCATAAGATTTCTGTTTTAAGAAATAATTTTTTTCTGAAACTAAAAAAAATGAAAACTGTCTTCCTCTATCGTATTTCATTATCGTATATTTATTATCTACCATCAAAAACTTTTTTATCGAAATCTTCACTTTACGAGTTAATGGGGTTTTTAGCTGAAAAATACAATTTTTTGGTGAGATAAAAAATTTAGACCCTTAAGGTTTTGTGTGAAAATCTTTCATAGCTTTTTGAAATCCATCAGAGTTTCCCCCAGAGGGTTTCAGGGGGGCGCTCCGCCCCTCCTGCCCCTTTTTGACAAATTTCTTCCAAAAATCGCGATAAAACCGAAAATTTTGTCAAATGAGTCGCTAAAAACGGCAACTGTCGTCAAAAAATAGCAATAAAACGGCAGATTACGTCAAAAGATATGCGAAAAAAACGGCAAATTTCGTCCAAAAATCGCAATAAAACGGAAAATTTTGTGAAAAGTTCCGTTTTTTCGCGATATTTGTCGTTTTTTCGCCATTTTTTAGCCAAATAAACCGTTTTTTGCGATCGTTTAACAAAAACTGCTGTTTTTGGGATCTTTTAATAAAATTTGCCTTTTTACGAAATTTGACTTTTTTGTGATTTTTTTAGCAAAATGTGCCGTTATTTGCAATCTTTTTACCAAAATCTGCTGTTTTTGCGATCTTTTAACAAAATTGGCCGTTTTTTCGTGATCTTTTAACAAAATTTTTCTTTTTTTTCAATTTTTTGATGAAATTTCTGTTTTTTTCAAGACTTTTTGAATCGCTAGAGTCTAGATTCAACTGTATAAAAGTGCCCTTAAAAATGAATAATTGCCCTGAAAAATATGAAAAGTGCCCTGAAAAATGTAAAAGTGCCCTTTTCAGAACAGTAGCGCCCTGCCCTTTTTTAAACCTGGGGGAAACTCTGAATCCATAGTATAAATAAACACTTGGATAAAATTTAATTACATATAATATATGAATATAAATTGTTAAAATAAAATTAATGAGAATGAGCGTGGCATATCTGTCATGTCTTTCCTTAAACTAAAAAGTCATGGTATCGTACATACACTCTAGAGCCAAAACAGTATGACCAACCCACATTTTGCAATCAGCTTACCTGAATGACGTGAAAGGCACATGATTTAAATGGTGTGTAATATCTGCACGAGAATTTCAAAAATCAATTTTGCACTTGTATCTGCTTGTGAGGGTAAAAACTGCTTATCTAAACTACTTTGATAAAGGGCAATATGTGTAAACAAATTTAACCCTTTGCGGGGCAGGGCAAATTCATTGCTTAAGTATTGAAATTAATGACTGACACCGGAATTTGAAAACAACTTTATTTTTAAATAAGAAAACTCTATACTTCCCTCATTCAATGAACCGTAATTTTCTTTAACAAAATTCCGGTGCGAATGTGGCGTTTGGGAATTAAAATTAAGTGGTATATCTATGAAACCACCGCCCCTCAAGGGGTTAAGATGTACCTCAAATTCTTTATGCTTAATCGGAATTTAGTAGATAATAACGATATTAATAAATGATCTGCATCATTAATGAAAGTTGTTTGAAAAATGTTATTGGTGGCAATAAAATGTCGTTCTGTGTTTATAATCGTTTGTAACTTGAAACAATGAACTAATGAGATCAAATATTATGTTTTAAAAAAAATTCCATGAAAAAAATTTCAAAATACTACATACAGTAAAACTGGGTCTATGCACAAAGTGAATTTTCGAACAATTCGTCAGTTATTGTAATGTTTATTTATTTATTTATTTTTTATTTATTTTTTTTATTTATTTATTTATTTATTTTTTATTTTTTTTATTTATTTATTTATTTTATTTTTATTTTTATTTTTATTATTTTTTTTTATTTATTTATTTTTTTTTTTTTTTTTTTTTTTTGTCGAAACATTTTATCTAATATTCCAAGGAAAATTAGTAACACTGTTGCAAATGCACAAAATTAATCACGAATAAACAAAAAAGGCACTTTACTAGAAATTACAGCAAATATCTAGTTCTCTTAGACCGTTCAAATTTTTCTTTATACCAAGTACCATTCACTTATCATGTCATTACTGAAAGTTTTCACATATTTGATTTTCTTCTGTCTTCAAATGTTTTAATATAAAATGTTAATCATATTTTATTTTCACATTTTTAGGATTTTGATCAATGTTTCCTTTTATTATTCTTAGCTGCATACATCTACGGATGTCTCATTTTATCATAAACCTGCATTTTCATTACATTTTTCCTATAGTGTCATTTTGAGCTCTTGTTTACTTAGCTTATTCAGAATTAGACTAAGGTTCTTGTTCTCAACTTGGATTTTGTGAAACCTCCACACTATATCTGATTATATTGAAAATTTTTAATTAGCAAGAGCTATTTGCAAATCTTTTCTTGTCATTATCACTCTTGGATCATTAGTCTAATCAAATCACATGTAGTTGGAAAAGGCAACTAACATTTGATAATTGCTGGTATAGAAAAAGTATCATCTGTCTCCATTTAATTCTAAATGGCCAAAGATTGTTTTCTGTTTAGTATACTTAAAACCTGTTTACATTTTTTATGCTTTTTCCAGGCACTGCTGGCAACTGGCACTTATCGATTTGATTTTGATCTGAGTGCAGCTATAAAATTCATACTGCAAGAAACGAGGGGTATCTATCCAAACATTCAAGATATTTACTATATGCTACCAATTTTCAGTTCAACGAGTTTGACGAACATAAGCTCAGACCACTGCGTAACTCCAGTTAAAACAGGTAAAATTCATTTTTAATCACATGCCGCAAACATGCATGAATATGTATTAATGTCAAAGATATTTATTGAAAATATAAAATTTTTAATGAAATTACTATGATTGTATCAGGAATAAGGTTCACACATTTCAATTAATTTTTTTATTACGCACAATGGTTTCATATAGAAATACAAGATAAAAATTAAACCCATGTAATAAGGATAAACAACATTATAATTGCAGAACTTTTTTATGAATAACAGCTGAAATATGTCGTTTTAATTGCATGAGTAATAGGGTTAATGATGTTTCAGAGCTGCCAACGTGTACGGATTTTTCCCATCACTACAATTAAAAAGAAATTTTTCACGTGTTTCATCATTGAAAAGTGATAGGTTGTTTTAAATAAAATTTTCTATTAAATTTTTGTGGTAGAAAAAATCCGTACAAGTTGGAAGTTATGATGTTTGCATCGAACGGAACATTTGTTCCCGGAAATATCTGACATTTAGAATTTTTACCATTTTGTATGACTTTGTTGTGGCACTGACTGACCTCAATTACTAATGGAGTTGCCATTGACACGATATTGAAGGAAAAATAAAGAAGTTTATTAAAAACAATAAACGAGGTTGCAGTGAAATGGGAAAGATTCGTCTACAATACTCGAATTAATACTCAACGAAGGCTCAAATATAACAGCATATTAACTTAAACTCGACTAACATCAGGAAAGTGGCATCTGAATTTTTATTATAACTTTAATTTATAAACTATAATAAGTATATTATATATTTATAAACTATAATAATTATAAACTATACTAAATATAAAATTATGTAATAAAACTATACAATTTTAATTTTTAACTATAATTTATTATAACTTAATTTTATTTTTATAAAATATTTCGATGTTGCAGCATTTCCGTGATTAATTAAAAAACTTTCAGATCCAAGCCTTGAGTTCTTAGACGGAAAGATTCGACCAAATATTTATCGTTTAATCATTCAATTGATAATATTTTTTAATAAAAATAATATTGCCCAGTTAAACTGATGGCATTGAGCTCACAGGCTACGCATACTAATTGTACATTACAGACTTGTATTTTCGTTAATTCCGTTCGAAAAAAAATAAGAAGGGGAAACAGCCTCCCCTTTCTCCTTTTTTATACTTAATTATTTAACCTCCTAAACTATCAAGGACATGATTTATCATATAAAAAATCTATATCCAAAATTTAGAGCAAATTGGATAATTCTTAATAAAAACCCATTTAGCATTTATATAATTTAAGAAGAGTTATTGCCCTCTTTTATACTTAATCATTAAACTTCCAAAACTATTCAGAGATTTGAACGAAATCTGACAATTCTGCTTGAAAAATTCATTTATACAAGTTAAGGGAAGGGGCATTAGAACCCTCGTTCCCCCTGTTTATACTTATTCAATGAACACCTAATAACAGCCACGGACTCGTCTCATCAGAATGATCCCATATCTAAATTTTGAAGGAAAACTGTTAATTCTGTATGAAAATCCCGTTTATATCAATTAAGGGGAGGGGCATGAGCCCCCCGTTCCCCCTGTTTATACTTATTCAATGAACACCTAATAACAGTCACGGAATCGCCTCATCAGAATGATCCTATATCTAAATTTTGAACGAAAACTGTTAATTCTGTATGAAAATCCCGTTTATATCAATTAAGGGGAGGGGCATGAGCCCCCCGTTCCCCCTGTTTATACTTATTCAATGAACACCTAATAACAGTCACGGAATCGCCTCATCAGAATGATCCTATATCTAAATTTTGAACGAAAACTGTTAATTCTGTATGAAAATCCCGTTTATATCAATTAAGGGGAGGGGCATGAGCCCCCCGTTCCCCCTGTTTATACTTATTCAATGAACATCTAATAACAGTCACGGAATCGCCTCATCAGAATGATCCTATATCTAAATTTTGAACGAAAACTGTTAATTCTGCATGAAAATCCCGTTTATATCAATTAAGGGGAGGGGCATGAGTCCCCGTTCCCCCTCTTATACATATCGAATGAACTCCAAAAACTAATCAGGGAAGCGGCTTATCAGGATATACCTATATACAAAATTTCAAGTGGATCCGTTATTTTTATCATGAGTTATCGCGTTACGCACGAACGTACGAACATACATACAGAACGGACGGGCACATAAGCTCTCAGGAGCCTGTGAGCTAGCTTTAGCCTGTGAGCTAAAAAAAACTTTCAAATAATGCCTATTTTTTTATATCTTTTACATATTTTTTAACCATTTGTCACCGTTTTTTCAAAACAGAAAATTTTGCCTGGTTGGATCAGAGAGATGCTCGTATTAAATAATACAAAATTTACATTAAAAAGTTTCTGGTGAGAACATTAAATCATAATTGGAATTTGGATGTCCATAACACGTAGTCAAATCATGACTGGCAAAAACACTTTGCCCGTATGTCGTACGGGCAAATCAGGGAATTGAATAAATTCCAACCGGCGTATTCATTCTCATATGCGTATTCACGCAATATTATATTTTTACAGAATAACCTTAAAAAATGTATTATTTTAATTAATTTATTTTACATGTTTTTCCATTACGGACGCATTTTTGCAAATAATAAATGAAACACATATATTTTCAGTAGAAAAAATAAATTATAGCTTTAGTAATTATAGATAGGCTTATGATTAATTAATTAAATAAAATATATTTTCATTACTCCGCGAAAATAACTCAAATTGTTTTTTAAATTTAATTAAGGAAAGAAATATTTCTGGATTTGATAGAAATAATATATGATCTGTAGATTCTGACAACATTATTTTCTTACTGAATGATTTTAGAAAAAAATATTGTTTTGTTGAATATTCGCGTTTGTAATGACCGAAAGGTGGCGTTGTATAGACCTGATAATCGTTTGTTTACGTAGTCGTTAGTCGTAATGCTGTTTGTTCCATGCTGTAGCATAGCGAAGCCCGTTTAAAGAGCTATTTAAAGTGCAGTTTTTTATCTTTTTTATTTAATTATGGGAGATAAATTACAAATATCGACAATTTTAGAATTTCTGGATGCTGGAAAATCTAGTAATTGCTTTAGAGAAGCTGAAGCAATTATTGATTCAAAGAGATTAGTAATGTGCGGCATTAAAGAATTCAAAGAAGAAGAAATAGGGATTTTAGGCTCGTGTTTACAAACAAGCCAAACAAAAGGAAATCCCCATATTATTTCAGGTTTGCTAGTAAAGGAAAACAAAAATTTGAAAATAAAAAAAATTTCTTGCTCTTGCAAAGCTGGAGCAAGCGAATCATGCAAGCATTGTGTTGCTGTCATGTTATTTTGCCATGAGTAAGTCAAATGTACTTTTTTATATTATAAATCTAAACTTTGTGTATAAAATTTTGATTTTAGATAATTTTAATACAAAGAACCCAATGTTGTATACGTTATAGAACTGTTCATTTATTTATTTATTATAGAACTGTTTATTTATTTATCGGCCTTTTAAACACTGATTTCAGCGGAAGATGCTCACGGTATCAGTTCTATTTCCTTTCAGACTTTGTCCGCGAGAGGGCGTCTATTTCATTTCAAACGCGAATATTCTTCCCACGGAGTAAGAAGCAGGAGGGGAAAGTAGTGTTAAAATTTTGCCATGCGGATTTTTTGACAATAGGCGGCGAAACCGCTACTAGCAGGCTGTCGATCAATGCTTCTGCAGTGCTTTTCAATGGGAAAAATGGTCAATTAAAAAAAAAAAATTACGAAAAATCTGAATTTTTAGAAAGTTGTAGAAATGAAAATCTGGTTAATTGAAGTTTTCTTCACAACATACATTTTTTTTTATGGGTATTTGGCGCTTCATTTTCGTTTTTAAGCCATTTAAAATACGAGATCATTCTGACAAAAATCAAAGGGCAGGCCATTTAAAAACATTGAATATCGCAGATTAAAATGACTGTTGGAAGTTAGCTGAATATCGCAAAGAAACAGACTTATGATTTTTAGAAATTAAGTATTAATCAAATATTTTGGAGTAAATTTTAATTTCGCGTATAGTTTTTATAACCTTAGACCATTTTAATAATCCATAACTTTGGATATTTATGCAATTAATGCATGTAGAATTAAAGCTAATTTTTATTTTAATTATTTGGAGCAACTGCTTATTCATATTATGGATGTCTTGTGTGTCACCCCCACTCTGGCCCCCCAGGGGGGGCACATTTTTAATTTCTTTACAACACCAGTCGTGTGACACATCATTTCAAAGGTCTGCAACTGCTTATTCATATTATGGATGTCTTGTGTGCCACCCCCACTCTGTCCCCCAGGGGGGCACATTTTTAATTTCTTTACAAAACCAGTCGTGTGACACATCATTTCAAAGGTCTGCAACTGCTTATTCATATTATGGATGACTTGTGTGTCACCCCCCCGCTCTGCCACCCCCCCCCAGGGGGGCACATTTTTAATTTCTTTACAACACCAATCGTGTGACACATCATTTCAAAGGTCTGCAACTGCTTATTCATATTATGCATGTTTTGTGCGTCATCCCCCAGGGGGGCACATTTAAGCTATTATATAGCTTTTATCGCGGGCTTTGAGCGCGGCGACCGTATCTAGAAATTCCGTAATAAAGAAAAAAAACCTAACACTCCGACTAACGTCGTTTCATTTCGGCAGACTTCTCATTTATTCAATAAAAGAAAAAAAATCGTTTTCTTATCGGTCATCACGCTCAAAAAGTGTAACTTGAATTAATATCAAAGAAAAAGAAAAAACTTGAATTAATATCAGAGACAAAAAAAACTGCATAAATAAAAAATAAATATATAATTATAATTGCATAAGTTGATAAAAATGCTATGCAATAGCTTTACCGCGGCAGTCCCCGAGTGCCACACGTATTTTTTTATTAAAATCTGTGCATTAGTTCTTGGGATACAGCTGTTGCATAAATCTTAAAAAATGCAATATAGCAGCGACACATATTAAGCAATTTACACCAAAAACTGATCATCATCAATTTATATCAGGGACTACCTAAAACTAAATTTTTATTGGAATCCGTGCGCTAGTTCTTGAGATTCAGCTGTTGCGTAAATCATAAAAAATGAAGCATAGCAGTGACACCTGTTGAGCGATTTACGCCAAAAACTAATCAGCAATAATTTATATCAGGGTTTTACCTAAATATCAATTTTTATTAAATTCCGTGAATTTTTTCTTGAGATAGGGAGCCCACAAAATGTCTGTCACAGACAGGTATTTTATAAAAGCATGTTTTGTGGAATCTGTGACCCCTAAAATGTGTACAATCCGTCGAAAACCAGAATTCGAAAATTTATACAAATCCAATACTTTCTTCTTGTAGAGATAGAAGGAAAAAAAATTGGTGCTGGTAGAAAAAATTTTATGCTGCTCCCTCAATCTCCTCGGACGGGGCGATCCCCCCCCCCCCTTGCCTTTCACTTGGGCCTGAATGTCATGGAAAAGATGGGGATTTAAAAGCAAAAATTCTGAATGAGCTAAGAACAATTTTGATTAATAGATTTATTTTTACTGCACAGTCACAAATAAAAGATAGAAGCAAAGTTTAAAAAAATATAAATACGTGTGGCACTCCGGGAACTGCCGCGGTAAAGCTATTGCATAGCATTTTTTATCAACTTATGCAACTAATTATTTATTTATTTTTTATTTATGCAGTTTTTTTTTTATATTAATTCAAGTTTTTTCTTTTTCTTTGATATTAATTTACTATTATTTATACTTTATACTATTTATTTTACTATTATTATCCTTATTTAATATTACACTTTTTGAGCGTGATGCCCGATAAGAAAACAATTTTTTTTCTATTAATGAATAAATGAGAAGTCTACCGAAGTGCCGAAATTTGCCGAAATGAAATGAAGTTAGCCGGAGTGTTAGGTTTTTTTTTGTTTTTTTTTTTTTTATCATTACGGATTTTCTAGATTCGGTCGAAGGGTTCTAGATTCGAAGATTCTAGATTCGGTCGAAAGATTTCTAGATTCGATCGGCTAAAATCCCGCGATAAAAGCTATGCAACAGCTTAAATGTGCCCCCTTTGGGGGGATGTAACACAAGACATGCATAATATGAATAAACAGTTGCAGACCTTTCAAATGATGCGTCACACGACTGGTGTTGTAAAGAAATTAAAAATGAGCCCCCCCTGGGGGGCCAGAGTGGGGGTGACACACAAGACATCCATAATATGAATAAGCAGTTGCAGACCTTTGAAATGATGTGTCACACGACTGGTGTTGTAAAGAAATTAAAAATGTGCTCCCCTGGGAGGGCAGAGTGGGGGGGGGGCACACAAGACATCCATAATATGAATAAGCGGTTGCAGACCTTTGAAATGATGTGTCACACGACTGGTGTTGTAAAGAAATTAAAAATGTGCCCCCCGGGAGGGCAGACTGGGAGGGGGTGACACACACAAGACATCCATAATATGAATAAGCAGTTGCAGACCTTTGAAATGATGTGTCACACGACTGGTGTTGTAAAGAAATTAAAAATGTGCCCCCCTGGGGGGCAGAGTGGGGGGTGACACACAAGACATCCATAATATGAATAAGCAGTTGCAGACCTTTGAAATGATGTGTCACACGACTGGTGTTGTAAAGAAATTAAAAATGTGCCCCCTGGGAGGGCAGAGTGGGGGGGGGCACACAAGACATCCATAATATGAATAAGCGGTTGCAGACCTTTGAAATGATGTGTCACACGACTGGTGTTGTAAAGAAATTAAAAATGTGCCCCCCGGGAGGGCAGACTGGGGGGGGGGCTGACACACACAAGACATCCATAATATGAATAAGCAGTTGCAGACCTTTGAAATGATGTGTCACACGACTGGTGTTGTAAAGAAATTAAAAATGTGCCCCCCTGGGGGGCAGAGTGGGGGGTGACACACAAGACATCCATAATATGAATAAGCAGTTGCAGACCTTTGAAATGATGTGTCACACGACTGGTGTTGTAAAGAAATTAAAAATGTGCCCCCTGGGAGGGCAGAGTGGGGGGGGGCACACAAGACATCCATAATATGAATAAGCGGTTGCAGACCTTTGAAATGATGTGTCACACGACTGGTGTTGTAAAGAAATTAAAAATGTGCCCCCTCTAGGGGGGGGGCATAGTGGGGGGGTGACATACAAGACATCCATAATATGAATAAGCAGTTGCTCCAAATAATTAAAATAAAAATTAACTTTAATTCTACATGCATTAATTGCATAAATATCCAATGTTATGGATTATTAAAATGGTCTAAGGTTATATAAAGAATACTGCCCAGTTAAACTGATGGCATTGAGCTGACAGGCTACAAATACTAATTGTACATTAAAGCCTTATATTTTCAAGTGTTAATTCTGTTCGAAAAAAAATTAAGAAGGAGAAACAGCTCTCCCTTTCCTCTTTTTTTTATACTTAATCATTGAACCTCCTATACTATCAAAGACATGCTTTATCATATAAAAAATCTATATCCAAAATTCAGAGCAAATGAGATAATTCTTAATAAAAACCCATTTAGCATTTATATAATTTAAAAGGAGTTATCCCCCTCTTTTATACTTAACCATTAAACTTCCAAAACTATTCAGAGATTTGAACGAAATCTGAAAATTCTGCTTGAAAAACCCATTTAAATAAATTAAGGGGGGGGGCATTAGAACCCCTGT